>JANVCC010000062.1:4124684-4285117 GCA_025345505.1 Todiramphus chloris collaris | reverse complement strand
CTGAGCCGCCGCTCCCGCGCTCACCGGCGAGGGGCGGGCCGGGGGCTCCGCCGCGCCGCCTCCCCGCCACGGGCCGGCAGCGGCGCTGCCGCTCGCTGCTCAGTGCCGCCGCCGCCGCTTCGGGAGGCTCGGCCGGACCAGCGCGGGCGGAGCGGGGCGGGGGCCGGTCCCTCGGCAACCCAACCCTCAGGGAGCCTCCCGCGGTGGCTGCACCTGCGGCACGGGGTCCGAGGACCGGGGCTCCCGCCCAACGGCACTCGCTCCGTGAGACCTCCGGCAAATCGCAAACTCCTGCTGTTGTGTTTGGGGTTTTTTTTTCTTTTTTTTTTTCCCCTCTATTTTAAATGAAGCATGACTCTTTTGAGGATTATTTTTGCGTCTCCAAAACAAACAGTTAGCAAGCCACTTGTACAATAGTTCTCAGGGGAAGTTTAACTCAAGTCCACCTGTCAAACCCATCACTCAGGATCTAACCGATTTCTGAATCATTTCAGATGTAGGACATAATGGTGGAAATTCCATAAGGTCGACTACATTTTCTCTTCTAAAATCCTGAAAGAATGCCAAGGAAAGTCTCTGCAGCCTCACTACTTTTCTTTACTGAATTTCTAACCCCATCTCAAACAGCGAGTTAGTCCCTCTGTATTTTTCACCCATCCATCCCCTGCACCCCTCCCTCCGGGGATGGGGGTATTCCATTTCAGTGGGTTCAGGAGTTACAAATCCCAGCCTGAGCTGCGTGAGCTGACTCGTAGCCTTCACAAATGGGAAATAAAATTAATAAATTTTACAAGCGCCCTCTTGATCTAGCTAATTTACTTCACAATTGGATGGTGATTGTTAGCTCGCCTAATGGGTGGTAGTTCAGTATACCAGATTAACCCTATTCACTGGTGGTTGTCTGTGCAAACCTTTCTTCCTATGACTCACACAAGAGAGAAAATTAAAGGAAAAAAGATTAAGTCCTCTGAATGTTCGTTCATTTTCCAAACATTACCAGAGTTTACATCTCTTCATTCAAGAATATTATTATTTACTGCTTTCTCCTCTTTTTTCTCCCTCTTATTCTCATGACAGCCTCTGAAAGAACACCACAAATTTTGTCTTCTAAGCTAAAAAGCAGTGCAAGGTCCCAGGCCCAGTAAGATAGACTTCCAGTAGGACAGAGGACTTGACGCGAGGGCTTACTCTGCATAAGATTATTAATCCACGGAACAAGAGAGTCCACCTGAAATCTCAATGCCTTCTCAATATTCTACACCAGGGGATCTTCTCCCACATGAAGCTTCTCAGCTGTGTGGATATCCTGATACAGTCTTGGTCTGGGGCCTCTTTGTTAGGATTTTTCCCACAAAGTGCTATGAGGTATGAGCTGGAAGCCAGCCAAAAGTGACTGAAAATCTTGGATGTGACTTCAAACTCACAAATGTGCATGGTTTCCCTCCTACCATTCTTCCTGAGTCACTGTCACTGTTTTTAAGTTATCACTGGCCAACATAGACAGTGTTACGTACTACTTGTCCTCATAAGCACTTGGATGCTCACAGAGATGTGCTAGACATCTCACAGCTGAGGGCTTCTGCTCTGCAAGTCAGCAGCTGTAGAATCAAGTGGTTCTGGCAGGAATATTAACAGCTTTGATCTTTCTTGGTGCTACTTTTCTTTTTTTTTTTTTTTTTCCTCTTGTCATTGCAGGGTGAACTGCGCATGATGTCTTAGCAAGACATCCAAGATTTCCGCCTGGCCCCCAGTATCTCACAAAACAAACTGCAGTAACACGGTGTTGCGTTATCACAGAGTACCGCTGCAAACAGCATCACTGTGGCCGTTTACAACATCCGAGGTCATATCTAATGTGCACCACCCCAGAGCTGAATAGGTAAACGAGTAGTTAATCCAGAAAAGAAATGAGGAGAGAAGAAAACTGGTGGGCTACTGAACTTCACACAAAACAGAGGCACTGTTAGACAACTATGCTGTTGTTATGTAAGGCAGGTACTGAACCCTAGTTCCCAGACTTGTGTCCATATATTCAGTAAAGAGCAGACATTGAAGCAAACTGTCCTCTTTCCATGCCTTGGAATGTTTGCCAAGGAAACTGCCTCCCTCATTTCAGATTGTCGCCCTGAACCAATTATATTCCAGGTGAAGGATTCAAGACTCTAGGATGCAGACCAACAACTACAGGTCACAGAAAGGTTGAGGGTGGAAGGCACCTCTGGAGGTCATCGTGTCAAGCCTGTTCAAGTAGGGTCACCCACAGCAGGCTGCCCAGGACCATGTCCAGATGACCTGTTTCTATCTCCAAGGATGGAGAGTCCACAACCTCTCTGGGCAACCTGTGCCAGCGCTCAGTCCCCCTCACAGTGGAAAAGCGTGGTGTGGCGCAGTAGGGTCTATGAGATTGTATCACACTGTCCGAAAACAGACATGGTCTGAAGCCAGCTAATGCTGTTCCATGTGAAAATGCAAAGATCTCATTTCTTCCCTTAGTTAAAATGAGAGAGGTTTTCTTTACAAGATTCATCTATATAATGAAGAGAAAAATGTGGACTAAGATTTAAGAAACACGTGGTCAAAAAAGTAATCAACAAAGAGACTGTCTCAGAGAAGAAGAAGAAAAAACACTGTTCAAGTTTATAACTGTACTACATTTTTTTCCATGTTATTACAACACCCTTAATTTGCAAAGTGTTTAAAGATTATTCTCTAGCAAACAATATGGGAAATCAGCCATGCATTTTCTCTAAAAAGTCACTAGCTTAAGATGGAAAATACATTTATTGTTTCTTTTAAGTAGTTTCTATCTAATTTTCAATACCTTATCCTGAAAAATCCTACTATCTGTATACATTGTAGTAATATCTTTCAAACCAGTGGAAGGCAAGTTGCTAATTACGTGCCATGGGTGATGACTACTTGGCAGCAGAAAGGCATTTTTATCTCTAGGCTTAGAATAAGCTATTGTTATAAATATGTTTTGTTCCATTTTAATCAGGGTTATCAAGACAATTGTCATCTTTGCAAAATGATCAAATGGCCAGCTTTGGAATTCAAGAAGCTCAGAAAATCATTAGACATTTCTGTCCTATGCTGCAAAGCCATCATTTACTGCTCAAGTCACACGCCATGTGAAGTGTGAGACAGATTCATTAATGAGGAGGACCAAGTATTTTCTGTCACAATTTACCAGGGAATTTGCTTATGAAAAGAGAAGAAAGACTCTTCCTTCCCATTATATCAGGTTTGTAGGTTTCAGGTTAATAAATATTCAGAAAAACAGCAGCATAGAGTGAGAATGTATTAATTTTAGTTAGCTGTTTTGAATGTATGTCAATTTGAATGAAAGCTCCTTAGTATTATTGAAATTGGTTACACGGAAGTGATAACGGGTATGGAAGAGAATTAAAAAGAAACCAAATTGCTGTAAGCACAATCAACACTCTAAAGCCCTCTTTAAGACTCTTTCCTCTCTTTAAGAAAGTAATATGTAATTAAAACTTCTGTTAAAAATTGATTTTAGGATATGTAATAAAATAGGGCATACTCCGGGCTAAGAAGAACTTGCATTATTATTCTAAAACCAACTCATTTTTTCCATCAATAACATAGGAAAAATTCTAAAAAAATCTTGTAATGTGCAAAGGTGAAAAAACTTAACTTGCTATACCCAGCTCTTCAGCCCAGCAATAATTCAGGAATAACAGCTCCTTCCAGAGCAGAACATTATTTACTATTAAAATTATCACAATTTCATCTTTCCTTTCTCTCATCAAAAGTAACTCTGGAGAGCAAGGCTAATTTAGCTCATTTTTGTTAGAGAAAAGAAGCGTCCTTCAGCACTGCCTACATCTTCCTCATGCTCTTCCCTTTTTTCTATCCAAATAAATTCCTCCTGTCTTCTCTGCTCCTTGAACACACACCACCGAAAGCCCAGCCCAGCTTCCCTGTGCCCTTGGAGGCAGCAAACAAAGAGCAATAAACAAAGAAGTTCGCACAGGAATGGGAAGTTACTCAGAATGCAAGGTAACGCGCTGCAGGATCAATGTCGAGAACGTCTGCTATAAACTGTGAGCTCATCAGTTGGAAATCACTGAGGTGAGAAAGGATGTGGGTACTAGTCAAAGTTAGAGAATGTCTGTCAGCTGCCAAATGTGTCTAGAAAATACCACAAGCAGCACTTGTAGAGGAAAAGAAGAGGTGGAAATACTGAAAGTGTTGATGCTGTTGCATAAGGCTGCAGTAAGCCCTCACCTGGAACGCTGTGTAAAGTTCAGGACAAGCGATTCAAAGTGGAAGAGGTGAAGAGCTGTTACCATCATCACAGGAATATGCAGCCTGTCCATATGACAGGCAAGGTGAAGGTTGAGAGGTGATGCAGCTGCTGCATGTGAGGGGGAGAGAGAAATATGCAGTAGTAGCTAACAAGCATTTAAGACAAAAGAGATTTTTGGCATCAAAATGAAGGAGTAAAAACTGTGCACATAGGCTGGAAATTAGAAGAAGCTTTTAAATCATCGGAGTGAAGCCGACTCATTCTGTGAACAGCGAGGGCAAAAAGTGTAGCTAACTTTAAGATGGAGCATGAGTGACTACAGGACATTATTCATCAGAGCGCTAGATTGGATTTGATGACTTAAGAGGATCTTATCGATCAGTGGCCCTATATTTTTTATTGCGCTGGGATCAACAACAACAAGAACACTGACAATAAATCCTCCTTGTTGACATTTAAAGGTGCTATCAGCTGGTACAGCTGCGGGGTTTTGTTTGTGACATTGATTGTTTCAGGCTGTCTGCAGGCACTGGCAAAGAAAAGCACCTGCATTCTGTTCACATGAATATGAACATCACCTTCCAAGTCATCATTTTTTAATGAAAGCCTGTATTTTGGAACACAAGATGTTAGCCTCCAGGGAAATGTATCAAGTTGTCATCTGTCCCAGAAGTCAACAGGTAAAGAGAAAAAAGAGGGAATTTTTTTTTTTTCCTGCTAGAATTAATTTGAATACTTTACTTTTCCGCTTATTAATATTTCAGTTCTTCCCGAACATGAAATGGATTAAAATATCAGAATATGCTGGTAGAACTCTTATTTTTGTCATATATTATTTTGATTTAATCATAATGAATTATGCCAATAGGTTGCCCATATGTAATCGTGCACCATGCACAGAGATCTTAATTACCCTGTTCATCAAGTAAGGATATTCATGATAGCACGTATTATCCAGGGTATTATCCTATATTGTAATATGTGACACCACATGAATACCGCATGGGAGAGGGATTTAAAAAAGGTTCCAGAGTAATCAGAGTATTTTATTCCACTCAGAAAACTCAAGAGAAACAGTTCTTTTCAAAGATCTAGAGACTGTGATTACATGCAAAGAGTTAAGTCACCTTAAAGGTAAGCGCTAACCTGAAAGACTGAAGATTAAAATGAAAAGTTGAAATTTCCTGTTGTTGTTAGTGCCCCACTGCACTAGATATTGTGCAAATATATTAATAAGCTGGTTCCCATCACAAGGAGTTTAATTCCACCTTTCAGCTTGTGTTTTTCTAGAAAAGAAATTGTGGTAGGTTTAAGCTAGCAGCTGGTGGTCATATAATAGCAGTGAATTATAATGCCATGAATTGTGTATGTAATTCCCTGTGCAATTTAGTAGGAGCTGTGCCTAGAAAATGATGCTTCAGCATAGCCCCAAAAGTCAGACATACCATTTCATTTTATTTACTCAATATGTACCACACTCCTTGAGCATCTTGCCTTTTCCTAGGTCATGGACAACATGGGACAGGGCACAGAAGGAGCTAGGGCTCGAAGCAGACTTACACAAAACCTGTATATGGTTCTCCACCTGTTATCTGCCCATGAAGTGTGATGCGCATTTGAGATTATATGGATACACGAACAGTAAGTCACGCTTCTATCATCCTTCAGTTCAGCAGGGGGAGCACAACTGGTATGTCTGTTGCCTGACAACACTGCAGTGATTCTCTAATAACTATGTTGTGCCTCCCAAAGTGGTTTGTAATCATCTGGATCATACTTAAAGGCTCGATCCTGCAAATGCATCTAGTATACACTTGACAATACACACAGAGTAGTCTCTGTAGCGGTGAGGGCTAGTAGCATCTGTGTGCCTTCAGATTCAGAGGCCTGGACTCAGTTACAGCATCCCCCTGCTTTCCTCCTCTCTCACATTGTTTCAGGCTTACACTCCTTGGCAAGGAATCGACACAATCTGCAATATTGCAACAAAGGTAAAAATAATTCTAGTACTACAGCAAGGGAATTAATTGCAGGTTGAACTGGGGGGTGATCGTCTCTTCACATGGCTCACACATCAACACAGGAGGGTAGAAAGGGCAGTGATTACACGGGTGATGGTCCTTCCCAGAAAACAAATGAATCACTATCAAATAAAGAACAAAATCAAACAAAAATAGCAAGCTACTTACGAATCTTTTTCCTAAAGTATTATTCTCCCACCACAGTGAAAGCCCTGATTAATTCTCAGAGCCTCTTCTCTTCAAGAGGCGCACCAGGAGGGCTAGACTGCCAATGATAGGCCCGTGTTGCTGCAGCGTGACCACAAGGAGCACGTGTGTTTCTCTGCACTAAGCACATTTGCTACTGGTGTGAGCAGGGCAGAGCTCAGACGCAAACTGCACGTGAGGCGGCCACTGCGTGCTCTTACAAGCGAAGAGGATGGCAGCAAAGCGGCGACATCCTCCTCTCAGAATCTCTCTGCCTCTTTGAGTTCCCTCTCCCTTTCATTCCTCTTCTACCAGCATGCTGTTCCCATAGTTTGAAACTGAGTTTCCTGTTCAAAAGGGCTACAGGTAACAATCTTAGAAAGGAAGGGGAGAATTCCCTCTTCCCCCACTTCTTTCCTTTTCCTTCCTCACCTCCCTTTCCTCTTGCTTGTCTCATTCTTTCCCCCTCCCCATCCATTCCCCTCTTCTCCTTTTTTATTTTTCTTTCCCCAGAGAAGCCAGATATAAATAAGATGTAGATGTAAAAACAAAATCACACACATTGTACAGAACTACAATAATATTTATCTCAGCAAGTCTATTATTAGATGAGAAAAGGCCAAAATTTACCCTATAGTAGCAATACTCTAAAAAAATACAGAGAAGCATTGGTGGCTTTTATAAGCCAATTTACACAAAAGTTAATTTAGCATGTTAGCCCCTATTAAGATACCTAAGCCATCTGACTAGCAATTCTTGCCTTCAGAGGCTGTCAGCGATACCGCATCGAGGTAAATCCCACCATGGTGACTGACCTTCTCTCCCTCTCTCCTCCATTTCATTTACTCTCCATATAAAACAAATATAGAAGATTTATAATTTTCATAACATCAATATAATATCCTCCAACAAAAATGTAGCCTACAGAGGCTACAGGGTTTACGATATAATTTTACAATGTAAGAAACAGACACAGTAGAATAATTCAAAGTGTTTGTAATTGTGCATCTCTAGCATTGTGATACAGTAACCCGAGGCAGAAGGGAATTGACTTCACTGTGATACTGGAGGCTGATCATGCTCTTCAGTGTGTGGGCCTAACCCCCCTAGCCAGTCTAATGAGCTCCAGTCTTAAAAACACAGTGGTTTGCTGTGGTCAATGAGATGGTGAAAAATCCTGAAGGTTTTCTGAAGCTAATTATTCAGTCTGTCGGTCTCCCTCATGCCTCAGATGAGTAATATGGTAACAACATGTACCCTATAAACCAACACATTTAGCATGGGGCCCAACTGGAATGCAGAAGCAAAATACCTAACTGGTTTAAAGATGGACCTATCTATTAAATGCATAAGGTGCATGGTAAAGCTGAGGCACGTACACTGGGTTTAAATCAAAGGCCCAAGCTGACGATGAGTGAGCACCAGAGCCAGCAGAAGAACCAAAGAGTTCTGACTCCTACTAAGGAGCTTCCACCTCAGTATGCTTTTGCATCGGGTACTTTTCACTGAGGGGCACTTCAATTAGTACAGGGCATTGTTTTTAAATTATTTGTTGAGAAATAGTATTTTCCCTCTTCCAGACAATATTTGCTGTCTGAAGCTTGTTCCTGACTGCAAATCGGTGTCAGTGCGTGTTTTGCCTGTAGCACAGGAGCGTTCTTCTTCTTTATCTTAAACCTGCAGTATTTGTTCTCTTTGACATAACCGGTGTCCAAAGTACTCTAATCCCATCCATGTACAGTACAAATAGAGCAAACAAGGAATGATTTATGCACACTTGACTGTGCTTTATATCTTATTAGATGAAGATCAATTACTGCTCTGGACAGGGACACACTCTTGTGAAAAATCCATCTTTGTGGCTTTCTGGTGCTCAGTCTCGTGTTCTCTGCAAACATATCTTAGCATGCTATCACTGTTTCTCACTCGGTGATCTCTGCTGTACCATGCACAGTATACATGGCCCTGAAAGAGGACTGAAGAGGATTCCCTTGCTAGCAGCTGCCAGAGCTGCAAGACACAAGCTCCTATTACATCACTTACTCAGAAATTATTCTGCTCCCGTGTTCTATAAGAGATGTCATTTCCCAATTTCTGCCAGATGCTGATGATGTTATTTAAGCAGAAGAATTAACTCTCTCCCTCTTTCCTTCCATCATCATATTGTATCTGCTATATTCTCTGCCTTCACAGTCACTTCTGGGAGGCAAGTCCATCAAATTATATACAGAGCAAGAATTTAACTAGTCAACTAGTGTTGACATTTGACAGAAAGCCCAGAGTCTGCACCTTGTAGGAAGTCATATGTACAGTTGTAGTATATAACTGATGCCTTATTCTAAAGAACATCCGTATTTGAAAAAGCACGAATTGCTGCTATGTGTTCACCAGGTATCAGAAAAGGCCCAACACCGTTTCTGCTTAAGTCATTGGACAGGTATATTGGCTATTGCTCAAACCAACAAAGCAGTAAATTAAAAACAGACAACCTAATTTTTCCCCTTCTCCTTTGATTCTCTTCAGCTTTCAGTGTGAAGTAATCAAACTCAAATTTACTTGGTTTCCCCCCACAGTACGTTACTTTCTACCCACGTAAACACCAAAAACAGATTTTCAAGCTCCTTCTTCCAAAGGTGATGGCATTCATGTTAGACAAGCTGCATCAGTTTTTAATAAATGAGTCTTTACATTAGCATTTCTGGAAGTCTTCTAGAACTGGCAAAGCAAGGTCCCCTACTTCTTAGTTCTCAGACTAGCATATTAAATTACTTTTCAACAGTTTTGATATTTCTACAGATATTTTTTAATGAGATTCGGGGTAGTTCTGTTATTATTGTGTGAATATACATATCCATAGATACCTGTTCATTTACTGTGTACCAGCTACAATACCAGACAAAACTAGCTGTGGTGGTGCTGGTTACTCTCCCTGCCAAAGGCAGCCGTGGGGAACTGAACTGAGAATGCTCACTTCACAAAAGCCACTAACTAACAATTAAGAGAGGTTTATTATGAATTCCTTCTGCATACAAAGCTACCACTGACTTCAGAGGATTTTTTGTGTAACAAGAAATGCATGACCAGGTCTTAGATGGTAGGGATTTCCAGGTGCTGTGTACACAAGCCAGCCTGAAATTTCATCTCTAGAAGCAAAAAGTTCTATGAGCATAATGATGCCCTCAAGACAGTTATATAGATTTTTGCTTTAAGAATACTGATTCATATCTTTTTTCCCACCCCTTTAAATCAAAAGAATAATATTTTTCCATATAATCATGAGACTGCACTCTCAACACAAGCTAATGAGTGTGATGACAACTGTTGTATTCTTTGAGGAAGTTATATGTCTATTGCACAGAAAATGTCCCCCTATTTTGCAGTAGACAGTCCCTAGTGTAACATGTTTTCTTTCAGCCATAATTGAATTTTGAAGCATTCACTTGTTCCTGTTGTTGTCCATGTAAGCTTTTCATTTTTCTTTCTTTTTTTTTTTTTTTTTTTTTGGAATTAGATGTGCCATTTACAGTACACCTTCTATCAGGTGAAAGAAGAATAGAAATCCAACTTTACATAACAGCCAGCAACACAATTTTTTTAATCAAGCTAAGAGTTAGTATAATGCAGTGTTAATTTTTGCATGGTAGAGAGAATAAAAAATATTTTAATATGCCTAGTAATTATCAAATACAGTATATTAGTTTTATGTTTTGAAATCAGGTAGTTACCAAGAGGTTTGTCTTCAGAACTATTTTATGAAACTAAGGAAGGAAAATCCAACACTGACTCTGAAGAAGGGAAATTGTCACTGTGTTGAAAACTTAAGTTACTTCTGCATTAAATTGACAGCTTAGGTAGTATTCTTAGAGGAGAACTGTGAGAAGTTAAACCACATTAACCCTGCTGCCAACTCATCCTCAAACGGTTGTGGACAAAATGGATATTTAAATTATAGTGCCTGTTCAGTTTAACTCATTTCTTCAACCACTGACTAAAAGCAGTAGGATTTCAGATCTCTCCTCTTCTGCTATTCGTAATTATACATTATATGAACTGCCACTTGTATTTTTATTGTGAGCAAGAGGGAGAAGTGCTTTATTAGTTGGAGTCCTCAGTTTACTGAAAGTTTCTGTGAGCTCTCCAGTGGGTGTCCAGCAATTGTTCAATGCTCAGTGTCAATGCAGGAACTCAGCTTTATTCTGTGCCCTCTTCCAACTGACTGTGTGTAACAGCAACTGTCTCATATCTGCAGACATAATGTAAAGTGCAAGAAAAAGGACACAGACCAGAGAGGCCTCTGTGCTTGCAATGATGAGTCTTTAAAGTCACAGCATCCTATACTATTTCTTCCTTTCCAAACCAAAACTATCAGCAAGAGCCTTGAAAACTAACATTGAACTAAGATCAAATTGCACATACAACCAACCTTATGTTAATCTGCACACATGCTTCTATTGCTAACTTTCAGATATGTGAGCTGTTATTCAGAATCTATTTCACTGACTGACTTCATCTCACAGCCTTTTTTATCCCAAAGCTGCCTGAAGTCTGCCACAATGTTGATCCACCTTTATTGCATCATAAATAATTTAATAAAATGGTAGAACCCCAACTCCCCAGAAGCTACTCACCCTATAGTGATAAACATTTCCTTTGAATGCATTAATTGTTTTGAAACTGTCTTATTTTTCCTTTATAACAGGCAACATAATATTCTTTCTTTGGTCTGTGATTCCCAGTGAAATCAATCTAACCAGCCACTCTTTGGGCGATCAGGCCAAGATGAATGTCCTACAGATCTTCCTAGAAATCATCCTCAAATCCTTGCTCAACTATTTCCACTCCATGACTCATCAGCTGGCCTCTCATAAAGGACTTCACACTTTTTTCACAAAAACCCCTTTCTTTGATGCTATTACAAGACAGCAGCGTTACTGGTATAATACATCTCTCTTAAAAAAATGCCCCTTCTCTGTGCTTCATAACATACACTTCTCCAGTGTTAAGAACAGTTACTCGCACCTTGCTTAATGAAAGCTAATAAAAACATCAGGCTTCAGTAGCATCTGCTTCATGAAGTTTTCATTTTGCTGTCAACTGTCACTTTCAGGCAAAAAGGGAGCCTCCCTCACCCCATATTCCCAGAAGTTTTCTCATTCTTTTGTGATTTGACCTTGGCAAGGCCGTGCGCAGAAGCAAAAGAAAACAAAGATCTGTTCTCTGCTTCCCATCAGCATTGCTGTAATAATTACTGCAGGGCTGAGCCCTAGAAAATCATCAAGCTTTCCTCTTCTTTTTTTTCTAATTGTGTTTTTGGAGGGAAATTACCTATGGTGCTTCCTGCAGTTTTTTTTATACTTAAGAGTGCAGAAATACTCAACTTACAGGTCTCTTGCTGCAAAGCCATTCACCCTGCTGATAGCTGATATGATTGAAACCCCAAACTAGTGTTTCTGACTCACGCTTGAATTTCGACTGGCACTATGTGAGCAGCCATACAGCCTCTCTGCTCCCAGGTCTGACTGGATGGGCTTCTGTTGTGCCAGCTTAACAGCTCTAGCCAAAATTGGTGGCTACTTAGTTTTACAAGTTGCTTTACTTTAAAAGCAGTCTGTGGTGCTGAGGCCCACCTAAGTACAAATATGTTACCATCAGATACAAAACCAAATTCTCTGAGGCAGAGTAGATGTTCTTACAAGAATGTTCTGCTCTGCTTGGTTCTGTCTTCTTTTCTAAAACTTTTAGACTGTAACTGGAAATAATTCAAAAACTGGGGGGGAAAAAAAAAAATCAATCTCATTTCAGAGAGGCTTGCAGTCATTTTCCAAGAAAACTTAATTAGTTTTCTATCCTTGTGACCAAAAAGCGTGTCTTTTTCATTTGTCAAACCTGCAAGAATTACGGAACTTAGGCACAAAGTATATGTCATGATACTAATGAAGCTTTTCCTGCATTCCAATTCACTGTATGCAAAAGCAATCAGACCGAATGAAATTCAGGGAAAAAAAAACAAACCAAAAAACAACCCCAAATCCTATTTGCTCCTACCTTTGAAGAATTTAAGAGAAGAGCTTGGTGAATCTGATTTCTTTTATTCCTGTCTTGATTATTTTTAGTTCAATTTTCTGAAAAAAATGAAGAGACGTATTCTTCTCTTGATCTTCATTATTTACATAACTTGAAGTTGATCACTCTTTTCTTCTGGTTGATACTTGACCTATACTCAAGAAGAGGAGCCTGAAGAAAAGTCTACTTCAAAAAACGAAATGAAATTACTACAGAGTTCCATGGTCTTATTAGGATGAGCACTTATGAGAGTCTTTGTTCTTGTTCATGGAGCTACAGATCTTAAAAATAATGTAGTTCGTGTCATTCTTTTTGCAAAAAATCTGTGGAAATAATATATACAGGAATGCAGCTCTGAAATAAGTCCAGCTTTTTCTAAGCCGGTGTAAAAAAAATTAACTGAAGGTGATGAAGGTCTTTCTCTTGGCTTTAACATAGACAGAGGTGTGTTCACTCTACCTAAGATACAAACCAGGTATGTTCAGATACGATGATGGGTATAACTTTGATTTAGATAATTTAGATATACAATTCAGAGCTAAGGTCAGTAGAGAAAGCTTTAGAAAATACTAACTTTACTTTTGTTCAATATCCATGTGCTTTCATGCCACACACAGAATTTAAATCAGTTCTTATATTCATGTGATAAGTATGTGCACGGTGAGATTTCCTTTATAGCACAGTATAAAATTCTACCTAACTTGTTATCACATTGGGATGGGTTTCCTCTAAGAGTGAGTGGAGATGGTGTCTCTAAATTGCTCTGAATGTTTAAAGAGGGAAGAAAAGAGAGGAATAAAATCTGCAGTTGTCATTAAGATGACCAATGTGAAAGGTTGGTGATTTATGGAAATGGTCAGGGTTGTGGGCCTTTACTCAAAGCTAGGAAGTACTTTCTACAGGCTTCAAGAACAAGGCACAGACTGAGGACTTTACAGAAAACCAGAACAGAATGTGACCATTCAAATAAAGATGTGTGCAGACACCTTAATCATTTTGCCTTACCCTATTGAACATGACAGCAAACCTTCTGTAAGTAACAAGTTCATGAAGTGCCTGTGTTTAAACTCATAACAAGGTTAGAGTTGGAAAAAATCTTGGTGTAGACATATTTGAACACTTCATCCTCATATTTATTGCCAAAATTATTAAGCCCTTGACATCGAACCCCTTCACTTTGTTAACTGCTGGACAAACACAGAATAAACCCGACTGTGTCTACTGAAGAATACAAATATCAGGGAAGAGATGAACACAGACACACCAAGGACACACCATAATTTTAATGCTTTTAAACAGTTCAGGCATAAATAAGGACAAAACAACTGAAGGGGATGAAGTAGGAGGATCACAAGAGTTGGAGGACTCTGGGTTACGGAAGCTACGGTGAGGATCAGTGGCCTTTTTAAGAGCGATAAGAAGCTAGAGAGGAATTATGAATAGGCATGGGATCTCAGTATTGTTTTCCTTCCTCACTAAAGCAGTCACACTTTGAAGCACCTCTCTTCCTGGGCTCCTCTCCACATTCCCATTCCTCCCTCCATGCAGCAATCTGTCACAGAGCTTCCCTGTCCCATCCTTGCGTCCCAGCAACATCTCTATTCCTACCTCTGTGTTGCTTCATTTGTGGCTGTGGTAAGTGGACAGAGAACCAAGGAAGGTTCTGAAGGAAGTGGGATGGGGATGTGTAACGGTGCCAGAGGAAAAGAAGAACTGTCTGCTTAGGGAATAGTTGCTGGTCCAACAGGTAAGTCTCCTGTCTCCTCCAGCATGGGCAGAATGGCTCTTTGCTGCTGCCATTAGACTGCTGCCCTGGGGCAACTGCCTGCTTTGGTACACCCAAAGCTGGCCCTAAGCCAGAATTACAACCACAGAAATTAAGATGTGTTCATTAGAATTTCTAGTGGTTTGTAACAGCAGGGGATTCTGTACCAGCTACTACATCGGTAAACACTCTACCAAGTGAAGGGAAAAAGAAGTCGTACCTTCTACACAAGATCTGGTCTTGCAGTCATATGGTCTTAAGTCACTAGTAGTATGCTCACCAGCAGGAATAAGAAACAGCCTTTTTGAAGCGTCAGAACGAACAGAACATGTTACATTTTAATGTACTCTCTGCATTAGAAGTACTGCTTACTAATTTGTATCCCTTCCAGATATTCTGCAAAGAAGGCTCTGAACATCATAAGAATTTCATTTGCAGGAAGCTGTACCACCTATTAGGCCTAACACAAATATATCTGAACAAACAATCATTTACACAGGGTGAAAATATACAACTCAATGGTAGAAAAAAATTTTCTAATCCATTAAATCCTAACTCTGACATGCACTGACATTTATCTATGGCATTTCCTTCAATTGTTCTTATTAAAATAGGACTACAGTTACTTGTAGCCTTGCAATGTGTTAAAATGAAGAAAAAAAAAAAAGTACTTTTGAGAGCAGTTAATTTGGAATTAAATTAGTTTCTTCGCAGATCAGAAGATATGTACATAGCAGAATCTTACTGAACTAGACCAGCATGCTTCACTGTGTAAGAAAGAGCAAAGGACATTACTACTCACAAAATTGCAAAGCTATGCCCCAAATCATATCCAATCAAGGAGAGAAAAAAAGAATATGAAAACAATTCTGTTCTGAAGGATCGTTTATCATTTTTTCTTTTTTTTTTTTTTTTTTTTTTTTTTTTTTTTTTCCTTTTTCTTTTTTTTTTTTTCTTTGTTTTTAAGGCAGGTAAAAATAGAACAGCTTGGTGTGACAGAAAATAGTTTTAAACATGGGTCTCATTCAAGTCAGCAGGCATTTTTCCACTGACTTCAATAAGGGTCTTTCTAACCTAGAAGGTACTGCAGCACTCCCGGGACAAGTCTACTGTGACTTGGTGATGATGCAGGAGGTCAGGTGAGTCATCGGACTAGACACTGGCCATTATTTGAGGAACAGGGATCTTGACCCTTTTAGGTCCAACTTGAGAGAAGAGGAAAGCTTTCCAACCAAAACACATATACATATGAACTTCAACGGCGTGAATTTTCCAAACCAGAGGAGAATATGAGAGAAATAGATTGCGAAGAAAAATCATACAGGAGAATATTAATAAAATTTATGGAAAATCAGAATGATACTGTGAAGGAGGAAGAGAATTACAAGCAACTTCTGGTTCAGTACAGAAGTAAAGGCAACAATAATAATAAAGCCAACTTCTAAATCTAGGAGTAGAATAAATGAGGAACAAATTGGGGAAAGGCAAAAATGAATTTACCTATATTCTTCTGAACTAATTCCAAAGAAAATTAATTTAACCTTCATGCCTACTGGAGAAAAGCAAGCAAACATAACATTGTTAGCTAAGGATTCAGCTGGTATAAAAAGCAGATGTGAGTCAGAGCTGCATAAAACTCTCAATATATCCTCAGGCACTTCTGGTGGCAGAGATGCTGCTGAACTAGACCCAGAAGAGCTGGACTGAGAACAAGCAGCCATTTACCAGCAAGCACAGAACTTAACATGGACTGAAGAGCAGCCTCACAAATGGGGTGAACACACAGCACTGTGTTGCGAGATGAAGCGACTCGGCAGCGGCTGGTGCTGGACCAGACAGAGCCCAAGCAGGGCAAGAGATTCTGATTCAAGGTGGGAGAAAAGGGGCGAGATAAATGTATGCATCTGGCCTGACATATGTTTTGGCTCAGGTCTGCAAAAGGAAAAAAGATATGTTGTGTAAAGAAATGTCACAAAGAACAAGTGATAAATAATGAATAAAGATCCCGCTTTGTTTGTTTATAGACTATCAACAGCGTCCTGCTAGATGCAATTTCAATTATCATTCATTCTGCAAAGCCCTACTGTGATTGCTTTAACCTTGATTTTAAGACAGAAGTAACAGTAATGTGCAAGCATATTGCTACAGCCATGATACCAAAGAAAGAATGGTGAAAAGTGTATTTATAAAGCAGTAAAATCACATTAAAACAGCTATGCAATAAAAACTACATTGTAGGCAGCATCTGGGAAAAGGGTATTCACAAGCCAATAATATCCCATTAAAACTAATGTGCAATAAAAGCATACCGTAGCAGAATTTGTAACGGTTTTCAGACCAGGGCCCTCAAAATGTACTTTTGACCTTTTCCAGTACCGCCAGCTTCAACTTGGCACTTCATATACTGCTCAGGAAGCACCCAGGATGCATCTTTGTTTAAGACCTGAGGTTTTTTCCTCGTTAATCAAACAAACTCACAAACGCGGTCTGTTAATCAATTACGCAGCAAGTTACCTTATTAAAAAGAAAAAGGACTTGTGAATCTAATTGAACTATCCTGATGGATAAAAGAAGGAAAATATGTGTCTGCTTCAAAAACCACAGCCCTCTAATAGCACGTGGTCATATTTTTCTAAAATGTTACGCTCCTGTACCCAAATCGTAGTCAGAATGGCTGTACTTGAGAAGAAATAATGGTTTGGGATGTTTCTTAGCGGTTAAGCAAACAAGCAAACTTGTGAATTGACCCAGAATGATTCTTTGGGGTTTTTTTTTTCTCACCAAATTGGATCTGCTGTTATACTTCCAATTTTTATTTTTCTTAAACCGACAACAAAATTAATGTCATGACATCATTATGAAATGAACAATGTTTCTCATCGTTTGTTTTCAAAACTTCCCAATGTTTCAACTTTGCCTTTTTTTGGGATAAACAATCTCCTGAGTTCAGTGCAAATTTACAGAAATAGTTTCGCTCTGTTCAAGAGTGCATGTTTTTAATGAGTAACTGATTTGCTTACAATTTGAGACAGCTTTGTTGCACCTCTGCTTCTTCCCTATAAAAGGTGTAATCTAAAATCCACTGAAATTGATTGGAAATTCTGAATGCCAGTGAGCAAATGTCAAACTTCCCACTGCTCAGATACTGTTGCACTAAGGGAACTTGATAGAGAAGAGCAGGAAAAATTAAAAGTAAACATTGGAAAATATAATTAATGTTTGTTAGAGCTGCGGTGGCTTCAATTCTAAGGCTACTTGGCAACTGTAAACAAACCTTTCTCAAGGTAAGCTGCAAAACAACGCACACAAAGCAGTCAGGGTAAAATGAAGCTCCAGAAATGTACTCAGGATACAAAAAACAGGAACAAAAAAGCAGAGCTATCGTTCAAATAAGATTCTGTGGTGACACAGTGATATAGCGGAAGCTGTTGGGGAGACCAAGTGGGTAACGGACAAGTTAATTCATCAGGGACAACATTCTGTCCCGTGTCTGCCAGCGAGAGACAAAGTGCACCGATGAATGCTCCCCACCCCTTCCAGGACAAAGCCCACATGGAAGACATGTGGCTCTCAGAAACAGCACTGCAAAGGGCTGACTGACACCAGTGCAACTGAGAACAGGGTTTGACCGTGTGTTACTGCCCTTGAGGACATCAGAGGACAGCGTTCTTCATGCGCCCACACAGATTTTGAATCTGACAGAAAGAAATCTAGGTTCTGTGTTCTGCAGC
Organism: Todiramphus chloris collaris; assembly: GCA_025345505.1. NCBI lineage: Eukaryota > Metazoa > Chordata > Aves > Coraciiformes > Alcedinidae > Todiramphus > Todiramphus chloris. Next base: position 4,267,075 of record JANVCC010000062.1, on the reverse strand, counting down.
CCGAGTGTAAGTCTTTCTGGAGATCTTCCTGAATGCCAGATAACAAATGATTTTTCTCTGCACCTAGGGAGATTTTTGCCAGATTTGTTAGACTAGAGAAAGCTCACCAGCACTACTGCAGATGCACCATGCTCCTTGTACCACTGGTCTTAATAGCTGCTGTGGACTATTCACCCTAACATAACATCTTAGCCCACACCCAAGTCCTGGAAATTCACACAGGTTCAGTATGTCATTATAAGAGCCTTCATTTATCTCTTTACAGGAAACTCATCTCATGTACATTACATACAGGAATGTAGTGGCCTCATGTTTTAAACATCTGAAAAAGCCAATTAAGTTTTTCCTGATCCCATTGTTTCTTTTTTTTACATTTAGGCTTCTTTATAGTTGAGATCCCTATATAGGATATGTTTCCAACAAAAGTAACATAAAAGTAAAAAGTCAAATTTTATTCCTCTTGTATAATGAGCTTCCACTATGGCACTTATGAAGAATCTTTTCTTACATAAAATAAGCAAGTGGGATTAAAAAAGAGCAAGGGCTGTATTATATGTTCACTTCTAAGCTGTGGCTCACAGCTCTTCCCTGAATGTATTACCTAATTAAAAAACCACGTTGCTCAGTCAGGCTATATGGGAAGCTGCTGTTCTCCCTCTGAGAGTGACAGGCATCACAAGAAATGTGGTGGGATGAGTGACACAAATGGCAGGGAAGCATAAATCCAAACTGAGACAAAGGCAGTGGAAAAATATCCTTCCAAAGTGACTCCACTTTTTTTCGCAGAGATTTTGGCTTGGTGTCTTTTTCTCCCCAGTGTGAAATGAAAAAAAACCCTACAAAACCCCACAGAAATGCATACAGGCTCCTTTCCACTGCAGGGTAAGGACTGAGCACAAGTTAGAGATAAGCAAATACAGCTCTCAAAAGTCAGAGCACCGATCTTGGACTTCTTGACGACTAACAGTTTTGCAAAGCTTAGCAGAACAGGCTCCCTAGTGTAACCTGGGCTGTGACAGCCCCAGGTAAAGAAGCAAGCAAAAGTGAAACATTTATGCATTAATTTTTTCTGCACTTTGGAAATTTTAAGAAAACTCCAGTCATGGGCAAAATGTAAATCGCTTTTGACTTCATCTGAAAGAGAGTGACAATGTGTAAGCAAACTTTTTCTTGATGAAAGGAAACACCTTTTGGGTGTTTGAGGACGGCAGATTTTTATTTGAGCAGGTCGCTGATGTCAGCTTTTATCTGATTGCTTCTTGGGAAGGCCCTTCCCATGGAAGCTGCAGGTGGTCAGCACATGCACGAGCCTGCAGTACAGTAGATTATCACCCGAGCCCAACGTGGTGCTCGGTGTTCAACACTGAACATGTGCTCAACTACTTCCTCCAACTAATGCATTTGAACAGCCTTTGTCTCAGGATGCATCTCCCAGTTCCAAGAAGGGCTGAAAATAAAGTGCTGGCATGACATTAGAGTATTTCCTTAACTCAATTTGTAATCTGATTTTTTTTTTTTTTCCACCGGGAACCAGGGAGTTTATTGGTACAAAGGGATCGATCTGGCATTTGTGCATTCAGCCCGTTATACTGAATCAGTTCATGTCTGCCTTGCTCTTCCCTGATTAATACTGGTGATTGCAATTCTTTACTATTGAGATGATTTCTAGATTATAAGGCTAGATTTTTTTTTACTAAAAATAGTGAAGTGGGTAGGAAGGAGGAAGTTTTCCATCAAAATACAAAGAGAATTGATTGCTCTCCTCCCAGAGTACAAACTGAATACATTTAAAAGCAATGTAGTGGTTCAGGCCTCTGTTTTTCCTAAGTATTTCTCTTCTCATAGGAAAATCACAATGATTTGATTGAAAATAATAATTATGAAAGCTGCAGTTGTGTTTCACATTGTGAGAAATTAATCTCTCTTTTCATCAATCGGCAGCCATGAAACTCATTGGTGCAGTAAGGCAGAAAAAGAGCACAGAGATGTACCACAGAAATCCAGTGTCAACTTGCTGCTGACATTAGTCACCTCTAGCACCTGAACTTTGTATGAGTTCTCTGAGCAGGAAATGACCACATTTGGAACATATCCTAAACGTATCCTAAAACTGCACTGTGGTTTATCCATCTCATACTGTTACTACTGTCTAATTTGTTGACTAGCTTCACCTCAGGGACTCTTTAATCACTGCCATTTCCCAATTTTCTCTTGCTCATTGAATGCATGTGCTCAGGAGTGATTTCCCCAGGAGATACCTGCCTATGTTTTTTTTTCAGGTTGATTCTCATTGTTCATTTCCAGTGCACACACTTTTCTCGCCAGGCGCTATTTTGTTCCCTGTTCCTGTAGTGTTTATAGCACCTCTCACCTTCAGTATCACCTACAAATGTTATTAATATTCTTTTTCTCCTTCTCCAAAAAGCAGCTTTTTTCAGTATTTCTTTATGATGAAGCATCCTCCCCTCCATCCTCCCCAACGGAACCACAGAACTCTTAAAACAATGACTTAAAGAAGTAATTTTGTTTAATTGGAAAAAGATCTCATTTATCTCCTTTACAGAGTAGTTTAATCATGCCTGGTTCATAATTCTGAGAAGTTTACAACTGAAAAACAGCAATATAATTCAGTACTGTGAAGTCTGGAAAACATGAATTGGTCCACACTTGTACCTGGTGCATAAAATATGCTCATTTCTCCCTGGTGAGGTTCAGGCATCCATGTCTTTATGGCAACATAAAGCCTAAAGCAGATGTATTCTCTTGTTCTCTATGCGTAAAAACAGCACCTGTTATTCATGTTCCTCCCTTTCCTTTTGTCATTGCCTTTCATTGATGGATGCCACTGAAACGATAGATTATTTTGAACTACACTTCCCATTTCTGTCATAATCTGTGTTTGGGAGCTACAGCGAAGAAAACCTCCTTGAGGGGATCATCTATACACTTCTGAAAGGGGTTTTCTTTTGCCTCTGAAAATCATTGTAACGCTCCAGTTGAGAAGCGGGGTTTGCAGTGTTTTCCCTTGACTGTCTAATGCACTTTCTCATGGCTGCTCTCTAGGTCCTTGCTCCGTAAGCACACTGCTACTGCCTAATCCATCTCTATTTTTACCATGTTTACAGTAAGATCAGAAAAAAAGGACCAATATTTTGCAATCTGACTACTTTTCCCTAGTCATGGATATTAAACAGACCACACCATAATCATGTATTTTCCACCTCATTGACCTCTGCTGCTTACTGATATATTCCCAGTCTTCTTGATGTTGCCTCACTCATATGAATGTTCTTCCATTATGAGATGATTACAAGCCACGTTTTTCCTAGTGTCCTACTGGAAATATCCATATCATACCATAGCACAGAAAAATCATCAAGATTTGTGCTAGGAGAATCTAAAGGCTTTACTTCTCTCTTGATTGCAGCAGAAATTTATAAAGTTTGGCAAGTTGTTCTTTACGTAAACGCTTTCTTTTCTCATCACCAATACAATGTCCTAGTTATTTAAGGGTTTTCTAGTACACCACAAAAAAGCATAGTTCCTTTGCGCTTCAGAGACTGACAGGGATTATTTTTAAATTGGTAAACAACGCAGTGGGGTGGCTGCAAAGTAAACATCCAGAAAGGAGCAAGGAAAAAGCAAGGTCTTCAGAGAGGTCCAGACAGGGCTGTGTGGAGATTCTCTTCCAGGGACTGAGGGAAGTTCATCACCAGAAGCTGCTCTCTGCCCGTGGGCATCAGTTCTGCTGGGCAGTGGGCATAAAGTGGAGATAGAGGACGAGGCTGTGAGACGGTGCCTGACCTACTCTTTGGAAAACCAAATGTTGCAAGCTTTACACTTACTCAGTGTGTCTGCTGTTTGACGTGACCTCTAAGAACAGCAGGTATGCTCAAGTCCTTGGTCACAGAAAGATGAAGGTAACTGTGAACTCCGGACAACCCTGCATGACCTTATGACATCACTAACACAGACATTGTCAATACCATATACTTGAGCTGCTTATTGGTTGCTTGCTACTGGTGTTACTGAAGTGCTCGCTGTATGGCAGCTTTATATTTAGCAGTAAAGATGAACAAATAAACAGAGATGCTATTTATGAACCTAGATGCAGATAATATCAACCTCAGCACTCCTCAAATAGTATGCTCCTTAGTTAGTGCAGTGGGGGAAACTTTTCCCTCCAGTCATTTCAAAATAGACAGAAATAGCCAGAAGAATGTAACTTTTTCAACATTCCAGCAGCAACAGGAAACTGGTTGCTGCAGAACAGGAGAGTGGAAACCTGAGAAATATGGATAGTATCAAAACAAAGAGAGCTCTTAGGGAGGTGCTGCAGAAAGGTGGCCTTGCAATATAATGTTGTCTCTCTGTTACAGGGTTTAAAAATTAACAGGGTAAGCTACAGTCTACTTGATACTTTAGAGGCAGACAGCACCCTATGGTAACCCTCCACATCAGTTTATTCCAAGGAGCAAGTGAGCTGATAAATGCTACTTTAGAGCTGCATGAGGCAGAGAAACCCCAGTGGAAGCAAAACTAAAGCAGCGCTACGGTAATTACGCTTTGTAGCCATAAGGGCAGATTACTTCTGTAAGGTCACTGCAGATAAATGCAGGGAATAGTTTAGAAATACTGCACAGCTGTAGAAAATACATTCTTGCTCTCTGTCAGAGGTAGTTTTCTATGGACACGGCACAGTCAGAAACCACCAACTTTGTCTGAAAGCTGGCCAAGTACTTTTCCACATGCTTCCAGGATAAAAGAAGACAAAGCAAGCAATGAGAGTCACAGAACTACCTGCTCACCTGCATCAAAATTCTGCCTGACAGGAGTAGAGAATAAACCATTTTTGGGTCTTCAGAAAAGAAAACATCATTAATTAGGTCTAGTACCTGCTGCTAGCAACAGCAGAAAGTTTCCAGTGGGAAGCCTGTTTGGTCGTGTCACAGGCTGTGACAATCAAAAGGAGCCCCACTTCTGCGTACACCATTATCAACTTGGCACATGCACACGTCAGGCTGAAAACTTAATTTCTACCCTTCTTCTTTGGCCAAACTTTTGCCCAGTCACAAAGGAAAAGCAGATTCTGTTGAAACAGAAGTCTAACGTGGAAAAAGTCTTGTGTACCCCAGCAAACACACCAGTGCTGTAACAAAATTAAAAACAAATAAAAATAAAAATAAATTGCCCAGGTACAATAAGTCATTATTAACCCAAAGAGGTCATGGAAGTCAAGAATTCCAACTGCCTTTCCACTGTCTCTGTTCTGACTCACGGGAGAGTCTCATAATCTGTCTTCACATGATAGGTGTGAAAATACGAAGTCAGCTTATAAACTTTTAATGCAGTTAATGGGCTGCTTTATTCTGCTTCACATGGTACAAAGCAATGTGGCTCCACGCATTGAATTAGAAGTATGACTGTAAAGGTCAGAGAGAGTATTTCATAGTCTGAATCATCTTTACTGCAACAGATCTACTGGTTTACAACCATGGCTTTATATTCACTCACTTCTTCTGTCCTGTGCAACTTTATTCTCCTGGAGCAACAAAGACTCTTAATCTTTCTATTGATAGAGTTAAATGAGAAATCTTTTACCTAATGAAGGTAAGTAGGAACCCAATTATCCATTACTTGCCTCTATGAGTGGGTAATAGGATAGCATTAGAGCTGTCCAAAATTTTCAGATAATGCTTTTATAGAACTTTCCATACCCAAAGTAGTGTGAAAAAATGTAATCCTCTTACTATATCTGTAAGGAAAAGAAGTATCACTACTCCAACTTTACAAGAAGAAAAACTGAGGCTGAGAGAGCAAACCTTTCCAAAAACAGATGCCTAAAATTTAGGATTCAACTCAGAATTAGCTGCCCAACAGACTGACCTAATTATCAAATCTCAACACTTTCTAAATCAGGCTGCTTGTTTGGGTGTCTGATGCTTTTAGTTTGTATTTTGTCATTTAGTTTTGACGGTCTGGATGGTGGTTTTCCATTGCAACTGAATTACCTTCTTGAACAAATAGTTACATTTCCAAATTGGGTTTCAGCGATTTAGACAAATGCTTATACGCTGTGTTTGCCAATTGTGTGCACATTAGGCTCAGTAAACTCATTCACCGCACAGTGTGAAGAACAGAAACAAAAGAATGCAAACAAAGGAAGAGAGAATTTGTAACCCTCAAATAAGACATCTGCCTTTGTAGTGCTAGTCCATACTTATACCCAATACTGGTGGTCTTCAGATAATGTGCTCAAAATACTGATGTCCCACATCTGTCAAAATTTACCTTTGTAAGTTTACTGAAACTATGAACATTTTCTGGGTATTTGTGTAGTTTGTTATTTTCCTGTTCCTGGCCTCTCCCACGGTCATAAACTTCCAAGGGGTTACCCAGTGTAGCTCTAATAATTTCAGTAGCGCTCTGCTGATTTGTTCCTCAGCTTGTAAGCATAACAACAATATTCATTTGAACCTTATGAAGTTTCCTTTATTAATTGCATTAGGCCTGGATTTAAACTATTTGTATTTTGACAATAAATTCATTTCTGTTTAAACTTCAGAGACAAATTAGAACTAATTCTATTTTATGAAAGGAAAGGCTTTAGCACCTTTTCAAATCCAGACTTAATTTGCTTTTGATATCTTAAACAAGTATCTTGTTCACATTTTAATTTGGACTGGGCTAACTTAATGAAACTGTGTTCAATGCAACAATGAAAATGCTCTTCTGAGGGTGAATTATTGCAATGCTGTTTGCTTTTATTTGTCAAAAAAAAAAGAAAGAAAACAAGCATCAGTCACAAAACACCATCTCTATAAATGGGGGACATTCAATGGCCTGATGAAATCTCATGGAAATCAACAGAAGGGTTTCTTGGCCAAGAAAGCACCCCAAAATTCAAAAGCTGGTTGCCACTAGCTGAAATGAAAGAATGGACAGTCCCTCTGCCACCAAAACTCATTTCTCTCTGCTTTTGAGAACATCTGAATACGGCCCACACACTCTTTATTGCACCTTTGCATTTCTGAGACTAGATCTCTGAGTGCTGAAGTGAGTTTCTCATTAAAATTATTGGTTTAGAAGGAAAATGTGATATCTCATGTTTTCTGGCAAGTGGAGGCTCCAGCCCACCCATCTTCTCTCCTTTCTCTAGCCATGATCCTTTGGACCATATTTTCTTCCCACATGTTCCACGCTGAAACTGGTGATGCCATTCCCAATTCACTGCCATGGAAACCTAAAATGTTTCACTTGAGAAGATTAAAAATCTCCTTTATGACATGGCCCTAGATAAGACTAAGTGGTCCACAAGATGCTAATCACCTGGAATACAGCCTTGCTCTTGATAATAGCTGTGGTGTTTCAAAAAACCAGTTTAGATCCTTTACCCACTTTTAGGAGTCTATTGAGATCTGTGGAGATCCTGGAAAGAGATTCCAGTTATGTCACTGTCCTGAATTATGCCCTACAACAAAGCCATGCTTTTTAGGAGCAATTTATTCCTCTGTTTCCTCCTTCACCAGATGATATAAATAAAATGAGTATTTGCTCGTGGCTTCTGGCTGCAGCGTCCTGGACTACAGTAGAGCACTGGTTCCCAACCAGTCAAGTACAACTTGCTAGTGAGGCACACCAACATCAGATGATGGAAGGCACAGGGTGAAATCCATGTTAACGGGCTTTTGCTGGGCCTTTTAGTTGGTGCTGCTAGCCACTGGCAAGGGTCTGAGCTGGCAGAGATGCTTGGCTGGAGGTACGAGGAGAGGAAAGAAAAGGTGCTGACAGTGAGGCTTGCTCCGAACGATCGTACAGGAGAGCATTCACTTCTGGAACCCTCATCCCAGGGCCATGGAAGTAATGCTGAACTAAACCAGGAATACTCAATTTATTTATTTGATATGTGAAAAGTGACTGGACAAGGATATAATTTTCTGACTGGTTCAGACAAGGCAATTGGGTCAATGTCATTTTCATCCATCTGTCTCTCCTTGCCCTACCTCCCCTAGACCTTCTGCCAGATTTGCCCTGGGTTACAATCTGTGCAATCAGCCTAGAAACCAAGATGGAGACTGCAGGCTGCAAATAATCCCAACAGGAAAGGACAGGATGAGGAAGACTGGATAAATATTGAGGAGTGGTGGCCACTGCGCAGCACGGAGGTTTGGATGGCCCAAGAGCTGCTGGTTAGACAGTCCATGTCCTGCCTTTGGACTCAGAATGACTGCCTAGTAATTACCTGAGTAATTACCTAGCTGATTATCTGCCAGGTATCACTTCTCCTTCATACTGCTGCTACTGAATGTTAGCTCAGACTGGAAAGAAGAAAGCAAACTTTTTGTGAGCAGCAGAAAATAGGAATCTTGAGCTAACATGGGTTTCATCCCCCTCATCTCCCCATGCCTGGCAGTTAGGAGGCAGTGACCACCCACATCTCCACTATTAAATGTCTTGTTCCAACGTCTTGGAATTTTTTCAGGAAGAGTCAAATGCCACTTAATATAATCCAAGACGGGCTACTCCAAGTAGCTGAAAAATTACTTTCTTTAATCAAAAATTGTAAAATTACTTCCCTGAGGTAATTAAAGCTGTTAGAATTCGAACTTTTAGAACTGATAGTGATAATAACTGAACTGAGCTCTGATGACTAACGTGGCAGGGAGGGAGCTCTGCTTATATGTGAAGCACTTTAACAGCAATAATTGCTAATGTCGTGTTGTCGTAATGTAAAAGGCCACGAATTTTAGAAAGACAGCAAAGCACAAGATGAAAATAAATAAAACAAATGGTCTATGAGAATCATCTGTTGTATGTGAGTAAGTGGTTGGCAGCAATTCAGTTTGCTTACAATCTTGACAAGCATCTCCCTCTCTGACAGAGCAACTAACATGCCTCAGCGGTAGCTGCAAAAGTAGCCCAAGTGATTGAATCTCACTCTTTCTTTCAGGAAATTGCCTGTAATGTCTTGTCTCACAACTACATTATGTCTCATTATAAGTTCTGTCTCCTGTATAGATTGGACTTCAGTTTAAAAGTCCCACAGAGCATCTGCTGTTTAAGGTTTCCTATCAATATGCTGCAGATGACAGGAATATGTTATATATACATTGTTGGAAGGATGAACATTTTTAATCATGTCTTAGGAACAGTTGGCCTGTAAATGGAAATATCCTCGTTTCTATTTGCATGTTTTGTTTACTGAAACCAGAGATGCCGAGAGCTCCTTTTTGTCACTTTCTCTTGAAGGTGGAGAAATCTTCTTAATTCAGTGAAGGTAAACTCCTCCAGCCTAAGACAACCACCACAATAACTTATAAAGGCTGAAGAGATTCCCATTATTTTTAAGTCAGCATTAAAATAAAGGGTGATTCATACTGAAAATGTTAAATTAGTCTGCATCGAGTTGTCTAAGGACTGTTATGATACACAGGGCTAAATAACTCTTCAAACAAAAAGAAGCTGTTACCTGGGCTGAAATAGTGAACTTGTCTCATTCTCAGAATGTTTAAAAGAAAAAGATTATTTTCTTCAATGGAGCACATGCAAAAACTCACCAGTGAAAGGCACAAACTGACATATGAGGAAGGGACTTTAACTCCCTCCATTAGCACTGTGCATTCTTGAATGGCCACCAGTGTGCCCTGTCCCCTCATGCCAGTTAAATTAAGCTCTCCCTGCTGGGGAAATCTATGATGCTTGCCTCCTAGAATTCATTACTCAGGAGTTGTGAGGAGCGACTGAATACTGGTACCATACACATGAGTTTATAAAGCAGACTCTTATCTTAATTAATAAGGAACTTCCACCTCACATACGGCAAGGTTTTATCTAAGTTTGCTATTTTGTAGGCTATGTAGTACATCAGACAGTAGAAAGAAGAAGATACATAAAGTCTTCTCCTTCCCTTAGGAGAGAGAAAATCTTAAGGCTTAACATGGCTTCCTAACAGAGCCATCTGTAGGAAACGTCACAGAGCAGCTTGTTTTGCCGACCAGTGACTGCTGCCTACATTCTCTTCAGCAACACGTGTGTACCCTTGGCAAAGTGCAGAGTTTATCCAAAATAACCATAATCACTCAGCTGAAATACGCTACAGATACCAATAGGGATGAACCCCATCGGATTTCACTTATGCACAGAGAAGTTCTTTAATACTATGTTATAATCTAATGATAAGCAAAATTAAGTAATCAAGAGAAGAAATCGAAAGGAAGTCTAGAAACCTGAGAGTAGCCTGTAGAATGGCATGAAACCTGATCATCCTCCTGCCTGCCCGCGGAGGGTGCTGAGCTTCAGTAGTGTCCCTGCCTGGCGCATGCGTTCACACACAACTCCCAGCTGAGCACTGGAGTTTTGAATTACTGTGGCTTCCACAGATCCCTCCTGAAAACTTCATTCCAGGTCCTAGTCAAACACGGGAGAAAAAGTCCTGCCCCAGAGGATTAATAATGAGGAGAGATGAATGACAAGGCAGAAAAATAGCATGTCTTACCTGAGAGTGGCACGAGGCAAACAGCAAAACTTCAGCTGAAAGTTCCCGTTCCCCAGTCCTACCACAGCACCATGCCCAGGAGCAGTTTGTAATGCACTCTACAGAATAGTCAACATTTGCTACTCTAGTATACTTTCCACCAGAAAAAAGAAGCAGCCCCCAGTACTCCACCAGGAGTCCCTGCTGCTCCTCATGCAAGCCTCTTGGGCATTTTTGGTCCCAGTTCTCCTCTATCCAGTCAGGGACAGGATTTGACCTTTCTTACACAACGTGCAACAGACAAAAACTAGAAAAAAGGGAAGAGGAAAAGAAAATGAAATGCTTTTTGGAACTTTTCAAAGTTAGCATTTGTCTGAGAACTAAAAACATGAGAGTGAAATAAACAGCGATTTATGCAACATCTTTGGCAATTTCCATTCCAATGGGATGGTTTGCCACTCTCGTCTGAGTTCACGACTGGTACCTCTGACACAAGGATGACTGTACTGCAAAACGCGGAGCTTCTGACGGTGTTTTGGAGCAGTCATGCTGTAGGTGGACAAGAATAACTACCCTCCTGGTTTGCCATCAATAAAACTTCCTTAAAGAAACACAAAAGAACAGTGTGCAGCATCAACAGAGAAATATTTAAAACCTATTGACTGCTATGTAGAAAACCATGCTCGCACACTCAGTGCTACTTTAGATAGGGGAAATGTAGTGTTACATTAGCTACTAGCTACAGCAACACAAAAAAAAAAATGTTTGTGGGATTCTCCCCACCCCACTTTGTCTCTCAGCTATTTTCTATCAAAGCACAAAAATCAATAGTGGCACACTGATAGAACCCAGATTGGTTTGCAGATCCAGTACATGGTATCCAGTCAGTCAAGTTTGATGGATTTAATTCATGCAGCACTTATTATTCCCAGGCTTTGCTTGTCTACAGGAAAGAAAGTATAGATCTGAAAAGCAATCAGGCAGTTTTCAGAAAGACAAATCTTGCAGTGGTTCCACTCTTCCCCTTCCCCCATTACTTTAGATTTCCTTGCTTCACTCTCATTTCTGTGCTTTTCATATCTGTAACACTGGCATCACAAGAAGGGCAGATGTTGCCACGGGAAGTCTATTAAAGTTCCTGGTAATGTCTATAGCACATGCACAAATGTTTTAATTATAGCATGATGACATCATTCTCTGATGGGCAGAGATGATAAATCGTGAATCCAATGGGATGATGCACATTTAAAATACTAAGGATCATAGATGTTAATATGCAAACCCCTATCTGAGAATTTTGGTCTACATTTCAGATGGTTTCCCTTTTTCAGACAGAGAGCGGTATTTTAAATATGAAGATATTTTCCCAGCTAGTTAATGGTATAAATCCTTTTGCATGAATTGCTCTGCTTCTAAACAGATATTTTTCCATGTGAATGGTAAGGGCATTGTGAATGCTGAAGTTGAAACTGTACTCCTGGGAAATCTTGAGAAGTCCATGGAAACCCTTGTTACTGACCACATCCAAACGACACTCATTTTAGCAAGTTCTGGGAGCAGCCATTAGGTGGAGGTTGAAACAATTTAAAAAATTTGCCCTGCCTTTATCCTTCCCTGAGCATCTGCTTCTTTTCACTAGTGGAAAGCGGGTACCAAGAGGTATGGACCACTGCAAAAGGACAATTGGTATCTTCTACTTAGCGAGCTGGTATGACTTAGCCTGCTCACTTTTTACTGGGACTTGGCTTTGTGGAAGCTTGTCTTCCCTCATTAAAAAGGAATTAATTGTGTGCTGTCAAACACTTAATGGAACAGGTAACACGGGGAGTTCACAGTCCTGACACAAAGACATTTACAACTTCAAATGGTACAGCATTCAAACCCAGCTAGGTGCTGTCAAAGAGCAGGAACAGCTCATCCCACCATTCCCACCTTTGGGTGAAACCTTGCTTTAGGTCAGGGCACACCCCATACGGCCAGGGAAGGATGTCCAGGCCATAGTGACTCTGCAGTATACTGGAGGCAGCCTGCCACGCTCTGAGCCGTGATGAGGTATGCATTTACCTCATGGATCACTCCCAGCTGCCAAACCCAGGGAGGAACAACGCTAGATCTGTCACAGCTGTTTACTGTTACCCAGCTAAGGCTGACAGCCTTTCCTCCTTCCACTTTCCCTCCTCCCCAGCTGATCACAGGGTTGAAATTGTTCCCTCTTCTACTTATTTCTACTTTCTCTCTGAATATTGGTATCTGTTAACTAGGCAAGGAGGCTTGTGGGCAGTCATCTTGTCATGGAATAGCTACCCTGTATTTTCTGCTGTTTCTGATTGCAGTTGGTATCAGCTAGCACTTCTCAGACTGAGCTGTTCCACATGTGCTATGCTGGAGATTGCTTCAGGTGAGAAGCTTTGTGCTGTAAATTAACCCCTGTGCTTACCGCTGGTTATCGTGTCTACGAGGACAAACCCTGCTAAAATTCCTAACGCTGCCACATAATAAATCAAAGCAGAACAGGAATTACATCTTGCAGATCCTAAGTATTATGTAGCGCTTCTGCTGCTCTTGCAGCATGAATAACAGCCACTGGAAATAAGGACTTTGTAGCACCCCTGAAAAAGGGACTTGTTGATGCAGCTTTCTATTTTAAGCCAAATTTAGCAGTTGTTTTCCCAACTTCTACTAATGCAAATGGCATTGCACAGGAACAGTATATGGTTACTCACATACATCAGATATACACCGTCACTGATGTTTCAGAATCGATGTTTCAGTCCCTAGTTTTTATATAGTTTCACCTATCACATTGTTTCTGGATCAGAATATTAATTATTGGCTTTGCTGCTAATAACAGGGTAATAAGCTTCATCTTGGAACTATTAATCTATGTTCATCTGTCAACTTTAGGTTTCTACCCGGTAATCTGATTTTGTGTTTCTATATTCCGACATGGCTGAAGGTCAAGGCTGCTGAACAAACGTACAGCTACTCCTGCACTGCCTTTTGCTACAAAGGAAAGCATTTCCATGATGGCAGGGGCAGGGCATGAAGAGAAAGAGAAGAATAACACTTTTTTTACTGCAGATGAAGAATAGTGTATCTGATCTTATACAACCACTACCATTATTTATCATATATGCATAGTCAAAGAAATACCTTCTTTTACAGACAAGTAAAAAAGAGGTTCCTGATTTCAAAATCGTAGAAGCTGTGGTTGCAGTCACTTCTCTCCTTCTTTGTGTATCTCACATAGAAGGGCTGTGATCTGCAAGGCTGGTGCACGACGACAGAATGCACTTCCTGTGGAATTCACTGCCATGGCACACACGAGTGATGTACAGAGTTGGATTTTGATTTATGTGTAAAGAGACAGGAAGTCTTGGGCAAAAAAGCTCAAAAGTATTTTCTTTGGATTTGTATTTTAATGTGTTGTATTTCAGAGTGAGATTATACTTGAAATGGAAAGGAAATTAAGATACTATGCAGTGAGACATGAAAACAGATTTTTTGAATGGACAGGGATTAAAAGGCAAGACTGTTTCTATTGCACTGGAGGATGAAGATTGCTTTAGGTTTAGACTGCAAATAAAATACCAGAATCAATCATAGTTATCCAACTGAGCAGGATAAAGTATTTTTTTCTGAAAGAAATATATTCGCCCCATGTTTTGAAAAAACCTATTAAATAAATAAAGACGCAGTACCAAACCTCCTGCATACCCAGAATCTCTGCTCTCAAAGATGTCTTAGAGATGACAGGAAAAGGGTTGCTGCAATATTACATATAAGATATTAAATTACTGTGGTGATGCATGCTTGTATAAAAACTTACAACAAAGTTTTCCCACTAAATTAGCAAAAGTTTCTGAGTTGTTATTAAACTGACTCCTAGTCTTGCTTAAGAGTGGAGGTTTCATGAATAAGAGTAATGAATAATTTCTGGTTCTAAATAAAAGTAATCATGCCAGTGCTGTCATCAAGCCAGGCCTCATCAGCTATTTGAAATGGTGGATCTTCATGGAAGCTTAGGCTAGAAGGGCTCCTCTTGCACAGGAAGATTCCTGAAGTATTTGTTTCAAGGGCTGGATGGTCTTAAGGTAATACACATCAGGATTGCATGTGATATGCAGCATCTCAGGCCATATATAAAGGATTTGGCTGTGGCTGGCTTGGTCTCTGAATGGCAATTGCTCTTTCATGGTCATCCAAACTTCATGACTGTGCCTTTTTCTACCATCCAGCACCATTGCTTCATAAACCATGGACAGAGGAATTAATCACAAGAGTGAATAAGAAATCACTTAAATCAAAAATCAATGTAAGAACTTAGTTTGGATTAAAAATATTCCTCTTGAAAATGTGCATCCTATTAATTCTATTAATAACACCGTTTTCAAGTTAATATTGACCCATCATCAATTTTGTGTCAATAATTCACATGGAAACATACTCGAGAGTTTCTTACCGACAAGGCAGGATCATAGGAAGGTGGGTTAAAAATGAGTTTCAAAGCCACAAGCACTGGTTTATCACACTCTCCACAGCCACAGGGAGGCAAACAGTGTGAAAATAAACTCCGAGACTAAACCCAGGATCCAAATTTGAACATTTACTAGCGCTACGGTTTTAACTTCACTCTCCAGAACAAATATAGTGACCAACTGGAGGTTATAGGCACCCAGTCAATGCCAGCATTATTTGGTTCTTAAAAAAAAAAAATAAAAGAAAATCTCTTCTGGCCCTGCTGAGCCTGAAACAATAGCACCAAAGGAGGTGTGAACTGCCCACCCACTCCTGAGTTGCTCACTTCCTAGCCTGGCTGTGTTCATTGACATGCTAACGCTATTAACGAGTAAGGAAACCACAAGTGGGTTTTTTTTTTTTTTTTTTTTTTGTGGTGAGGCAGCTGGGCTTGTTTTGGGGTTTGGACAGTGAAGACACACTAGGCAAAACAAAAGCCAGCATACAAACCCAAACCAACCCAGATGTCCTGCGCCAGCTTAGTGGAATTAAGGAAAAAAAAAAAAAAAGGATCAGAAAAGAAAAAAGTGTTTTCTAAACTGCTTCTTCTGAGCTTTTATCTAGATTTAATGGATACATTAATTCAATTGATGTGCAGTTTAGCCAGCCGGCAACACATGAATACCTTCCACAAATGGTAGGATTTGCCTTTTTTCTCCCCCTGCAGAGACGTTACCACAGATGTGAGCTTTTTCCTTCTGCTCTTTTCCTCCCTTCCATCCCCCTCCACGTAATATTTTAGCAAATAATGAAACATACCACATGTCTCTGAACAACCAGGCTCAATAATGCTGAAGGGAAGCTGCTGCTGACTCTACGCTGCTGTTTCTTCTTCAACTGTGTCAGTCTCCTAACACAATTTTCTTTGCTTTTTTGTTCTTTGCTGGACTGATATTAATATGCTAATGACTTTCAAATGAGTATCCAAGGACGTACCCTTTTACTTTTTTTTTTTTTTTAAAGGATTTCCTAACCTGGGATTGGCATGATGTCTGAGGATGGGCATAAAAAAGCATGAAACTGGGCGTTAGGAAAAAAAGGCTGGAAGTAAAGAAATTCTTATAAAAAGGAAAATGAAAATTATGGAATGAATGCAAAAATGAAGCAAAGAAAAGGAAAAGACAGTAGTGGAAGGGAAATCTGACATTTAAACCTAGGCTCCTGGCTGGTGCCCATGGCAACTCCACTGACAAGTTGGTAAAAACTATTCTCTCCTTTGACTGCTTTCAAGGATAATCCTTGCTTCTCTTTCCTGGGAACCATGACAGATTTTCCCTCTTTAGGGACGGTGCAGGAGTTTCTTTTATAATGGCTCTAATAAATAATGGAGTGTTAATGTCCTTTAGGAGGACTTGCTGTGAAACCTGCCCTGTTTAGAACACATTTTCACACTTAGATACAAGTGAGGCATTCTGCGCTAAGGAATACAGGTACCTTCAAACGCTTTAGATCACATGTTTATGCTATTTTAAAAATTCTAAATGGAATCCAGCATTAGAAAAAAAAAATCATTTAAGGGAAACCGACTTGAATTGCTCCGTTGAGCTCAGCATGTGGTATTCACGGTTTCTAAATTTAAATAAGGTTTCCATCTGCTCTGTTGTTCAAGAATCTCAGGGAAAACTATTAGAGAGCAAGAGAGAGGAGGGGAGAGCATACACATATTTCTGTAAGGTTATGCTTTATATGTGGGATAATTCCGAAGCAAACACAGGTCCTGCAGTGCGCTGGTTCTTTATTTGAGACACAGAGCCAAATATCCCCGGACCTGGGAACACCACGATGCCAAGCAGCTTCCCTGAGGCCTGCCTACTGCTCCTCAGGGGCTTTCAGGAGCCCTCTCAGCTGCACAGAGACAGCAGAAAGGGTCTCTGCCTCTCCTAAGTGAAAAAAGATTCTTTCTTCAGCAAAAATCAGATGACTAAGAAGCCAGAGGAGTAGCATTAACATAAATATCTACTAGGGATATCTCTGAATCACAAACCAAGGAAAACCTGGTCTTCAGTTCTTCCAACTGAGGACAAGACTCAGTTCCATCGTTTAATTCAAAAATGTCTCAGCTACTGAATTTGCTCATGAACTATGTGGCACTCACTCACTAAATATTACAATTGTATTGCATTCCTTCTGGGGAGAGAAAAAAAAAAAAAATGATATGATCAAGACAGTGCATAGAACTCCGTCAAATGGTACCTTCATTGCAGTTTGCAAGGAAAAGCCTAGCCTCGTAAGCTTCTTCCTAAACACAGTGCCTCGTATCTTTAGGTATAAGGGAAACCAGGCTCTTTTGAGACAGGAACAGAATCAGCTGCAGGAACAAAGGATCTCTCACAGAAGCATGTTGCTCTTATTTCCTCACTGAAATATGAAAAACAAATTTAGCATTTCCAGTTACTTGGAATGTCCACTAAAGAGAAGGAGTGCCAAAAGCTGTACAGCCTTGCACTAATAAGTCAACGTCAGCACAAGAAAATGCACTCTGAAATCCCAAGCAGCATGGGCTGGATGTATACCTGTAGCCCAGAAGGGGAAAACCAGCATGGAAATAAGTAGCAAACCATGTATGTTTAAGGAGAGTTTTATATTGGCTTTAGACTACAAGTCTTTAATATATTTGATGACTACCTGGAAAACAGGCATGACACAAATGGGGTGATATCATGTAATGTAGGAAACAAACCTGTCTACGAGGACACAGAGAGGCCCAAGAAAGATAGAGAAAGGAGAAGCTTGACTGCAGATGGAATTGGTTGTTAGTACAAGTGAAATAATAGATAACCAGCAATCATAAAACTATTTGCACTTGCTGTGCATTTAAATGAGTTAACCACCCAAGAAAGATAAGAGAACACCATTAGGAACAGCTCCATGAAAACCTCCTGCCTCGCTGCCACAGCAGTTCCAAAAGCAAATTTCTCACAGTGAGGTTGCTAGGAGCACATAAGCATCTTAGAACTCTAAACCCTTTCCTTTCAAAACCCTCCAAGAAATGGTCAAGATACAGGGTAGGAAAACAGTTCTGCAGGTTTGTTACATAAATCATCTGTGTACTTTTTGGCAAAAACATTTTGTTCATTTCTTGTCATCAGTAACAGACACACACATATGAAGTTTGTGGGGGACGGGCCAGGAGAATCTAAAAAGATCAACTGAAATGACCAAAGGAAAGCAGACATTTCCATATGAAGGACAATTAACAAGTTATGGCACTGGTCTCTATGTTCTGTTTGTGCAACGCTCGCTATAATGAAACACAAATGACAGTAATAATGAGCAGTGGGAAGAGGAGATCAATACTGCTCTGATTAAAGAGGAGACATCTTAGGGACGCTGCCATACCCAGATACAAAGTACTGTGCAGACAAGCCGTGTGTTTTTATAGGTCTTCTTATAACATAAGATCAAGGAGGATGTTTAAAAGCAAAAAATGTAACACTGATACAGTGCACTGTATAATGAACCCAAATTTCCAAAATCGACAAAAAACCTTCCTAAAGACAATTACAGGGTGAAGAAGGAGCACCTAATTCTTCACACGCTGATTCAAGAAGGTAGACCAGGATTAGCCTCATTTTTACTTGTGGCTACTTCCACGTAGATCAAAACAACTCACATACTCAAAATGAGGCAAAAATTTAAGCAGCCTGAACAAGCTGACGACTAAACGATGAGAGGGCAAGAAGCACTGCCAGTGCGGATAGCCCATTGCTCACACTGTCACCATGCTCATAATTAATCCTAAGATTTCCTTCCCTCAGAAGCCGTAACTGCTCCAGCAACAGAATATTTGACAAGAGGGAGCCCAGATTACTTCTTCCTGATTGGGTTTGAGAAAGAATGTAGCAAATGGTATGAGGTTTGAGAAAATGTGCTTGCTTTTAAACCAGAAAGGAAAGAGGTTAGACAAGGATGGAATAAATAGCCTGGAAAAAGCAGATGGTATGGTGGTTGTGATGGACCATCAGAAATGTCTTGCTGCAGCTGGGATACAAACTAAGTGTGTCTCAGCATTCCTACACGTCGTACAGGTGCATCCAACAACTATGCAAAAAATACACATTTCCTTACAGGTTTTTATCCTGCAGTGCAGGCAAAACAAATGACCATACAGTCATAAATTAGTTGAGAAAGTTGAGTAACATTTAATTTAGTGATTATTAGTGAGAGCTGTTAAGAAAGAGAAAAAAAGAATAAACAGAAAGAACGCAAACATTCTGTTTTTCAAACCCAACTGATAAAACACCAGTAAGCCCCATTTTCCAGCAGTTTTCTGCAAGCATGAGGGCTTGAAACTTTTGTTTCTAAAGGAAGTTGAGGCTCCTTATTCAGCTGCTTGAGTACAGAAACTGACACTTGGAGAAAAACGTCAAATACTGCAGCAATCACGAATGTAAAAAAATGAGTTCTAATCACAGGGATTGGCACCACTGCACTAGTCTGCTAAAATGTGCTTGCATTACAGCCTGTTCTAGTGGTGACAGCATTTGTCTGAGAACGATGAGGCAAGATCTATTTTGTGGCTTTCAGCAGCATCTTTTGGGGCAATTATAAAAACCACCTGTAGAGCTGCTTCCCGCTTTTATTTAGGGAAACAACATTGAGTTTACAAATCTGTCCAATGCGCAGTAAAACCGGTCCCTGGTTTCAATTGGGGTTCCATGTGTAACTTCACTACAAATAATAGTCAGTAAGATACTCAGATGCTCTGCTTTTAATTTCTTTTGAGAAAACCAGGTAATCTTAGCCTAGGTCCCAGCTCCAGCAAAGAGAGTAAGGGTTCAGAAATCTCAGCAACAGCTGCTTCTTGCTACTGTGTAAGGGTAACACCCGTCAGTCCGAATGCACTCTTCCCTATGCCTCCTCTGCTCCTTGGAATCCAATGCAAACACGTATATACAAATATAAATGCATATGTCATGGCTTAAAGCTTCAGGTTCATCAACTTGGTCCAGGGAGTATTATTTCTAGCAGTCTACTCGCAAGAAAGTTATACTTAGCAACATCATACTGCTGCCCTTCTCCTAGCAGCCCTATCTTGTATTTCTTTAACGTTTGGGAATCCATTTAAACAGAAATATTGTCTGAAATGTAGTTCCCAAAATACATTCTCAAAGATAGATTTAAAGGTCTTTTAGTATTGGCCAAGCTGTGTGGGAGAGCACAGCAGGACACTAACAAGGCTCATGGGAAAGGGTGGGAGATGAATTTCATATGCAAATGTGGAACATGCCACGGATGGGAAGAAGGAAAGAAATTAAGCACAAATATTATCTCTTTTTATCCCCAAAGCTTCATATTACAGATATTATTTATAGTGTTTGTTCCATAAGGAAATCTGTGGAAAGCGAAGAGTTTCCAGCCTTTCAAAAGATAAACAGCTTGCTAAGTGGAAGGGAGGAAGTGCTAATAGCTTCCATGCATATAACTTTAGCACAGGATTCTTTAATGGATCACAGTAAAGTCATTTCCATGACATGTGAATGTTGTTCCTTAGGTACTACTTCACGGAGACAGCCTTTCTGTTATAACCCTCAGAGAACAGTAAAACCCCACCTGCCTACTCTTGAGATATGCTAAGTGACGATTTGAGTATCAAAATACATCAGTAACTCATATCTGCGTACCCGAGGTACCCGAGAGTTATCTGTGAGAGCACATTTCTTCAGGCATTGCATTTGGACTGTAAAATAAGACCCTGCTTGGCTCTGCTGGACTAAGCTTTAAGCAGAATAACAAATCTGCTTTAGGATATAGAAATTATAGAATCATAGACAGTGAACCTCTTGATATTTTCAAAGCGGGTAACCTGCTTTCCTAAACCAGTGCCTTGAGAATCATTTCTTGGTAACCCACACAAAATCAGGGTTGGTGACAGAAGTGCAGAAAGGGGGATCAAATACACTGAGACAGAAGCAGCAGGCTATGCACTAAGTCGTGGACCAGAGTTCGAAGAAGAAATGGGGAAAAGGGGCCTCTTACCTCACTTGTTCTACCTGTAAATATGTATAATTTACACTCCCTTTTGATCAGTTATTCAAACGCTTGTAATGTGCGGATAATCTGAGAGTCACAATTGTAAAACGAGGAGAAGTCACACGTGGCAAGAAACGACAGCAACTGGGCATTACACTACAAAATTCTTCCTTCCTGCATTTGGGCTCAACACTAGCATCACGAAACAAGAACAGTGCTTCATGCTTGCAGAATTTCCATAAATGGGAAACCTCAGAGTACCAGGAGATGAAAGAAAATACTCAAGTTTTCAACCTCATGCCACAAAAAGTCTTGCTGTTTGCAGTTAAGAGACCTGAACCTTGGCCATGAAGAGTGCCTGAGCGGGGCTACTCCTGCTCTTGTGGAGAAGAGTCCCAAGCGTCAAAACTCACTGAGCATGTGGGAGGTCCTAGGAATGAAATTACTATCACTGAGCCCGAGGGCCTACAGGTACTACAGCTGATTAGTTTCCTACAATGGGGGGCTCACTGACCCCTTAATAGCATAAAAGTAGCATGAATGAGTGTGCTCTGGTCTTGCAGCTTCTTTTGCATTGTGTGGCACTCGTGCGAGCCAGGTGACGTTACATCATTTCCAGAGAGATCTGCTCGGAAGTGACTGCAGGACTCCCACCCTTTCTTCCCTCTTCGTCTCTGCAGGTGTCTGCAGGCCTTTGAAACAGCACATGGGGGATTTAGCTCTCAAAAGACTGTTACACTGTCACAAATCTTTGTCAGAACTGTGTCGGGATTCACCCTAGCGATTCCTTCCTCTCTCTCTCCGGCCCAAGGCGGCTGGCTAGTCTGCATTTCTCCCTCCTCTTTAATTCTCTCTAGAGAGCTCTCATCTGCTCCACTTCCACTGCCTGGGCACAGCTTCCTAGCTCCAGCTCCCCTTTTGGGTTACACATCAGCTCCCCTTCTGGTATGGTAAATGCTGTACCAGGAAAAAATCACGACTGCGTCTGACAGAGAAGGAAGGGGTTCCTCTGCTGGGGTACTTCAAATATACTCCAAACTTCAAAAATGTCTGCCAGCCATAGAAGAAAACCAAAGCTTTTTCCTTTCCAAACAATCAGGAAGCAGCGAAGGTTTAAAAACACGTATCTTTAACAAACTCAAAATATCCCACAGAAAGCAGGACTACATTTTACTGAGCCTACCACCCACCCCCCCCCCCAGACCAATGTTGTGCTAGATGCAACCTCACCAAAACACTGTCCCTCTGGCAGCAAGGTGTGCTTAGGTCAGCTGATCAGACTCTTGTCCTGTGGACAAAACTGCACAAAGTCTGTACGTGCAAGTTAGAGACTGGAAACAAGTAGCTGGACTCTGTTTACGCTACAGAAGTACAACAGGATGAAAATACAACTCCCTGCACTCTTGCTGCCCTCCAGCCGAGTTCCCTTCAGTACACAGAACTAGCCATGGGTCATGAACTGGTGTGCTGCTCTTGCATAACATAATCAGATACTGTTGGTTTGTATCTGCCTAATATTTTGGGGGCCAGTTTTATTTGTTGATATAGCAACAACTGAGAAAACAAACTCTTTTTGTTTTCCTAAAATCCTACTCAAGACTGACAATGGAACATCTGTGTATGGGTCAGTTGTTCATAATAAGCAATCACCTCTGCCACAGCCAAAATACAGTTATTTAAAGGAATGCAGACAGCTTGAGCTAAAGATATTACTCAACAAGTGAGATCAGCAATGAGAACAAAAATGCTGCATGTTCCCCAAGAAATCTTATAAATAGGCAGAAATTAACTCCACAGTTCAGCAAAACTCTTCATGCTTGAATGTTTTGAGGACACTTGGAAAAGACAATCACTCCCGTGGCACAGACCTGCCAGCACTTGGTTCAGTGCAGTTTACAGAGCAAAGCTACTAAGATTGGCACCATCATTTCATGAAACGCACTGTACATCTCCAATTACAGTCCCAGTCCGAGACAATACTGCTCAAGTAAAGCAGCGGGCAGGGCACCCAGCAGACGAACAAACTGAAGCCTGTAGAAAGAAATTCAGCAACAAGCTTTTGCTTTACATTTCTAGCAGGAACACCATTCACAGGGCCTGGGGAAGCTGTATCTGGATAAAGAAACAAAAGCCCATATTCATGAGGTAACATGGAAACACACTTTACGTCTGAGACGTCTATACTGCACATAAGTAAATATTAACTCAATATACCTTGGTCTTGGCAACACATTCTCCTATCAGTGGATGGTTTGACGTGTTCTTTCCTTTAACAGCCGAACAGACAGCATGCAGAATCTGTCGAGCTTCTAGCAGCTCAGAAGGATACTGAAACTGTTATCCACCACGAGAATGGCTTTTCTAATAAAATACTCATCACCTCTTCTCATGAGCAGCTTCAGTTAATTTGGTTGATTGGCACTTCATCTCCTTGATTAAATTTAATGGCACTTAACAATTTTAGAGATCTTAAGAACGAACAAGGGAGAGACCAAACAGTGTTTCTGCCTTTGTCAGCCCAGGGAAATAAGAACATCCTTCCTAAAACTCTCTGAAGTCTGTTACAGATATAGCATTTAATCTTCATCTGCGTTTTACACATCTGTATTGCTGGGTTATACAGCAGTCCTGTAAACATTCCCTGTAGACCTTAAAAGATTTTTGTTTGAAAGCTGATTTATGAGCTGAGAGTCGTGTTCAGTGCTTATGGTAATCATAGCCCTAAAAATGAAAAGCTGAGCGTGAGTGAAGGATATAATCTGTTAACACGACTTAAAGACTATTTGTGTTTGCCATTTTCATTTCCCTGCACAGTCATAAATTGGTGCAAAATCAATTCAATGACCCAGACATTACCACTTTTACAACTTGGTCACTTTTATCTCCAGATCAAAATGGCTGCAATACAGGAAGAAGCTTTATGTCTTTTTCTATCAAGTTGCTATGCCAGTCATTTGCCACATAAATGCCAAAGCGGCCACGTCAAAGGAAGGAAGGGCGTTATTTTTACTGTGAACAGAACAGAATTAGGCATAGCTGCAAACTAAAACCTTTATTCCTCAGCCTTTTTATAAAATTAGCTCACTTTGTCATCTGGTGCCCAGTTATCCCTCAGACAGATAAACTGCGTCTTCCACAAAGGAAAGAAAAACTGACTGAACATCTTCACTTGAACAATGTTTCTCTTTTGGTTCCTCTTGGTAAGATGAAGGAACAAACAGCTATGCATATTCCTCTGTCCTACACATGAAGCTTCCATCTGTCTACAAACAAGGGCTCATTTTTTATTGCTTTGGATACATCCTAGGGAACAGAAAGTACCACTGTCAATTTCTGCCCCAGGAAGAATTATGTTTGATTTTAATTAAATTTCTAAAGCTTTTTAGGACTACAGCATTTCTAATTATTAGTGCAAACTGAAGGTATCAGGAAGGAATGCCCCTTTGACATTCTAAGTGCAGCAATAGAGCCAAGCTAATCACGTTGTTTCCCATCTCCACACACACGTCTCTCATGGTATCAATCACTGCCAAAGGAAAGATAACAGGTTTTACAGACCTCTCACAGGCACCGGGGCAGCAAGCACTGAGACTGGGAAAAGGTACATGAGGAAATGCTGTACTGGAGGTCTCATCAGAACATTCTGCCACAGGAGAGAAAGATGTTATGACTGGAGATACCACCGAGGTCCTGCAGAAACCTGGTGAAAGTCCTCTGGATGACCTGAATCCCACATCTCTACCCTAAAAGTAGAGCCAATGCCTACCACATTGGACAGCGAATACTCTGCTGAGAGAACGTGTTCCTCTTGTAGGCTAATGCCGGATGCATCGTGGGTGAGAATGGGTAGAAACTGCTTCTATTACTACCTGTTAATCCACCTCCTCACGGCTACATCCTCCTGGCTTAGTGCCTGCAGAGGCTCCCAGTTTTGGTAACCACGTACTGAAAACAGCAACCAAACTTCTCAACAAACAAACTGGAAAGACTGTTGAAATAATATAGCAAATGTTAATCCTTTCTAAGAATAACTGTCAACTATAAGATAGGCTTTTACCTATTTGTTAATTAGGGAGCAAGGAATAAAATAATTAAAATAGAAAATAATTAACGTTCACTAAACCTTAGAAAACAATGGATTTACTTAATATGTGAAATTTTCTTCAGTGCTACACAAGTAATCAGGATATGGAGAAACAAGAGAGAAGGTTTTCTGTCATGAATCAAGATAGAGAATTCCATCACAAAAGCACAGCTATTCCAAGGACTGACTTCTGAAAACAAAGTTATGGAAAAAAAGCTTAAAGAAGCTCTCTGGAAGTATTTAATATTAAGGACAGCCACAAATAGTGTCAAGGAAGCAACTCCAAACAATGTCACATATACTTGTGGAGTAACTGGGTAGAGAAAAGAATCAGGTACATGGACTGTGAAAACCTGTCCTGGAAGAGGTAATCAACCACTCTTTGTCCCCACATTTACTGCAAACGCCTGCAGAAGACAGACTGAGAGACTGGCAAAGGAACTCCATCGAAAAAAAGATTCAATTCAAATAAAGCTAAATAAAGAAAACAACCCACATCTTTCCCTCCCCACTAACCTGAACAGCAGTACAAAACGCTGGAAGAGGACAGAATGAGAACTCCACACTTGCAAGCAGGGGTCAGGATGAATCATGTCCAGCTGAAGGGCATGCAAGGGCATAATGCAGCCTGAGCCACAGGCTTTACAGCGCCAACGTGCTTCTGTGGCTTTTTGCCAGTAGCAGGTTTGAGCATGCATTCTCAAGATGGAGCAGAGGAGCCCATCATTTCTCTGTGTTTGAAGAGGTGCTGACTGCACTAGCTGATTTGCTGAGGGGGACGTGAAAGCTGCCCCCTGAATTCCCCTGTGGCTCCTGCTATTTCATCTCACCGTGCCGAGGACGGGGGAGAGGCTGAAGGGGTTAATTACACACCAAATGGGACTCTTGTCTCTTGACTTCTTTATGTGACAGCATAAAGAAAAAATGTTTCTCCTCTTAAAATCTGGACAGCTTACATCGCTTTTCTGAGTAACGGACGATAGAACTAAGCTGTACCCAGAAATAAATGGTTTCGTTTAGGTGATACTGCTGACTAGATTTGGAAGATGTATCTTTTGGAAGTCCAAGAAAATACAAGCTGTTGCATCTCTAAGTTTTACAAATGCTAGACATGGGCAATACACAAGCATTCATTTGAAGTCCCACAGAAACAGAACATTATTTGATAGTGACAGTGCCCAGATAGACTGTGTGTCTATTTGGGGATGCAAGGAAATAGTTTTGTAGTTTACTTACAAAGCTAACGGCAACCAAGTGATGCTTTGTAATGTCCCTTTCTCATCATAATCCACTGAGATTCAAACAGCTGAGAATCTTTAACCACCAATACTCTGTCACTACTTTCAGTATCATAAATACACGTATGAACTAGGAAGACACAGATCCACTTAAAATAACCAACGCAGGCAACACACTAAATTCACAATGAGCTATTCATTATAGAAAGCATTAAAGCATAAAATTGGGTCAGTTTTTTTCTGGAATTCTCAGCTGTAATTTTTTCATCTATTTAGCTGTTTTCTGAGTTGTACATTTGTGACATTTTTATATCTCACTTATTTAATTTTTAGTCTCTTTCCATTTCCTGATCAAGACCTTGTACCCCAAATAACAGCCAGCTTGAAAAGGTGGGGCTAGAGCCTCCTGAGGTTTGCCAGCAAGGTTCTGCTCTGTGAATGTATCTGTGTCCCTTCAGCCCTGCTCCTATTTTGCCCAGACACAGGTCACCACTGCCCCTCCTAATGAAAGGCTTCGGAAGCAGTTTATTCGTGAGACATAAATCTGAAGTCACTTGGTATTTATTAGCACAGCCATATAAATTCAGGTATGGCTCGAAACATAGTTTGAGATACTAAAGCCACGGTCCTTGCAATGCATGACAGAGTTGGAAGGAGATGGATAATGAGTTGTGCAACTTATCTACCCTCAGCGTTCAGTTTGGCTCCCAAGCTGGAAGTTCCACTTCCGGTTTCTATTGTAACCAGATGTTCAATGCTGAATCCAATGAGCTCAGTGACATTTTTTCAGGCCTGATGAATATCTAAAGGGATTGAATTTTAATTCTGCCCCAGACGGTTACAAGCAGAGAAATAAACTTCACAGTAACGTGCGTGCGCTCAGCATTGTTCCCATCACATGAGTGTTCACTGCTGCTCTCTCCTGCACCGGAGAGCAGCTCTAGAAGGGACAGTGCATGTGCACTTATGTTACAGTTTCTGACACTGGACTCCCAAATTGTCTTGCACCACTATAAAAATGCATAGATCTTATTAATTCTACTTGGTTAATAATTAATTGGCCCACAACCCAGACAGTAACATTGGGTTAAGTCACTTCTGGGAGAGGAGAACTAAGTTAATGCTTGAGAAATTAAATTAAAATCATAAAAATTCTGTGATAGTTCACTGTTCAGATGTAGTTGCAAATACAAAAAATGAAGAGAAATCTAAAGCTCTTACTGCTTTTAACTCATCTACCTGACAGATGGATACTATACTTCTATATCAACACAGGTAATTTAATTTTATAGGCAGAAAACTAGAAATACAAATTACATTGTACCTGTAATTGAGCTGAGTTATAATTAAGATTGAAAACTTTGTTTCTGCACATCTCGTGTTTTATTGTTTTAATGATACAACCATAAAAAGCACTTTTACTTTGAAAGCACTTAAATAAATATGTCACCTACTCAGAAGACCTGTTTTACTTGAGTATTCTGACATGCCTTTGCAATTTTAATGATTAAAATAGGTCCTCTGTGCATTTTATTGCTGATGCCATCAGAAAGTCAGAACACAAGTAGAACAGGTCGATCCTCCTTATCATTATCTACAAAGTAATTTACTAAATTAAAGTAAGCTTTTCCATCTCAAGTAATTTAATGCAATTAAACACACACATCCCCCATTTCTTTTTGAAAAAAATGAAGTGTGTTTAGAAGTCAGATGTATATTTCTTTGTTAATCAACTGGAATTCCCAAGAAATTGGAAGAAAAAAATGGTCTGGGTCAGTAATTGAAGTTAAATTAATTGAAAAATAAGGTGAATGCATCAAAAAGTAGACAACCGATGCAGATCAGGTAGTGTACACTCTTGTGCAATGAGGGTTCTGAGTAAAGGGGCACGAGCAAAGCTTTCTGGCTTTGCCTGGATTGCAGCAAGAAAGAGCTCGCAAGCAAGAAACACTGAGTCCAGATTGCCCAGGGCCAGAGTGGCAATCTAATCTCTGGAACTGGTAATTGACAGGGCAATCGTTTGGGTAGTTAGGGATCTAGCTGTGCAGGTCCTTATTCATGATTTATCAGATAAATCTCTGCCTTAACAGATGTGCAATCTGGTCTCCCTTGAAGCCGAAAGGATCAAAATCAATTCCAAATCAGAAGTAAACCTGTTCCATTTAAAATCTGCTTTAAATAGTAAGAAAAATACTCTTTTTGCCTTTGTTAATCAGTTTAAAGAGATCAGCTTAGGAGACCATGCTATTGGTCACCACTACTATTTCTAAGAAGCTACTGGCATGCTAATTATTAGCAGAGTTATTTAGAAAACAATTAGCATGCACCATGACAAAATATAAAAGATATAAAATTAAATTCTCATCCCATTATGTGGGAAATTTGTGTCAAAGAAACCACTGGTTACTGTTTGTCAAGAATCCAGACATTTTTACCAGAGATTTGATTTTGCTTGGGCCATCAATTTTTCACACCAGTTCAACTAAATGCAAACATTAGGGGATTCTGTTCCTGACTTGAGGAGAAGACAATAACGGATAACAGATACATCAGACCAAAGCCAGTGTGCTTCTTCTGGTGGACAGTGTGACAAAGTGAATTGGACGTGAACTTGCTACTACGCTATGAAAGACACGGCCTCCATTCCTCACTACCTCTGAGTTGTCTGTGGCAAGCTAGGTCATCTTAAGCAAGGGACTGACCGTATGCCTCAGCACCACCAGGTAATGAGCTCTTGATGAAACTGATGTCATGAAAGAAAGAGAAGCTGTAAGAGCAGTGAGCGAATGAGCACATCCATCATATGTATTCTCTTTCCCTATAGTTCAGCATAAATTTTAGGGCAGGAGAAGGTCCATGTGTTTGATACAGGTCCTGAAGTGCTGTTTCAAACAGCACAGCGCTATTGCTATTCCAAAGGAAAAGTGGGTGCAGTCATTCCACCAATGAAAAGTAATTATCTCCATATTATTATTGGGAAAATGCTTATGTGGCATGTTGATGTATGGTCTGTCACAGACATTTAAAGAATCTCTATGGATCTGAATACATAAATGTTCCCCAGTTTTATTTCACAGGATGGAGAATAAACTGGAGGTGGGAGTACATTTGCTTTCTGTTCCAAAGCTATAATATTTTCTCAGAAACACTGAATTGTACCACAGACTTCTCAAACATCAGCCCAAAAAGACTCCTTGACACTGACAACATGAGTGATTTAGGCCTCCATCCAACTGTGGCGGGTTGACCTTGACCAGCAGCTAAGTGTCCACACAGTTGTTTGCTCACTTCCTCTACAGCAGGACAAATGAGAGAACAGGAAAAACTAAAGCAAATCTTATGGGTCAAAATAAAGACAATTTAGTAAGAGAAGAGGGAAAAAACAAGTGATGCAAAGGCAATCACTCACCAATAGTCACAAGGAGACCAATGTCCAGGAAGTCTCTGAGCAACAGCTACCTTGGAAGACAACCCTCCACGCACCTTCTTTTTCCAGCATCCTAGTGTTATTCCTGGGCATGACATGATATGGTATGGAATATCCCTTTGGTCAATCTGGGTCAGCAGTCCTGGCTCTGTCCCATCCCAGCCTCTGGCCCAACCCCAGCCTACTTAGTGCTGGTGGTTGGGGAGGCAGAGACAAAAAAGCCTTGATGCTGCCCTAGCTCTGGCCAGTCAGAGCCAAAGCACTAGTGTGTTATCCACACCATTTTTGTCACAAATCTGAAACACAGCACCCTATGCATGCTACAAAGAAAGCTAGCTCTGCTCCAGCCAGATCCAGGACTACAATATCCTGTCTTTCTAGTCACTCAATGAGCAGTGAATCTGAGCTTGAAAGGGTTATCATCAGCATTACTTACTTTTTAATGTAATGTATCGGGATTGCTGTAGGCTTTGCCTTAAGCTTTGACTGACATTTTGGCAACCTTTCTCCACAAAATGCATCTACAGATCAACAAAACAGTCTGATAAACTTTTTCCTTAGAGAACATAAAGCAAGCCTGTACCATTTATTCTGCTCCCAGATACACTTTTTTAAAGCGTGCTATGTCTCTTCTGGGAAAGAAAAAAGGGAAAAGATACAGAAATAGAAAAAAATAAGGTGGGGGGGGGGAGAAGGGAATAAAAGTAACCTAACAGCCTAGGTCCCATTTTTGTTTTTAAAGATATCCTCTGCTATTGAAGTAAACTAAACTATTTTTCCCCAAACGAATCTTTGTTACTGGGGTTGCACATAATCTAGACAGTGGAGTTTACCAAAATCGGTTCAAAGAAATACAGTGAGAAAGTGGAAAGATGCTATCAGCGGTGAAGAAAATCTTTGCATTGCTCGCTTCAATAAAATGAACTAAGGATGATGACAGATGCAAAGAAAAGTTTTATTTTGTCCTAAAATGAAAGGCATCGGCACCATTTCCACTCCAGCAGACAGCAAATGCACAGCAATTTAGGGCCATGCTCTGACTTGAGATGAACTATGAGAGCAGAGAGGAAGTGAAGAGGAATTGGAGGATGCTCAAAGAACATTGTACTATGTTTTAAAAGTTAGGCATAGTAAAATACATGCCCATAAGACCTCACCTGGGATTTAAATTATTTTACTGTATCTAAATTAAATAATCATTTCAGTCAGTAATCAACTACGTACTTATTTTGCCTGCCCATGTTTTAAAGCCCTCAGTCTATTTAATGCTTTTCACAAAAGAGCACTTACAGATTTTTGTGTTTGAATAAATTGTATCAGTGAGGACATTTTGACTAGCCATTGCTTGTTATCGCCTCATTCCTATTCTTCAGAGGCTGCATGTCTGAGAGCTGGCTGGAGGAGAAGCTAAGCTGTACAGAAACGCTCACATAAAAAAAAACAGACTCTCATCACCTCAAAATCTCTACTTCATAGGAAAAAAATAAGAAAAAATATTTTCAGCTGCAAGATTGGCAAAAAGAAATCCATCTTCTCAATCCTTATTCAGTCTATTCCTGCAGCCCTGATTTCAGAAACTCTGTATTAGCTTGAATAGGCACAATTCCTAAAGAGGAATTGTGAGAAGAAATCATGACACACAGAAGACAAAAGGAAATTCCCTCAAATTTTGACCCAAAGCTTATAAACTGCAACCTTCCCAATGCAAGCTTAAAGAAACTTGAAGTCAAATCTGCTCATTAGAGGACAGTTTCTTAAGAAAAGAACACAAGGAAATCAACTTGAAACCCCTGCAAGCTAGAGCTTTTCCTTGGCCTTTGGAAGAGCTTTTCCCAGAGTAGATGATTTTTTAGAAGATGGACTTCAGAAATTTAGTCTGTGCCTTTCTAAAAGCAGCGTATCTATCAATATTACAAAGTTGATGAAAGGAAAAATGTGTAATTATTGTTATTCCTATAATAGTATCAGAAAGATAAATTTCATCTGTTGACTTCAGTTCTGTAGTAGAAAGCCCACATATAATGTGGAGCACCAAACCTATGCCAGGTTTACAACATTTCAGAACCAAGCACTAAAAAGCTTTTACAATTGTTTTTTCCCTGGGAATATACCATCCATTCCAATTGATCAGCCATGGTAGCTACAATCCACAGCATGAAACAGTAATGGCAACAACATCTTTCTTTCCCTAGAACCCATCCATTAATACATTGTTCCATTAGTACCATCTAAACATCTACGAATTTCTGCCACAAAAGCTGCACGTGATCACAGCATTGTGTGCAGGTCCCCTTGGATGTACATTCACAGCTACAAAGAGGAACTGGAACTCAGCATAAACATGACCTTTTTACTTCTTTGTTAAAGAAGTCATACCGAGCTATTAATTTAGCACATTCATATGAACGCACTAACAAGTCAGTTAAGATACCACCAGGGTCATATCTACTATGTGGGGGATCCTAAGCCTCTAGATAATAGAAGTAAAGAATTCATTGATGTTTGAGGCCTAAATAAAAATACTGTGAAGATCACTGATATACTGAAATAAAATCAGTATAAGAAGAAACCTCAAGAAGTCATCTAAGCTGTCTCCAGCCTAATGAATGAATAGTAGCAATGGCATTACTTAATGTTACTTGCAAATATCCGTAGGAGACTACAAAACCTTCCTAAGAAATCTACTCCAGTGCCTCATTATCTGGACCACTAAAATGGTTTTCAATCATTTACCCTAAATCTTTTTTCCTGCGGCTTTAGGTCATCTGTTCCTGTTCTGTTCCCCAAGGGCATGACATCTACGTTCTTCTTGTAGCAGCCTTTTATATACCTTCTACAAACTCTTATGGCATCCCTCTCCTCCCACCTCCTATCTTTTTTACACCTAGTTTCTACAGCTAAGCATTGCTAGTTCTTTCACTGTCATCTGAGATGTCATTCTCTAAGAGTTATTCAACTTTTGTCTCTCCTGTGTCCCTTTATAAATGGGAAACTGTCCCTCAGAACCCGTGGAACAGTACACATTCCATCTTTGCAAGTGGTGACCATTAACTAACATAAACTTTCTGTGATATCAGTAGACTGAGATTCTTATGGTATCGGAAGATCTTTTAGTATTGGATTTACATTGTGTAACTAGCATTTGTGATCTATAAATCTTTGTTCTATTTGATGCCCTACAGGGAAGCATGTATCCCCTATGTACTTTTCCTTATCAAAGCAAGGTCGAATTGTCGAAACCGGATAATTACAGAATAACATGGCTACAGGGTGTTCAGGTGTTTCTTTTAACTTCAGTAAAGGCTTCCATTAAGATGGATATCCCAGTGTTACGGGAACAGCCTGTTCTTTCATGTCACACTTGGCTAATGTCACAAGTATGAATGAAATGACTCTACTTCAGGAATGACTGTAACAACTCAAAAGATAAAAAGTCAGATAGCTAAACAATGTATGTTTTTACTTTAATTTTGACTTTGAAGTTTTAATTCAACAGGAAAAATATGTGAAACAGGATTACAAGGTTTTTTTCCCATTTTTCCTGGCTCAACTTCTCTGTGTATCAACATTTAATAAAAACTAAGTAAACTGGGGAGACAAAAAGAAGTTGCTTGAAATTTCTTCAAAGTGCAGTTAGCATCCATGGCTTTTTGTGTAGTGATTTTCCTCTTTGAATTTTAGACAGGAGGCACCGCAAGGATTTTATGAACATCAGTCCATTTAAATGCACCCCCAGGGAGGTAGGGATGCACTGTCCCCACTCAGCAGATGAAGATTGCTGTAGAAGCAGCTACAAGACTCGCTCCAGAATAAACACAGAAACCACATTCGTTCCAAAACTTCACCAAAACCAGATGAAATGCAACTAATATAATTTTTTTTATAATATAAGCTGCAATTTATTTTCTAAGAAGTAATTTCTAACAAATGTGGAACGTTCTTTCATGTTCTAAAGTGCTTTTCCATCATCTATTACAGAATTAATTTAAGATTTATTCACTGCCAAAATACACAGAAAGTCCTTTAAAAAAAGGGAAAGTCCTTTAAAAAAAAGCATGGCAGTTCTTCAGAAATTAGTTTTGCACCAGTATTATCATTACTTTTAAACTGACAATCTTAAATGATTCCTACATATCACCAGCTGCAACTCCACACAAACCAACCCAAACCATAAAAGGTTTTAGTGTATTTCTTACGTTCTTTCCACATCCAAAAACACTGGGACAGTATTCCCCTGTATCCTTTTTAGTTTTGAATTACTGTGGCCCATTTTGTCTCAGCCACATGGAGATGTAGTGACTTCTTGTGACGCAAACAAACAGGAGAAGCACTCTGACCTTAAGAAGAAAGATTCAGCCAAGCCTTGGGTGAGGGGATCTACTTATCTCTCCCTTTAATCGGGCACAGGAAGTTGCTGCTTCCATTTGTTTCCACTCCTGGGAAAGCAGCTGGCATTTATTGCTCCCATCCTGAAATTACTTTTGTGGTGTGGAGCGTATATACCCTTATAAGAGAGGTGGTAGATGCCCCATCCCCGGAAACATTCAAGATCAGGTCAGACATTGTTGAAACAGAACAGTGACATGCAAGACACTGTGGAATCTTGCACATCAAAATAAGCAGGATGTGATGGGGTTTTTTTTAATCAGCAGTTATTGTTTAAAAAAAGACAAACAGATAGGAAATGTTTGTTGCCTTACTCTGCATCTCCTAATGGACTTCTATTCATTTTGCTTTAAAAAATAGCATCAGCACAGGTATGTGGAAAAAAGATACAGCTGTCTACCACCTCTCAGCTTCCACTTCAAAATGAGCAAAACAAATCTCCCTGCGTAAAAGAAAAGTTTAGCACATTTTGTCTGTCACAGCACTGTAAGAGATACTAATTTATCTTGTTTTTAAAAAGAGAATCATATCATCTTACTATGATGTTTCCTTCCAGTTACCTCTGTTAGCAAGGGCTGAGCTTAAACTGGAATCTGTGAGTGTGAAAGGGAATAATACAACTCGGTATTTGTAAAAGCACATCTGGAGGAAGGAAGGGTCATTCCCATTGTGGGAGGAAGTTACGTAAAGTTTCATGCTCACGGTTCCATTTCAAATACCAGAAGGCTGCTATTTCTACCAAAGCACGCAGTATTCCAAGCCAACAACTGGTAGGAAAACACAATGTGTTGGTAAAGCATGTCCACTGACTGTGCAACATGGGAATAGACTTTTATGAGTGGAAAAGAGACAGATGCGGCCTAAAAATACATCTTACGATCATACAGCCATCCACGTGAGAAAACAAAATCCAATTAAAACTGATATTTGCATCTAAAATATTTATTGATTTTCATTTTTCAACAGTGTTTTGAGTTTTTACAAGAGAGAGGGAAGACCTCATGCTAAGTTTAGCTAAATTCTTGTTCATATCATGTCATTGCTTCTAGGAAAGCCTCAAGTCCCCCTGCATTCCCCAGAACATCTGTTCTGAACATGTAAGCACTGCAGCAGTAAAAAGTTGTACAATAAATCCCTAGTTATGCATTGCAGTTGACAAGAAAAACCTTCATGAAGAAGATTTGAATGGCAAAGAGCAACAAAACATTTCTGGAAGCTTCTGGTCTTTTCATATCAATCTACGTTGTGAACCTTTAGCAGGCACTAGCTTAAGAAATGCTATAAATAGGAAGTTTTGGGGGTAAAGATGGTAGGTCTAACAATTAGACTTGATCTCCAAGCTAAACAGGTTCTGGCAGTAATGGCTGACATGTTCCTAAGTAATTGCTAACAGAGTGGGCTATTCCAGGCAGACAAAATTACTGACTTGATATTACATTTCTTGTTTAATAAATGGCCAAGACTTAAGTGACTGTCAGTTCAACATCTCTCATTTCCTTCAGAGACTGTGAAGAAAAAGAAATAATGCTTCAGTTTGTAATGTTAGAAGCTGACATGGAGCTGTCAGACGTTCCATTTCAGCTAATCCTCCCTAGGAAGCGCGACGTTGCGTGAGCTCTGAGTTCCCCGCGAGTTTATCCATCTCACGTTGGCCAAACAAACAAGTGACATCAGCTCTGCAGACTCATTGCCAGAAAGCAAGATGGCAGTTTCGACTATCCAGATGCAGCTTGGTTGGCTGGTTGGCTTGTTTAAACTGAACAAGCACAAGATGCTGAAGGTGCCTCAGCAGATCAAGAATACAACAGCTGCGAGGCTGTAACCTCCTACCTTAGTCTCTAGCAAGCCGCAGACAATCTCAGGGAAGAGCTGTTTATAAATGCCAGTTTTGGTATAATGAGTGCAGGTCAGCTGGTGATGAAGTAGCCCATGCCATTTGTTTTAACTGTGGTTGACAACACATTGCCTAATTGACTAGAGCTAATCCAGCACGATGTATTTGCACATGAGTATGTGGAAGAAGCTCCTTCCTGAATATTTAAGTGGACAATGTCAAGGCAGTCACAAATACTGTATTACATTAGCATGACTAATACAGTTTGCTGTCTGGAATTACAGAAAAAAAAAATCTCCTTGCTGAGTAGAATACTTTCTGTAGCCTATTAGTACTTATTTAGCATCTCCTGTCTGCCCTCATTCTTAGAAATGCTGCTCATTTATCAGCAAAAGGTCTGTGCAGCCTAGATACTCAGTAAGGCAGAGCAGCACGGAGCCGCTCTCATACATCATGGAACTTATTAGCCATGTACATTTCTTCCCCTGAGTTTCAAATGAGCTGGACCAATTTGTTACAGAACTCAAAGGTGGGAGGGAAAGGTATAGAGATCAGCGTATTGCCAAATAGATGTACTTCAATTACAACAAGCGGGACAGTATAATTACAAAAATATGGGGCACAATTAATTGCTTGAAGAACATGTCTTCAGATATGAGCTGCTCTCACAGTGCAAGAGTGAAGCACAGGCAGACAGACAGTAAAATACATACATAAGCACCTTAGGTGTAACTCCACAGTTCCATTTAGGCTGGGATGTATGTCTTTGAAGGGAACTGAGTCTAAAACCTTCAAACTCTACTTCATATTGAAAACTACCTTGAAGTTGCTTTGAAGAACAGTCCATGACAGAACAGTTGAAAGACTTCTCTCTCTGTGGACACAGCTCAGGAATGGTTTGTTGCTTCTATTATTTCCTTGATTCTAAAGCCTGCTGCAGGAATATTTTTAATAGGAATCAAGAAAATGGCTTTTTAGACACTGTTTTATTTACATCCTTATATCATTAAAAAAAGAGGGCGTTTTCTCTCCAATCATCTTTTTGCACTATATTCTGCAAGATTTGTTCACACTATTTCATTTCATTAGCTACTTTTCCTAGGGAAAAGATTTATCTTTCTACTTCTTGAATATTTTCTGATTTTTTGGTTTCATTATGTTGCTATTTTTGTTTGTGAAGTTTGTTTCAAGTTGGTTTCTTAAGTGGGAGCAATGTAGTTGAAGACGGGAAGCATGCTGTTCTCCCAGGGGTGACATTCTT
Organism: Todiramphus chloris collaris; assembly: GCA_025345505.1. Classification (NCBI taxonomy): domain Eukaryota; kingdom Metazoa; phylum Chordata; class Aves; order Coraciiformes; family Alcedinidae; genus Todiramphus; species Todiramphus chloris. The sequence continues at coordinate 4,229,880 of JANVCC010000062.1, read as the reverse complement.
TTTGATGGCTTCATATCCAGTTACTATTCCCTTCGGCAAATGCCTTTTGACTTGTACTGTTTGTACTGTTTCCTGGTTTCATCTCCATTAGATGTCTGTTGACTTTTTCAAATGTGTTCTTTCATTATGCAGGAGAATTTGCTATGAGACACTTTTTTGTACTCTTGCTCTCAGTGAATAGCATCTACTTTCCCAACAAGTCCCTCATTGTCTCTGGCACGGTCTGTAAGGTCCTGCACTAATGCCACTGACAGTACCCTCGAGGCCAAATTCCTTGACCTCCTGCACTGTCAGAAGGCCAGGAGCAGCAGGCCTTTGTAAGACTTTCCAAAGGGGTCACAGACCACTAAACAGTTTGCTGCATCTAGGCACGTCAACATCATCACACAAGGCAGTCAGCACGGTCTGCATCTTCTTGCTACAGCTGAGAGGCTTCGGGCCCTCACACACTGCTTGTACCGAAGACTCTGAACCGGTCACAGATACGGGAAAACAGCTTGGAAAAGGTCCTCATTGCTCACTGAATGGACCTGACAGATACCCCTACTTCTAACCTATGAGGATACTTCCAGAAGGGACAACAACACAACATCTAGCACTTATTTAGAGCTCATCTTACCATATTCACACCAACAGGCAGACTAGAATATCCACTGACGAGGGCTGTCCTCAGGGAGGATCCCATGAGATAGGATTGACTTGCCCTCCCTCAGAGAAGACCATCACACTGCCCTACTAACGCTTCCCATTTAGTGTTGGACATCACTAGCTCTCCTTCTGGATCAGCCAGGTGCCAGACCTCCTACATGTGGCGTTGGGCACAGAGTTAGGAGATGGAATACAGCTACAGCTCCACCATGAAGAGTTAGGCCGGCACAAGAGAGTACTGCTCTCCTTCTGCACAAGCAGCATAGCCCTGAGCTGGGTTGCTGTTCACTTCTGTGGACCCTGCTGGAACAGGCTGCCTTGCACAAAAAGGAAGCCCTCCACTTTAAGACATTTCTGACTTGTGATAGACAAACAAATACATACGGGAGGCGGATGGGCTGAATAATGAAGCTTCATCCAACAGTGCTCCTCATGCAGGTGCCATGCACATGGTTCCTCAAAGTATTCCTACTCCTTTGGAGGCTTCCTTGCTCAGATCCATACAAAGTGCTACAGTTTCTCTTCTGCCAGCTGCTATAATGTCCACATTGCTTTTGCCAAGTCATTTTCATTTACGCTCTTAACATCAAAGTCTCCATACCTTGAGAATTAAAATAAAATTTACATAGCTATCTTCTGCTGACAATTTCACCAACTCATTTTGAGTAGGAAATTTGGGCAGGGTATTCCAAAGAACTATTATGAAATGAAATTTTAGTGAAAAGTGGAACTTTTTGAAACTACTTAGAAAAGGCTCAAATCTAAAAGGTACACCTGAAAAATAGTTAAATCCTCAGTGAAACTAAATAAGATCATTATCATCTCTTGTAGATCCATATTTAGCATTCATGTTTTGTGAACACAAGGCAAAACTTAGGTCTAAGAACTGAACGTCAATTAGTCCCTAATGAAGCTCAAGCCAAAGCAACTACCACAGACTTTTTACCAAAGATTGCATTGTACTTGGCTGTCTCAATACTGACATCATTTCCAACAAGAACAAACATAATTCCAGCTTACAAGACATGATTTATAACATAGAAGTTTGTAAGTTACAGTAAGACAGACCTAAAATTCCTTTTCCCCTGTTAATGACTAGATTTTAACAGATGGATTAAGAAACAAAGACCAGAATTTATTCTTTTTCTAATGCAAACTGCTAAGAGGCACAGGAGATAGTTCTTGCATTCCCTACAAAGGAGAAAAGGATGGAATTCTGGTAATTTCTGAAAGATATGCACATTTTCAGAAGATTGAGTCTAAACAATAAAAAAAAGTATTATGCTACAAAGGACTACATGGATGTCTGTCACCCAGGAAAGGTGCTGCTCTGTTTTTTTCATGCACTGGGAATACAAAGAAGAGTTCAACATCTCTGTGACCCTTCCTGTTGTGATTAGAGTCTTAACACTTCACCTGCCCTGCAGGGAAACTTTAACAAGAAATATGTATTATTGAATGAAGTTTATTCTCTAGGGCCCAAATGCCTCTACTATACAGATAATGGCACAGGGTGGCATAACCAGATAATTTAATTCTGAGGCTGGCTGAGTGAAAAGGAAAGTCATGCGTTGTTCTTCTGCTATAGACTAGAAATAAATAAAATCGAACAGATTTTACTGTCACAGGCTCAATGTCATATTTGGAAATGGCTTTCCTCTTGGCAGCAGTGAAGGCCAAGGTGAGGAGGTCTGAATATTTCCAATGCTTGCATGAAGCTGGCAGGAAGGGCTACCCTGATTACTTAATGATGTGTGCTTTGCATTAATGAGCCATTCCTCCATTTTGTCTATTTAATAGAGGGAAAAGAAGTTACTTTGAGAAGTGCATTTGTTGTGAGGGGATGAGTGGTTTTGATGCTTACTATTATGAAAGCATAGTATTGGATGTAAACACACACATATACATGCAGTCTAAACCACTTTTTTGTCTTTTACTGAGCATAGTATTAATAAGACACAGAGCATTATGTTCATACATTAAATACTTTTTTTATAACAGAGGCTGTCTTTGAAGTTACACAAAGGTAATTTTGTGACATAATTAATTAACTTTGCCTCGGGTGTGCTAAAAAATGTAGAAGTAGTGTAAGGTACTACTGATTGCTTCATTATGGTAGCTAAGTTGCATTTACTGTGAAGTAAAAAAAATGTCCTTGCGATACTGAATTACAATTCTCAGGTGACTGATTCTTAATGAAATATTTCTCTGACTTACCCTTTTTCTAACACCTATTCCTCCTTAGTCCACAAGCACAATTACATATACAGCAAGCACATATATGCATTTATAATATACAGAATTTCATATATATATCCCAAATATATTACATATCAATATATATATGCATATCTTTCCCTAGAACCCTATTGCTAACAGGTTTTTTCAGGGTGTTGTAATTTCTTTCCACTATGAAAAAGAAGCTATTAAAAAAAAAAAGGAAATTGAACCTCATGGTAGAAGACAATCCAACTTCCAAAAAGAAAAGGGTTTAAACCCAACAAAGTGCTGAAGTTCTTCCCATAAGGCCTTTTCTCCTATTCTTACAGACAGAATATTACAAAATTGCTTTCACCTTTGCTGGAAGAGACCAGAAGTGGTGCTGAGGATAAAAAAGTTCGTTGGCCACCACCAACCAATGCAAAATAGCACCGCAAAGGGAAAGCAAGGAAGGCGGCTCAGGGCCAGGGGAATTCAGGTTGCCATTCCTGAGGCAAACCAAAGGCTCAGCTCATTACAGCTGATGTCCACACACATAAAAATGTGCATGTGCACACACATATGCTTTGATGTTCTGCTTGTTTCGTATGCTGTATTATTGTGAGGGGCAAAACCACTTTCCAGTTTAAAGATATTAAACACAACTTGCTTATAGGGCTAAGCAGCCTAAAGATGCAAAGATTTGTCCTCAGTTTGAAGCACCATTACTAAACAATCCTGTGTAAGTTCCTACGCAGTGTTTAATACAATGTTAATGTTTGTATTATACGAGTAAGGCAGAAGCTTAAAGATCTAGATAGATAGCGCAGCAAGATACTACCAATAGGTGTTAAATGAAACATAATTGTAACATACTGTACTATTAAATGTTCTGCTCAATGTCTCAAAATATTTTTCTTGTTTTGGAATAGCTATAATTTAATAAAATGGAAACCAGACTGTTAACAGGATCGTTGCCAGGGTAAGAAACAAGACCGGAAGTCAGGAGAAAGGGGTTTAACTGTGGGATGTGCCACTAAGTTGCTAGTGAGGCTGACCAGCTAATTTTCCTCAACACAAGACAATGAAGGGGAAGTCTTGTGGATGGGGAAATGCTAAGGTACAGTACCTGCCAAGGCTGTTCCAGAAGGGGTAACTAACAAAAAAGAAAAGGGAGGGCGAGGGGAAGGGGAGAGCAACAAAAGCGGAAGCAAAAGAACAAGAAATTGCCTTCCGTGGCAGCTCCCATTGTTCATATCTTTGCATCCACACTCTGTCTGGTTCCCAGATGTTGTGTAGCCGTGTCTCAGTGCCTGCCCCTTTTTCTCCCCCTAACCACAGCAACTTCAGTGCTGCTCCCTCATCCCTGGGCTACAATAAGTTTGCCCTTCTTAAAAACATTTGAAGCAAGAGCCAGAATGGCCCGGTATAAAGCTGACTAGGTGGCTGAGAGCTGAGTAGTCCCAGTTTTGCACTGGGGCAAATCTGTAGGAAGAATATAAAGCCCTTAAAAATACAACAATTTATTCTTCAAATTGTGGCAGTTTATAACTGTGTTACTGAATTAAGACAAAAAGCAGATGAAAGCCCTTATTGGACCACAAATCTAATACCATTAGTTGAATTTTCTGGTTCATTAAGATATCAGAGCACCCGATCTAACTGAATACAGGATTTCTTGGAAAATTTTCCTTTATGGTAGAAGAAACCAGGGGAACACAAAACTGCTTTCAAACACCTGTACGTGTACAGTTTGGGTGTTTTTCTGACAATTTTAATCCTCATAAATGCTCGAGTAAAGCGAGAATGTGTATTTTGCTATACTGTTCCCAAATAATGCTTGCTAATTGTTTGCTGTATCTAAAATATGTATTTGCATTTTATTAGCTAATATAAATTATTATGATAGCAAATCTTTCTTCTTATAAGGGAGAAATTAGGACTTGTTCTTGGCTTTTCTCTACCTACTTATTCAAGCAGGAGATTAACAAAATCTCATTCATATGCCAATTAGCATATATTTAGCGGTGGCAATTTTAAACAACTCACAGCTTGCATCCAAAGATCAATCTTCACTCATTTTGGAAAGAACGCCAAGTATCCCGAGTAATTTAAATTGTTCCGATACCACAAAGATTTTTTTCATTTTATGGGTCTCAGAGAGGATTGATGATGATCTTTTTTTTTCTCGAGTAGTCTTTTAGCATAAAACAGATCTTTCTCTGGACTCTGCATTAGCAGTTTCAGGTAGTATTTGTTACGGTTATAAAGTTTTCATAGGAGACTTACCACCTCCTACAACAGATCTTGTAAGACTGAATTTATGGAGAATTCACAAGGAGAAATAAAAATCAAAACAAACAACTTTCTTGCCTCAGGTTACGCATTTTACTTCACCGAGGCACAAAATTCAGCAAAACACAGCTAGAATCCCTCAAAGAGCAGCTGACACATTAGTATTTGTATGAATGATTATGCAAATAAACAAAAGCAAGTTGACATCCCAGCCACATCTGACATAAAATATTAAACAGCACAACTGGGTCTTCTTCTGCTTAGGTGCACTAAAGCTTTAATCTCCTCTTATTTTCCAGTCTGCCTTACGCCAGCAGAAAGCAGTACATTTCCCAGAAACCTTGTTCTTCCAACAAACAGTCTGAAGCACTATTATCCTAGCAGGATTCCACCCTTTGAGGAAGAACACATGAGATTTTGTTTACTAGGTTCAGGTTAAAGAGCACCTGTAAGGGAGTCGGTGGAACTGGCTCTGTACTTATCTCTCTAATTACAACCACTTTTTGAGACAGTTTTCCCTTTTAAGGCAGGCAATAACTTTGGTGTGGAATTCTTGGAAGAAGAGGTTGCCTCTGCAACTATACCACGCACATGTGTGTAAATAAATTCAAACTTTCACTTACATAACAATCACGCTTTGCATCACTGAACTTTCCTGTTGGGAAGCTCTTGCTGCAAGGCTCCTGATCCCTGCTCTCAGCTGGCATGTTGGCAACACTCCTTTCGGAGAAAGGACACTGGTGCAAAATTAAAAAAAAACAAACTAGTATTAGATTTTTATTTTTTTTTCTTTGCACAGCTCTTCAGATAAATCAAATGGTAAAGGATATTTTTCTGAAGTCTTTTCTAAACTCAAAGCTTCGGTCCTGTAGTGAAGATCAAGTTTCTGCTACTGTCTGTCAACATCCTTTGCCTAGTAACGAATCTCAAGCCAGCTCAATTTCCATTTAAACTGTTTTTATTGCTCCCTAAACATAGTTTTACTAACCTGCTTTATAAATTACAATTGCCCACTGGCCTACCTGCTGGTGGTGAAAATCTTCAATCCATTATTCAGTACAGAATCATGCAAGTATTATTATTAACAAGGGAGAAGTTAGCTAATGACTGTCAGCTTAACGAATAATGGAACTGTTAATATTTGAGGCCATCCACCATGCTTCTGTCTATCATAAGTACTAGAATAATTTAAATTAAATACTTTATGTGACTAAAACACATTTCAGATGATATAATGAACGACAGCTATGGCTGGCTGAATGCATCTATCATTTCTGAAGTTAGGTGTAAGTCCACCTGCTCTCTGAGGGCTCAATTTTGCCTTAAATTACACCTGGGTAATTCCACTGCTGTGAATTATGTGATAGGAGGTATATTAGGGGAATATTTCATCCTTGTAAAGTATTTTTGCTAAGGTTTCTGAAAAATCAATTCAATTACAATAATTTTGAAAACTTTTTAAAGAGAATCTATTTGTAGAAAGTACTGCTGGTTTCATAAGACAGTTACACAAAGCAATGTGAAATGGATTCTTGTAAAAGATTCTTCTCAAATGCAAAAGGGTTAGTTCAAAGAAGATTGAACCAAAATAGACATACCAGAATCAAAGCATTAAAACTCTCATTTTTTCCCCCCAGAGGGTAAATACCTCTGTACTTGTAGCATTTCATATTAATAGTCTTAGGTTAGTCAGGCAGTGCTGCAGAAAGTTCAGCACCTTGAGAGATGCTGGGTATCCAAGGATTACAAATCGACCGTTTGCTCTGGCTAATATCCTCAACACGACCCTTCTGTTTTCTTGTGGTTACTCCATAACTTTTGTTTTCTTTTATACCAGGCTTGTAACAGGCTTATACTGTCACACATTAAATATGTCATTATATAGATTTTTATAAGAAAAACTTCTTCAAATGGCCTCTGCTTTGACTTACAGTTATCTCATATAATTTTTCTGTTCTCTATTAAATTTAATGGAAATCACAGTACTACAGTTAGTCACTCAAAACACACACACACACATGTATATGTACAGAAAGCAGACAGATGCTGGCTTGCTTTCAGCTATTTTATGGGCTAGGTTGTGTCATAGGTGTTTTGACTAATTAATTTTGACCATTTAATTTTGGTGGCTTATTAATATGACAGTGCTTAGCATTGCCTCTCCCACTCTCCCAGTGTCCCTCAGCTTCCTTGCTTCAAATTATAAGATCTCCTGTAGCTCAATATCCATAACATATGAGCTCAGCCTTGACATGATGACAGCACTGCACAGAGCCCTACAATTGATAGGATGCTATGAAGTGGTTTTCTTCTTCCTTCCCATGGGGGACTTTCCCATCTCAGTGTGCAACCGGCTGCTGACAAGACGGTTTATATGTACTGACACCAAGCACAGCCAGCTACCTAAAAGAAAATTAAATCTCACACTGAGAAAGGACCTACTATCAGTTAAGCTTGCAATGAGCTGTAACTGTGCCAAGTACCATCATTAAGAGCCAACTTTTGTTTTTTATTGTTGTTCAGTACACGAGGTTCCTTCTCTAAGCAATGCGTGTCCCCGAAGAAAAGATGAGGGTTATACAACACAGCTAGCAATTTCCATTTCTCTCATGTGCAGTCATAAACTTCAGGGCAAAGACATCCAATGGCTTAGGAGGGAAGGAGGTAAAATGGTGATAAGACTGAAAATGGCAGTAGTAACTTGGTAGACGAAGCAACTGGTGTTGAATAAATGCAGTCTGAACGACCAAAGAAAACTTCAGAGCTAAATCGGACTTGCAGGCCGGAATACAGAAGCAGAGGAACTCCATTCCACAGCAGCTTCTCACATTTCCAAATCTACTTTTACTCCGCATTTCTAGAGTCTAACTTTTAAACGCTGTCATGAATATAGTTTTTCTCCTGAGGAAAACATTAAGCTTCCTAATTTATAAAGGTGTGAAGTTGTACCAAGATTTCTCCTTCAATACAGGGATTGTGCAAGACGAACTTCAAATATAATTCCCTCTCATTCAGAATGACGTGGTACAAAAAACCCTCAAAACTCTTCTGCTTTGAATCTGATGACAAGCAGAAAATAAACAGAAGACTCCCTCCTCCTGAGCTAGTGCCCCAGCTGCACTGAGACAGAGGCTTTGTTAAAACCAGTGTATCAGCATATTTAGTTGGTAGCAAAGCTCCTCAAACCAAATCCAATTCAAAGACTTCCAACTAAAGTGATAATTTTTTGTTTCATTCTCAATTTCCTTTTACAGATTTTTGAAAATGAAAAAGATGAAGAATTCACAAATTTTACAAAATTATATTTTTCAGTGACGAGTGACACAAAAAGCGACACAAACAAGCATTTGCAGCTGACACTTAACAAAACATTTATTTCATTTCAAAATTAATTCAGGATGATGCTATGTCACTATTTTCTTTTGATATTTCTACAATAGTGCAGCAACTTTCCAATAGAAATTCTAGCATTTGCCGCATGAAAACTCTATGAAAGAAAATGGCTGTTGAAAAATCTGCACCTTTGAGGAAAATTCTTGTCGAAGGTTTTTTGTGAAGACATTCTGGTTCTACTGCCTTCAGCATTGAAATCCTTACAAAACGCAGCCAGAAGCCTGAATTACACCGTATTGAACTTGTCCAAACTGTGGTTTAAAATTTATTTCATTATACTGGTGCAAACACTTCTGTCTGCAAACACGCATTTAAATAATTTTAAATTTGATTTATATTGATTTAGCCCAAGTCAAGTCCTTCTCAGCTTAAGGGAAGTCAATACAGGACAGGTTTAATTCACTTGATGGCTCCCTGAACAATAGTTTAATAAAATCAATTTAGCACCCAAACTTAATTAATCAATGCAATCTCACAAGTAGCCAAACCATCAGAAGCAGAGAAAGTGGGACTATTTTATCAACTGAAAATATACTAGTAGACTAAACAAAGTGGATAAAAGACACAATACAACTGCACATACACATCCAACGCTATGACGCATCAAAAGACAACCAGTAATTTCTATCATCAGATACCTGCCTGCATCTGCTCTGAGTCCAAAGTTAATGTACTCACAGGAAAATGCCATATCTGTAATTAGTCCACGATTAGCAAAGCTTTGTGTGACTTTTATAGAAAATTAAAGACCGAATGGTATTTCAAAACTGTGCAAAGGGATTGTATGAAATAACCAAGGGAAAAACATGGAACTCCAAAATACTACCACTCTGAATTTAACACTCTTGCTCAGACCCAGCAATTTCACGGTTATAAACCAAAATCAGATCATCAGGAAAAACATAATGCAGCTCGCTCATATACTTGAAAATGACACAATAGGCAATAATGTCTGACTGAACACAACTGTTTGTAAGTTGGCGGTTGAGCCCTTGGCCCGGGTTTTCTCCTATCAAACAATGCTGCCAAGAGAACGCATAACAGATGCTAAATACGCACATGTCTCACACGTGGCTTCAATTTGTTCATCACTGACTTCCTTTGGGATAAAAGAGATATTGTCAAAACGATAATGATGGTGTAAACATTTTGGCCACTTCAAGCATTTTCTGAATGCCAGACAAATTCAGGATAATTTTTAGCGGTAGGCTTGCTAGAACATCAGCTGAAGCATTCATTATAGCTATTCATATCCCTATAATAAAGGCTGCATCAGCAACTCCATTATAGATGCTCTTTCAGAGGCTCTGATAATTTGGTTGCAAAAAGTATTTTTGGCTGAAGCGTGGCATGAAAGTTGTCTCAGACATAAAGTTAGTTCTAGAAGTTAGTTTTAAACTGTTCAGCTGTTTTCTGCATAAAGATGGACGAAATGAAGATGGTTTAGCTGGTTTAAATTGTCCTTTTGTTGGTAACGTGCTTCTAGAAAACAAAGTGCATTGGAACAGTCATTTTATAAACGTACTTAGAATGTAAAAACTTGACAAATCATTCAGGTTTAATATAATCAAGTAATTAGTAAACTAATGTAGGAAATCAACTGCTTTGATGGCACTGATCTTTTGTAGTGCCTAAAAGACTCATGGCCTTTCATGGATGTTTATTTTTCACCCTAATCTTCTTAGGTGGAAAAGTACCATCTACTTTTTTAAGGACGAGGGCTACATAGATTCCAGCATGTTTATCCCTGTGATGAGCTCAAAAGCTGGAGAGTGGACGAACTCCAATAAAATGTCAGAAGCCCTATATCATAACAGAAGGACAACAGTAGTTTAGTCCAAGCACAAAATCTACTAATGCCACACAGAGAGTAATTTGTAAATAAAAGAGAAAAGAATGTTAAAAAGTCAGTGGACTACGATATCTGTGCTGGAAATTAAACTTAACAGGTAGATGATGTAATGTTAGAGATGATCCATTTTATCTATAATTCTCCATTTTGGTCCTTGAAGGATTTTCAGAGAACAGAGCAATGCAGGCTCTGTACTGGACTCATTTTACCAGCCTTCTTACTCCTTGTTACACTGGCTAGGGAAGAAGGAAATCTCCTAAAAATGTGGATTATTTTCATTTTCTAGGGTGATTATTTAGACTGAGATAGAACTATTTCGTGATGTTTATTTTCCATTCACTGTGTAACCTGACAGATGGAGGTGGCTCGGGGTTACTAATGCCTCGACAGGTAGGTATGATACCCAGCTCACTTGCTAACAACCCTGCATTTCATTGGACTTGTCTGACATCTTTACTGGCAGTTAAATCATCCTTTCTTTCCAGGGATGGCTGATAGAACTGCATCTCCCAGGCAGGGATATATTTCCCCCTGTCGCAGTTATAATCTCTAGAGGTCTGCAGGGAGTGGGAGAAGCTCCAGTCTACATGGTGAAAATGAAAATACATTATACGGTAGTGGAAAATGATATCAACTTCATGCTTGATGTATTCAAGTTTGGGTATCAATGAATATGGCTATCGTCAGAGGGGTTACTACAGGAACAGGGGGAAAAGAAAACTTTTCTTAATCTGGGTGAAATACACTTTTACAAAAAACATACATTAAAGGCTTGGAAGTACTCGAGAATGAACATCTGTTTGCAGGAGACAGCAAATGCTGTAAAGAATTAACCTTTAAAGTTCTTTGCTAGCAACGATTTGTATTTGTTAATCCATTCAATTAGTACCACAGTGCAGGGGCTCCATTTGCACTTCTTGGAGATGCAGAGAGCGCATCTATCTTTCCTTATTGTCTTCAGGAAACTGCTGCCTCCCGGTTCTCTACAAGGTAAGAATTACACCACGATTCGACCTTTCTTTTCGAAGATGTATTAAATCACTTTCAATTACCAAAAGAAGGCAGCTACTTGACAGATGGCTTCAAAGCACTATCCTTCATGGTTCATTACCACAATCTTGTAAACAGGAACAGACTTTTCTTACCTGCCTGTGAAGATGTGGTTGAACGTCTTATTTCTGGAAATGTTGACTATAAATACAATAGTGCTATTTCGTGACACAGAACTTGCAGAAACTCTTTTCCTCTTAGCAAATTAACTAAGGTGGGACTATTTTTAAGTTAGATCTGGGTACAGAATTTTAATAGCCTCACATTTAGCAAACTAAATGTGCTTACAGGGAAAGTGGAAAGCGAAGTATCCAACATGAATGATAACATGATTGCTCCGGCCAGCATTTCCAGTGTGTGTTTGCAATGACTAAACACTTTTTTACAGATTTCCACCCCCCCCCCCCCCCCCCCCCCAACAAGTCTGAGAAGCAAATTAATTTTAAAATCAGATGCACAACACTCACATTTACAGTAGGCTTCTTGGGTAAAGTGGATGAGTGTGGGGAAAGAAAAGAATCAGTCTGAAGTACTTGATTTTAGCTACCTGACTCAGGTAATCTTCTGGATAGGACAGACATTTTGTTCTGAAAACTACAAAAGTTACTATGAATTTTCCTCAGATGAAAGATTATTAGAGCTCTCAGCCAGCAGAAATTTTTCCTGAGTACAGGACAATGAAAAGCTTGGACTGCCTATCATTACACTTTTTTGTTATTAATAGCAGTTCCTTTTACTTGTAAAGAGAAGTATAAATGCATAAATATTGTTGGTGATCTTATAGGAATGGGTATTTCAACAGAGTTTTAATTGAAAAGATTAATTTTGACATTAAATTTAATTTTTAATATGGCATCCAAGTGCTGCACTATAAACCCTACTCAGAAGCCTAAAACTTACGAGATTGTGGTTGGAACTCAGAAATGTCAGTTTTGAAAAAATATTTTTTTACAGTATGTATTTCTCAGATCCTTAAAAAAACTAAATAGCTCCGTAAAAGAGATGGAAACATTTGAGATTTTTGCAAATGAACAATAGTTGCAATAGCCAACATTATTTATTTAATCTCAAATGCGATTTAATTTTAGCATTCTTTCTAAATTACTGTCACTTTTTAAAGCTAATGTGTTGGTGTGTTACTGATAATGTGTGACTGAATTACAGACATCTTCGTGATGAATGCTCATTGTTTCAGCAGCTGGTAGACATGGAACAGCTGGGGATTAGGTACTGAAAAACACAGTCAACTGCTTGCAACTCCTGTGTTTGGCTATTAGGTAAATGTTTAAGGTGATGGCAGTGAAAGCGTTAATAGTGTCTTAAAGAAAAAAATATACTTTAGCTGCTACTAATTCAGTTTAGCAAACAGAAATTCAGAGGATGACGACATTGCCTGATCAAAGGATTTATGATAAACAGAGTAACGAGATGGAAAGAAAGGACTTTTTCTGTATCAAGTGAGTCAGGTTCTACCCTAAACTGAACAACATACAACTGAATTAAAAGCAGCCATTACTGAATATTGCTGCACACAACTCTAAACAGCCACAGAGAGCTTGAGAGGCTGCTGTTAATGTCTGGTTTAAGAGTAAGGCTGCATGATACACTATCAAGTTTTTTATTTCCCAGCCTCTTGAGTAAGCATCACCGTAAGCTACAGGCAGCCCACCTGACTTCCATAGGCTTATGTAAATAGGAAAAAGTCTCCCGAGTGTCAATAAGGTCAATAGTGTCAAGTGACAATACAGGGGCAGGACCCAGCCGTCTCCATTAAGTCAATGCAAAGTCCAGAGGAAAAAGCTCAAAGCTTGTGACTTCCAAGTTGTTTGGTGTGAAGAACATGCTCTGGGAAGAGCACATGGGCTCTTGTGCTGAAAAAAGGCTAGTTTTTACTGAAAACATGTAGTTTGGGGTTCTTCATAACAGGCTGATTTTTTTAAACTAAGGTGCAGTGACACGTAGAGCCTTAGAGAAATCCTCTTCCATTTCTCTGTGGGGATCTCAAGAGCAAACATTGCTCTGCACTGTTGGGATGGACACTCATGGGTGGACTTTTGCTGGGCAGAAGGGAGAGAGATTATGCACAGTGCACTGCATGAGGCATAGGCTGGATACAGAGCCTGACCTACAGAGAAACTCTAGGCAGCACTACAATGGCCCACCTCAATTATAATACTCTGACTCTAAGATTCTGACTATAAACACTTGCAGATTTTTCAGAAAAAAAAAATCAAAACATTTCTTCAGTAAAAGAGGAAATTATTTTCATTGTATCAAATATTTACAGGCCTAAATCCTCCATTTTTACACCTTAAACTACAGAAAAATTCTTGTGTCACGTATAACTAAGTACTATGTCACTTTCTCAAGAAAGCTGTTTGCTTATGCAAGAGAAATAGCAGTGTTACAGCTCCAAAATCCAACTGCCAGTAACACAGGAGCAGTGCTAGGAAAAGCAGAGCTGAGTTGTGGGAGTCTACTCCGATCCTTTGCATCCCAGTAACTGTGGAAACTGAAATCATGTACGAATAAAGACCAAATCTCCCCTGCTATAAACACCTACCCTTTGCTGCGCTGTTAGAAAATTCGATCGCCACTGTTTAGATTATTGCTTCAGACTTTCTGTTACCTTTCTTGTGACCTGCATTATGATTTACGTTTGGTTTTCTTTGAATGCAGGGCAGCAGAATAGATAGATGAAAATTAAACTGGGAACTTGCCAAGAATTAAGTATTTTTCATGTTCTTCTTCCCCTTTTTGGGCTATAAAACAGAAGGGTAGGAACAGGACTGCCAGACTCGTTTTCACATGTGATCTACAGTTTATCTGAACACCTGTCTGCAGAAGTGAAAAGCCAGTTTATTATTCTGTTGCACCACCTAACCCTGATGTGATGTCAATGAAAGCATCACAAAACCATTCTACTGAAATGTGAATCGTTTCATAAAAATAGGATTGCTTGTATCTCTGCGTAGAATACTGATGATGGAAAGATAACAGAATAACAGGAACCACACAGCAGCTTTTATATGAAAGTTCAGGGGTTTTAGGAGCTGCTTCTTAAAGGAACAAGAAGTAGGTTGCTTTTCTGGTTGTTTTAAAAGGATCCCTTTTCCCCTCCAATCCTTCTATCTGCCAGATAAATCCTCTTGGCTTCTTCACAGTGCCCTGCCTAGAGACGCAGGATAATGAGGATTGCACTCAAAGACTCACCGCTGGGACTCCCTCATCCCTTTTCCTCTGAGGGATTGGAAGGACGGTCAGTGGATCTGCGGCTAATTTAGAAAGATTAACCACTCCTTAAAAGAAGCAGGTGCTAAATCACTTATAAAGAGGCAGCCTACACACTTCTGTTCTCAAGAATGAGCTTTCCTGCATGTGCATGTCTTCTGGCCCTTGTGCTGTATGAAGCAGAGCCTGTACTGTAGGAAATAGCAACTCTTCTGTTGAACTCTACTGACTAAAATTAGGCCAGGTACAGAAATAAGAACAATGGGCATTACCCACTGGGTATACTTCTCACTGGTATTGTGCTAAACTAACACTGTATAGAGGAAAATGCCTTAAAATCAGTACATCATTTAAACTAAATGCAACTTCAAATTCTAGCTGGAACGACAAAGGGACCACCACAGGAATTTTGCTAACAATGAGTAATTGTCTAGAGGCACTAAGTACCACGCACAAAAAGTACAAAAAGCTTCTACCTATGGTGTGGTGCCTATATTTACTCTTTTAAACACTGTGACACACTACTGAAAGGACAATCGGTCTTGAAGAAAATACAGTCTACTCACCCTCCCTCAAACAGTAGACTAAATCCTTCGAAGACTCTAGAACCATACAGCAGGAATGTTTAGGAAAACATGAGTGCGTTCATAAGAAGACATCTCACCAGAATCACTCTCCTGCATCACAAATTCAGCTCCCCATTACTCATCTGACAGAATGTTTCACCGAGGCTGCTCTGCTTTTTCAGATAATCACCCAGAACTCAATACAGGCATTTTAAGTAGAGGATACTTGTGCACCATTTGTGCCATCGCACCTTAAGGGGGCTGATACTAATTGTGTATTTCATTCCTAATCAGTTTCCTTCATATAAAAATATGACACTGATAAATGCACAGTCTTAACTCTTACCATTTACCATTTGGCCCTCAGAGACCTAATTTAAGGCCAGACTCCCACTGCACTAGGTGCTGAAAAACACAGCTGAGAAAATCATCAATCCTATTCATTTCCGTAAGTGCTAAATGCACTGCATCCAGGCTCTGAGTTAATTTTTAATGTGTTTGTCCTGCCTTCGTGCCATTAATGCAAATGTGAATTACAGCTTTTTGTATGCTTATAATCTTTAGATTAATCCCGCTCGACTCTGAAAAAGCAAATCTGAGAATGCAGATAGGGGATAAGA
Organism: Todiramphus chloris collaris; assembly: GCA_025345505.1. NCBI lineage: Eukaryota > Metazoa > Chordata > Aves > Coraciiformes > Alcedinidae > Todiramphus > Todiramphus chloris. The sequence continues at coordinate 4,214,026 of JANVCC010000062.1, read as the reverse complement.
ACTTCTTTCAAAACTCTGCCCATCTCCCCCACACACCCCCGAGAAAATTCTTGTCAGAGGCTTTTCAGCAGGAGCCCTGCAAAGCAGAGCATGGCATATGATATTGTGAGAAGTAGGCAAGTGACAGATGCCGAAGACATTTCTGAACAACACAACTGGGTCCATAGATAAATCCAACTGTATCTGATTAGGTAGACAGCTCCATTCATCTATTTGTCCAACAGCCAGGAGGTCTCTAATTGTTTTGCAGATCACTTAGCAATTAATGGTGCTGTTGCCCTTGGACAGATCATGCTACAGATCAATATTTTCTGGCAAAGTCAAAGCACCGAGTAGACATAATGATACTGAAGTTACTCCATTAGTAGAGCCCACAAGCAAGGGTTGGGATGGAAAACTTCTTGGACGAGAATATATTTCTGTCGCAAACAAATATTTCTCTTGTTGAAGTGAATCAGACAAACCTGAATTGGAAATAAAGTAAATGCCAGCAAAGATATCTACCTTTCTTTGAACTGACAATAACTATTATTGTATGCTAGTTCATGTAAGCATTATCTCAAGTGTATCGTATTTTCTCTTGCAAGTTGTAATGACAAATAACCACAACCCTTTACAAATTCCATTTCACAAAAAACAGCCTATATAAAATTTTGCACCGAATCACAGGCAAGGTTGGAAAAAGGAGAGGCTGCTGAGCGGACTAATGAGTGAACAGAAGTGGGAGTCTTAAAACTGGACTGGAATGATCCTGTGTGGATCAAAAGCAGAAAAGGTACAGAGGGAAAGACAGGCTGGGTTAAACATCCCCCTTCATTTCCCAGCACACATATATTATGGCTGCTGCTGTTGCGTAACAACATTGTTTTAAGAGATAATTCCCACGCTGTGAGCATTAAAATTCGTTATTGGAAATCCCGACTTCTCTCATCTCTACAGACAAAGCAGGTCTGTACAAAACCCTCTGAACTAAAGTGACCAGACTAGCAGCCCACAGCAAACTCATGAAAATATTTCACATTACCAGGGCTGATACTGTTTTCATTGTGCTCTACTGAAATCAGGTTTAGGGCACTGGGTAAGATCTGATGTCATTAAAGCAAATGGTAAAGTTTCAGGTGATTACACCAGAGTGGGGATTTTTATCCATTATTTTCCCAACTTGAAAAATGGCCTCCAATTTTCTGGTTGGAACACATTCGGAACCACACCACAAGAAATTTTAATCCAATTAAAAAAAAAAAAAAAAGTAAAGTTAAATAATTTACAATTTTTACTGCTTGTACTACTCAAAATGGTGGTTATTGTATCTAAAAAAAACCACTGCAAGTGAGGACTCGCTTAGATTTCCATTACAACTTTAAATTACAGCTTTTGAGTGCCTCGGGATAATTTTAATTGGGAAAGAATTATAGTTTGAAAATCAATTATTTTCAGTAATCATTTCAGTTCTTCACTAACTAGCCATAGAGCTATCTGTGTAAAACAAATCTTATCAGCCTAGTATCAACTACTTGAGAGCATCTCAGTAAACAACCCAGTACCTTACATACTCAGTGCTATTTGTTTAACCACAAATTCTCCAGTTGTGTGGTACTATTGGCTTCACTGGGATTATGCTAACGCATAATGTGGCCGTGAAAACCTACCTGGGCAGAAGACTGTCCCATCCTTCAGTAAACCTAATGCAGAAGTAGGAAAATTCATTTTCAAGGTAACCTGAGGACATAGGGACAGTCTTGGGAACTCTAATCTCACCCCTCAAATACCCCACAGATGTTTTTAACCTAGAAATATTCTAGCAGAGAATTTATAACAATATAAAACTGTCTTATCTAAAGTAGCTAATCACCTTTCTTTCTGGATGTTTTTTCATACTGCCATTTCACAAGAAACCCCACCAGAAGCTATATTTGGAATGGGACCCTTTCTAAAAGAGTTCTCACTACAGAAGCAGGAGACAAAGGAACAATGGAAAGGACTTTAAAAGGCCATATAAATCATCTCTCTGACCCAGGACATGATCAGTGACAGCTCTAAAATGACTGTCAAACCCATTCTCAATGAACTGCAGTGATGGAGGCTCCCCACACTCCTGCCTTTATCACTTCTCATTAGGACTTGCTCATGCATCTCCCTCTGTTTTCAGAAAACCTTAAATTTGCCAAGTCTTTTAAGGATTTGGCAAAAAACTTCCCAAACTTGGTCTGCTCTTCTGCTTGGGCTGTGACCTTCAGATCTGTGGTAACTGTTTAAAGGCCATCGCTGCATCTTCATTCTTCAGAATCCTATCACATCTACATTTATGTGCATAAGTTTTAAGTTTGCTATATATTAAACGACACTTTCTCTTAAGCACGTTAAATAACAAGAGAATACAGAAATACAAATTAAGTTCAAGACAGAGTATGAAGCTGGCATAATTTTTTCCTTCAATTCACACTTTTTTGGATGTACATTTTCTACTCTACAGCTTTAATGGTAAGAGATGATTTGTAACCAATTAAATACGTAGTCAAGTTGTTAATGGAGGCTGTTTTATCAGTAAACAAAGCATGAGATGGTTTGTTTGACTCAAATATGTCCTTAACGCATTCCTAACAATACTGATTTCAGTGGACTTTGAGGGATTTGGTCCTGATATATTCCACAGCTTTAACACTCACGTTTTTCCTGGTGGAGGCTGGCACATCACCTCAGGGTATATACACTGAGTCAGAATGAACACAGCTCTGTGTTTTAGCTTGGAGAGAGTAAAGACACTGCATGAACCTAACAGTGATTTTGAAGAGTCCAGGTCACAAAATTTTTTTGGGTTTTTTTTTTTTGTTGTTTGTTTGTTTTTTGGTTTTTTTTAATTATTAATAATACTATAAGTAAGACAAGGTAAGTGCTTGAGTGACTCTTTATTCTTGCTGGACTTATATAACCTTTCTCAGGCACTTTGTCAAAGCCAATCCCCAAGGCTGCTGTAGAAGATCAAAAACTTGCCAAAGCATCAATTGAACCAGGATGTACCAGCTCACGAGAACCCTGATTATTATACACATGAATACGTCACTGGACAGTTGGGACATCAGCATGAGTCCCAGACAAGGGCAAAATAATCTAGCTAGGATTGATGTCCACATCCAGAGAGTTGGAATGACAGTGTTGCCGCCTTCCTCTGTGGTAAGAGAAAGATTATGAGTGGGAAGTCTGTACTGGAGAGTAACACTAAAATCGATAACAGCAAAACCCCACAGGCCTATTCCAAATGTTGGAATGAATCCGAGCAGCATTTGCAAAAGGAAACTTGCAATAACTCACAAACACTCTGCAATATGTCTTAAGTGTCTGATCAAAAACATTACAGACATTACTGTTTCTCATTTTGAGAATAAATTGAAAGATCTCGCAAGTACAGAAAATGAAAGTTTTCCATTATATAAAGTAACTCTGAGGAACTCAGGAAACTTACTTTTTAGCAAGGGTTTTAGGCAGGAAGATGATAATACATCTATTTTGGTTTCTGTTAATAATCACTCTTTCATCGCTTCATCTGCTGCCTGTATGGGGCAAGCTGGGTCAAAAGCTATTCAAAGAGAGCGATTGGTTCTGTGGCTCTTAAGGTGAGACAGATTCTTTCATTTTCAGGTCTCTTGTGTACATTTTGATCCAGGTTGCTAGTGAATAAAAAAAATCACCTTCCAATATATATGAGACTAATTCTCAGCTGACAAGGATTTATATGATATAAATAAAACCCATCAAAATTGGGTTGACAGACTTGCTGGCAGTTTCAAATGAAAGCCAAGAATTAATTGGACATAGACAAACAATTTTTCCATTCTAAAGATGAATTCCTGCAAATCAAGGTTGAGTTACATTTAATATTGCCTAGAGGATTTTCATTTCTGGGAGTGTTTGCCTGGGACTTGTAATAAAAACTAAGGAGAATATCTTAGAATTTTATTTTAGTGAGGTTTTTATATGATGTCCATCACCATGGTAGTTGGTTGATATATGTGAGCCGTGGGGTTCCTCTAGTACAGATGGCCCATTATTCATAATAACGACTCGCCCAGATTATATGCACACAGAAGCAAATCTCACCTCCTTCTTACACTAAAACAGCTTTTCTTGAATTTGGCCCAGTCAGAGAGAAACAGTTAACTCATGTATTTGTTTTCCTACCTGGCAGATCTGTGGAGAGATCCACCTAAATAAAGCTAGTAACACTGCAGGTGTTTTTAAACAAAGAGTCTTTGTGCTTTATTTATAGGGTAAATTCACCTCAGTAGATCTCTAGTTTAAAATTTTGCCCTTCCAGAAAATTAAGAACAAAGTCACACCGACACAGCTGTTTATTTATTCCAGAAACGTCTTACAAATCTGAGCTATTTAGGACCAATGAGGGAGTGTATCCCAGAGCCGACGGACCCTCACAGCACCACCTCTGCAAACTGTATATTCTCCTGTAAACTCTCACTGAATTTTGCAAACCCTTTTTGTATTACAAGACACATTTAGTCTTATCTCCTTGCATTTACTATCATTCTGAAGTCCTGACCAGAAACAGAAGCTCCAACTGCCTCAGGAAGGACACAGAAAATCCTCAAAGTCGACTGGAAATTTGAAAGCACCCAATATTCGTCTATCAAAATTAGATTAGGGCACAGTAATATTTAATATATTATGTGTGAGATTAAGACCCAGGTGTGTCACTCCCTCTCTGGTACCAAAGTCTGTGATTAACTTCAGATTGTGGAAGAAGGAAATAAACGGATACAAACTGAAGAGGATCTTTCACCATCAAAATACAGGATGACAGAAGATACAAAAGCAGGAATGAAATTACTAAATAGCTTTAGAGAATTCCCTTAAGAAAAAAAAAAAAAAAAAGGAGTACAGGACACTAAAATGCATGCAGAATACAAGTTTAAACTAAATGTACCTGTTCACAATACACCCATCAGTACAGCCAGCAGATTCTATGATCTCATTAGGAGTCCACAAGCATAATCACTCATGTAGCGTAGGCTAACGGAGGCTCCTGGAAAGAGCTCTAGGTCTGTAACTTTACATCAACTAATAATTCAAACATCCACCTACTTTATTAAAGTTGACTCACTGACAAGGCTGCAGCTTCTGCTAATGAGGGTTGAAGGCAAAAAAGAGAAAATTATCTGAAGAGAAATGAGAATCGTGGGCCAGGAGGAAGGAGGGAGAAACAAAGTAAAATGCTGGTTAGCACACAAGGCAAAAATCTACTACAAAGTGAAGCGAAACTTTTGTCTGGGAGAAAAGCAATTCAACTTTATGAACAGCTGCCTCACAGAGGGTCAGACATATAAGCAATTAAAATTAAACAAGTTGATTTTAATATGCCTTAGTAACTGTGATTGATCTCACGGAGTTGCTGTTGACTGTACATCAAGAAACAATTTAGGATCCAGTTTAAAACAAAGTTTATAATCCTCCTTTAATGGATTTTAGTACCTTAGGCAGTACAGTGTTGTAAAAGTGATTAAAATGTGCCCTGTCTCTGTGTAATCAATAAAGCTTCTCACTGTAAGATTGGTTCAGTTCCAGGGAATCCTCAGCATGCTCAGCCACGCTGTGTCTGTAGAATTCCAAATAAGTCATCTATCATTATTTCTATACACAGGATTCATTAGACACCTCATCCTTCAGCTTATTAGCACTGAAGTCAGCCAAACAATCAAATCCAAAGGTCACCTTTTAACAAATACAGAGTTAGACCAAAACATACATCAAAACCTTAACAGATACACGTCAAAATACAGTAGCAGGGATGGAAAAAAGACCGATGAAAACATTCCAGACCCAAACTGCAAAGTGCCTCCGAACAGAAATTGGGAGAATTCATTCCGGTCTACCAGGTGAAGTCTAAAATGGCAGTTTAAGAAACAGGTAACACATCTTCTTAGACAGAAGAAGGAACCTCCACTTCTCTGACCATCGAAACACTTAACACTACTGCAATCCCGATCTCTTCAAATTCTAAGAAATTTGGGTTAAAATCTTTAAAAGGTAAAGCACCACAACCAGCTGGGGACTCCAGGTCTGTTTCCATTTATACAGGTTTAGGTAAAAATGTGATAACCAGGTTTATAAACTCTGTATCGAGATAAGTCTAAGTCCTTTTGGTCCTGTCCTGAAAAATGTTCTACAGTGCTTTTCATCCAAAAAGGGAAAGAACAGCCCTACCACCTAGATCCAAGATCTCCAGAATACTAACAACGAACACTTGGTGAAGAACATTAAGCTGATGGCTCCTGTGCAGTGATACTTATTTGAATCTTTCCTAGAATTGAGGAAATTGCACCACGGACCACATTCACATGTGTACACGACAGCCTTGCAGACCGTTCTCCTCTATAAATTCATCATTTCTTGATAAGAAACCTTCATTATTTGGCCTGAGAGGAATCACTGTACGTATTAGTCTCATTTGAGGTCCTCTAAGTTCTTGTAGTGGAAGAACCAAGGAATGCTCATTGCCTTTTCATCCTTGTCTCTGTGCTACTCGTAGTCTTTCCTCAGTGCCTTTTTCCAGGCTGAAGAGTGATGGAGTACTTACTCATGTGCATTTAAAAGCTGTTCCATATGTTTGATCATCTCTGCAATCCACCTCTCAATACTTGCCAAATTTACGTTATTTCTACAACGTAAAGGAACCAGAACTGCGTACAAAGCTCAAGAAGCAGACAGGGCACAGATTTACACCATCATGTAATAAGCTGCTCTGTTTTGCTTGTTCTTATTTCTTTGTAACTCTCAACGTTCAATTTGCTTAATTAAAATAAAGCAAAGCACTGAACTTAAAAATGAAAAGGGTCAAGTGTTACATGAATTCAAATGCTCAGATTTACTTTAAACTGCTACATGTAACCGTCAGCTTCTGAATCATGAGCTATGACCATTACATTTAGCCTGAAAATCACAGCACTAGCCTTCTGCACTGCCAAAAAAGCACTGAACTGGGGAGTTGTCAAAAGTACAATCCAGATTACAAAATAACTAGGCCTGTGGTTTTTGTTTTCAGAGGGGAAAAGATGACATGAAATTAAATCTTAATCCAGCTAAAAACCTATCCATTGTGAAATAGTGGACAAGAAGCTCACAGAGTCCTTTATGGGGCAATGTATTCCTTAAGCAAAATACATCTACTTCATTTTCCATACAGACAACTGCAAATGAATAAATTTTGCCTATATAAAAATCAGACTGGGTGTGTGGATGCTTAAATGGTATATGAGTCCATTAAAAACCTGTCTTGAACTCACAACTGGTTTTGGCACTGCTTTCCTCTTTTCCCTAAATACCTGGGATACACAATACAGGATTTACTATAGTTCCTCTTCTTCTTTGTTTGCATCATAATGCTTGTCTGCTACGTAGTCCCTAAGATCACAGCGATTTATAATTTGATGAGATACAAAGAAAGTGTTATTTTTTGCATTCTTGCTTTTTCCCTTGTATTTCAACATTGGGGAGCATATGCCAAAGCAATCTTGAATTAGCTTTTAATTAAGAGTAACACGTAATGATAATCCATGGACTATCTGCCCGTATTTCCCTAAGGTCCTGGAAGAGTTCTGACAGACCGTGCTGAGTCCTGTGCTGCACTGGCAGCCCGTCTATCAGTGCCTGAGCTAACCGAGGCACAGCCAAGCTTGGAATGTCCACATGGGCTTGAGTTAGCAGCAATGACACGCAGTCAGACTCTGAACTGCCAAGTTAGATATTAAGGACCTGCATGGCATTAACATAAACTGAGACAGATGAGGAAAATAAACTAGGAAGCATTGGGAGAATTCACTAGAAGGAAGTATTTCCGCAGGGAAAATACGCAGATTAGATTTCTTGTACTTGATACTCAGATAGCACATACAAACAAGCAGCATTTATTTGAAGACCGAGTGAGAACAAACACTCTGGTATTACCACAAAAAAAAGAAATCTCGCTTGGCATTTATCAGCGGCATAATGCATATGTTCATCCCTACATCTATATATTTATATGCTCATTCACATATATGACACTGCGTTCCACTGACAATATACATATATTTTCTAATTAATTACATGTACACAGATTAGTAATTTAGGAATAGTTTCACAAATAATGAAATTCTCTCTAGTCACCATTTGTTACTATTCAGAGAATGGGACCTGAGCTTCCATTAAGTTTTTACCAGCAACCCTGCAGAAGCAGCACTAGAAAGAGGCCTGAAGAGCCTGAACTCTTTTAAAAAAGACTTGCACGTGGCAAAAGATTTGTGAAATGATGCTTCAGGATGCTCCAAAGACCAAACCCACCAGTTGTAACAACTCCGCTCTTACTCCCTAAAAAGTCCACAGTTTTAGCAGAGGAGGACTATAGGCTGAAAGGGACATGAAAGAAAAGAAAAAAATCGTGTTCGAAAATGAGAATAATCGTGTAAGAGACATGACAGCCTAATTTAGGAGACAAAGGGACTGCTAAGCCTTTAAAACTCAAATTATAATTAAATTATTTGGAGGACTGCTGCGAAAGTAAATGTTTTCTTGATAGAACAATTAATAATACTGCTAGACGAAAAGTCTGTTTGTTCTTTCAAAAATCTGCTTTTCGTTGTTTCAAAAAATAAAGATAGGTATTTGGAATTTCTGCCACCACATGATTTACAGCTTTAACAGGGGAAAAGAGCAACAAACAAATGCTTAACTATTAAAGAACCTGTTACATAGATAAAGAGCAAATGAAAGAACACTAACTGACATCAGATTAAAGGCAAACATGAACCATGAATTTTGAAGAAAAATCCCTTCTGACACAGTGCTATTAGGACCTGAAAAATCAACCAGACAAACAAACAAAAACCCCCCACCTTCAGTTTTCAAAGAACATGTAGCTAATACCAACACTGCCTTTGGTGTTTTATTAGTTATCATCACTAATACTTTTCTGTAGAAAAAATAATAATTAATAACCTGTGCTTGGAGTTCAACACAGCAGCTTTTTGCCTTATGCTGCCTCTCCAGAAATAAGAAGTGGCTTTGCTCAGGGCAAGAATCTCGGTGCAAGTGCTGTTTGATTCTTCTCCATCTGAGTTTACGCAGAATGAAAACGCACATGAAGGAAGGCCACAAATTCTCCTCCACATCACTTTGTTCTACCACTGCATGACTGTCTGTCTTTTTGTTTTTAATGGAGAAATAAAAATGAACCCTTCATGTGTAACTGCAGGCCTGAATACTAGATAAGGAAGAAAAAAAAAAAATCTCTTCGTGGATAAAAGCTTGGTTTGCCTTCCCATCAGTCTAAATGGCCCTTCCACATCTTCTACATCTCAGACCAAACAGCATCCACGTCTCCTTCCTATTTTGTCTGTTTTGAAAGCAGTGAGATTTTTCATTACACAAAGCAAAGTTTCTGATATGAAGATGAAGTGTCTTTCAAATCAAGCAATCCAAAAATGAATTATCTCTCTGTGCACCTTTTGGCACCCCAAACACTCTGATGTTCTTAGGTTTAATCTGATTCTTCACTTTGTCCTATATTTGTCACAGAGCAAGTGAAGATGTTGAAAGCTCAAAGATATTATCCTATTTACTGTGCTGCAACTTTTGTTTTTCACAGCTGCAGATTTCGCTTTACCAGACTTAGCTCTCTACTGCTCTTTTATCAGAGACTTCATCACATATTATTGTCTGGAATCGCAGGCAAAAAGCTCTGCTTTCTTGCAATAATTTCATAATAATGAAATGGATCCTGCTGAGAAAAACATCAGAAGCAGATGTTTTCAAAACCTCACATCGACAACTTGTAGGAGATCTAGTTCGATATTTCTCTGTAATTACTGTAATCTAAAGAAAATCACACCTAAAAAGCAATGACATAAGATAGAACATAAAGAAAAAAAAGATTTAAATATGAAAAAATGCCTGGCCTAGATAAGTAACTATTCTCATGCCAGCCCAATTAGGCAACTTTAACAGTAAATTAAATTTCTAAGTGGCAGAAGGAAAAGCTAAAGTTCACAGTAAAGCACAGGATTCTTTCAGAAAAAATCTACCCTGAGGCAAGGAATTTATCTTCAATTATCTGTTTATTCCTTTACTTAGGGTTTGGGTGCCATTATTACACAGATCTTCTGGAATAACTAAGATTTCAAGAACTCATTAATGATAAACCTCTGGGTCAAGAGAGAGAATATTTCTGACCCGTACTGTAACCACATTCTTGTACGAGCCAGTTTACTCTCAGTTGCATGAAAGGATAAGAAGTGTGTTAGAGGCCAAAAAGCTTCTTGAAACTTACTCTAAGGTCAGTATCACCATTTGCATATTTACCCTCAAAATCATTTTCGCCGTATTTCAAAGGAGAGGAAACCATGATTTATGCTTTTCTGAAATGGTGTCACAGACACCCACCATCCCTTAAAGCCGTGTGAGAAATTCTCTAATCTTCACAATATCCGAAACAGTTACTCTGAGTATGTTTTTTCCACGAGTCCCTCACAGATGTTGTATTTTTCTTTACTATCTTAATCTCTCCATGTACCTCTGCCTCCCTAGTTCTTCTAATTGTGTTAATTTTACATAAAGAAGAGACGTTACAATGTTCTTTTCATGCAAAATCATTCTAATGTTGAAAATTTAAAGGTAATTACATTTGACAATTTCATTTGCTTTAGTATAATCATGGAAATTGAGCCATGAATTTAGGTTTTAATAGTTCCTTGTTCCCCATTCGAGCTTTCTCCTGATGACACATTGCTACAAACATCCTAGAAAGAATCCTTGTATTTGCTGTAATTTTGTCTTGAGGACAAAGTTGGGTATCCTTCACTAATTTTCTTCCTTTTTTATATCCTTCTACTGGAGGAAATTAATGTTCAAACACCTGTGCTTCTCTGCACCCCCATTCAGCTATTACTAAACAGTGTGTGTTGGCCTACAGCTTCCGTTTTGTGTACTTCACCCACTTCCAATAAGCAACAATATGTAGTATTTATTTATTTATTTCAAGTGTATATTACTGCTCTGGAAGAAGAAAAGGGAATGTTACGTGTTCTTTAGATGAATTGTAACATTGTCCAACCAGTGACTAAAAACATACAAGTGAAATGAAAATATCACAAACATTAAAAAGCAGAATACTATTTTTGGCTTAAACCTGCACGTTCCCTGTTGTGTTTAGTAGGATAAAATGCCTCCTCTAAAAACATGACATGTGCTCCAGTAAGCACTATTTCCAGCTGATACATCTTAATTTAGTGAGCTAAACTTTGTAAGTTATGGCCTTAAGGAGCCAAAGAAAAGAAATAAATCAGTTTAGTAAATACAGAGTTAATATTCATCTATTTCTTGCTTAACAGAAACTGAAAAGTTGTTGGCAAGGTAACGCCTCTTAACACATCTACTTGGCAAACTTACACTTTTTCTTAATGAAGGAGCTCTCTCACTTGCAAGGGTACTCGCAAGAAACCTGCCAGCTCTTTAGGAGAAGTCTGTTTATTCTTTCATTATCAGAACTTTGGAGAAGCCCTATTTTAAATTTCTGCAACTCTCCAGAGAATCGCAGCTGTATTGCTTGCAGTCAGTCTTTCAGCACTGCAGTACTCTGCTGAAGTTGGAGCTCTTCATTAACTCTTGGCACTGAGAAGAATCTACACTGACAAACGGCAGGGTTGGTTCTCTTCTTTAACTATAGCTTTTGGAGTAATTAGCCTTGAATGCAAAAACATTTAAAAAAAAACCCCAAAACAAATAACAACCCACTTTTGGATTTTTGTCGTCTTTAGATACTTTTCTAGCACATGAGCATTAGTGTTTGTAAGAATATTAAAAATACAAGCTGGCCTCTTAAAAAAATCCATTCAAATCAGAGCTCACAGCTAGGACAGAAACTTAATTTATCTGTTTAAATGCAGATGGTGCTGTGGAGTTCCCTGAGATAATATTAAGTCCAGTTGCAAAGCAGTACATCTGTTCCAAACCAGACCGTTCCCCCTGAAGGGCAGTTTCTATAATAAAGCTGCTAGACCTCCATACCTTTAGCCTGCAAGCTCTGGCAAGCCACGCTGCTTAGCAGCACTAGAGTTTTAGAACATTGTGGGGTTCTGGGTACCGAGTTACACCTGTGTCCTCCCTCACTGTCATGTGAGGGATCCTAATTTGCACAATTAACAGTGTGAAAACCACAGCCATTCCTCCTCTGAGCTGCAATAGTCCAGTGAGTTATCAGGAAATGACAGGCCTTGGTGAAGAGGGATGGATTTTTCTGTGAAGGTTTCTGAGTAGGCTGCAATAAAAGCTAAAACATTGGGCTCAAGACTGGAAACAGTTTTGAAGCAACTGGTACTTGCGTGGCTGCCGGGAGCCAAAAAATGAGGATGCTGGAAAAGCACTCAGGATATTTGCCAACAGAAGGAACTTTTACTGGTATATCTTATTTATTATTACTTTGAGTGAATTCTGGCTGAATTCCTTCATGTCAACAGGTAGCAAAGCTTCTCCACCAGCAAAGAAGGGCTGAGATCTGAGCTAAATGCCGAGAGCAGGAAGCAAGGTAAGCTTCCAGCCCAAGCACCTCTGCCTAGGAGCCCTCAGAGAAGGCAGGCAGTCTGAACTGTCAGCAGAAACTGAAGACATCTGCAATATGATAGAGAAAAGCATCTCAGAACTGGGACCACTCAAGATTGTAAGATCAAACTCTTGCTCCGAGTCCTGGATGCTCATTCTAGCAGCTAACACTTTAAAGTCTTTGTGAATTATCCTTTTTATAGCAGAGACTACTGGACTGTGTGAGCTTCATTTCTCTAATGATCTGATATAGAGTCTAAGAAAAATGTATTCTGTGATTGTCTGAACAGTAGTAGCATTTTTATTAAGGAAAGAGTACCAAACAGGGAGGAACTGAGATTTTCTCAGAAAAAGATCATAGCTGCTTCAGAATTTCACAAGTCAAAAGTGAATTAATCCACTTAAAATCTGACTAGTTGCCACTTCAAATCACATGAGTATGTGCACACACGTGTGCACAAATCATATACATGTGCACATAGAGCACACAGGACAGGATCTTTCTGTAGACAGAGATACTATTTTTCAAGTCTGAGAGGTAAATAACAGCATTATGAAATCCTTTTTCTACAGAATGATCATTGCTAACATAATGGTTAAAACAGCCAGAAAGAATATTAGTGAATCGTCAGAGACAACACTGCCCTTTCTGATACTGTCTTTACAGGAAGAAATACAGCCCGCTCTACACTGCTGCAAAACCTAAATCCTTGCTCCACCAAGCACATATTGATTTTTTGGAAGTCTGATTATCGGGAGGCGAAAAAGCCCCACAGATTGGATGATTTATCCTCTCAAGGATGCATCAGTTATGCAAAAGAACCACCACCTGTAGTTCTTAAGATTCATGATAGGGTATCAGAGAAATCAAGTACTGTTTTAAAGAAATGGATTAACCAAACATTTGTACTTCTCAGCCACCCTTGAAGCATCTTGCATTCTAACTCCACTACCCACAGCAGCTAACCTTTGTATTTGCTTTCTCAGTCCCTACAGAGAATAGCCAGTACACATTGCCCATTGTTCAGTTATTAACCCAGAAATACTTGTGTATTTCCACTAAGTGACTAATTACATCTTGTAATTTTAGGGAATTTTGTTTTCAATGGGGTCAAATCCTCCTAATTTCCACTGGGGGCCTGTGATTTGTGTTGTGTGTTTTTTGGGGATTTGTGGGGTTTTTTGTTGTTTGATTGTGCTTTTTTTGTTTCTTTGTTGTTGTTTATTGTTGGACGCCTTTTTTTCTAATTCTAGACTAATTAAATTTAATAAAATAACTGATTCACGTAATGATTTCAAACAAGCATTAGGAAGCAGTCAACAGATGCCACTTCTCAGTTTCCACTTCCAATATGTGAGAAGCTTTATTTAGAGAATGAAATAAGCATGAATCAAACTGATCAGAGCTCCACGAATTTCAAACTTTATGGTACAGCACAATGTACAATATTACTTAAAACAAAATTACTTTCTGTTGACTGCATCATTAGCTCTCATTATGCAGTTCTATCATACATAAATGGAAAAATCTTCTTTAATCCTTACCAAAGGCAAAGATATTTGAGTGAACTATTTTAAGTTTAGATCTTCTTATCAGAAGTCTTCATGTTAAAGGCATACAGAGCTTTGATATTAACTGTCTGTGCAAGAATACTTACATATTAAATTAGATTATCTCTTCCCCAGAACTCAACAGCACCAGACATCTTTTAGGAAACTAAATTCCCACGTCTAATAAAAGCAACTGTGTCTTTAAAGTGATCCTGACCTAATGTTATACAACTAAACCAGACTGCTATTATCTGACATATTCAGTTCTATGCCCATTCCACTTCTCTGACCACACGCTGGGTTGGCTTTAGACTCCGAGTGGCACTGGGTTTTGGGTTGGGTTTTTTCCTCAGTTGAGGAAGCTATTCCACACTAACACCATGAACACAATTATGGAGGAAACACTTCCAGTCCACTCTACAGCTGTTTGCTTCTTTATTTATTTGCAGTTCTAGCCCACTGAAGTGCTGCCAGAGGCAGCACAAGGAAGGGAGCAGGCCTGTGAACTGGGAGCAGCAATGCTCCTTTTAGTGGTAGTGAACAATGTAATTGGCTCAGCCACAAGACGTAATTTTACCCAAGAATAAAATATCACAAGTCGGCTTTGTCTGAGCTCACTGGAGCCATGTACATTTAGACTGACTTAGGATTTATCTTCATAAATTCATATCTCTAAAAGCATAAAAACCTCGAGGGCATATACTATGACAGGAAGTGGTGCCTCTCATTCCTCAAAAAAAACCAAAACCCCACAGCCCTTTGCTCAAGAACAACTTTTGTCAACAGCTCCGTGCACAATAATCAAACGATTCTGCAAAGGTTGTCAGAACAGAACTCTCTTGCACAGGATGCTGGTTAAGACCTGAGTTTTACACAGCTATATTACTTCCCTTTTACTTGAAAGCTTGCTACTTCGCCTTTATGAGAGGCAAGAGAATACTGTTGATGCTATAGTAAACATAACTAGCATTTAAATACAGGAAAACACATGGCCTCTTCTGGTCTTAAAAGTGCAAAACGGTGGTTTATATGCTACACGAAAACCCAGCTTCAAATTGTTCAGGTCAGCAATTCTGTAAGGGCAATTTATTTTAAATATATATACACGTGTTCTTAAGTCATTTTATTCCATTAAACCTCACATTGATTTGGAGGAAATAATTTACTGAGAAATGAACTCTGCAAGTTATGTACAGCCTTCAGTCACAAAGCAGGGCAGCAGCGGGGACGAATGCATTCTGACACAACACTTTAGCTTCCACCAAGAAAGTACTTCTATTCCCCTCACTCCTCTGCTATTCTGCCTTCCTTTTGCTCCCAGACCCCACACCGTATGATCCCATCCTCCTCCTCCTCCTCCTCCTCCTCCTCCCAGCCCATCTCCTTCTCCTTGCACCAGTTTTGGAGTTTGTCAGATCCCTCATTGAGTTGGTTCAATTTGCTAAGCCTGCAGGAAAGTTACTACCCACCCCCATTATTTCAGCTTCCTGCCAGCTTGATGAGTTGAACAGGCTCACAAAGTGGTGTGTTATGTGGTGAAGCTTGTGTAATGGAAGTGCCCAGAGAAAGTGGATAGTACTTGAGGAGGGAGCGTGTGTGCGTGGAGATAGAAAGAATGCAGTGCTAGGAATGCTCCCTTCACCAAAAGCGAGGTGTAAGTGAGCTCAGATATACACTCAAACCAGAGAGTTGTCATCTTGTTTGGATCAGTCTACAGGAGAGCCAGGCGTTAATCATTTGGCCTTGGCTGCTAAGTTTTGTATTTAAGCCGCAGGATTGCCTAGCAATTGTGTGTGCCACATGCCACTTCACCATGCAATCAAAAGACAAGGACAGGTAAGTCCGTCTTGACTGAAGAGAAAGAAACAACAAATGCTTCTTAAGGCACTAAATGGCATTCATAAGCCTTAGGTATCTTCTGTGGGAACTGAGTGCCCTAACACGCTTCTATAGATTTTGCCACGTTTTGTGCTGGAGCTCATTGCTGAAGGCAGTGAGTCTCTGGAAAAAGGCTCCCTGAATTACTGAGGCTGCTCTGGTGGGAAAAACAACAAAGTGATCAGTTGTTTATTCCATCTGTAGTAAGAAATAGTCAAGTGCATTCAGGTGAAGAAAGTATTTTTAAAAATCACGTTACTCACTTTTTCCCCCCCCAGTAGAATGACTTGCTAACGAGGCTTAATGAAAAGCAGCAAAACTTGACACTAAATGATGAAGTCCAGGAGCTGCTGCCATTGAAAAACACCTGTTGCAGATGTGAACTTTGGCAGATTAAGATTCTCATGTGAAAATGAAGTCGCAATACTTCTGATTGTTTCCGGTAAACCTTTATCACTGACGCACACAGAAAAACCTATGTCTCTATTCCAGTGTTAACGGACATTATATAAGATTCTCCTAACTGACAGGTCTTTTACAGATTTCAGTTAAGGGCACAAGAAAGTTATTTTTCCAGTACCAAAGAGCTGACTTAGTCTACTGTAGCGGCAATACAAACTTCTTATGATATTTGTAGGATGATAATTTTCACAGTGGTAGTTCTATCAATGCTCTTAGCAACCCTTCCAATCTCTTGAGAGCTTTCACACTCCAAATGTGCTAGCAAAGAGTTGGAGTAGCTGCAGCAGATGAAAGCACAGACAACAAACCCGCTGGACAAAGGTCCTTCTTACTGATGCAGTACGAATCAGCAATACTATAAAAAATACCTTCTGTTACAAATATTTTTTCCAACATCCTAAGAGCAGAGCCTCAAAAAATCCTGAAGGTGACCAAGTGTGGGAAAACTGCATTTAATTCTACCAGCTTCTTATACTAGAGTGCTTCAAATGAAGTATCTTTAAAAATTTTACAGTAAGGGATCCTAATGCCTTAGATTCACAAGTGCAATGTTACTGAAGTTAAGGCAAAAGCTTGGAAACCTAGTCTAATAAATACACGCTTGCTGTATTAACAATGGAATTCACCTTGCTTAACTTTAGCTGTCTATAAAGTGTGTCTGAACTCTCTTCAATTAGCGGAGGCAAAGAAACACTGGTATTTCTTCAACATGATTCTGTTTCACAGACTGAGACCTTTCTTTAGGATGCTGTTACTTACAGGCTAAAAATGCTTCCTTTTCTTCATTTCCTACAAAGGGGATGCAGGTGAGAAGCTCAGATACAGACTGCATGCCTACACTTGGGCAATCGAATCCTATTTCAATGCTGTAAAAAGCTTTCATAAAAAGCTGTATAATAAAGATTTTTTGCTTTAGCATATGTATCACTTCAAGATTGCATGTTTTTCTTTGATATAAAATCAAAACTGGATGTCAGAGGGAAACCTTTCATACAGTCAAATTAAAATAAGAATTTTAATTATTAAAAAATTGTTAGCAGGGATTTGGATTAAAAACAGGTCAAAGATCATAAACAAAGATGATGGCTAAGTACCAGGTGGGGAGCACGATGGAACACAGTATTTGGAACTGAGAACATATCTAGTTGTGACCAATTTTGTCACTAGGTAAACTGAAATAAGAAGCGATACCATTTCAATGAGTCTGCTCATAATATGAAGTTTCAATGAAATTGAAATACTTCTGTGAATTAAAAAAATATTACTAGGGTACAGAAAAACCAGGCAAAAGTTCCCCCAGGGAAATAAGATTCAGACTGAAATAAATGCATGCTAATAGCTGCAGAATGAAAATCCCAAACAAGGATATTCAAGAGGGGAAAATTTGGAAATCAGTAATTTTGAAATAAACCTAGGGGTGACAGTGGAAAGATAATTAGACTTCTATTCGCGACGCAATGCATAAGTCCGAAAGGTTAATGTGATTTTGTTACACAGATGTACACAAAGAACTAATGGTCTCCTCTCAACAGCCTGACTACACCTGACATACTGCCCTGAGTTCTAAGAAACTCATTATTATGATTTAGAAGAGTAGCTTATGAGACTTAATCTCAATATTTTTGAGCAACTCGGCTCACATGACATTTGTCGAACAATTTTATGTGGATTTTGTCAATTTTAATAAACTGCATGCTAGATAAAATGAAACTACTGTACGATCCATAATGACTAACCATGTTTTCTAGATGATTTTGGAAGTTTTTCAGACTTAAATCAAACTTTTAATTAACATCTCTGTAAGGCAAGAAATCTAGATACTGTATCATCCCACCTTTTGAAGACAACTAGCTAGGTACCGGTCAGATGCAAAATCCTCTACCTCATCGTACAGTCGGTCTGCCCTTTCCTCCAGATCAACCAGGAAACTGGTGACTGTGTCAGCTTTTCCTATTCCGCTGTTCTTAACAGATACAAACAAGCAGAAAATCTCTAATGAAGCTGCTGAGTAGTTACTTGAGACTATAACTAGGGCACAGATATTGGTAGCAATCCAGCCACTGTAGTCACTTCTTCAAGCCCTTGCTCATATCTCTAAGAACGTCTGAAATTGGTATTATCCTTTGGGAACTGAATAGTAAAGTTGGAAGTGAGACTTGACAAGTTCATAGACTCAGGGTGCTTGTTTGTCAGAAGTTGAATCCCTGGGGACAGACTTGCTCTAAATTTCAACATGTCATTGATTTTCTTTCTACAGAAATGAAGCTTCTGTTTGGATTCTGCAGCCTCCTACCCACTCACATTTGAAAAGTAGATGATTGTAATTTTCTAGCTTAAGAGCAGTTCTATAAATACAATCTAACATTCAGTTTTACAGAAGATGGGCACATAGTTCTTCCAGACACAAGCGCTCTGCTCCTCTAAGTCTTGCTGAGAAAACGGCACCAGAACTTCACATTTTTCTGTAACTTGCCAATGTATCGTTAGAAGCCATTTCAGCAAGAGACTGCTCCATGCAGAAGTAATGTGCTGCACAATCAAGCTCAACAGAACGTGTCAAATCAGCAGTTGATTTGTTAGATAAGCCAATGTCGATGTAAAGCAAACCAAACATTTTTTTATCCCTGCTACTTTTCATGAAGCAGGCTACTGCACTGCGCAACAAGAAAGAGGTAAGCAGTAAATGCTCCCAGCTACGTGACTCCAGCGGCATTGTACTCACCACCAGACTGGCTACTTTCTGGCCAGCACAAACCATCTCCTGTGCCATCGTTTCCACAGAGTGGTACAGATCTAGATCATAAATATTTTTCCAATATTCCTTTAATGAACATAACCTGACAGCTCAAATCTCAACTGCCTCTTAAAATGTTAAATGCTACCAAGTGTGATACTAAAAAAAATACCGTTGCTGAATAAAAACCCCAAACTCACTTCCTTATCCAGGAAATACTATCTCTAACGAGCACGTTGTTCTTGACATTGCATTTATTTGAGGAAACTGAGCTGGCTAATTGCACAAAATGTAAAGGATGATATTTAGTAAAGACAATTTTGTGACATAAGTGAATTCCTTAATTGAATGTTTACTGCCCTTTTTTCACATTTTGAGGAGGAGAATCAGCAGAGGTTTCTTTCTTTTACTACTTTCCCGCCTTTAAAAACAACTCTTGTAAAAGCTGAAGAGAGGTTTTCTTCTATATTCAGATGTATTTTTTTAGCAAATATCCCGATGCTGGATATTCCAAGGTATTTTCTCCTTAGAATCCACAGTCAGGGCTCCTGTTCATCTCCACCATTATTTAAAACACTCTCCTATGTAAAAGCAGCTGAAATCTTTCTGTTTAATATCTTAATGCCATGAAGTGATTCAGAATAAAATGAAGGATGGAACTAAGTACATACAGCAGTACCTTGACTGGTATGCTGTTGAAGAATACTAGTTAAGAGGTGTTTCTCTAGGGTTTTCAAGCATGCTACCCGGGGAAAAAAAAAAATTCCAAAGTATTTCTATCCCGACTAAATGTTTTAGAGAACACTAAGGCACTTGCTTTCAAGCATGTCAGTTCATTTTATCCAATTAAAAAATACATATATACTTGATCAAGAGACATTTTTGTTACTGCTTCTTGAAAGCAAGGAAGAAATCTGAAGCAGGCAATACTTTGAATCCTAAAGGATACAAGAGCAGAATGTCAAGTGTTGAGAGAGTGAGGAGCAGGGCAGGGGCAGACACGATTGAGGGCAAGAAGGTAATTTTGCACAGAGCGTGCATCTTTTTGATGCTCACTGTAGATAAAATGCAACCCCGTGGAAAAGCGTAGAACCAAACCCAGGCATGTGATATTATTGGGAAAGCCCTTTGACGAGATAAATTGTATCACTTGCAAATTAAAGGAACAAAAAAGACTGAAAATCTGGCCTTCCAATGTAAAACTTCATTGGTCTGCATTTAAAAAGCTCTCGTTTTCCCAACCAGAGGAACCCCCAAAGGCGGGTGTATTCCTTCAGTCTGCTAGGGGGTCCTTTTCACACAGGGTGCTGCAAGCCTTTCCGCGATACACCAGTTTTAATTCTTCATTCGTATAATCATTTCCATATGTAGAAAATGGAAAGTTCAGCTGCAAAAGTCCAGGAGCAGTGCGCAGCCCACTGAATGCTGATTACCTTTGCTGCCCAGAGATAGCCTGTCTGAGCCTCATCGGTACGCAGGTGTCAGTCAGGCACTGACACCTCCTCAGCCACTGAATCAGAGACATGGCTGCATCTGCCAGCACTGCTGCGTTCCGCCTGAGCTGCAAAGGACTCACCAGTTGATACCGTGAAGTGAATCAACAGTCCCTAGTGCTCCTAAAATATTCTGGAGGAGAAACCTTTTCAAGCCAATTATCGACCGAGATCTCTTCAGATTGTTTTTGGCGTCAATTTATAAAATGAGTGAGTTTGGTGTTCATCTCCAGCAGGATGTTTTCAAGCAAAATTTTGTGTCTAACTGAAAGCAGATGCTTCATGGCACTAGTTCAGGAGAAAGCTCTCTTTCTGCTATTATTTTATGGAAGGAATTTGGCGTTTGTTGACTGGAACTAAGACAGTTTCCTACAAGAGATGCAGGAAAATTAAAACATCCAGATTTGCTACTTCAGAAAGTGACTTCCTACTTGGCATATTCTTCCCCTGACAATGTGGAGTAGTCCTTGAAGGAGATCTGGGCAGTAGGCTCCTCTCATGGGATCCCTTCATGGCCTGGTCCTGTTCAGCATTTCCAGTCTAACAGAAAATCCCACAACCAACCAGCAATCACCAAAACACAATACTAAATTTTTTCCACTACCTGAGCCCTTCACTGAACCCACCACGGTCAGCACAGCGGTTGGCAAAGCTTTCACTGATACAGAAATAGCCTGGACAAGAGCTCTGACAGGTTATGTCTATCAGAGTAATTTGTCCTTTACTACCCTGACTCAGATTGGTGATTCACATGGTCTTGACACTACATGGATGCTTTTCCAACTCTCCCTTTCAGCATCTCTACACATTTTGTTCACATACACATATAGTCACAATACACACAGTGCAGTGCAAGTGGAGGCTAGGCTGCTCCATTTGCTTTCTGATACGAGAAGAAACCCTTGGCCCAAAATAAAAACATGTGACAGCGTAAGAAGGCTCCAGCGTAAGTAATAAATCCTTCCAATGTATTAGCTTGCACTAGAATTGAAAAGCCAGCATTAAGGTCTCAAACCATAGTTTTTTCTCACTTTTTCATAAGTGTAGGCAAAAAAACCCTTCTGTCTTTTGTTCCTATGGATATAATCCAGACAGCTCTCTCTTTCCCTGCCGCCTCAGATTCACCCTAGTTTCCTTCTCTATCTCTCTCAGACTGGCTATACCTCCTGTCCCACTGAAAAGTGATGTGGTTTCCCTCTCTGGATTCTCTCACTGTCTCCATGTATAACTGGATGTCATCTGCATTACCACAAGTCCAGGTAACTGTTCACACCTATGCCACCTTCTGCCAGTTCAAGAGATATCATTCATTATGCTTCTGTTCACCATCAAACACAAATCAAATACCAGGCACCATTCCTCCTCCCAACTCTTAAGTCTCAGTTCATCGCTTCTCAATCTTCCTTCTTCACTAGCACCCTGATTCACAAAGCTCTGCTGCACAAGACGCCTCAGTTTGCAGATGCTTTCCACCTAAGCCTAAACATTTCTTACATATTTCTAGTAGCTTTCTCCTGCCTTATCTCTCAGGAGGAAAAACTGAAGTCTATTCTCTTCCTCTCCCATTCAAAGTCTCCTTCCTACTTTTCTCCATTGCTTCTCCAACTTGACTATACCCCTTCCTCAGACGTATCAGGTGAGATGCATCCAGACCTGACTTCACAGTCAGTGTTGGATTTTACACCCCATCATGACTGTGAAGGGTTGCTTAGTAGTAAATGTACACAAATTTACACATCTTAGGTGGTCCTCTAGCTAAGAGGGCTTGTCCTGAAACAAGACATTATGAACTGGATATACAAAGGCCTATTCACTAAGGGAACTTCGGAGAAACTTCTCTTCTGTACAGCAGAAAACCAGTAAGTGGAACTGACTGACAACTGCAGATAGAAGGGTTCAGTCTCTGTGTGATTTTAGAAATGAGTGACATAAAAAGAATGAAGTAATTACACTAAGGAGAATAGGGGAGTGCAAATAAGAGAATGGTAAATGGACACACAGAGCGCAAGGGCTGCACTATCTGTCAGCTTCCAAAATGTTCCACATAATCATTTACTATTAGCTCTAATTGACTTCGATGCAACAAAAGCACAATGAGACTTTTCCAGACAAGTAAAATACACACGCACGGCTGGGTATCAGCACAAAGAAGTGTAAGTACTTCAGGAAAGTTATGGCTTAGCAGAAAATGAAGAGGAAGAAAAGAGGAAAGAGCTATTTTTTGCATAATTTTCTTAAACCTCCATAGTGCAAATACCATACACAAACAATGCCACCCAGCTTAAGTGACCACCCTAAGGATAAGGTAATTTAGTGACCTTATAGAGATCGGTGCTTAATTAAAGGTCAAACTAAATTGCATTTGGAAACCTTAGCAATATTTTCAAGTTCCTAACCTCTGCCAGAAAGTTGCTATTGGATGTGGCTCCCATTGTGTGCTTTACTAGTTTTCATATTTATCACCTGATGATGACCATTTAATCATCACATTTCTCAGTTAAATTCTACATTAATCGATGCACTGTCTTACACTGGCAGATTTTAGTAACACAACTAAAATATCAAATATTTATTATTAGCCTAACAATGTAATAGAAAACGAGAATAGAAAAACTGTGGGGGACCTCGGTGGGACCGAGGGTTTCAAGCAATGCTCTGACCTTGGAAGGATTACAGTGTTTCTGTGAGAGAACAAGGAGAAACAGAGAAACGAGCAATGTCAGCAAGTTTGAGGAAGCGCTAATCGCAGAGCAAAGCGTACGTGCTACCTCGTGGGTAGAAGATAAGTTCTGTAAATACCAACCAATAATAAGTGAGGAAAACAACTTTGGACCACTGAAGCAAAGGCACATCTGTACAAGTCTGAGCGAGGATGGGTATAAATATAGTGGTATAGAGCAATAAAGTGGCCCTTGTGGGCCTTTGGGGCTTTTCTGCACACACAGCGTCTCATGTCGTTAGTCCATCTCAACAGCGACAAAAGCCCCTATGCTTCTTGAAAACCAGAGCATGGTGTATACATTTGCTTATTATATGGATGTCAATCACTGTACTATATGAGCATTCATTAGCACAGTTATTCTCACACTTAGGTTGGTTTTGCTGACATGTAAGTATGATTGACCTTTCACGTTACATTTGGCTAAATGTTGTACAGGAAAATAACATTCTTTGCATTACGGCCTAAAGATAAATGTCACTACAGTAACAAAAGCCTACAAAACTAATCCTACAGATAAACTTTAGAGCAGCATGAATTCTGTACCTTCTGAAATCTGAATGGAAGGTATTGACATTAAAGGTAGCAAAAGTAGTACAGAAGTTTATCAGTAACGTACAAGAGTGTCAATAACAAATCATTGAAGTTTATAAACACGACAGTTTTCAGAGTCAAAACCAAACACTTGTAGCAATTTTAGAGGCCATGGCATATATTTTGGAAACAGCATTTTAGTTTAAAAACAAACCTATCTTTATCCTTTCCATTCTTCTACTCCACTTCTACATTTTACCTGCCAACACTCTGAAGAGGATATTGATGTATACAAACCTAGGACTGACTTTAAATAATTCCACACATACAAACAGATTCATTCGTTTAAGGAAGAAAACTTTTGACTATGGCAACATTGTAAAGTTAAATCATATACTTATTGACAGTTCAGAATACCTCACTGGCTCCATGGTAAATTTTAAACAGTGCATAAATGCACTTTATGTGAACTTGGTTGGAAGTCTCAGAGGGTATTGTCTATAGTACAGAGCTTCAATTAAATTGTGACCGGTAGGACAAGTAACAGGATAAAGAAATTTGGTCACAAAGAGCTCCCTGAAAGACAAATCTTTCTGTCTCCAGTATTCTCTTAATGAATGCATTTAAGCTGTTCCTTCCTCAGCCCTGTGCATACCCTCTCTGAAGCCACTGCCTGCAGTATGGCCGCTGCAGCTCAGCGTGGTACATCTTGCCAGGGTACAAGAACAATACGGTGATGTAGTGTGCTTCCATACATGGAGCCGAACTTCCTGCAGCTAGAAGGGACAACAAAAGCTTGTGTGCCTTTAACAACAGTACAGGGAAGCATAGCTGGGCTGCAAGCATCACATACTACCTCACTTCCTTGTGTTGAACAGAACCTGCTGTCACACAGAGCAATATCCAGGCTCTTTGAATGCTAAACAGGACAGAAGGCAGACTAAAGCAGTCTCCAAGTGCCAGTTTTACATTGGTTTTGTATCACTCTGACTTGAATTATCTCTGTTTTGGAATGCCTGATGTCATTGCCCCGCTGTGCCCCAGCACAGAAAAAGCACAGGGCATTGCTAGGCAAATATCACACTGAACTCAGCTTATAATTCAACAGATAGATACAGAATGAAATACTTAACAACCCAAATCAATAATGCTTGACTGCACCAGCACCCAGGTTAATAAATATTTATCATTCCCTACTGATGCTTCTAATTTTAGCCTATTTTATTTTTTAAACAAAGAGGAAACTTGCTTGTTCAGGAGTCTGTGGCAATTTACATAGGGTGTTTTTTGAACAGTTACAGGAAAGCTCTACACCTGCTGGCACATGCTGTATTCGTACGGCTTGTCCACCAAATCAGAGAAAATCATGAGAAATTATTTCAGTTGCAGTCAGTGATGGGAATGACTTGGCTGTGGGTGGACTGCTATCTGCAACTGAAATGTAACGATTCAAGATATGGCATTCCACAGCATCATAACAGAAAATTAAATGATGATGTATCTTTAAAAATGCTTTTTAAAATTATTTTGCCTTGTTTGAAGTGTTTATTTCAGAGTTCATTTTGGGGAACACACAGGGGAGAGTTGGCAGATCTTTTATTTATTTTACCACTGTCTCTCTATAATAATAATCTATAGATTAACTGTTAACATGGTACCAAAAAGCTAATAAAAATTCATAAACCCAATGGTCTAGTGGCTGGGGGAGCTACTCCAGGAACCTGTGCTGCAGTTCCTTTCACTGCACTGCCCCATGGCATACATTTCAGCATATCATCTCACATTGTTCAAGCAGAGCTTAAATGATTTCTTAAATGACCTATCAAAATCACTGTCACTAAAAGGCCTTTTTGTAAAGGAACTCGTTGCTTCACAGTGCTGAACAATTCCCGTGAGGATCCTAAGGGAGAGCGGGAATCAGAATGCCCAGGTCTTCCAAAGACCAAGCCAAGGACCTTCTGCTCCAGCACTTACTGTAAGTAAGAGAAGCCTTTCCACTGATTTTGGTCAGCTTTTGGGTCATACACAATTAGTATAATTAGTATAATTCTAGCTGTTTTCACTCCCATTAGCATAAACATGGTCACGTCTCTGTTCAAACACCCTGCAGACTGACACCACCAAGATGGAACCTCACCATGAATGACAGGAGGAGTTAGAAGCAGTTATTTGCACTGGAAACAAACGATCCTCACATTGGTTTCCAGTACTAAAGTTTTTATTCCCTGAGAAAAACTGTACTACTTTTGACACACATCAGTACCCATAATCTTCAATTTGACATAGACAAGTTTTTTGGAGATGAAATTTCCCAATACCTAATGCAGTAGTACAGAAAAGAATCACTACACTACCTTTGAAAAATGACATCAGGAAATGCTATAGCCCAAACTAGCCTTTCTGCCATTTATCTTATGCTAGCGGAGGTTTTTGAGTACTGTGCCACATTTGTAGAAAGTTTAACATTGCTGTAGAAGGGCTCACTTTCAGCGGTTTTCTGTTTTCAATTTGCCCCAAGACCGAGTTAATTTGAACACCATATTCTCAGCTTGGCAAGATCCTCAGGCAATGATCAGTGCATTAGAATGCAAGAGAGATTCTGAGATTATATAACCCTGTTCTACACTTGGGACAAAGATAATAACGAGAACAGAAAATGTATCTGCTGTATTCCCCTGACTGTGCCAGTTTTTTCCTAATGGTCAGTTATGCAAGTGTCCCCTGGGAAGCTTTCACAGTGATTTTGCTACAGTGAACATACTCAGCTCAAAAGGGTTTTCTTTTTCCCCCCAAGGAATCATAAAAATGAGAGATGACAGAGTTGCTAGGTCACCTTACCCTTTCTTCTACTACATTCTACACTTAAGAGTATGTTCTGTGCAGTTTTATTTATTACTGGTCTGTCTCTGTAAGAATTTCAGTGGTGTAAATCACTGACATCCCATGGGAGGGCAGTGGACAAAAATTCCTTAATTCAGATTATGATCTAGTTTATTCTCTTTGATAAAACAAAACATTCACATAAATGCATAGGGCTGTAATTTTGCATGGCATTCTAAAATCAGAATGATGCAGGATGCAGTTTTGATCCTCCTTACAACTTCATTCATATTATTGCTGTCGATATCAACAAAATAGTAACATTAAAAGCAATACTAGTGGTAAACTAAGAGTACCAACAAAGGCAGATGAAAAATTAGAACATTAGAGTCAACCACCAAGTAAACTGGAACGGTTAAATACATGCATTGTATTAACACATCCAAAAGGCATCTTGAGATGAAAAAAAAGTCTTTCATTATGGTGAGGGAAGGCTTTATCCTGAAATATCCTTAAGAGATGTCAGAATGTGGCCCAAGGCTATTGGGTTATACTCCAGTTTCAGAAGGAAAACCACATCAGAGAGCCTCTTTGCTGAACTCAGGATGTTGCCTCTACACCATGCATGCACGCACTCAGACCAAGCTGCTCTGCATCACACACATAAACTTAGGAGAGTATCAATTATGGGAAACTGAGGAGACTGTTGCTGGAACTGTACATGCTTTACAGCAATTCTGGCACAGTGCTTGAATGTCTGCAGGCAGACTACAGACTGCACACACCTACTCTATCCAGGTTGTATTGAGACTCTCTACACAGTCTTACATTTCTGAGGGACTAACATCTCTGTTATCACAATATCAATTCATTTCAGAATGAGTCATTATGATAGGGCCAACAGGGATAGAGGGTCCTTCCATTAAATACTGTGAATAAAAATAACTTCTATTGACCAAGTTAGTTCACAGAAAGAATTCCAGGGACAAATAATGAATGTTTTGAAAAGAACTCCTTTTTCTACTCCACTTTTTTTATTCCCTTTCTCAGCGAAACACTGAAATCAACGACACACAAAACCTCATTTCCAAATGGTCTTTGTGCCAAAACCAGAAACACAACTTTGGAGTTCACCTTTGAAATACTCCAAAAATTAAAACTCACCTTTTAGCCATCATTTACCAACTTCAACTGGTATTGAGTTATTGTGCATAAAAATAAGGATGGAATTTACACAAGTTGCTAATATTTAAACAACATTTTTAAAGAAGGAAGTATTCAATACAGACCACTCAACAATGTTTTGAATAGGTTGGTTGCATACAACTGTATACAATACATATGTGGCAGGATGGACTATTTATGCCATCAGCTCAGTGACAACAGAACAATATTAAATAGCTGAAAACAGGCCATTTGAGATAGATGTTGCTTAGCAGGATTTCCACACTAAGGCAAGTTGTTAAAACTAGTTTGAGTAATTGGCTATTACCCTTTTCCGTTAGCAAAGCTTTGCAAATCTCAAATGAAATCAAACACTGAAAGTGCTATTTCACTTACAGGAGAAATTCTCAGCTCAAGATTACCAAAGCTCCCTGTATTTTTAAACATCTCAGCTCTGGAAAAAAACCCAACTAACAATCAAGCACTAACTTGGAACTAAATGATACATATATAAAGAAGCAATAGAGCTAAGATGCAACACAATACCCATATGGACATCAGCTGTTTCAGTCACAAGAGAATTAACCATTAAAACAGAAAAACTTACCTCTTCTGGAGTTGTGAAATTTAATAACTGATGTTTGCAAATATGTCTGAGATGTGTGGGATGAAAACTGTCACATACCTAAAAATAAAACAAAAGGAGTGTTTTCTTAAATTGCTAACCACAAAAAGCTGAAGTTGCAACATGACTACTTTTAAGACAGTAATTGCCATTAGTGATATAAAAGCTACTTCACTGAAGAACCTGAAAAACTGTTTGGTTTATTATAATTGTAACTCTGCACCAAGTTCCACGTTTCACCTCTGAGATCTGCGAAGTACAGCAAGCAGAAGTTAGTTAGGTATTTGGTAGTTGCAATTTCCTTGCAACTGTGCTAGCTCTGAACAGCACCAGTCAGAATCAGGGCCTCCAAAGCACTGTGCAGACTGGATGGGAAGAGCTTATAGTCCTCTCTGAAAGAAGGCAGCTAATGGGAAGGAAGGGAGAAGGAAGAGATTGATCATAGAAATGGAAAATAGATGGAAGTGCATAGTCACAAATAATTTACATGTTTCTTTTCTGAAGTAAAGAGCAGAACCTGACCAGAACAAATGTGCTCAATCCAGCCTGACTCAAGAGCTTGTATCATAGCATAGTGGATCTTTGGGAAAAATCCAAAAAATGGACAGAAGTCCTACTTATTTTCTCCCCCAACAGGATATATATTAATTTTTCCTCCCATTTAAAATAATTTCTCTAAATTTCCTTCTAACAACTGTTAGACATTCTGTGTGATATCCCTTACTTTGATATTCAGCACAAGCAACTTCACTTTGTTTCCAAATGCCAGTGGGCTGCAGATGTTGCATTGTAAATTGTCACTGTGCTATTAGAGCTGTCAGGGGTCAGGCTGGACAAGTTGGCAGCTAGCTGGAGACAGCTGGAATTTCTGGCATGTTGAGAGAATTCTCCATGCAAATAAAATGGTATTGACATCTACTGATTCAAGATTTGGAGAGATCTCAGAAGACCCATAACCATTCACAGCCGCATCCTAGATAAACCATTCCTCTAAATCCCCTTTGTGTCCTTGGTTTTCTCCCTTGTTGTCCACCTATATTATCAAATATTCATCTGCCTGGAACTATGGTGGCAGGGTGGGCATCTGCTCACTGAGATCTAGAGCTCTGAGGTTCACGACATATCCCTCAAAACAGAAACCATTTTATGTAGAAAGCATCAGTGTGTCACGAGCAGAAGGAACACTGGATAGTCTGGAAGATCACACTGCCTCACTGAGGGCACTCAGATGCTGCTGTATGTAAGCGGCTCATTGGAATCTGTCAGGATCACAACTTAGAGTCGCCCAGGTCTTTTTTTTAAGTACATTTTTTAACTAACTTGTCATTTGGGTCTTACTCTGGCACAAGCATTATTTAAGTGTCAGTGGGAATCTTTTTGAATTAAAATACTGCATAAAGATTTGGCTTTGTGGAGGAACTAAAACTGGCAGATTCTCAGGCCTGAAGGTGGCAACGTTCAAAAGAACAAAAACACCTCACCAGGAAAAAGAGTTAGAGAAGATTTGTATCAATTTAAGCAGTCTTGCCCCAAAACTTGAGATCTTCTGCCTCTTTTATTTGACAGTGGTTGGCAATAAAATCAAGAGAAAAATTTAATACTATTTAAAATACTGCAGTGGAAGTGTGTTGCACAAACCTCACAGTAGAGCCCAAGAACAGCAGAGATTAAAACAACTTCCTTTGTGTCACGGCTTGATGAAAATCCAATAAGCAGAATGCCAAATTAGTAACAGCATCTGCACATCAGATTTTATTGACAGTAAAGAAGTCAGTGCACTTCCCTGTACTCCAGGAGACTTTACGAGTATGGATTTTCTTCTCAGTGCCCACAAATAAATATAATTTCTGGTCCCTATCCATAGCATTACTATTCTGTTAAAGTAACAGCAACCCAGAGCTGTGGGAGGGCTAATTAGCGTGGGGTTTGTAACTGCAGTATATGTGAAAACAGCCACGGCTTTACAAAACTACACTGCAATGCTGTAAGTGCACAATGACTTGCATTTAAACACATCTTAGGTTTTTCAAGACTATTTTCTTCACTTCTGGCTATTTTATACTCATTTTTAGGATGCATCAACAGCTGTCCAAAATACCTTTTCCAGAGATCTAGTGCATCTGTCAGCTCTCTGCTACGAGCTACCCTTCGCTGTGCCTTCTAAGTATTCTTTGCCATCAAATGATGAGCACGTGTCCAGATGTATATGTACTTAAGAAATACGAACTTAATTTTTCTTTTAACCACATTTCCTTCCCTTTCAGGCATTCAGT
Organism: Todiramphus chloris collaris; assembly: GCA_025345505.1. NCBI lineage: Eukaryota > Metazoa > Chordata > Aves > Coraciiformes > Alcedinidae > Todiramphus > Todiramphus chloris. Next base: position 4,183,194 of record JANVCC010000062.1, on the reverse strand, counting down.
AACTAAATAATCTTTAAATTTATCATAAACCGCTGTAGATTTTGAAACATTCACAGATTTTTATCTTTGCCATGTTCAGCTTATCACATAGGCCTTTATTAAACTCAATGAATTACACTGTTTGGGACAATGACGGGTGGGAACACCAACACCTCTAAATCACCTCTTCTTTCCTTTAAGCAGGTGAACCTTTTGCACAAGAATCATTTGAATCTTCTTGTTGCATAAACAATTTTTAACTTCTAGGAATTTGTAGAACAGGAAGTTGCCACTGAGAAGATTTTTTTACCAAATGTAACATTATACATTCCGGTGTTAGAAATGTGATGTAACAAGTATTCAGGCGTATGTGATTATGAACACAATATCCCACTGAGCATTGCAATGAGAAAACAGTGAGGATTCAATGAAGAATTGAATGCCGGAATTTCCCCAGCAGAAGTGAAGGTGTCTGGGATGCTTCTGTAATGGAACAGTTGCAGGAGATAGAACAGGAATTAGCAAAACCTACAGGGGAAGAGAAAGAGAAGGAAATGGATATAGACAGAAAAGAATAGCTTTAGAGGCAATACTGTTCTGTCGTTCCCAGGTTCATGTGCATTGCTTGTGATTCTTTACCAATGCAAGATGTTGGTAAGGATGAAGTTCTCTATTCTGAACTTAGGAGCAAGCTTTGTAAAAGGTAGCATTGCAACCAACGACAGCATCTCTCTCCCAGTGCTGCAAGGCTGGTAGTGCAGCACCAGGGATGATTTTATGCCTGCTGTCCTTCTCCACACCTGGGGCTTCGTTTGATACAGCAATCCCTCCAGCTTTTAAAAGTCATATGTAAGCTACCCCCTGAGACTTCATTTCCTGATAGACCTCAAACCCTTTCAAGCGCTGATAAGAAGTGCAATCATCTTAACTGTATATATCCATGAAATGTCTCACCTCTCCATATGCAATTAAGACCCCATAAAACTGTCACACGCTCACATAAGAATTACAGTTAAGCTCTTCCCCTCAATGCCATCAACACTGCCAAAGGCCGTACATACAGAGGAGATGCATTTATCAGTTCGATACTTTAGGACAGCATCTGAAAATAAAAATATTGTATTAACCCATAAAAGCTGAACTCACTTAAGCAAAAATAAAATAAAACATGCTCCAAAGAGAAGGATATGTGGAGAGCTTTCCCATACAGAAAGCTGAGGATAGCTGACTGACATCATGTAATGTCACGATATGTTCCCTTTTACATGCATTAACTCTGCTAACTGGTGCCTAGGGATTTTCACATCCATTTCAGCACCTCCAAGGTGACATCTAAGGGGAAATATGTTTCACATCAGTAACTAAGTGTAAAGGCACATAAAAACGTATGTGGAATACATGCCAAAACCCACTCTAACAAAATCCTTTATAAACCTTTAAACTTGGCCCTTGCTGTTCATCCACACAGTACACTAGTAATTTATATCTTTTAAAATAAGTTCTCTACCGCATACATGAGAAAGGAAAGGGTTCATCAGCATGAAAATAACTTAGTCCTTCATGCATAATTTCCTGCTTTGCTCTTGCTGTGGAATGTGTACCTTTTTTAATGCCTGGGTTATAACCTGATTCTTCAAGACACTCATATTTGGATTTCCCATTGACAGATTACATCAGTTCTATCAATCTCAACAAACCTTTTCCAGTTTCTTTAATACCTTCCTTTTTGTGTGTGTGTGTGTGTGTGTGTGTGTGTGTGTCTTTTCTACCTTTCACTTCCCGTATTCCTGTGATGAGATGACCCACTTGCAGTACAAGGAGGAAGGAAGTAGCCTTGGGAGACCAAATGTCAGCACAGCCGCTGCGAGCAACGGGAGGGCTGGTGGAGACAGAATGGGCTTCTGCCAACATTCTGGAGAAACTCCTGAACTAATTACAGTCTCTGACTTAACACTGGGCAGCTGGGTTAAAAATATTTATGAGAATTAATATAAAATGTCCTAGTTTTGACATACTTTGCATCACATTAATACCCCATGATTTATTTTAACAATTCAGTTATAGCGAATTGAAGCTACCGAGCTGCATGATGTTTCATAAGCAGTATCATTTATGCTTGGTGTTCTCTGGCATGCTTTTCTTAAATCTCATTATCAATTGCTTAACATTTTGAAGGCTTTAAACAGCTTGGGCTACAGTCCATAGAAAAAAATGGTTGAGACAGTTTAAAAAGAAAAAGCTTATATTTTTCCAAGAACAACGTCTAACAAAATACAGAAGTTTAACAATTAAAGACAAGCAAACAAACTTAAAAGTGTTTAGTTGATGAGCTTTCTAGTGTTCATACTTCTGAAATGTGCACTGGAGTACTACTTACTGCTGGATTACTGGCAATGGTGATGTTCAGGTATCAGGAAAATGCTTATTGGTGTCCAAGAAATACCTGCCCTATTTTGACTGGACTGAAGTGTCTGAAGCTGCCATTTGCAAATATTCAGTGGAAAATAATTAAGGATTGGCAAGGAAAGTCTCAGAGGAGTCTGTAATAATACCACCCCTCAGAATGAGTTGTGAAGATAAACCTGTTAACATTTGTGCAACACTCAGATGCTACGATAATGAACTCCATGAAAAGCCCAAGAGAATAGTAATAATACTGTAATCAAGTGTGATATTACAATGTTGTCTAGTAGATACTTGACTCTGAACACACAAAAAATTATTGAATTGCTGCTCAGTCAGTCATAGCTAAAAGAAGAGCCATAAAGAGAAACCACATATATATTGATGTAGGGAGATATAAATAAGGGTTTGGTAAATTGTACACACAGAAGTGACAAATTAAGTTCAGAAGTGCAAAACTCTGATTCTGTATATGAACCTTTGAGGGGTTGACTTTGCCAACTTAATCCCTGAGTGTTATTAAATTGGTGTTTATTTTCTCTATGTGACAGAGCAATGTTATTATGTCAGCTGAGTAGACTAGAATAGCGGCCTGCTAATAAGCTGTGTCAACTGGTTGAAGAGTCTTTGTTTTTTGGTTGGTTTTTTTTTTCTTTCCCCTGTCCAAGTGGAAGCACAAAGGAATTAATCTAGTCTAATCTCACTGCTCATGCTCTGAAGAAAGTCACAATTTATTAAAATGTCATCTTCAAGGAAAAGGTGGATCCACTATAGCATTTTACAGCTGTAGCTGTGCTCCTTGCATGCTGGTACAGATTTATGAACTGCACATTCTGTTCCCTACCAGATCCTGGACCTATTGAACACCACGGATTTATTCTCCCTGGCAGCAAAAAGGGAACGATTAAACAGGTAAGCTGATTACATTCATATATTCATGTACAAAAAAGAGCTCAAACACTTTCAGCTTAGATGCTTTGCAGTGTTTGTATTCATACCTGTATCTATGTTGGCTCATTTTTGTTTTGTGCTGAGGGAAAACCATACAGACGAAGTCAAGCCAAACAGACGACATATCTTTGTAATAGAGGTGGGTTTTTGCCCAGGACTGAACTCCTTGAACAGTACAAGTGGATTATGAACCAGTATTTCTCTGAAGTTAAGTCTCTTTCTCTGTATAAATATCCATTTGATTTGATTACAAGCCTCTAAAGTAGTTTTTTCAGCTATCAACCAGAAATGCAAACACTAGTGAATCAACCCCACTTCTCTTTGTGGAAGATCACCATAGCATACACACACAAGCACCTTTTGAGCTCCACCATGCATACTTCAGCAGGTTCTCTAGCTGGAAAAACAGTGTAAGATTCAGCTGCTTCCTGGGAAAGCTGAGGATGGAGTCAAAACACTTGTTCTCTGTGTACAAGACAAGGCTGACTCTCAGCATCTTCAACATAGTGATGGTTTTAGAACTTGAGAGATTCAAAGTGGGACAAGCAAGGAACTGCAGATGTTCAAAGGAAGCACTCCATTCCTTATGCATGCAGAAAACTTTGTAGGGTACAGTGTTCATTTTAACCTTAAAACCATTCATTTTAGTGGACTCGGGAAAATTAAAGTACTATTTAATGTATCTACCTTTATAATTTATTCTCATTCCTTGCATTATTAGCCTTTTTAATTCTCTTCTCAGGGGAACTGAAAGAAGAAAGGGCTTTTAAAATTTTTCATTAAAAGGAACATATGTGATAGAAAAATTGACTGTGTTGTTCTGCAGAAGAGAAACCAGTCAACGGAAGAGCTGGTGGGGTTTTTTTAGTTTACTGTCTGGAACAATAGCATAAACAAAACTAACAGAGATCAGCTGGGATTCCCATGTCCCTTCAGATTTCATTCTACTGGAGGAACGTTCCTCTGAAGATGCAGTTCCCACCAGCCTCCCCCCTTCACCTGATGAGCTAGGGGAAATGGAACAGGGCTGTCCTAAATGGAAACAGCTAAAAAAAACAACCCCAGAGCAGCACCAGAGCTAACAAAGCACCTAGCAGATGTTCACCGTTCTCAAAGAGATAAAGATTGATCTTTGTATTTGTATTCTCGTGCATATTCTGAGCTGCTTGTAATTCCATCTTCTCTTCTAGTTCTAGGATCTCAGAACTGTTATAGATCTCCAAGGCCAGCATGGTGGGTACTAACCCAGAGCTGACTAGCAGAGATGACTCTATTGCTTAATCTCCATCAAAATCTTTAACACCATTTGTGGTGCAGCACCTAGGGTGCTCTCTGGCTTCTTTCCTGATAGCATCATCTTTGCTGTGACAGTAACCCACTTTTCCATCCTTCCTTTTTCGCAAATTCTCAGCTGTCATTCATCCCCTTCTGCATTTCTCATCCCTCTCTCCATTTCTTTCATATGATAAAAATGAATATATGTGAAAAGAAGGAATGCAACTAACACAACCTGATTGCCTTGCTGAGGTCATACAACTTCTCTGCTATGAATCCAACTCAACCTGGCAACATCAAGTTTGTTACTTAACACAGCGCATTCCCAGGCCGATATGGAGCCTACCACCGTAGACAGAATGTAAGCAATCAAGTAAGGATGGCACTAGTTCTTGTCTCGGTGTTTTCTCTGAATATTCACTTTATTTTGCCCACAATAACCAGAAGGGATGCAATGAAGATGACAGTATTGCCACGATTCTTTTAGCAGATGGTATTTCATTTGTTGCCATCGGAAACCTCCAAAATACTAATAGCTCTCTGTTGAGAAGGAGTTCCACGGAACAGCAACCAGACAAGTTTTTGCACATTGAGACATATTTCAGAAATTATTTAATTACAGGTCCACAAAGCCTGTGATTGAGATACGTATCTGTTCTCTTCCAGATCTTTAGACACGTTTCTATTTTTGATTTGTGAAGCATGTATGGTATAAGTCAGAAGGTTAGTAAGAAAAGCCATCTGGAAATTACCATGAATTTAAGAGCACCTACAAACCGACCTCCTCACACTTCAGATTAGCACACAGGATCAGCTGAGGAAGCCCAAATATCACTTAGCTTTGAAATAAAGTGCAGTCTTAGAGCAGCTTTATCATTTATAATCATTATTAGACTGATGAAATGCTGCTTTTTACAACTACAATTAAGAAAGAGGAGTCTAAGAGGCTTGAACTATTACAGTAGCAGTACTTAATAGTGAGAGCTCAGCATAATTTTGTTTCTTTCTAGACAATTTCTTCCAAGGCCCCTTATGTTTTGCATTAGTCGTGTTTAGCCTTCCAATACCATATTGAGACTATTATTTCTCTGTACATTTGACCTTGGAACTGTGAGAAGTCTTGAAGGCAAAGACACAAAGTTCTTTCCCAGTATCACTACCACATCCCAACTGCCTCCAGAGAAAAACAAATTGTTGAAAAAAGAAAAAAAAAGCAAAAAATCTCCCACCTAGCCATTCCCTAGGAAAGCAGATGTGAAACAGCAAGGCCACACAGAGATATCCCCCAGCAATGCCAGAGTAATAATGGTAGGGAGAGACAGACCTTTGATGCTGCTGCAACAGCTGATTTGTAGTCTGACGAGATAATGATCTTTCCTGCAAATTCAGCTCCACCTTTAAGAGGAGAGCGAATTGCCACTGCTTCTGGAGATCTGGCTGCCTTAGAGTCTTGCTTACATGGCAAGTCTATTCTCTAGTGGACTTTTTAAAGAACAAAACATTGGATTAACTCTTCCCTTTGACTTCAGGTAGGGGTCTTAGTAACTTCAGCATGTCGATCAATACCAAACGCTTTTTAAAATTCCACAGCAAGTTTACCATGTTCTCTGTCTCCCTTTCCTTAGCACTGGCCTTTTAAGAAAAAGAAAATAAAACACTGAAAAAGAAAGCTGCTGATTTACTTCCCAGTCCAGAGTTCCTCACTCAGTCACCCTGCCAATACCTATTTACTAATGCCAGCGCTAGTGTGTGAAACAAGCTGCTCCTTCTGCTGCATTCAGGATTTCTGCCACAGCTTTTGTGCCCTCCATGCCCTCAGAACTTTGAAAAAAGACCAATCTGCTATTAAATTCCTAGTTCAAAAAAGCCTTTGAATAAACACAAAAGTGACAGTCCCTCACCATTTTTCTCCTCCAAGCGTTTCCATGTTCCGTGTGGAAAAGGGAAACTATGTTGCTTTGCAAGATAATCCCCAAGAAGGTAGTATTTATAATCATCACTTAATTTTTGGTTAGTTAATAAAACTAAAAAGTATCGCTGAGTTGGTGGTAGCATTATCCAGTACAGGAGAAGATGTAAGGATGTAAAATAAAAAATAAAATGAAATGAAACAATGCCCTTCCTAATATGTAAAAACTAGTCTTCCAAGAATCAATTGAGAGAGCTGCCTTATAAATCTCCTTCTTCAGCTGTCTACTCAGTGCATAAGATGTGGATGTCAGAAGCAGTGATGATGGAGATTAAATAGGTTTAGAAAGACTTTGTGGAACAAATGTAATAGATTCCAAAGACTGCTGCTTAGGGCCTTGCTCACTGGATTCGCTGCATACCAAACAGCCACTGGGAACAGCTGCTATGACCTGCACTTTGTTATTTCCCAAGGTTTGCCTTCAAAAAGGCAAGAAGGTCTCCTGCTCTCCACAGGTACAGTGTTCAGAATTCTCTGTCTTACTTATTTTCTTCCTGTATGTTTCTACTTCCTATATATACAGACAAAAATCAAAAAGGCTCTCGTGTTCAAATGCGATGTCCCCCTCCTTACCCATTCTCACGCCTTCCCATCACGAAAACACATCACATTTTCCCCCTGCTAAATAAGAGAGGGATGTAATTCAGAGTTAAGGGCAAGAGTTTAAGGCACTCTTATTCACTGAAAAAATAGTATCTAGTGGATCTGTGTATCAACATTGATATTAGCAGGATTAAATTCTTCCTATGAGTTAGACTGAGCTCCTAAGTCACTGAGAGAACTCAGATTTACTTTGCTGATGCAGCATCAAACACAAGATCAAAGAAAGCTTTGAGTTGTTAAAAATACCAAGATTGGAACATTGTTCAGAGAAGCCCTACCTGATCCTGTTTAGATGCAACATGCCCATAAAAGTGCGCTATCAGGCATTGTCAGCAGGCATAAATCTGCCCAGGTGCGTATCTGCTAACAGTTGACTGCATCCAAATTTAAGCATTTGTAACCCTAGACCCCAGTCTGCTGGGTATGGTACCAATAAAGGTGACATACTCACTGAACTGGAGTTCAGGGCAGAAAGACAACTGGAGTAAAACATGTTTTACATACCGATCTCCTGGCTAGAGCACTACACAGGAAGCTGGAGAGGTACTCTCTACACCATTCCAAGCAGGAGGGGTTTTGGAGAATTATCGGCTTCTATTTCTCTGGAGAACCCTTTGCTATTAATGGCTTTTGGGTAGCTGTCCCTGTGGTGTCAGACAACTCAGGAACTCACGTAAAAAAGGAACCTCATCTTCCAGCCTACCAGTCAAAGCCACCTACTGGTTGGTTGAAAAGTCCTAGAATTGTATTAGCACAGTCCAAACTATGAGACCTGTGTAAGGATGTTTCGTACTTGAATGAGCTACAGCATTAACACTGTTTTAGTAGAGGTTTTGTACGCAACCCAATATAAAACTGAAGAATTTGGGAATATTTTATCATTTGGGGATTACACAACACCACTAATAATGGTCCTTTCCCACAAAGGAGTGTTTGTATGATGGGTATATGTAGGTTAAAAGCAGAGGGGAAAAAAACATATGAAACATCTATAATTCCTACATCATTCCTCCTCAAAAGTTTGCAAACATCCTAGACCTGGATGGGAGCTTAAACTCCTGATCAAATGATTTACTCATATGAATGAGAAATGCTTAATTGTAACCCAATCACATGTAATGAGAAGTCAAGTTATTGGAAATGACAGAGTGGTGATTGTGGTGACTGCCTGTAGTTGTGCATGTGCAGCAACATGCAAGTTGTTAGACCTCAGAAGAAATATTACTGAAGTATCAACTTCCAGAGCACACTCATGAGCAAAATGGATTTACCATCCTAATATCTCATCCCTAAAAACCAACCCCCAAACCTCCAAAGTATCAAAAAAAACAAGACCAAAAAATCCCGAACCAGAAAAAAACCAAACCAACAAAAGCAACAACACGCAAACAAAGGAAAAAATCCCAAACACATTAATGCTGTGTTATTTCATTGTATGAAGTAAGAAGGCAACTACTTCTAATGAAGTGATTTCAGAACTGGATATGTCTACCCACCCACTTCCCCACACACACGTACCCATAAACACACGCTCTTGCCAGGAAATGCAAGTAACTGAGCGAGAAACCAAGGATGCAGACATTAGCTGACGTTCTTCCCCTTTTATGTTACACAATCAAGCCTGAAAAATTCCAAGGACTTCTATCAGAGGGCCGTGCCAGATCCTACTTTCCTACCCTCCGAGAAAAACAACAAAACCTCAGCTACTGGCCTCAGACAAACCAATACCTCCCCCTGTGATGTTACAGACACGAGGACAGATGGCCAACTCAAATGTGTATTTCTGTGCTTCCTTTCAAATCGCTTTGGCACGACCAGATGGCATTCTACGTCTGCCTCGTATAAATTAGAACTTAAAAGTGGCTACAGCACTGCCAAAAGCAATCAATTCCACATCCTTTCAGGCATACTGTTTCCCAGAGCTGGGATGTCCCTTTCCATTGATGATGGGTATCTGACTGGAAATCTACCAGACAGGAAAAATCCCATGGAAAACATCACCGTGGAAATAACTGAAGTGCAGGGGTGAAAAACAGTTACACAGTAACGTAGAGTGAAGACAAGGCATTGGCAACGGAAGAATAAGAAGGATGGGTTTAAGTATTCGTCACTGTGAGTGCAAGATCTATGAGCAAGGATCCTGGATCCTGTTCTTTCAGTAGTGTCTTCATATCATGCAACTCGACAACAATTTCATTGTTACTAAAAATCCAGAACTATTAGAGACTGACAGAAAGCCCTAAAGCTAAACCTGATATTGAGATAAGGGAGTTCCTCACTGGATTTTCCCTTCTGCCTTCTTAAGATGTATTTCTATGTTTTCCTTCATTGATGAGAGCTTTCTTTAATTACTTGTGATTCTGTATCAAGTGATTTTATTCACATTGAAAATACAGTGAAAAAAATTGAAGTTTTATTTGCTTGTGTCTTGGTTGAGCAAATTAGCATCTATGAAAGTAAATCCAATAATTCTCATTAATTTTTCCCCAAGTAATTCTGCAATTTTGACAGCTAACTCTGAACAACAGCAACCTTGTTATCCTAATCACCAGCTCCTTGGGAAGATCTCATCACTGCTGATATTGGTCATTGTTTCTGTTCTACTCTGGTGCAAGTTTATTTGATTTTGCTTGTTTTCCTTACTGACAAATTACTGCCTTAAAGGAAAAAAACGTTTTGAACCTTTGAGCAAGTCTGATCTATTTAGGTACTGTGGTTGTTCATTTGTTAAATCAAGTTCTCTCCTTGCTTGGCTGCTTCTTCTGACTTCTTAATTTCCACAAATCTATTGTTTACTCTTATGAGTAATAAAGAGTGTTATCTCCCAGGTGTTTGTAGCAGGAGGACTGGATCAAAGAGCTGACAAGCCTCTGTTCTGAAGCCCTGACAAATCAGGAGCCTGATTTGGTGAACATAATTGAAGGCACATGGAGAAGGTAAACTCTTGACAGTAAAAGTCGCTTCTTTTCTGCATGCAGAGGTAGGAAAAATCCAAAACCTAACAGCTTCTTCAGATGAGTAAATCTAAACGTTTTTTCACATCAGGGCACTCTAATCCACCTTGGAGGTAGCCTAACTGTGATCTCACTTCCTATACTTGGAAAAAAAAGAGATGCAGGTTCTCTGCCTCTCTAGAAGACACAGCACTAACGCTCTAGAGCCCAGGATTTGCACTTTTGATAGCTTCTTGGTTAACATTTTGTTTGTTATGGTTCTAACCTTTCCACTGACTTAATTTCTTGACAATTTATTTCTTCTTTAATCAATGAATTAGATAAAACAGACTTATATGAGTCAAAGTGATATAAAAAGTATTAACATAGTGGATTTGAAACAGTTTATCTCCATTGATTATAAAATTGATTACATTAGCTTAGGTAAATACTCATACAATAAAGGAGAGTTGTAGAGGAATCTTCTGACTATTTATTTTTATCCTCTAAGCCCTAAAAATTTATTCTCTCTCACAATCCATCCTATTTTCTAGCAAAGTTACTATAACAGAATGAAGTTTTCTGTACTATACAAAACCTGTTGATCAACAGTTCAAAGACTTTCTAAGGCAAAAGAAGGTGCAGGATATTGCATACACCCGTGATCACCTGACATTAAGAGAACACAAGACAAAAGACAAGTGAAAATGGAGTTGTAAGTTAATCCGATTCTGTCCAAGTTCTGTCAAGGCAGTGTACAGAAATGCACAGGAAGACAGCTGATTTTGCTGGCCTTCAGAGAAATACTAAGGAACAGAAGTTGTAATTATAAATGCAAAAGAATTAAAACACTAGGGCCATCTAACAATCAGGCATCTGTATTCCCTAATGTGCACCATGCAAGAGATGAATTTTCCTATTGATGTTGCTAACCCTGCAGCCCTGAGATCCACATTTATCTGTGCTAGTTACCAGAAGACAGTAGGGTTTATTTCTTTATTTAGCTTTTTGAAGACATTGAAAATACTTTGCTGGCCTCTACAGAAATATGACACATCATATTAAATTTTAGTGCCTTCCTCTATCTTTTACATATGCAGCCACACATTTAAATTTCCCCACTTTCCTCCCTACTAATATTTGTCCATAAAATTGCAATTCAACAGCAACTGTGACCTTTCTAAGTGCTTGAGTGACTTCCTAGAATTGGTCAAGAGACATACCCAATGGTAAAAGTGTAACAAGCAGAGGTGTAATTGTGCTACCTATAATTTAATTACCTTAAGTAACGAGATCAGCAAACATGACAGCATGGTCTGGATGCTCTTCCTCCCAAGTAAGTACACGGTCTGGGAGAGATGTAGTACAGCTTGTGCTGACTCCTCTACCATATGCCTTCATAGCAACTGCTCATCTAGACCAGGTACAGCTGGGGAGGTGTGGATCTGTCCACATTACATTTGTTCAGTTTTGTAGGTGGCCAGCGCTGCATAAATATTGGAGGGGAGGGAGAAAAGCAGTGTCCTGCAGATGGCTGGCTTTAGAGATACATGGCAAAAGCAGCATTTCATCCTTCCTCACTTCTTAAAATGGAAAGAGCAAGAGAAAAGACATCTCTATTTCCCATCTGCAGCATGCCCCAGTACACCTAAGGAAAAGGTTAGCATGCTATTCTAGAGAGTCTGAAATAACAAAATGCAATATAATCTACCAACATTTTGTAGGTACTCTATAGTAAAGAGGAGAGATCACTACAGGTCATTGTTTCTCCCAGAAACTGAACACACTACCTTTTGTACTGGACAAATCTGTTACTGTCTACATCCCTTCAAGGAAGCACAAATCTAAAATGCCCTTGAAAGAGCATCTTAAAGACAAAATGAAGGAATTCAGAGAAATCTGTGGACACTATGTCCAGAAAATACAGTCTTGTCTGGAATCGAGAATACTGTAATTCTCCACTAGCTGATCTACAGTTACAATAAAACAGAACATTGTTTGGATGTTTCAAACTCTATTTCAAGTGGCACTTGACATTTTCTACATGAAGAACAGAATAAAGCAAATGCTGAAGGACTTGTGTGTCTTCTTACGCTCATTAAATGATACTTGGATTTTGACTACTATAATATACTACATCCCTGATTAGCCAAACTCCATGTGGTATTTAACAACACTGTTTGCCTGTTCTATGCAAAAAACAAACGAACCAAACTAGAACTCTCACTTGTTTGGTCAACTGTTTCTCAGTTCACTGCGCTAGTCTTAATTCAGACTATTCAGACATGACAGATTGTACATATCTTTATTTTCATTAAGTACTCAACTGCATTTTGTTTTAAACGCTTAATTCTAATAACTGATGAAAGTTCTACAATATTTAATTCCCATATAGCCAATCCAAATGGATAATAGCATTGCTGTAACCAAAACTGCTTCACAGTATAAGCAAGGTAAGGCTTGCTGAACTAAAACCAGACAAAACCCTAAACCACCAACCCAACCAACCCAACCAACCCAAACACACCCCCAAACCGTAACTTTTTTAATAGGACTAAATGAAAAAAAAAATCTGATACACATCAAATTTACATAGAATTCTTCAAATACAAAACAGCTTGCTGATTTTTAAATTATTACTAAAGCTGCTAAGAAATATTTGCAAATCACAATTTATACCTTAATAACTGCATCACTATGTCAAAATGAGCATTCTTTTGATCCAGTAAGACCTTGGAAAACCAGTGCCCTCTCTTATGACCCCATACCCAGAAAAAAGAAGCATTTCCCAGCAAATCCCAATAGTGAAGCTACTGAAGGACTGCTCTGGGTTATCCCATTTACTTCCTCTTCTAGGCATCAAGCTCCTCTAGCCAGTCAGCTTGAGTGGGATGGAGCAGGAAGCCAGTCTTTTCAATTCTGAATACTAGAATACACAAAGCTCTTCTTCCAGGGGGAATTTTAATGTCTAAAAGGAATGACAGTGCCATTTGGCTACCATGAGATATTTGAGAGGAGAATGTTTTTTAAAGCTACGGGAACTGTGGGATCAGAACTGCAGCTGTCTCAATTGTAAGAATGCACGAGAAACTTGCAAGTAAACGTTTTCTTTTCAAAGCAAAACAATACAATGATGAATTCCAAAGAAGAAAGATTTTATTACTGAAGCATAAACTTCTGTTTCTTCTCAAATGTTTGTCAGTAATAGAAGCAGGGGTAAATATGAATACAGAGTGACCAATGATGTTAATGAATATCTGGCCTGTTCAGCACATGGGAGCTTGTGTACATTTTAGTGATCATGTCATTCTGGATGTTCACACTCAAACAAACAAGGTTAGCAAACCACCATCAATATCCTCTGGCTTCACTTAACTCCTCTCTGAATGGTTTCAAGCTTAAACCAGACTTTACGGTTCTGTGGCTTTATGCTGACATTCTGTCTAGGAGACAAACTTCATTTCCTGGTGAATAAGGACTTCATAGGAAATTGTTATTCTCTTTTAGAAGGTGATCTTGTTTTGTGTTTTGCTGGGAGACTGAAATGGTTTGCAAAGATTATTTTATGGGTTCTGTCTGGTTTCAGTACTTTTGCAACAAACATTAAGGAAAAAAATGCATCAATAAAACCGTTTCTTTTCCACACAGATTTCGTGCCGGTATAAGGTGCTCCCCACTAACTAATCTTCTGTAATATGGGGGCTGTCTCCTTACTAAGCTATGTTATTAAAGTAATATATTAGGCTGTAACCAATGGACAGTTCAGATGGTATTTTGGAAGCTGACTGAAGCATTACAATCAAAGGTTACAGCTGAGGCTTGTTAAAAGGGAGCTTGGTACAGAAATGCCTTCTCCTCCCTCCTTCTACCAAAAAAAAAAAAAAAAAAAAAAAAAAGTCATAAATTTTAAGACCCCAAGATGTAATGGCCTAAACACAAGTTCAGTGACTTTTTAGAATTTCCCTATTACGCTGTGACTTTTGGGAGGCTGCTCTTGGAAAAGCCTTTTTATGGCTCTGCTTTCATTTCAGGTCTGTATAAAGATTCCATTTAGAGAAGTTTCAAATGTATTTATGTGCAAGAAGCAGTTTCTCCTCTCTGGTCTTATTTGCGTTGAGCAGGATTGAAGAACGGCCATCTTGCCTAGGGCACTCCCTTTTTCTTCAGTGCCTCGTCCAGACACACAACGATACACTGTATTTGTTTTAATACAGCTTTGTGTGCTATACAGAGTGGTTTAATGTATCTGCTTGTGAAGAATGCTTTGGTCTACATTGCTGCAGGCTAGGAAAACTGTGCTTACAAATTCTAATGCAGAAGGATATATAGCTATTTTTAGTCAACACATTGCGAAGTTTCAGATACACAGCAATACAGTCATGTTGGATCTTTAAATACACGTGATAGAATCATAGAAATGTACGGCTGGAAGGGCTGTCAAGCAGCACTGTCCATGCCCTGAGACAAGATTAATTATTTTTTTGACCATCCAAGAGGTGTTTGTCTAATATAGTTGCAAATTAAGGACATCACAGCCTTTTGCAATGCTTCACTACAGTCATAATCAGATACTTTCCCTATTTCTCTCCATTACTCCTTGTCATAGCTCCAAGGGGCAGGAAAATAAAAAAAAAATGTTGCTGTCTTAGATGGAACCTCTTCTTCCCTCCCCCCTCTCTTTTTTTTTTTCTTTCCCCTCCCTTAGTCTGTGAGACTATTATTACATCCACATTTCCAGGCCATTTTCCAGATGAAGCAAACATGGTTCCTATAACCTGTCCCCTCAAGAGCAGTACCCAGACCTGGGTACCGTACTCCTTCTACAGCTGCTAGTTCTGGGCATTACTGCATTCAGATAGTTGTATATTGCATTTTCTTTGCAAATCTACATCAACTTAATATAAATACCTCCCTTAACTTAAACAGAATGCTCCTGTTAACACATGCTCTCTGTACTGGTTTTTTTTTCCTCTACAGCATTATATTTCTAACCATTCAATCAAATCCTGCTTTCTGTTGATCTTGTGATTCTTCAGTTTGGATACAGCTATACCCAATTCTACTGCCTAACAGTGCTACTGTACTTAATTTCATTTTCTTGACTTGACACAATGCCTCTGCCCTTTCAGAGAACACCTTGTATTCTGTTGCTGTCCTCCATCCAAGAGGCCTCTCAGCTTGCCGGGGCAGGATTGCATGCACGTCCCTCATTCTGCCATCTGACTTGTCATGGAAACTGCTGAACAGAACTGCACTGAGGAGCGCAGGGGAGTTTCTGCAGTTTGCAGACTACAAAATACAACTCTTGTCTATTAAATTTCAGCAAGTTTCCTAACTCAAAGCACATTTTCTTCTTCCAGTCCTTATCTGTTCCGCTGGCTTTTTGATGAAAAGAATGTTCGTAGGACGTAATTTGCACACAACAAATCTGTGTTGATTATTCTTTAAAACCTTACACTTGTGGCACAGAAACCCAGTGTTCCCAAGTTTGCCCTGGTATCTGCCTGAATACTCTAGTTACATGAGTCTTTACTTCCTTAGGTCCTCTGCCTTAACCTTTGGCCTCCTCCAGTCTGGCAAGATCTAAACTGTTCTCTCCGAGGTTCTTAACATTAACTGCTCTGCTTCAGAAGCAGCCTGGACACACTCCTTGGTAATACAAACAAATTAATTAACTCTTGTTGACTTCATCTATCTAAATATAGCACAAAATACTTTAAACATTTTAAATTCACCATTTTCATCCTCTATTACTTTTGTTAAAAACCATGTTAACTAAGTGATTAAAATTAATGACAGCAAGCAGAAGATTAGGCAAACTAGAAATGCCCATGGAAAACAAAGCCAAAAAACCCCAGAAGACAAAATAACACCCTGTCAGCTATTAACACTTGAAAATTTTAAGGGGATTTTAATAGTCATATAGTGCAATTCCATGTAATAATAACAGTTTTCAACAACAAAATCAGGTAGCAGTTAGTCACAGTATATTTAAAGAAAATGGCTGTGAGGTATTTGCTTCTTGACCAACTAACTTAGTAATTATTTACACAGCGACCCCACAAACTTCATGTTTAGCTGTTTGCACTGTGAAATAAATAGGCTCTTAAGCATATTTAAAGCTATTCTGATCCAAGGCTTCACTCGGGTCCATTATTTTTGCACATGTAATACAGGAGAAATGTCACCAATACAGATTTTACTCTTGAGAGTCAAGTCACACACAGAAGCTTGCAGGATATGGTCATTACAGCAGCATCAACATGCTCTACATGACAAAAACCTCACAGACATACCACAGAAGGAGTGAATTATATCATGAGCTTAACAAAATGGTGGCAGAAATGGCAAAAGATAAAATTCTAGATTAGTTCTAAATATTTATAGTCCACATACCTTTCCATATAAGCATGCACAAACTTTAATGACTGTAAACAATCTATGACAATATATTGTCCATTCATTATAATTTTTCACTTGGTAGTTTATTCAGTTTATAAAATGCATTCACGTATATTAAATCAATCGGCACTTAATATAGGCCGTGCTGCACAGATCACTAAGTAGTTTCTCAGTCTTCAGGGCTAATTAGATACAATCACAAATGGTAGATTTTCATTAGCCTGAAGTTTAAGAGTGTAATTGTATGTAGCATTAATTTTAGCTACAATTGATTCAAAATGAAATAAAGGCATTAAGTTTAATGAAAAACTAAACTGGTAACACACTGCCTATATTCTATTTTTCCATGCTTCTTTGAGCTTTTGTTCCCTATTTTGTATTTAAAATAATGAGATCAGTTCCTGATATGAGCAGAAATTTTACAGTATTAGTTAGCTCTTCAGTTTCACTTTCCTCTGTGTTTGGAAGCCTTGATTTTAGGTATACAAAGCAAACAAGCAAAACCTTTCAGTGAAAGAAAGGTTAAGAGATGGGACATCTCTAAAAACTTAATGGAAAACAAGGCAAACTTGCATTTGGTTACAAAATGACTATATTGACTTTGAAATGCGAGATACATTACATGAAACTCTATATAAAGAAACAGATGGGAACCTAATATTTATCTCAATTTATAGTCTGACTCATACAGTGATGTAGCGATTTAACATCTGTGAATTGGAGCCTAACTGTCTTAGGTGCTGCTGTAAGCAGGCCTTGGGTGGGACTGGTCAAAAGCTGTGCAGACCCCATTCAAAAGAGCAATTTCATTCCGTGGGAATGGCCCAGCCTGTACACCCTCTGCCCTTCTCAGAGCAACCAGGATGGACAATGGGATTCTGAAACACCAGATACTATCAAAGCTGGAATAAGCTGTATCTTGACAAATGTCAGTGCATGATGTTCCAAGTGCTCGGGTTGCTACTGGTAAAATAGAGCTTCTTTATCACATCACAGAACTGCATTCTAGAAGAGGACATTGGTATTACCTGAGTGTAAGTGTTGGTCTCGATCTTGGAAAATGATCCATAGGAACACTAGGATTCCTTTCCATAGGCTCACTTGTTAATCTCACTTTCAATGGAGAAAACACTGGAAGCGTAACCAAGGCTTAGTGGTTCAAAACTAAAAATACATCATGTGACAAAGGCATTGGATAGTGTCAAGTAATAAGATAGCAAACAATTACAACGGCACAGTACAACTCTTTACTTTTTACTTTCCTCTACAAAACTCTGTCCTTGATTCTGGCAACACAGCATTGTTTACTCCTAATCTGGAAAAACCCGAATATGAATGACCAACACAGCACCTGCATTTTGTGATGCAGTCGTCCCTCGTTACCACTTGCTGGTCACTCTGATGAAGCATCTAGAAGACCAAGTGCTTTAGGTACCATTATGTCAAAAAAACAGTGGGTGTCAGAAAAATGTCCACAGCGAATGGTCTCCTGTCACCATTTAAGTCAATGGCAGGATTTCAACTACCTCAGTAGAGCCACAATTTTCTCCAAATACTCTATGAGGTACCACGCTCAAGTATGCTGCTCCAAGTATACTTACAATTAGTATACGAAAAAATAGAATATGAAGGAATATTTTGAATCTGAAGAAAAAAGAAAAATGGAAAGCCCTACACAATCTGCAAAAATATTTTCTCAAGGAGCTATTTAAAATAATTCAAATAGACGACTTTTGCATCACGTACACTATTACAGCCCTACTGACAGCAACAGCCCTTTCTAAAGGGAAAAGTAAAACTTAGTGTGCCAAAGTCTATACTTAAGTATACACATATAAAAATATGAATTAGTTATGTAATCTTTTCCAGGAACAAAACAAAGGGAAACAAACTAAAACCTCTTCTTGTAACTGACATTACACTGGAAAAATGCTCTTTACAGCAAGCCAGTGATGTGCCAACATCCTAGATTGAACCCTTTCACAAAGTGCAATGACATTTGAAACATAAAGCATAAAAGATGCAAATCCTCAAACCTGTCCAAACACCTCCAGTATGTGCCACCCTGTGCCATAATTAGTCATGTCATTGTGCTTCACATATTCCAGAGTTCACAGTATAGAAAGTTAGCATGAGTTAAAATGAAGAGATAAAGAACAGACAGTCATGTTGCGAGACAAGTTGACTAAAACAACTAGAAAAACTGAAAAATGAAATATGTCTGTAAAATCCTTAGGAATTAAAACAGGATCTGCTGAGATTCCTCCGTATTATTTATTACTACTGTTAGAACATCTTCAAATGAGTCATTAAAACCAACCTGGCATTGGAATATTGTAATGAATTGCAGTCTGGACTCAAAATACTCCTAAAGCAATTCCTCATGCAGGAAACCCTTCTGACCAGTAAAATATTCTTATGATTGAAGGGTTCTGTCTTGGAGTGACGAACTAGTTTACAAAGAAAAAAAAAAAAAAACCCAAACAAAAAAACCCCAACCATAAATTAGGTAGGTAGGAAGAAAGCAAACTGCTCTCCCAATTATCTCTGTCAAGGCTAGTTACTGCAGAAAAGGCTCTTTTTAAATATAGAAAGCATGTGGGAAGCAGAAAAGTGTAAGGTTTTAGTAAGTCTGAAGGTTGCATAATTGAATTTGATAAACTGACATTTTCCTAGGAAGTTTTAAAATTTCAGAAAATAAATACATAATAAAACTAAACTTAGTTCAGCAGTTTTTGCTCTACAAAATGGTATACCTGCATCTCATGAGGAATAAAAGTCCGTTTCTCCTCCCTTTTACAGACCAATCAATACTCCCTTGCCCCCTTATAGTCCATTCCTCAATACTTGAAAAAAAAATATTCTGAGAAATATATGTAATTCAGGGAAATATTAGATTATGGAAAATACTTCTTCAAATAATTTATAGTTCAGCCAAGAGTAATTAAATCACACCAGAAATGTGTTTTTCTAGAATCTTCAGTTCTACCACCATCAAGAGGTAACAGTACAGACAAACGCAGATCAACAAGAAATCAAAAGACACATTTGCCAGTATCTGGATAGTTCCACAATGACCTTCCCTTTCTGACTCTCTCAAGCTGGACAATATCACAATTCCACAGTAAAAGTACAGAGAACTTCCAGTTCATTCAGCTCAACAGTTGTCGTCACTTGGTATTTGTTGTGTTTTGTTTTGTAGGAGACAATAATGTTAACCCATCACTTTTTTAAGACAGGTGAAACTGTAAACAGACTTAGGTCTCAAGTTCTAAATTTGTCTGTACTTCATTTTCATTGTTGCCACTTTGAATCATAGAGTGTAACAGGATGTCATCTTTCTCAGAAGCTCTTGGATCACAGCCTGGACTATGACAGACACTTCTGTTGTCATCCTTTTGCTCCCCAAGTGGTAAAGAGGAAAGCCTTAGTCCTGCAACCTGGGTTCATCTAAACTGCAGACCACCTCCCTTTCCCAAGCTGGCTCTGAGGTAGCTCAATCACACAATATTACAATCAGTACAGAAGCTTTAAATTCCAAAGTTGAAATTTCAAAAGGAGTTTGTTGGAAAATGAGCACTAAACCTCAGAACCTCAATTAGTGTTTAGTCACGCAACACCCTATGAAACCAACAGAAATCCTACCCTGAAAGCTGTTTTTCTTTCTCACCTCAACAGAAATAGTCTATTCACAATGACACAGATTGAATAATTAGGCAAAGCTACAGAATTTCGAGCTGTTGGCTCTCACAGATAGGTTACATCACGCACTCGGTCTGTAGGCTGCCTCAGGCAACATGCAAAACTTCCTCGTCTACAGTCTGAATAACTAAGTAGTGTAATGTCTGGAACAAATGTGGACTTGCCAGTGCTGTACCTCATAATTATTTTCCTTATCGGTACAGATTCAAGGCTGTCCCTCTCTGTAATTTTAGTTTACAAAATGTGATGTGAAATCAGGAATGAGTACACTGGCACTAGGTCTCTCAGGCAAAACACAAATGGTTTCTATTGAAGAACAAAAGACACCAAGTAAAAAAATACTGAAGTGTGGTACCAATTCAGTGGAAAGTAACAAAGACACTGAAGTTCAGTATTTAGCCATTTAAGGACCAGGATCTTGAAGTCACAGAGCAGGACTTTGAAGTTTCAGTTGCCCGAGCCATAAGCCATCGCTCAGCAGAACTGTGAACAAGAAGTAGCACTTAGTGAATGAGTTAGGGCAGGGAAAGGAGAACCATGTCTGCATTTGTCACGTGATACAAGCACTCTGTTAAAAACATCTTCACAACACCTATTTCATGTTGTGCTTGTAGTCTCAGAGGATGAGGGGAAATTTCCAAGAGTGACATAACTATTCTTTAATTTGGCAAAGTATTTATAAATGGTGAACCTGGCACTTTTGATTTTTCTTCTTTGCAGGCTACAGAATATGCATGAAATACCCCACGTCTCTTTGTATGTTCTAGCCATTTGTGTAGGTGGTCTGCCTGTAGTTCTCCCAGTTCTCTTGTGATTGTGATAGGACAGTGAGAGTCAGAGATGTTACTAAAAAGACCAAATATAATTGCGCTGGAGCAGTAGAGCTACTGCTGCTTTTGTACTTCTGGATGTGACTGTCTTCTTTTCATATATACAAAATAAATATTGCCAGGACTGGTTGTAGAGAAAATTACCTAGTGGCTGTGTCTAGCTGTGAAACACAGGCAATGGGGGAAAAGGTTACCAAACTAACCATAACACTGGTTACACGACAGTGAGAGGGCAAAGAACAGACAGAAAGGGTTGATCTGAAGTAATTTAAACTAATAAGTTAAAACCAACTGACTATTAGTCAATTAGTGAGTAGTATTAACAAGTTACATAGACCTCAGTGGTTTGAAAGCCTGCTTTGGGACCAGCTCAAGCCACCTGTCTGGAAACAGACTCTTAAGAGATGTAGCATGATACTATGACAGTCACAGAACTGTGCCATTTGAGGCTGATTTTAGTTTTCAAGGTCATCTTACACATTAAAGGACATGTCATCATTGACTCAATGGCTTGGAAATATCTTTTGAATGTTAGAGACTTCATGATGACTTCCTGTTTAAGCAGAACATCTGAAACTAAAATACCTCAGAGGTTTTGCAGTGAACTGTTGTAGAGTGGGATGTGAGGCACAATATACATTTTTTCATCTTATTTTAAGAGAGGTTACTCTATTTCAACAGCTGTGAATATTAAGTACAAAATTCAAATTGTTTCTTATGCTATTGGAAAAAAACAAACCAAAAAACAAAAAACCCAAACGAAACAAACCAACCAACCCAAACAAATATCAAAGTAAAGGAAAATCAAAACAAAAGTCAAGTCCTGTTATATTTGAACTATACCAACAGCAAAGAGGTAGGGTTTTCTGCCAGGCTAAAAAAGAAAAAAATAAAAAGCATTCCCTAGTCATATGAACTGAGCACTACAATTCATTAAGAAGCTCCTTCTGTTAATGTGTTATGAAGACCACACAAATCAGAAGCTCTTCAATGATTAACTGAACTCCAATAGAGATGTAATCTAGGAAATGCTTTTAACAGTGGAGCTATTTACCTGAGTAGTTTCCTGTGTGAGATTTGCATGTTTCTGCTCACACTCATCTTCATATCCCACAGCAAGATCGAGCAGTAATAATAAAAAACCCAAACATCACCATGAAGGACTGTTTCCCTGTGGTTACTCAATCTGTCCTGAGGTCAGTGGGAAGCTAGTGACAGCAAAGGTAGATTTGGGTCTCCTATGCCCGTTAAGGAAGAACATTATTTAGAAACAGCCAGGATTGACCTGGAAGTTCTTTGTGACAACTGGTAAGACTTCGGCTTCCCAATGCCTAAACATAATGTGGCAACTTTATTACTTCACCAAAAAATGTAATCGCACTTATTATCAGAAGATGTTAATCAGTGATATCATCTACTACATCCCTTCTTTACTGGGATGGTACCAGTAACAGTGGTTTTCCACAGACACAGAGGTCCTCACATGCTAGCCAGCATTACTGGACTTGAATTCTGTCCTTTTCCTGGATTCCACCATTTCTCTAACCAAAACCAGCACGTCACCCCTACCTGACCCTTACCAAATCCTTTCAGGAGGTGAGACCACACAAGCTTCAAATACATTCTTTCTGAAAGAGGCAATACACAGAGAGAAAAACCTCTTTCGTAGTTCCCTTGTATTCTATGTCTTTTGTTCAGGATTACCTTCAAAATTATTTTAAAACAACTTGGAGGAAGTTCACAAATGGATCAAAAATTTAGCCTTGAAAGCTCTCTCTTTACAGCTGTGAGGATACCACAAAGCAGACCTCTCCTGTAGCTTTTATGACTAGCCCCTGTCCTAGCTTGGTCACCTGCTGCTAAGGATACAAAGAACTCTGGTCTTTATCTTTTTTTTTTAGGGTTTTTTTTGGGTTTTTTTTTGTGTAGATACAATCATTTGAGGCACTAAAATCCCAAGAACTGTGAAACCCATGGAAGTATTCCAAGGAAGCAGTAACTCAGGACTTACTGGACTTGCAGAGAGGTATTAGGTCTCGACCTCTGCTTCCCTTCCCTGCTACTTTATACATATTGCAGACTATAAATGCTTCCTGGAATATAAAAAATAATAAAAAAAAAGCGAGAAAAACAAAGAAACAATCAAACCACAAAAACAAACAAGCAAAACCCCCAACACAAACCAAACAAACAAAAAGAAAGAAAGAAACAAAAAACAAACAAAAAACCCCACACCAAAACATAACAAGTAGCAAAAGTAAGGTGAAAAAGCTCTAACATCTAAAAAAATCATAACTGAAGAGTTGAAATAAGAAAAACCTTTAGGGCCAAATATAAATAGCATTAATGAACTTACACTTATATGTATTGATAGGAAAATTAGAACCGTTCTTTACAGCACTTAGATTCTTCACAGTTTACATTCACACAGCTTCTACTGTCAGTCAGAAAAAAGGCTCAGATAACAATGCTTAGCAAGTTTTCTGGTTATTAGCTCAATACGTCTTTCCCATCCTTCTAATTTCAAGGTGTGTGTAAGGTATGTCAGGTCACTGCATTCCAGCCTTCGGTAGAACCCCTGTTACTGCCGGAGCAGAATGGTTAGCGGGCAGATGCTGCTCACTGCTGCCATCTCATGGAGTGAGGGATGCCGAAGGGCTCAGTAAAACCCAAGGCTGATGGAAAAGAGAAGAGACTTTTACCAGTGTTCAGCACCTTCTAAAAACAAATAAAAATCAGCACTTCACTATAGCAGGTAAAACCTACTTGAAACTCCACGCTTTAGAAAAAAGAAAGTATGCTGTGATGACTGAATTTGCTGCATCGTATTTGTTTCCTTTCACTTCACACAACTGTAATTAAGTGCCTAAAGAAAAATAAAAGATGGAAGTAATTTTTCTATAAACACCTAAGAAAGCAGGGATCTTCTCTTGAAGGTTCTTCACTGAATTAACTTCTCAATGCAATAAAACCTAAAAATGGTAAATAATGAGTTAAATAATACAGCTGCTATTAAGTGCAGATCAAGACCTAAGGACTAGTGCTGTCCGAGTTAAGATCACCAGGCATGTCTCTGTAATTATTTTTATTTGTTAAAAAACTTTGGTTAAGACAAAGAATAGAAATACAGGCATATAAAGATGGCATGAAATGTCAACGAGTTTTACCAATTTTCTTCCAATGGAAGCTTTATGTATGGCAACATCAAATAGAAATTGTTGAAAACAACTGAATTCCCACAAAATATCCTGTAGTAGCACTGGGAGGGAAGCTTGCTGTAGGTTTCTATGCCTGAGGACATTAAGGGAATTGCCCCTATGGTGAGAGGGGTCAGCATATAGTGAGAAATTCTAACGTGGAAAATGGAAGTTCACTACAGGAGCCCAGTGAACATAAAAATAAGGATAGGAAACAGCTCCTTGCATGACAGCATGCCAGGATTTAACTATTTTAATCTTTAAAAAATTATGTTTGAGAAATCAAAACAAGAGCTGGAACATTTTCTGAGGAAAGTAAAGATTTTCTGCAAAATCCTTTTCAGCTTTTGTTTATTCTAAACTAGAACTTTGTGAGGTCTCGTCTACCTATGAAGAAAAGCAAAAATATCTACTTGCAAGAGGAACAGAAAATGGGAGCATATAATGCAGCTGTTACATTACAATCTAGACAAATACAAGTAATTGTTTTTACTTGAAATCATCCCCACAGTAAAAATTTTAGGAAGCAGTACAATTTCCTCCATTCAGAAATCCCAAATGAAGTCACGCTGCTCCAAGTGTAAAGATTTACCAACCAGTTCACATGGGGCAAGAAAAGGGGAAGAGGGGCCCAAAGGCAGAGAGTAAGCAGCAAAAGAAGTGATTCAACAGCAAATAATATTTGGTGGTTTTCTTTTAAATAAAAGCAGACTGTAAGGTCACAGTAGTGAGGATCTGATTAACAGCCTAAAGTGTATTAGCAAGATAAAACTCACTAGAGCAGACACAAAGACAAGGTCTGAGAAAGACTTGAATAAAGTATAGTATAAACCATTAAGATTTTAAAAGTAATGGCAGGCCTGCCAACCTGAACACCTGTGCTTTGCAGACAGCCCCAGGAAGACATGGGGACATGCAGAATACAAGCATGGTCCTTCACGCCAGGTCAGCTGCAGATGCAAAATGAACGCCTTGTTAAGAATTTGTATTTTAGTGCTGGGGGCACCGTTGTTTGACAGATGCCACAGCTTCGATGGTGTTACATCTGAGACTTCCTGAAGTTTTCTGTTGGGTAGGCAGAATCATATGTAATGCCCAGTTTCAGCATATGATTCCATACAGACGACTGCAAAACCTCATATTTGTGAGTTACCACAGCAGTCTGCTGACGTGCACAATTCCATTGCATCATTGATGCATCATCTCTTAAGTACGAAAAAGAACTGTATTCTTCCACAACAAAAAAAAATCTGGAGGTTTGATTTCAGCATTATGGTAAAACAAAACTTCACAGTACAGACCATACCCCCATAAAAGAATTAATCATTGTTCTCCGATTTGTGACTGTGATCTAGAACTAGCTGGTAAATAAAAGAATTATTTTTACATCACTGTCTTGAAGACAACCAATTATTTTGTCACTTTTGAAATGAGTAAGTCATACTGCTAGTCCTTTTGCTCTTCCTTTTACATGATGAAGAGCTCCAGAATCTGCTGTGTAAGCCAGGCTCCCTGGGCTGCCAGATCTCTTACCGGCTGCTGCTGCCAGACCCATGTCCTGGCACCATGAAAGCATGACTGTGGCACAGTTATCGGGTTCCTGCAGTGCAGCTTCCCTTAGATTTAGTGAGGTAGGTTGGCAGCTCTTACCTTTAGCTTTATCCATTACTTGAGATGCAATTATGCAACAGATAAAGTCCCTTTTAATGCAAATGTCATCTCTTTATGATGTTATATGTGTGTTCATTAGATCTCTTGGTGATTGTAACGTTTTATAAGTGTTAAGCCTCCAGGTTCTCAAGGAGAAGTGATAAAGTCATAAAAATTCCAATATTTGCTTCCTCCTTCTCACCTTTCATCTTCTATTTACATGAGGTTGCACTAATGCTGTCAATTATCCAAGCATCATTTGGTTTTTGGAAGATGTGCTTTTTCTACCTACCGCTCAGAGAAGAGAAATGCTCTGAACTGTATAATTTCAATTCTTTACAGCATGCATGGAAAGAGAGAGAGGTTATTCCTGAATTTTAGGACAGTCCCTATTTTATTTATGACTTCAGTATTGCTTTTCATTTTCATTTTTAGTGATAATGACTTGCTGCCTTTGATATGAATTTTCAAGGTCCTTTGTGAACTCTTTCTTGCTATGGTCTCTTGTATAGATTAAAAAAAACAAAACAAAAAACTTCTCAAGGCTTTAAAAATAAAGCTACCAATTAAAGTCATATAACCTAGGATAAAAGAAAGAGATTTCAAATAATTCGCAGAAATAGAAACACTAGCCAACAATATAATAAGGCTGTGGTTTTTTGTTTGTAGGAATTTCCATTCTGATAACACCCTGCTGCGATACACTGTCATCTAGCCCAATGAGCAGCTTTTGGTACAGTTCAGCACCGATTCCACCACTGCTACCATAATAAGAGGAGTCGGTGAATATTAACATGCCTGAATTGTTTCATAGAAAATAAACTAGATTTCATACTAATTCACTTGATGCAGTTTCTAGATTTGCAGGAATATTGCTTCTGTTCAACGTGGTCACTGCCTACATATAAGCACATACATACCTTGGGTACAGGCTGCAACAGTTACTTTTCCAAACATCCAGTAATGTATTCAGTGTCTCAAAACCCACAGCAATAATGTTACCACATCATTTTACTGTATTTTACTAACTAGCAGACAACCTATCCTTTACTTGATTATTAAAGAGAGGAACTTATTAAAGAGAAAAATATCTTTTCTGCTGCAGTTCAAGGTATTAAAATTCCACAGGGATTAAATTCACTACTTAAGGAAAAAAGAAAATCTGTACAGACTGTCTTAACTGGCTCTTATAAAAGGTGTAGAAAGTTCATATTCTATTGTTCTATATTGTTGATGGGCCTTAGATGTTCTAATGAAGGCACGTTATATTGACGTTTAACCTGGGCTCCCCAGAGAAATGCTAATTTTTTTGTTTTATTGTTGCTTGTTTTTTCTTTCCCTGATCTCAATACAGCTAGTGCTTTCCGACAACAAAGCCAGAACCAATAGCAATCCTTCTCAGCAAGCAATTTTATGAAACAGTACCATCCTGGATTAAAAGGAAGTAGAAACAATAATTTCAAACACTTCTTTCTACTCAGACAAATACCACAAGGGCTGAAATCTGGTACTTATGAAATGGCTAACCTAAACCAGAAAACAGGGTAAGGAATTCCAAGAAAGCAGAAGTTATACAAGGCTCCAAAGACTACTTTTAAAAGCATCTAGGGATAGAATACCAGGGAAAGATTTGGATTCCTTCAAGTCTAGTGCCAAGGGACTTATATTTGAGACCACTGTCCCCAGTGGGAATCCCAGGGGCCAAAGTTCAAGGTCTAGCCTCAACACACATGATGTGGGCAGAGGTACTGATCTCTTTGCAAGATTCAAAGCAACCAACAAGCTGGGCAAGGAGCTCTGTAAGTCATGACATTAACCTGCAACTGCTTGGAGGAGTAAGGAAATATAATGCACTAATGAAAATGTAGAAGTGCTCAAGTTAGAGCAGCTTTGAAACCCCTTACTTCTCCTTGGCAAAGCTACCACGCTTGGACATAACAGAAGCCATCTCTGCTCACTGCAGGACTGCAGGTGCAAACACTTCCATAGTGGGGCAACTCTGACTTTTCCCTAAAAGAAAAAAATCAGAGGGGCAAGTTTTTAAACCACAGTTGGTGAGGGAGGAGCTATGACGATCCTAGGACTTATGACACGTTCACCACTTGAACTTCGCAATCAGTCAGTGCTCTGAGTAGTTTGTCTTTCTATCAATGGGGTATAATCACTTTCTCTCTGAGGAGAACCCGTGCTTCATAAACAACCTGTTCTTGCCCCATGGTAGTCAGGGATTTTGCTTGCAAATCTTAGGCTCCAGCTGGAGGAACACCTACTTCTTGTTCAGAGATGCCCCAGGGCTGAACTGCTCAGAGTTCCCAAGTCAGTACCAGCTCCAGACATTCAGACACTTTGAGTGTATCCCTGACTGACAGGCTAAGGTCCATGCTGACAAAATATGAACGAAATGTGTCTAAAAGTACCAATAAACAGCTACTGAAGTTTTCAGAAGTCACTAAAAATGTCAGTCGGGTAACTCCAGAAGCATTAGGAAATAACGATGCAACTTACTTAACACTTCTCAGAATCTAGGCATTATTAAGTACCTACCTCACCATCTTTGGAAAAAAAAAAAAATCTTACTCAAAGTTAGTAAATCCCTTTATGAAATAGGAATAATTATTACTTTGACATTCCTACCCGAAATGAAGCAATTGTAAGATTTTAGTAGTTTACATTATCACCGTAATGAATAATGAAATCTGTACTTATCTTTTATTAAACCTGGTATAGTGAGAATGGGCCACAGAATTACGTCAAAAATTAACAATAAACCCCCTCCAAGTTACAGCTTGGTAGTTTGTCTTGTCATCTCTGCATCTGTCACTTACATTGAAAAACCTATTGGGAAATGAACTCTCCTCATTTCCTTTTCAGAACAGTACATATAATATACCCATTTAAATAATAAATTAATAATGTATTTATGTGACAAGTCACACAGAAACATCAAGGAACTTGTGTTACGCTGCTTTCCCCCCTCCCCAACTGTGGCTTTTTGACACAGAATTTGAAGCCTCAGAAAAGAGCATAAAATCTGCAAGCTATTATAATAATCTTGGCCTGACTGAAAATGAAACAATTCTAGCTTCTTAATTTGTGTTCTTTATTCATATAGCCATCATCAGATTCATCATCTTCAGGTTCTCCACATAAGCAGGCAACCATGAATCAAAAAACAGGGCTGAAGGAAACCAATATATTCTGTTTAGAAAGGTTTGGGGCACATTCTTTAGAATCTCAAACATTTTTTTTAAGTGCTGATTCTGGTGTTTCTTTCTTCCCTTTGAATGTGGGAAGTTTCAGGAAGGAACTGAGCATCAGCAACTGCTGCTGCCAAGGGAGAGCTGAGAGTGACACACTCACGGACAGAAACTGCTCCAGAATATACCCTAAAAAAGTCTCTGGGGTATTCAAAAGGATACCACAGTCAGCTATGGTTGTTTTTGGTTTCACAACAGGGTGATCTTGAACAGAGAACTGAAGCACAGAAATACCTTCTATGACTGCAGGTAATTTCTGCAAAGGTGATAAGGTTTTTTGCATCTTCAACATTCTTGACTTCACAAGTGCAGAAAAATAACCCCAAACCAAAACCACCCCAAACCAAAACAACCAACTAAATAGCACAACTGTTGCACTCAAGCCTTTCAGAATATATACCATATATATTATATTCTAATTATAGGAGCTCAGGCTGAGTATTTATAGCAATTTCTTTTGCTTATTAAGTATCACTATATCCTCAAGCCAAGTTTGGTAGCAGAAACCAGTCAAAATACATTTTTAATGCTGTCTATATTCCCCACAGTTCCTCAGTGATTTTTGTCGGTTTTGGTGGGTTCTTTTTTTTCGTTGGTTTTTTTTCCCTCCCCCAAATGATATGCCTTCCGGGCACCAAGGTTTCAGGTTTAAATAAGACCAAATTGATTCAGTAGCTGTATCAGCGCATGTGTTGCTAGTTTGTTTTTTAGGGGGCTGTGGGGTTGGTTTTATTTTGGTCTTTTTTTTTTTTTTTTCCTGAGGTACTTTTTTAATTAAATGTCAAATCCAGCTTGGCACTGGAAACACACTGTATGACTCCTATTTGAGGAAAAGCTGTCAGCTTGTCTCTTCCCCTGTCAAACTCCCATCTGCTCTACAGAGATTAGTTTGGGCTTCGGGATCAGTATTTAGCAGGGTAGCATTCTGCACATGGCTCAATAATACGCAATACAGAGGCACGAAAACAAGATCACCTTTCTTTTCCTGTGAGCTTCTTAGTTGTGGTTCCCAAAACATTTAAGGGTATTTTGGGAATTTTCTATGCCAATAAATTAAAAGAAATATAAAATACTGCTAAGCACTAGAGCAAAGGCACAAAGAGCCTGTCTGTTCATATCTGCCACTATTCCAAACAATTTTTACTATTAGTTGAGCTATATTTAAACGAACCCTGTTCCTATAAGTGCCATTTCTACACTCTAGGGGCCTTGTAGATAGAGCAAGGATTTAAAAACTACTGTTCCTGGTTCTGAAAAATCTAAAAAAAACAGCTAAGCAATGCAATAAAGAGCAGTAGCTTGCTAGAACACAAGTACAGGGCTTGAAACATTCATTTGCTGAAGTTCTTTGCCTTTTTTTTTTCTTTTTTTTAAAGACACGACCATAGTTTTGGAACTCTCCTGTGAAACAATACCTGTTTATACTATGTGTGTGCAATATCTGCTTATACTATGTGTGTGCCATTACAAAAAACCTCACACAAAACACAGCAGTCATACGTGCACACAACTCCATTAACCACACAAGTTTAGTGCAGTTTTAGGCCCCGTGCCTGTAGGTGAAAAGTTACACTATGCAGTGACATGATGACTATGCTTTACTCCTCACTGTTCACTTCACCTAGGTTATTTGGAATCCAGATAGTGTGTGCAAGTCAGTGAATTCTCAAAGATACCAGATGTAAACAGCCACAAAACCATAGCAATATCCATAAAAAGTGCTCATGACTTTATGTCTTTTCCTAATTATGTCTGCAATCCTAAAATACTTCAGTGGATTGGAGCCTGATGGAAAAACACAAAAAAAGGCTCAGAAATGAGAACATAGAGGTCAAATAATGCCTGTGAGGCTCTGTCAGAAGCACACTGACTAAAGACTACAGCAGGCAGTATTTCCAGGGCTACAGATGCTGCAGACTGTTGCATGAAGTATATGCAGACTAACTCTTTTCAAAAGTAAAAGGAGATGGTTTTGGTTCAGTGGCACATTTTTGGCAGCACTGATCTTTTTCTCTTTGTCTAATTTATCTACTGTTCTCATGAGTTTTAGCTCCTCTGCACCACAGTGCTATGAAGTTAGGTAAATAACTTTGAGACTGGAAGAAAACTTGATTCTGCAGGTCCCAGACACATGTTGCTGTCTAATGGGAGCTATGCTGAATGGGTTATTGAAATAACTGCATGTCCTATCAGTATCAGTACAGCTCATCTCCACTTCACTATAGATCTTCCTGACAGAACCTGATAAGGTTTAACACCTCTCTTGGATCCAGTGGCTGTCTTTTCTCTCCAAAGACGAGAAGCCAGGATCAAGTGAAGACCCTTTAATAATCTCACATCACAGCTTGTGGCTCAGGAGAAGGAACCTTTGAAGGGTTTAACGTGAGTAAGAGAAACACAACAGGGACAGCTTATGTGAGAGGAGAATGGAGTCTAATTCACTGCTAGCCTCTTTGTACGTGCTAAGCTAATTAAGACCACTTTAACAACCACAAATTTACCATAATGAGGAGATGCATGCATTATGCACAGTATTATGTCATAGCACATTTCATTTTTGTATGCAACAGAAGAGCATAGATAATAGAAGATAAACTTGCTTTAAGATCCAGTTCTAACTAGGTCATACAAATTTGTCCTTCTTAAGCCCCAGCTTTGAACATAGACATACACCAAAGATCAGGATAAACAGTGATGTAATGGATACAAAAGCGGATTTCACAGCAGTTATAAGTTGTTCCTGGCACATTCTACACGAGTACCTCGAAAGGAACATTCACAAGTCTTCAAAATAATGCAGTTGAATACTCTTAATTTTATTGGGAAGAGGAAATAAGTTGGTAGCATTAATATTGCAGTAAAGCATATAGTTATCAATTCAAAATACTTTTAAGAAACAAATTTCAGAATCACTGGGAGACAGAAAACTGTTAAGCAAATATGAAAAGAAATTTTCAAGTAGTCTAAGTATATACAGATGTATGTATTTTATCTCAGTATCAAAAGGTCAGAAAGAGGTAAGCATCTCTGCCTCAGACCAGTCAGCAGAGATTCCACCTGCCTCCCATGTTGCACTATTCAGTCAGCCACAAGATACAATAGATCTCTAGGGCTGGAGATTGCTCATTAGCTTGGAAATGGGACAAACAAAATAGCAGTGGCTATACCACATATTTAATTCTGTATAGACATCTGTGCAAGCTCTAACTGGCTGGTGGAAGCAGGTCTAGAGTGGGCAGCAATGCATTTTCAAAGACTAATAATTAGAAGTTTATAGTGTAAGCAAGTCCTACACATTGGGGTCCCTACACAATTTGTAACCGTGTTATTAACAGACTCAGAACTTTCCAAACTTGATTTGTTGGATTGAAATTGGCCAAATCAGAATTTACTCTGAATAAGAATTCATTTACCCAGAGTCAAATTTCACACATGGCATGGTAACACTTGTCTTAATGTGACAACTGTATGAGGATGGAGTTGTAATTTACACTACACCACAACTAACCAGCCTTACCCAAGGAAGTTTACCGTGCTCAGTGAGGACACAAAGTGAGGGTATTTTCATACCTGTATTGCACTTCACTGGAATGTGCATTCAGAAGTCTGATTTCCAAGCCCCTGCTCTGTCAATGATATCCAAGGCTGCACAGAACTTGTGCGCTGCTGGAAAAAGCTGACAGCTTCTGCTTAACTGCCTGGCAAAGCCTGACATCTCTCTCTCATCTCCTTCTGGGAGACATGCAGATTCTGTCAATACCACAACTATGGCGAGGGAGAGGCTGTGCAGAGTTGCATAGTTTGGTGTGCCTGGGTACCCTGCCAAGCTGATGAATGGGTTGTCAGTGATATTTGGCAACAAAGCTCTGTTTGGGGTGCATATATTACAAAAAGTGCAGTCATGGAGCTGAATGTTGCTACATGCCAAAACAATGGAGGACAGATAAGTCAACAATAGTATATGGTTTGACTGACTGATATATGAAAGGAAAAGAGACTCAGACTCAAGAAAAATTACTTAATTAGTGTTCAAGGTTAAATTGAAACTTCATTAATACTTCCCTCAACTTCTTTTAAATAGCTGATCTTCTCCAGAATTGAGCAGACCCAACGCCACAATATGCAACACATCTTACAACAGGCAGCACCCTACTTTGGGTCCAACACTGAAACTGTTGTTTTCAAATATTTACTTAAAATGTGGTTTGTTCTGCAGACTAGAAGCCATGTGTTGGAGAAACAGAGGATCTCGCATGCTTTTCATTTACACTCACAGTAACTTGTTTCTCTTCCAAATTTAGTTTAGTTAGACAATGAAGAAATAAACATGAGACAGCTGCTTATTGTTTGGGTCAGATGTGTGCTTTTCTAAGCTCTACCTCTTTGTTCCTACCGTGCAAACACCAACTTTTGCACCCTGAAAGGAGACCTAAGTTAAAACGTAGATGTCATCAAATTGTATGTTCAATGTAATTCATCTGCCTTCATACCTGCACACGTTAAGGATATTTAACACATGTACTCAAAAAATGAGTGTCAATTATTTCAACAAATGTCCACATTACTTAAAACAGATGAACATTTTAACACAAAAAACACAGCTAACTACACCAATCATTCCTGTTCCTTTACTGAAAAGGAGTCAAACTTCTGAAAGAATGCAGACATCTATAGCCATACTTGGTATTTCTCAAAATACCCAGAGATTTCCTAAATAAGGGAAAACTTCCATGCTGCTTGGCATTAAAACCATACCTGCAAGACATTTACATATACTGACAGTCTGCACTCTGAGATGCTGAGAAGGAGAGTTGTAGCTTTTAGAAGCTAAAAAAAGCAATCTCACATGGTTTAAGAGAGAGCATAATATCAAAAGCCAAACAAATCAGCTGTCATAAGCACTGCACCTCATGTTGCAGTCCACATGCAGGTCAAATGCATTCTGTTGTTAGGGTGCATCATATCTCAAGCATTCCCAGCAGTCACTCTTAGATCTCATAAATAAAAATACTCAGGCTGCACTTGAGTGAAAATACTGAGCAAGGAGCTGTTCCATTCAATCACAAAACACAAAACTAGTGCAGCATAGGAAAGAAACACTGTTTTTTAGTTCTGAGAATCTGATGTTCTCAGGCAAATACTCGGGTTCTGTGTGCTACAACATCATACCCCTTCATTCCTCTCAGCAACCATGTACACGGTGGGCTAGAGTATTGCACCATGGGCTGGAACACGTTACATAAACTACCAACTCATTTAAAACACACAGGTTTTGTGGCATTGCTTCAGGTTGAATTCAGAGATTTGCCTGCCACCAATACTTAAACCTTTTAGTGTCCTTACATTAAGTTTAGAATTAAAGGTTCCACTCCCAGTTTTCAAAGCAAGTAAGTGTATTTATTGTCTATTTATTACCAACATAGAAAAAAACCCACAAAAAGTAGCCTGGCCCTGAACATCTCAGATCCGATGTACAAACTGACTGGTGTACATATAAAATGCTTATTGCTCTCAGTCACAATGTAAACACGTTCTCCTTATTAACTTAACTTACTGGCTTGCCTCTCATTTTCAGCTTTCTGTGTAAAAGGCATTTCCCAAGTCCTACTTGGTCCTATTGTATTTCCCCCCTCGAGATCTTGGGTTGTTTTTTCCTTTTTTCTTCTGAGCTTTTTTTCCTCTGAGCTCAAGCAGAAAGGGATAATAGGAAAGATTTACAGTAAAACGCAATTGGTTTTTTTCCAGTGTGGGCTTAGGTCTTTTTTTGGTTGTCTGGTTTTTGCTATGGGCTTAATGACAATTGGTAGACTTCTGCAAGTTCACTTCAGATCTTGGTATCGTTAAGTCACAACAGGTTTTTTTTTTAAATGCTATATAGTAAGGGCAAACAGAATTGATTCAGCACATGCTAATAAAATGGCCAGTGGTCTATTTGGGAGTGGTTCTTTGGAGTTTGATAAAAATAACTGTGCTGAGAGAAGAGTGAAACTCCTGAAGGACTGGGTATAAAGCTTTTACTTCCAGGATTTAAAGAAACAGAAAAAAAAAAAAAAAAAAAAAAGCCACATAATTTTCATAGCTATTAAGCTGTGATTATCCACCCACCCTTTTTTCAGTCACTGTAAGATAGTACTTGTTTAATTTCTGTTGTATAAGTGACCTGTAAGTCCCTCTGCAACTTATGGCTGTTAACTAGATGGCTCTTGCATTTCACTTTTTAAATAAACTGTTTCAAGCAATTCCCATGGTAAAGAGAGAATGAGGATAAGAGTAATACAACAATAATTTGCTTACAGTATATGAGCAGTGGAAGACAGAATGCTTTCATCCTGTCACCATGTATCTTGTGCTTTCAAATGCTGGCCTTACATGTTTTGAAGTATACGGCACATAAATGAGAAGAATACCATGTGTTCTCTGAAACAGAACGTAGCGCTTTTCAGTGTCTGAGAGAACATTTCAAACATCAGACAAAAGATGAGAGAAGGAAAGCAAATGCCTCTGGAAGACTTCATGATTTTCCTCCCCCCCCTGAAACCAACAGTGCTTTAAAAAGCATTCCCATTTCAGTGGAGACTTACAAAATGTTTTCTGACTTTTATTCTGAAAACAACACTGTTTCAGAGAGACTGGGATATATTATTTGTATAACCTCCTTGTAGTCCAGATTCAGTAGTCTTTTGCATGGTACTGGAGGCCTTTTCCTAAAGGACACATTTATTTCAAGGGGGAGAACTATTTTCTCTGACCCCTAAATTTCTGGCTCAGGACTCGTTACAAGGAGGAGACTGTCAGAACATGTCTAAGATTATTACGCGGGTGTTACGCCTTTGTGTTGCCAAGTCACACAGCAAACACACCAACTGCCTAAACAGAGATGGAGGAAGCAGAAGAGAGATGAGGAAAGGAGACAGGGTTTAAAAATAAAAGAATGGACACTGTTCAAACTTATAAAATTCTAACATTAGAGTAACAAGTAATTCTTGGTCTCACTCTCCTTAGTCTTTTCCCAGCATAAACCACCAGAGAGGGGAATTACTCGTGACCTTTCTATTTACTAATGGAAAGCAATTTTATAGAATTCATGTAAACTTTTATAATCCTGGTGACATTTAATGCTTGTCAAAAAAGAAAATTTGAAGGAAGTTTTTTTTCATTATTGTTTCTTAGGAAAAGTAGAAGCTAATTTTGAAAAGTGTAACAAAAATGCTGCTTCTCTATGGATAACACTGCCAGATATTGGTGCTGAGAAGCACACAGGTTTGCTTTACAAGAGAAATCATACTGGGTTTAAACAGATCAAAGTGCTACCCTCTTTAGGCAAGTCTAGTTTCAGGTTTAGTTTTACCCTTCTTATTTTATTTCTTCCGCTTTTTAAGCATTAAAAATAAATCTATGGAGCTCTCAAGGTAACAAATGGTCATATAAATCAAATTTTATAAACAATCATTTTCATTTCTTGGGCTCTAGTCAGCCTTTCTGTAACTAGCTGGACTACAAGGAGGTTATACAAACCATATATTCCAGTCTAAAACATCTTCCACTGTGAATTTCAGACCACATTGCAAGCCACCTTACAAAGGAATCCCTTCATCTATGCCTGAAATGAGGAAGCTCCTGCAATGAAATGCAGGCTAACAGGCCAGAACAACATTCTGCAGCTGGTTAGAAAAATGCTTCTGCATCATCTTGAAGTACTTTGAAAGAGTCTGAACATAATTTTCAAATTAGGATTCTGACCAGAAACCAGCAGCATCATAGAAAAAAACCCCAAAATTACAAAAAGATCTCTCAAATCAGCTACACCAAATTCTTGGCAAGGACAAATTCTCTCAAGTATTTTATATTTCATTTAAGAGACAGAATATGAATCCACAATTATTTAGCACCATACCTTCTTACACTGAATGCACTTATAGCACTAAGGAGCACAGCTCAAAGGGGGGAAAAAAAATTGGTTACTAGTATTTCTTTGATTGTCAAAAAAAGGAAAAAGAATTGACACCTTGCTGCTGTCTGTGTTTTTCTGACAAAGTCTCTGGTTTCACTTGTCTCAAAATGGAGAGAGAAACCTAACCCCTGTCAGGCCATTTAGCATATCCTAAGATTATTTGTACATTTTAACTGCCTGAAGCTCTTCCTCCTCCCTGACATTGAAATCGTCCTTCATCCTCCTACCTAAGCCTCTTCAGGAGGGTGCTGCTCCAATTCTTCTGTCTCCCACAGATGCCCAGAAGCTAAACCAGTGTCCATGCCTGGAGTTATCAACATCAATGACATGAACCTCTTGCGCTACAGATGTTTCTTTTGTACATTGCCATCACTTCAGAATATTCCAGGAGTGAAAACCAAAGTGGCACTGAAAATTTCTTGAAATCTGGAGCAAAACAAGGCAAATATTCTAACCCATGAAAAATCTCTGCAATAAGTAGCACTGTTAGTCTATTTTTAAACAGTCATATATACTCCAGTATTAAATTCTATCACCAATGCTTTAAGTGTTTTTAAACACATCCATTTTTATTTATGTCAACTGTCAGTAATGCTGCCTCTTATCTGTCTTTATTATTTCAGTGTTATCAGCTCAACCACAATGCAATGAAATAAGATCATTTACTTCAGTCACTTTTACTTGGGCTTCGAATCAGAAATCAGTCATTTTTGTACTGAAAAGGAAAAGATGCATAGGATTTCTTTTTCTGAAAAGACATAATTGTTAAAATTGTAACCATAGTCAAAAACTACAGCAAGTAAATACTTAAGAATGAAATAAAATTCAAGAGAAAGGTGTAATTACACTGTAAATTTCTATCACACAGAAGTCAAAGACTATTCTCCTTTACTTTTACTACTTGATATTACTGAAAAGACAATAATATACATTATGAATCCAGATTTTTCCCATTAATTCCTATGAAACTTCTTAACAAGATCATCTTCAATAAATGAAAGGGGTTCCATGCTGCAGGAGTCCCACACTGCTGCTTTCCTATAAACTTACGGAGTTTAGAAACTTACAGCATTTTCAGTGTCTAAACAACACTGGCTGCAATTTACCTTAGTCATAATATTTTTCCTTAATGTTTCAAATACACAATAGAAAAGCTTCAGTGTATATTTTAGTCCAGGTTTTTGCAGTATTTGACATCTCAGATAGAAAAGATCAATATAGAGACCAAATCTAGAAGCATAATGTTTAAAAAGAACAAACTGTTTTATTTTGACAGACAAAGCTTTGGGTTTGGGGGGGCTGTTATTATTTAGATTATAGTGGTTGTATGCTATTTAAAATTGAACTGCTAAACAGAAACAAAATGGAAAATGCAGCCTCAACCTTTTACCAGAAGTAGTTCTTTATTTTAAAGTGAGGTTTGTCTACTATGGGCAATTGATTGGATGTGAATTTGGACATCAGGGGAGAGTATAATTTAAATTTCAAATTTTAAACAAAGCTTTGAGCTCCTGATTTGTATTTGCAAGGTAGCACTCGAGAGAAATTGTTCTCTTTCCCCATGTGGACGAGCTCTATTCAGCTTTTCTCACCATATTTTAGGGTTGGGAGACTGGTTACTGTCTGCCCGCTCAGTACAGCTCTGTATCTGGCACTGGAGAATGTTATGAGTGTTCTCTAAAGATGGTCTAATGCTCCATGTCTGCCCACAAAGAAATAAAATATTAATAAAAGAAATAAAATACTGTTCCATATCCATTAGTACAGGCACATATATGGCAAATTATGGCTAAACAGTGTAAGTATAGAAGTCTGAAAACTGTTAGATAAAGTATTTAGTGTTCTATATGCAGTAATAGTAAAAATAAGAAAAGGAACATGTAGTGTCATAGCAAAGAAAAATATTTTGACAGGCTGCAGAGAAATTTTCCAGGGAGATTTCCAATTGAAATGTCACTGCTTTTGAAATGAACCTGGGAAAGCGTTAGGAGGCAGTCTGATGGAAGTAAAAACTCTGACTATACAAGAAGTGTCATCCATACCCAGCTTTTGGGTTGAGGGGAAAACAGACACGCTAAAACAAACTCACAGAAGCACCTCTGTGCCACACACTCCTCATCCTTCCTCATGCGTATGAGAAAGGAAAGGCAACCTGGCATTTCCACATATCTGAAAACACTGCCCGAGTGGTTGCTTAACATATTCCAATACCTCATTAATTCCTGCAAGGATTGAGAATTGATGTAAATGGAAAACAATAGTCCAAGAATATGAAAACATCACCATCTTTCACCTGACATTCTTAGCAGAAATGCTCCCTTGTGTAAGCACAGTGCACTCCTGGGACTTTTATTTCTGTTTATCTATTTTATCTGCTTTATTTTAGGCTACAAAAGATAAGCATCAAATTGTCTTGTGATATTAAATTCCTTCCTAGCGAAACTTTCAATGGTAGCATTTCTCTCCTGACATTCTTGAGTACTTTTGCTGACCTTGCCTTAAGTAAGTGTCCTCTTTCCACAGTAGAAACACAAAATAACCACTTGCTTTTCCTTCCTATTACTTTATTCAAATTCAATTTTGAGTGCAATACCTTGTAAAAGTAGATACAAATAGAGATAAGCAATAAATTTCCTTCACAAAATCTGGATGTGCCCTTACACTGAAGTAGGAATTCACTTATAAAATTAGATGCAGAGACAGGAAAATATATGCCATCAGGTTTTGGTTTATATGTAACAACTCCCACATTTTCAAAGACTGAAGTCTCCCGTAATTACACAAACTATGATTTCTATGGGGCTATTTCTGAGCTTTAAAGAGCACTGACATTCTGATGCACAGTAAGATAACTGCTTCATATTCTGAAATGTTTAATTCCATAAAATAAAATTTACAAAAAAAAACCCTAAAAAACCCACAAACAAACAAAAACACATCAGAAAAACCCCCAAAACCTTAAATAAATCTCCCCCAGAAAACCAGAAATCAGGACCAAATGACATGAAAAGATGGACAGACACAAAGCACAGCTCTAGCTCATCCAAATCACTCAATGTTCACTGTCACTCAACTTTTGTAATGAATGAAGTGCAACCATTGCCTTCCAAATCCACAATGAAGCTCTAATCTCACTATATAATAAATGAATACATTATAGCATTAAAAATGATAGAAAATGCATGCATAAGCCGGAGAAGTCTTTCCAGTGTACCCCTTGATACAGCTGAATATTATTGCACAAGCTACAATAATATATGCGTTACTGTCCCCTCAGCTGGCTCCCGAGGCTCATAGAGCTATTCTGCCTATGCTAGTTTGCATGCTAATGGGATCCTGGAAAATGATAATTACCTTTAGGGACTACATTTAAAAGCTGCCCTTTCTGTTAAAAGGCTCCCTCATAGCCCACGTTAGTCCGGGTTTGAAAGGAAACCTTATGCCATTTGACGGAATCCTGAAACTTCCAAAACTGCACCGTTTGCTTAACGATCTTTACTTGTGATTGCTGCTAGTTCTTGAATACAGAGTAAACAAAATTACAAAACATCAACAGAGATATTCTAAAAGTAATGCAATTAAAGCAACCATTGTGAATCGTTCAGAGGAGGACCAAGTGCAATTTAAAAAATTCACACTAATTTGAACACTCGGAAGATGCCAATTAAGTTTCTAAATACGGCCCAGTCAGGTGACCTCGTGATCCTGCTCTCTCTAACCCAGCCATACATTCTACAAGAACAGCAGCCACAACGTTTCTTAAACCATAGAAAGACTGGAGATGATTGCTCAAAGATCTCTCAAGGAGGGAGATGCCCAATCCCTATCTAATTTTCAACATTCACAGGATTTAAGAAGTTAGAATTCATAATCTTATAGTTATAAATCATTTGCATTTGTGCTACAAGTTCCATGCAGGGATTTTTTTCCCAGGAAAAACATTACCTATAAAAGTTGTAGTCATCTTCAATTAATTCTTATTTATAAAGTTTTATTTGGGTTACTTCTCCCACTAAATTTTCAACCTTGCAGTTCTGACATTGGCAAATTGCTAGTTCTGCACAGTCAGTATGGAAATAGTCGCATCACAGATGAGCTTTAAGAATTTTGGGGGGGGGGGAATAATAAAATTGTGCTTTAATTTAGAAAGCTTTGGAGACTCATTATTACTCTCCAAAACACCTCATGGCTATCAAAACAATCAAATTAAATATAACTTGAAATCAAAGCAGACAGTCAACAGTGCTTTTATTTGAAAAAGTATTTCTAAATCAGGTTTGCATTGCTAATTTTGGATGATGAAGCACCATGAGCATCACACAGGTGACTACTGCTTACTGAACACATTAGCTTGGTCGCATAGGTTATTTAGTTCTTGTCATCTATCATCTTTTATCTCCCCAAAAAAAACATGACTTAGTCTTTCATCTCTCACAGCCTCCCCTTAAGTTAATCAGATATAATCAAAATGCAAACCATAAAACACAACAGCCTAAAAATCAAATCAACATTAATATCTCCCTCAAAGTAAAACACGACGTTAAGAATTCCTTGTCTGCTTCTAATCTGATTTTCTTCTGATGCACAGGCAGAACATACTTAATGATAGGTGTTTGAGAAATGGAGATTAAAGTTGCTTTATGTGGAAGGTCTGTAAAACAGTGTCTCAGGAAAACAGGTTGTCACGACATTAAAATTTCGTAAAATGATGTTTAGAAAGCAAAGTTTATTCAAACTGAGATGAACCATTATTGCTAGGGTCTCTTTATGGATCTCTAGTATTTGCAATTTTCATGAGTAACAGAATCTGTACTTTAGGCTGTCAAATACCTACACTAGGTAGGAATAATTGGTCTGCAAAACTGAGACCAGATGCATATGCACATATGTACAAACAGACCCCTTATTCACACACTTCCAAACAGAATAGCTCACCACACCACCATGTTGTACAAGTCACCAAGAACAATTTTTTCCCTCTCCTGATACAAACATTTCCTTTGGCTTTATCTGCAGAAAGGTGTTGCAGGAGATGTGAAAGACCAAAACAGGACAACTTAGACACCTCACTCTCAGTAGTAAAGGCATGGGGATGGAAGTTTGGTCTTTTTGGGTTCTTTTTTTGTCATCTCTGTGGCGGGGGGGTTATGAATTTTGGTTGGTTTATTTGTATTTTTCTATCATACATTAAACAAATCATTTAAAATTTTGGTAAAGTCTGACATACACACAAAAAAAAATATAAAGCTAGATTCAGAAGTTCTCTTTTTCCAACATTTCTCTTTCGGAACCGTCATCTTGTAAAGAAACTGAAAGCACCCTAATCTTCTCAGCATTCGTTTTACTTTTATTTTAGCTTTGCATGTTTATCTCCATGTAATTTTGCATATGGCTATGGAAAAAAAAAATTACCATGACAATCTGGTTTTAAATGAGGAACTGAATATAGATCATTTGATTCACTTCTTCCATTTAACTAATGGTTTCATTTTCATTCAAAAATGTGAAGTTTCACTTTGTTGTGCATATGCCACAAGGCCCGTTGCTGTTGGCAAAAGCTCCCATACCAAGAAAACATCTGTCAGGACCGTAGGGATTTTGCTATTATCCGCCACTTCCTTGTTCATGTATGGTCAATACTATGACAAGAAACCTCTCAATAAATATGCAGTGGGAAGATAAATTGCCAGAAAGTTGGAACTACCAGATGTCAATACAATTAGAGACAAAAGAGTACCGGAGCTGGCCTCAGAGGATTATACAGCCATTTGGGAATTGATTTCCTCAGGGGTTACTCCTTCAGAGCTTTTTATCCACCAAAAAAAAGCCTGCTTGTTGAGAAGTACCATTTGTCAGCTCTTCACTACATTTACATGAATTATTTCTGCCCTTCCCCACCCAGATGAGTATTTTCTTGAAATATACTATTTTGCAAAGGTTATCTCTGTAAGTGCCCTTACTGTAGATCTTCTCTACTGATACCTGGATTTTTATTCATTCAATTCTAATGGCCTAAACTATGAAGTTTAAGATTTAAATTGAAATAAGACAACATTCTTATGCAAAGAATCCCTAACTTCACTGTTACCGTACCCAGGTCTTTGTAAGAGAAACAAATACAGTAAAAAGGACACAGAATGGAAATTTATCTTTCAGAAATGTATATGGCAAAAGACAGGCAATGAGAAACAGGTAAGATGAGCACTTACTCTGTCTCCATCTACTTATTATCAGGTAGGAGTAATTCTGCTAAAGAGAAACAGTGCAGTTTTCCAGTAGAAAGTCACTGCATGGCTTCCTCTTTCTTGATGAATGAAAATGAAAAATTATTATTTAGCCTTCTCCATAGCAGTTTGCTTTTGAGGCCCTCAGACTATATACGTAATCAGAATAAATCCTCCTGCAGGAAAAGTTTGCTTTATCTTGAAGATAGCAGAGTTGGTCAAAACTCTTCTGACAGAACAGCTTTAAGAGAGCAAATGCCAATTTGAAAGAATCAAAACACTCTAGAGAAACACATTGATTGCATCAAAATTCTGATGACATTTACTGGAATCCTGCCTAGTTTCATGTCTGCTCATCTTCCCATCTCCTCAGACAATATTTCCAGGCTTACAACGAAAATAAAATGTTAAAACAAAGTTAAATTAAAAGAGAGGATCAAAATTGAGGAGTTTTTTGAAAGCCTATGCAAATGAATTAATGCCATTCTTAAAACAGCAAAATATTTCTAGAACTGATATTGTAGATGAATTTACTATATTTATTTGACTGTCTCAGATCCTTTTTTTTTTTTTTTTTTTTTTAACACATTTTGGAATTCTGACTAAAATGAAAATTCCTCCTTCTGTTCTGCTGTCCAGAAAACAATCCCAGTGCTCTTTCCCTCATCTGTTCTGCTTACTGGTTGGCGGAACTGAAATATTGATACTGTATCATCGATTGCATGACAGAGAATAGAGCTGTTTGAGCAAAGCTTCCCATAATAATCAACACAGTGACTTGCTCCACACTTTGTCTTGAATATTGCAAGAAACACTATGCCAAAAGACATTCATGCAGTGATGTTTTACTTTCAAATGAAAGTAAAAATGATCAGAGGGGGTTAAGACTGTTCCTTGGATGCAGTAAATGCCAAAGTAGGACTACCCCATGCCTGGACAAATTTCACTGATACTAATTAAATTTTCTATGTTTGAGCTGCATTGCTCTATGCTTCTTTGAATTTACCTTTTCCAGGTCATTTGTTGTTGACTGACTGTAGAGCAGGCCAACCATCGTTCCACTAGGGCACTGATCATTGCGTTAGCAGTGGCCATTAAAGCCACTGGTATGCAGTGCGTAAGGAATCTCT
Organism: Todiramphus chloris collaris; assembly: GCA_025345505.1. Lineage (NCBI taxonomy): Eukaryota > Metazoa > Chordata > Aves > Coraciiformes > Alcedinidae > Todiramphus > Todiramphus chloris. Next base: position 4,138,738 of record JANVCC010000062.1, on the reverse strand, counting down.
TGGTATTTAATTCATTCATTCCTCACTTTTGCTGTAAACACTGTCTTCTGCTACTGCACCATATAGCTTCCTGTTTCACTTGCTGTAATTACCATTCATTAAAATACAGTACTCTTTTTTATTTTAACATGACAGCCTTGTGATTCTACAGCACTGTTGTGATCCATGCCCTTATTATTTAGCCCATAATCTCAAACTCAGCTTTATTACAAGAAACAGGCAGCTTTAAATGTCAGTAATTTGTAAGGTGAACAAAGTAACAGATCTATCAAATACTGTATGTGCAAAACAAGTAGTGCTTTTTAGGTGTAACCAAATGCCAGCAACCATTTATAGTGGAGAAATGAGGGAGACAGACAAGGAAGGACTGCAGTGACCCTTCCAAAAAGGCTACAAGCTTTGGGGCAATCATTATGATAATAAGATGTATCAGTTACATGTGTATGTTGAATTTTGTTTTTTCCCTGGACAGGCAACTTTTCACCAGGCTACTTTAAAACATGCAAATCACCTACAGATAACTCATCTGAGAAGCTACATCTTCAACCTTCAGAGCCTAGAATGCAAATATAATTTAATAATCCTTCTCAAAATAGCAATCTAGAACAATACCCAAAGCCTCCCCCTACAAATCTCCAGAATTTGGATGGTATTATTCTTGCTTCCTTCCCTCCCAGCCCAATCTGTCTGGTTTGCTTCCTTTCATTAGTATCTTACATACATTTTAAAGTTTCACCAGATCAAGCTAAACTTTGAAGTTGATAGAAGTCTTCCTGACCACCTCAGAAGGTAGTGTTTTACTTGAATGAGGTAGTTTTACTTGGCGGTGTAGAAGGCACAAACCAGGGTACAGATACCTTAAGGTACGTCCCAATATATTCGCCCCTAGTGATAAAGTCCAGACATACTGCCTACACCTTCCAAAACAGTAACTTCAATTACCTCTTCCTTGGCTGGTCCAACAACACCAGAAATGCCTGCCAAGTAGAACCAACAGTTACTGAAACGGGGGGGGGGGGAGAGAACTACAAGCTTCCATAATAAATAAGCTGTTTAACAAATAAGCAAAAAATATTTTTGCCCAAACAATCACCTGAAATGTCCTTCTCCAGACCTCTGTCATACTTGCTACGTATTACGCAGTCAACTTTTATGTTGGACTTGTGAAAACACAATGTAAATTATTTTTCAGTTGCACAGTTTTAGCACTTCGAGACAATGTGCATTTTTCTGTGTTAGAATATATAATGGAAATGGTGGGAATTATTCTAAAACTCTGTGAAGAAATAGTGGCAACTTCTTGACTCTGAAATGACCAGGATGTTACCCATTTACAATCTGAAAGACTGAGAATGTTTTGTTATTGTTCATTAGATTATTAATTATTTTTTTTGGTTGTTGATATATCAATTGCCAAATAATGTAACAAACAACAACAAAACCAACTAGCTGATATTTACCATTATTTGCCTGGTTTATCCATACTATTACACCCAAGTGTCCCTACATAGAGAAGTGTTTTACACTTCAGTTAAGAACACCAATTTTAAATGGCATTGATGGAACAAATCAAAGAATTAAGTCTACTGAAATTAAAAAATATATACAGAAAATATGGGAGTAGCACAAAACAGAATAGCCCAACAGCCCTTGGTCAAAAATATGTCTTAAAACAGATAAAGTAAAGACTTGATTGGCAGTCATTCTCTTGCTTACTAAAGTCTAAATGGATGAGAGCTACCATGAGGAAAGAACAAAAGACAGAGAACTGTAGTGAATTTCTGAAAGTATGAGATAATTGATGAAATCTGGGTGTTATGGAAATTAATCTACCTAGTGTACAACTAGATATATTATAAAAATTCATAATGCTTATAAGTCTGTACAGGTAAAAAGACAGCTTTTGAAAAACCAGATCTGCCTTCAAAATAAAATTATTTTAAATCAATCTCAATTAGGGTGAATTATACTTGATGTAATTCCTTTCTCCTAAAACTCTTGATATTAACTTCTGTATTTTACTAAATTATGCACAGATACTGTGCTTTGAATATGAATCACTTTATATGATGAGCTGTCTGCATTAATTTAAATTTGATTTAACCAGGTTAATACTAATAGTCTGTTTTGACAATTAGAAAAAGTTTCCCAAAGACAGAAAATATATACGGAAAATATTACACTTAAAACTGTGTCATCTTATCCTGGCATCTAAAAAATTTAATAAGAGTAAGGATTAGTATTCAGACACTGCATTTGAGGCACAGAAAAAAAAAAATTAATTAAATGTTTGTTCTCAAGAATATAACGCCACATAATAGCTCAAAAGGACCAGTTTTGGTCTGCCTGAACTGTTGGTTGACAGCTTTTAACTCTCCCAACACCAAGATACAATTAAATACAAAAAAGGAACTTAATGTAGATCACAAGAACTCAAGACATAATTTTGAACAAAATACAAGTACCACATCCTCAGAATATTCTTCTGTCCAGAGGAAAAAATATAGCTGACAAATTCATACAACCTTGATGACTTTGGATGAGCTAACCAATTTGCACCAGCAAGTTTTTTTGCCATATTTTACTTTTATAATACGATCAAAACTCTTTCTTGGGAAGACAAGTGACAAATCTTGCACACAAGAAAGTTTTTCTTTGAGACTGCCTATAAATTTCCAGGCATAGGAATGCTAGATTTTTCTTAACTTTAGCATATAACTGTGGATGCTGAAAAGCTGCTAGCAGAGGAATTTTCCTAGGTTCTCACAATATTCTGTGAGAACCCTGCCTTTCTCACACGTGTTATGAGAAACAGTAGGACGGTTTTGTAAACTAGACTAGCACATGGTGTTTCGATAAGTTTTGTTTATGGTACATTGTAAAAATATTTTGAAATAGGTGCTGTAGGACTTTAACCAATCACCCTGGGAGATGGGTGATTACTGACCAATCGCCCTATGGGGCTGGGGTATAAAAATGGGGTTGTAAATTAATAAAGTTGCTTCTTTTGCCTGCTCTTGCTGAATTTATATGTTGCTGCATCTCTCCGCTCCCGGCATAAACAGCGACATATAACAGTATTTTACAAAGCACTGATGTTAGATTTTAACTTCAAATGCCAAGATGCAATGGCTGCTCAGAAGAAATGAATTGATTTGGCCTTTGCTTGTGGTTGTTCAAATGTTGCAAGATACAGATCAGAACCGATATCCATGCCGGTTTGAATTTGCATAAGCAGTTCACATTTTCAAGCTCGCAATGCCAAACTGGGCATTTGAAATGTTTTGACAGTAATGATTTGTAACATGCTTTCTTAGCAGGTAATCAATGAACTGAATATAACTTCTGGCAGTATTCTGAAACAGGCTATGGACCAACAAACTCCTCATCCAGAAGCTTCTCAGAAAAAAACAACTTACAGGATAAAGACAAATTGTGGGAAAACAAAGTAATCTACCTGCACATGTAACACCAATTAGCATCAGCAGCAACTCATTAATTTATCATCAAAGGATTGCTATTCTATATATTCATTATATGTACATAACCTTTAACTTCAGTTAATTTAATTAGATTTTAGAAAGGGCTATTACTATCACAATAAAGGTATTTGCAGTTGCACATCAGGCTCAATGAACCCCAAACCCCCATTTTTACCATTACCGTAAAAGATGTCAGTGTGAAATCTAGTGCCTGGTAATATCTTCTTCTCTGTTAAGTAAGGACCAAGCTTTACATAAGTCTCACTTTAATCTGCCCTGGGGCAAGGGACTGAATTCTCCAATATCTCACTTCTCTAGAATGTTTACTCAAGTGCTTGGAGAAAACAAAATGATGGAAGAGGAAAAAATTGGTAGTTTATTTATCTGACACCGAGATGAGTTCGCATCACAGGAATAATCTACAACTATGTGAAATTAATTAACATAATAGATGAAATAAAATTAAAATAGTTAATTCCCTGAAAATATTTATAATGTTATCCTTTTGCCTCTAGTTTAAAAAGTAAAATGCAGATTGCTGTGTAAACTTTGTCACTGTGATTAGCACTTCACTGTTTTGCTAAGAGTACCTATACAGAGCACCAATATACCCAAAAAAAAAGGGGGGGGGGCGGGACCGGGGGGACCATCCAAAAGCACTACCCACTGTTTACTTTGATCTACCAACAACCTGAGCAATATATAACGCACATTTAAAATGGTAATATCCTCAGCTTCAGTCAACCTTTCATAGATTATGCAATCAGAACATCTCCCTGCCAATCAGCTTCCAAAACCCTGCATTCACAACATCCTAACAGGAAACACCCTTTTTGAGACCCACTTCTGTCTACTGGACAGAACTGGAATTTACTTTCTGTTTCCTTAGACGTATCTGTGGGTTGAGGTTTTTTTTGTTTTCCATTCCCACTAGCTCCCTCTGAACGGAAAGAAAGCTTTAAGTGGAGCAAGCATGAGTTTCTGCCTGTCTCCATCATTTTGCAGAATCACAGAATGTCAGGGAAGGGACCTCTGAAGATCACCAAGTCCAATCCCCCTGCCAGAGCAGGACAGAACTAGAGCAGATAATGACAGTAAGGAAACTTCAGGTACTCACAGGACTGGTAACATTTTGGAAACAAAGGACCTCTCTCCACAGATGGTTGATGGTTTGTTTTTTGATCTGTAAGAAAGCACAAAGAGATTTTCCACACTTAGGAACATTAATTAGCTCTCACAGAAAAGTATCATAGTTCCATCTATAACAAGAGTGGCAATGAATTGGAAGATTTTTAGAACAAAAGGCTTCATTTAAAAATAATGCTGCTATTCCTGGTTGAACTGCATTTAAGCTAACATCCTGCTAATCAAAATCTATAATGTTTCTAAAAAGGTGTTATGGAAAACTAGTAAAGCTTACATGCATATAGTAGTTTATTAAATGTTATCTTCATGGCCAACATCACAATAGACAGTATGAATCAGTAACTGATTAGCTCCTTATTATTGTGACTCAAATTAAGTTCAACACTGAATGTTTTCTTAATGTTATGGAAAAAAAATGTTCTTCCATCAAATCTTTTCTTATGTAGTATTTAATCATTACAGCAGTGTACTTCATTCAGATGAGACTGTGGAGGAAGTTGCTGAAGGAGTCCATGCTGACTGCTTCTTTGTTAAGCTGAAGTTACACAACCACAGATATATTCCTATAAATCAGAACAGCCTTAAACCAATGTGTAAAAATTACTGTTGACCTACTTTCTTTCTCATATTTTGTTTTACAGTCTTCAGAATAGAGTTATCTTTATTGAGTTAGCCTATTTAACTGGAGTAGCACAGGATGTGGCTCAAATCCTCATTTTTTTTCTGACTAGTCTCCTGTGGAACTAATTGTGGATTGCAACATAACTGAACAGGAAGGCCCAACAAGCAGTCACAGGAGCTCACTTCACACTTAGTAGTAGTCCTTTTCAAAAAGCTGTGATGGGGAAAGATCCCGAGAAATCTTTCTAGGAGGCTTTGTTTAAACTTGCATCAGAAACTGAAGATTCAGATTTCAAGGCAACCAGACAGAGGTGAGGTGAAACAGTAGGTACACATAAGGATGATTTTAAAAGTCTATTCTTATTGTGATGATGAAATGCTTTAGAGGATATACTGTGGGATAATTTGGTTTGTTTTAATGAGAAAATCCAAAGTCACTGCTGGCAGCAGAAAATTTCAGTTAGTTCAGGATAACAAATGCAAAGAAAGCACCAGTGAAGTTCTTGAACTATTTGCACTTTGAATGCATGACATTCAAAACTGAATAGAACAAATACAGACCTGCTGTGCAGGAGGTCATTTTTTTATTGTCTCCAAAACAGCCCAGTTTCATAAGTATCTAAAAATGAAGCTTCATAATAGTATTATAATAGTAATGATCTAATCCAAATTAAGAACAAGACCATATCTAATCAGAGACATGTAAAGAAATCAAGAAAATGTAGAAAACCGAAGGCTTGTTACTTTGAGGGTTAAGGAAGTAGTAACACATTATGTCTGAAAAGAAGAAAAACGGATTTGCTAACAGAAAATTGGGCGGTGGGTCAGTATTGACGGGAATATGTAAATATTTCAGCTGAAAGGAAGCCTTGTTTGTACTTAAGCAAGTCAACTAATTCAGCTGACAGGAACCATTCTTGTCCGATCAAATATTAACATCTACCTCCTCAAAACAGGAGAAGGAGGACAAGAAAAGGCAGCCTGAAAATACGCAACAAAGGGAAAATCTGTGAAGAGCATGGTGGGTGGTACAACAGAACTAAAGGAATCTGGCAGGAAAATTTCAAGTTGTACGTTGACAAATTAGCAAAACTGCTGTAATTCCACTAGGGTTTCTGTCCAAGAATGCATATGGTGGAATTATAGGAAAACACTGGTTTTCACACTTTGAAAAAAACCCCAACACCTATTGAGTAGTGTAATTTTCTGCATTGACGGTAACTATAGCAACCAGGATTAAATGTAGGAAAATCATCTGTACCCACAGCAATAATGAAACATCTGTGCATCAAGTCTTCAAATTACAGAGTTGTCAGTTCTGAAGATGACTGGATCATTAAAAGACTTTCACCACAAAGAATACTACCAGAAGCTGGAATTTTTTCAAATGGAATCTAAAATACTGCACCGTGCTTTGAGATATAACAGCACTCTCCCTAGTAGAAGTAATGATCATCTTCTGGCAACGTTAGTGAGTGCACCTCAAAATATATGAATCAGTAGAATTTCATATATAACAACTCTTCCTAATAGCAAAATTACCATGGTTAAGCTAAATGATAAACACAGCAGCACAGAAAAGGTCTTGGAAAAGAATCTCTGCAAAAGACAGGCAAAACAGAAAGAAACCTTTGCTATAGTGAGGTTGTAAGCACGGAATAGGAGTACTTACCTATCGTGCTCTGAAAACCTAACTGTACAGCAAATTGCCAAAGGCCAGAAGGAGGAAGGATTAACTGGAGACCACCCCAGAAATTAAATGTATTAATATTTATGATCCTATGTAAGGGGTTTGGACAGAATTTTAACAATTTAAATAAAACAGTACAATCTGCTTATCTTACTAGATCTTTTTTTTTTTTTTCCTGTGGATATGGGGTGGGGTGTTGGCATTTTTCACCATTTTCTGTACTTGCCATGTAGATCTTTGCTGTTGCCAGCCTAATCAGAAACGTTTTCAAATACTTGTTTCAAGTACTCGTTAGAGCATGAAATGCTACAACATAAATTCAGCCTATAAACCTTTAACTTGGAGCAAAGAAGAGTTAATGTTTAGCTGCATAACCCAATTAATTCAATAATATGCAATAAAAATTCTGACTTCCACACTTCGGCAACACTCAATACAAAAATTTCCATTTGCCATAGATTTTCCAAACCTTCCTACAACAGAACATAGCCACGTATTTACTTGTTGTGTCACACAAATCTGCTATACACTACTGATGTCATTTGTGCTTGTAAGTATTTCATAGTGCAAGAATATGCTAATTACATTCATGTATCTCACACCTGGAGAAAAACACCAACACAAACACGAGAACTGCAGCCGGCCTTTGTCAGTAAAAAATGAAAGTCTATGTATGAATGCTTTGCTAGAAAGTTTGTGTCATGAGCAGACGTGGGACACCGGCCTCTCTTTATGACGACTGCCTGGCAGAGCAACCAAAATAGTTCACCTACATGCAGAATGCAAGAATGCTAATCAGAAACTATGAAATAGAGAAAATTCTGGAAATGAAGTGCTGAAAGCCTACAATGTCAAAACTTCCTAATGGTCAAAGATTTCTGCAGTTGAAATCCGAAGTGGATTTCCCCCCCCTCCCCGTATTCCAGTTTTTCCTGGTCACATATACAACTGTCACTAGTTCTAGATGCAAAGCCTTCAAACATGTTTGGGGAGTGTGCTTGTGTACGCACATTCTGCCACATGATCACATGTCTTCTGAAAAGAACGCTGCATTCCTCCTCAAACTGTGGTATTATACATCCTGTATGTGTTGAACCAATTTGCATTCAGCCTATCAGTGAAGTCCAAGCATTCATCAGACAGAAAACTAAACAGTGACTTGAATATTCCCTAGAATTATTGCAAAATAAGTCTGCTTTTGCTGACTATTTCAGCTTCACTGCGAAATTCCCAGCACATGGCAAATATCAGCTGAGATAAAGAGCAGTCAGTGAGATCTCTGATGATTCCAATGTCATATGATGTCACAAGTTTTGTTTCCAATCTGCTACTGAAATAGATACAGCACTATTTTACTTTAAAGACTAAATTTAAAGACTGCATCTGCAGCATAGGGTGTTATCGATATGCTAAGCATCACTGTAACCAGATAAGGAAAGCAAAGGCAAATTTTGCCTGAAAAAAATTATCAGTTACCCACAAGGAAGAAACAATGGGAATTAGGAGCACGACCTTGATTTTTTTTCTTTCCCCAATCTGTTACAGTTGCTAAAATAAAGGTCAGGCTGGAAACATGTATCTGTTTTTTAAATGGCTAAAACATTATTTTATTCTGGTGAGTAAAACTTTACTGTAACAGACGAGTGCCTCATTTTCATTAACTGGCAAATGCATGATAAGGCATCAGCACTCTTATGTTGAAACAATTCACACTATTGTGAATTACTACTTTTTAAAAAACGTAATAAAAAGAGGCAGTGGTCTGGCATTACACGGAAAATCAAAGTAGCGTAAGAAAATAAATCAAAGGAATAGTACCTCATAAACCTCCACTTAAGAATAAGGCTATGTCTTAGTCCTTCTAGAACACTGACACTTCCTACAAGTTGAAAGGGATTCTAACAGACTTAATAGATCCATGCCAGTCATCCCTTCAGTGCTATTATTGAGGATTAATGCGTGGTTAATGATTGGACTAGATGATCTCGGAGGTCTTTTCCAGTCTAGGAAATCCTGTGATTCTGTTCTCTTCTTTGTTAAAAGTTATCTATCAAGTCCCAAATTTAGGTCTTTATCTTAAGTAAAAGGGTATTTCTTATCACAACCCATGTGACTTGAAACCTGGTGCACTGGTACCACAGATTTAGTTGCTCCTTTCTCTGAAATGACTTAAAAATCACCGGGATTTTTGCATTTAAGGAGCAGTCTGCTTGTTTTAAACAAAGCTAATATAACAAGAAACAAAAAATGGAGACAGAAAGATGAAACATAGCTTGGTGTAATATAATGTGCATTCATATCTTAAAAGCTGGAAAAGGACAATGTTGCACTTAGAACAAGCACAATCTGAACAAAGCATTCTCATGTCAAAAATAATGCAGAAATAATAACTAATTGAGCAGTTCCCCATTTAAAAATTATAATAATAATATGCATAATAATTATATTCCATGACCTTGTCATAAGCAGAAGCAATTTAGTCTCATAGCTAATGGTTTCAATTATAGCTTCGGTTACTGTTCAATTTCCTGCCTCAACTTTTTGAGCTTAAGCACAGCTGAGGCCTGCAAGTCGAAGCCAACATAAAGCCTTCACTTGCTTTTCACCTATGTACAAGCTATGATCAATTTAAAACGGACCGTGTCCTTTCAAATGTTCTGCTAGCACGCATAGAGAAGGTAGAAGTCTGCACTGAACTGTCTCTTCATGCCTTGCATCAGCTTTAATTTAGGACTTAAATGCAATCTTGAGCAGAAAGATTAATCAGTACCAGTCCAAAACCTCCAAGCTGTAAATAACAAAGAACTGAGATTCCATTCCTTTATCATTTAAAGCAAAACATAGCAAAATTATGTTCAAAATGAGAAATGAGCACGAGAGAATGACAGCAGAGATCCAGAAAGCAACACATTTCTACTGAATCCAAGGCTTATTAACATTCCAAAAGACAACATTAAAAATAAGAAATTTAAGAAAAATACCTGCAAGCAGGTATCTAAGAGGATCTAAAATCATGCAGTCAAAAGCTGTAACAGCCACACATTCTACAGCAGCAGGACACAGGCAAGCACCTAATGCACAGTGAGCAAGGTGATGCTCCGAGTCAGTAACAGACACTGCAATGTGTCACCAGCAGCTTGCATGAGAATTTTAGTCTCCTTGGTGCCAGATGCTTGCCTAATGACTTACTATACGTTTCTTTCTTATACATAGGCAGGGAATCTGCATTTGTTAAGGTTACAATTCCAGAGTAATGTGTGGCATCAGGACAAGCTGTCTTCAAAAAATTTGCTCAAAAAAACTCCCTGACAATGCACACCTTAGGTTAGTGCTATGGACTGAATATTCTCAATTTAAAATATTATGGGTATAAACTGCTATGCTAGATCATTGTTGTCCAGTTCTTTTTTTTTTATGTGCAGTATTTTATGTGTGAGTCTACAAAGTACACTATAAACTAATAGTATTATATTCATAGTATGCATTGGTATAGTATATATCATTATATATACACTGTGCAGTCTCTCTGCGTACGTGGAGAACTCCTCTCTTACTGCAATTCTTACAAGCATCTTCTGTTTGCTTTTAAATTAGGGATATAAGATCAGGTAACTGGCCGCAGAAACGCTGTCTGCTGCTCCAATGATTTCCTCTGGGTCACCTCACCATCTGCTTTTGGAACAGATGCATTTCTGTCTGGTGCCCTCACGAACACCAGCTCACTGCCTGACCGTACTTTGGTATTAGGCTGGAATAGCAAGTGGCTATACATTCTGTACCTTGTGCCAAAAGTCAATTGAGACTCACACCAGCTTGAATCTGAATGATTTTTCTAAAGGTTTCCATGGAACTGCTTTCATCATCCAACTTTGATGTCATTCTTTTTGAAAATTAATGGATTAATGGTCTGAGCAAAAAGACCTTGAGAGGGAATAAAACTACTTCTGAGGTTCTCTTGTACTTGCTGGCTTCTTTCTAAATATTTCCCATTACCTTGTGATATTGATAAGTACAAACCATAATACTAGATAGAATTACTTTCTATCATCCCTTTACTACTTACAGGATAATTCTTATTAAGAATTAAACCACAAAGTATTATAGGTACACAATGGCAAACAAAAATAAGAGTTTCCTCTTCCTCTTACACGCAACAGGACACAATGACAGTGGACAACAGAAGCAATTAAAAGCTTTAAAGATTCCATATACCAAGCCCACACACCCCAAGAAAATCCCAGACTGTTTAGAAACCCTGTTATACAGGCCATACAGTCAAAAATGTCCAAATCTGCGTTAATCAAGCACCCAAAACTCACACAAGCTTCAGTATGAGATGTATGTGCACTGAATGCAAAAGCAGAGCGCATAGTCTGCTGTGGCATTAACTGTGTAACAACATAAGCTATCCTGTAAACAACAAGCCTGTGTTTAGGAGTGACACTGAGGACTGATGCAATGTGACATACTCAAGTGTACCAACATGCTGCCTGCAAAATTCTGCTTTGATTTCTCAAATAACAGCTGTCGATATATCAATATTTTGTCATTTATACTTTCTCCCATCCAAGAGAAAAACAGAACTTAGAACTATTAGGTGTTTTCTAGAAGAAACTGACAATTTTCAAGACTTGATACCATTGAAATTTAGAAATTATTTTTCTGTTTACCTCTCCAAATATGACAGCTTTGAAATATAGGTCTGTTCACTTCATTCTCTCAGGAACAATAGTCAACAATCCTGCTGTCCCAAAATAACACAGTACGATTAGGAGCCTCTGTTCACCTGAAGTACTGTTCAGGAGACGTATAAAACCAAAATGGTAAAACCCCCACACTCATTGCTCAAGGGCAGTGATGGCAGCACTCTGTTAAAAACTGGCGGATATCACTGTCAAGCATCTTTGTCAAAACGAATTCTTCTGCTGCTGTGTTCAATAACATAGGGGACAGAGTGCACACTCGGCAAGGTTGCTGACAACGCAAACCTGGGAGGAATGGCTAGCACACCGGGAGGCTGTGCTGCCACCCAGCGAGACCTAGACAGGCTGGAGAGCTGGAAACGTAACAACGGCAACTTGGGAAAGAACGACCCCAGGTACCAGTACAGGTAGGGGACTGAGCTGTTGGAAAGCAGTGTGGGGGAAAGGGACCTGGGTGTCCCTGGTGGGCAGCAGGACGACCGTGAGCTATCAACGTGCCCTTGTGGCCAGGAAGGCCAATGGCACCCTGGGGTGTATGAGAAGAGGTGTGGCTAGTAGGTCCAGAGACGTTCTCCTCCCCCTCTACTCTGCCTTGGTGAGGATGCATCTGGAATAGAGTGTCCAGTTCTGGGCCCCTCAGTTCAGGAAGGACTGGGAACTGCTTGAGAGAGTCCAGCGCAGAGCCACAAAGACGATGGAGAGAGTGGAACATCTCCCTGACGAAGAAAGGCTGAGGAAAATGGGCCTCTAGCTTGGAGAAGAGGAGACTGAGGGGTGACCTCATTAATGGTTATAAATACATTAAAGTGGAGTGTCAGGAGGACAGAGATAGGCTCTTCTCAGTGACGTCCAATGACAGGACAAGGGGCAACGGGTGCAAGCTGGAACATAGGAGGCTCCATGTAAACATAAGGAGAAACTTTGTCATGGTGAGGGTGACAGAACACTGGAACAGGCTGCCCAGGGAGGTTGTGGAGTCTCCTTCCCTGGAGATATTCAAAGCCCACATGGACGCGTTCCTGTGGGACCTGCTCTAGGTGATCCTGCCCTGGCAGGGGAGTTGGACTAGATGATCTTTTGAGGTCCCTTTCAACCCCTACCATTCTGGGGGATTCTGTGTGATAGAAAAGTAACTAACTATTTATCATAGCAGTCAGAAGCGAGTGACTTGTAGCCTTTTCCAAATGCCTTCTGTGCTGCACCCAAACACACAGCCCCAAAAAGCAACGAATGAAGACACTTAACAGCTTAGAGATCCAGTACATGTTTTGCTGTCTTTATTCTGGTCAAGAACATCCAAGACTACATAGTGAGGACTGCATGCTGCAGATGAGCATCAGCCAGCCTTCCCTTCTAGAGTGTACTAGGACCTACTAACAGAAAGTCATTTGCACAGTGAAATGCAACACACAACAGCACAGTTATTTTTTGTTGGACTGATTTATGAACCAAATCATGCTTAGTACAGAGAGAGTTCCAAATCCCAGACATTTTGGAATCATAACTCATGTTGCTAAAAGAACAGGATATGAATTCTGGTTAGCCAGAGCAACCGAGGCTGTTAAATCCATCACAGTGCTCTAAGCCGTGTGGTTATTAGCACAGCAGATGGTTGTGATTTTTGACACCTGTCCCAGCAGTTTTGTTTCTCCTACAGCTTGCAGAAATTCATTCACAAAAGCCACTTTTCAATAAATAATTGACAAAAGCCAAGTTGGGTGAAATTGTATTTGCTGAGAATAAATTTATTGCTAATAATAGCTGCGTTTGAGTAAGAAAATGTTTCTCTCTAGTATAGGTAATCACTTCTGCACAGATATAATGAAAGGTAAATTTGAGAAATACAGTCCAAGCCAGAAACAGTTTACTATTTTGCATCAATAAAAACAAAACAATAGGTGGCTTATAGCACATCACTTTGTACCAAAGCTAGCTATCTAGTATCATTCCCAGGTAACGGTCACTGATCGTATTCTCAGGTGGGTGCTTTTATGATAGATTTGCTTTGCCATTTATGCAGAAAACATGTGATTTGCTTCAACTGTATTTCTGCATATAGCACTAAGGGTTCTTTGGGTTTTTTTAATAGAGTGCTCTCCAAACCATCCTGATGTAGGGAAAAACATTTAGTTTATATTGAGCTTCATTTTAAGAGAAGTTAGTTGTAGCACACAAACATTTGAAATTACATTAGTTGTATTTGTTCTTTTCTGATATTCCTTTTACACTATTACTTTCACGATTACTCTGATTACTTGGGGATTAAATACAATTAAACATGAAAGGCTCAACTATTAAAAATAAATTGGTAATTGGATAGATACAAGAGGTAAACCTCAAAAAGACAGCAAAAAGTCAATCTAACAGAAAGAGAGAGAAAGAGAGAGAAAGAGAGAGAAAGAGAGAGAAAGA
>JANVCC010000062.1:4109232-4124674 GCA_025345505.1 Todiramphus chloris collaris | reverse complement strand
AGAAAGAGAGAGAAAGAGAGAGAAAGAGAGAGAAAGAGAGAGAAAGAGAGAGAAAGAGAGAGAAAGAGAGAGAAAGAGAGAGAAAGAGAGAGAAAGAGAGAGAAAGAGAGAGAGAGGCTGACGGACTTAGCCAAGAAAGAGAAGACGCTTCTTTACAGAAGAAGTTAGCAGCTTCTTTTAAGTGTTCTTAATTTTACACGTGGACCACATACAGAAATTACTAGCTTCTTGCACCAGCTCACTGAACTTGTAGTAGTTGAGAGGGTAGCTGCAGCTAGACTTCACACTAATATATAGACTTTGTGCTGGCCTGGTAACTCTACAGCATGAAACCTTGTCCTCAGCATGCTTACCTGTGCCTGAAATTGTACGAGAAAGCTTCCTAAAGGTGCAGATGCTTTAATGTTTTAAAGAACAATAGGAATATTGCAATAATCTTATTTGTCATACAGCAATATGTTACTCTCTTGCATACTGTTACCCTGATTAGTATTGTACTACATGAGCAAACAATGTATTAGAGCTATCTTGCTCCTGTTTGAGAGAGAGTTTTCCTTGCTTTTAATAAAACTAACTACCCCATTGGATTTTCAGTCTGGCTGGAATGAAATGTACAATTTGTTTCCGAGACTGCATCCTGAAAAAATGGAGAGGAAAAACCTCTCTACTTCTCTCAGGGTTCATCTCTGACAGGAATATGACATGTGAGTGTAAGCCATCCTCAAACAAACTGATTCTACTCCATCCACGGCTTCTTGGAAAAGGACGGCTTTATCAGTTCATGTAATCTAAATCCCATACTTGAAGCAGCAACTGTTTCAGGAAGACAAAACTTCCCCAGCTGTTAAGGATATTTGCATGGCCATACTGTCTTCATCACATATGCAGAAGTGTAATATACACTGTGATATATAATCCACTATAACTCTTCTGCACAACCACAAGAAAACTTAAATTCTCTTGGTTATATCAAGTGCCACTGGGAGGAAGGAGTAGCAAAAACTTCTTGGTTTCACAAACGCAGATACAGCTATCACCACATTTTTTCATGGAGTAGGAGATTATAGCTATGACAAGACCTTAACAACAAGTAAACTAACAAATATATAAGTCCAGGGATTGTGAAGAAGAGAAAGGAAACTATGATGATCTCTATCAGCTGCTAACAGGACCCCCAGTCTGCTTGTGTTCCATGGAAAACCACTCCTATTTACCTCAAGCTTCTTAAAGGGCAGTTGCACTATAGAAATATTGAATGGAATTTGGGCACTCATACTACAAGAAAGTGCAGAACCATACTTCATAAGAAACAGATCTATATAAAATATATAAATACATATACATAGTATCTGTTTAGCAGAACTATACTAGAGTTTGTCTTTGCTCAGGGACATGGTTTAGCAGTGGGTTCTTAGAGTTAGGCTGAGGTGGACTCGATGATCTTGAAGGTCTTTTCCAACCTGAGCAATTCTGTGATTCTGTCCTGAAGTCATGCCTCCAACATGTTATGCTGCCAGTATCTTACACTATGCATCGCTGCCCCATAACTCACATCACCTCAAAACAATTTCATGCCCACTCTACTATTGTGCCTATAAAGAACGGGTTTAAGAGAATGCTGTAAAATGATCTCACTCACCAGTGTTCTCACTAGTTGAGGAGAAGAACTCTGAAGATTTTGTTCCGTGATACACAGAATATACTCTGCTGTAATCGCTGGGCTGTTCATTTCAGTCCCCTGGTGGCATTTACTGAAATGTCATCAATTTAAATTAGTTTTCATAAACTCTACAGTCTGGGAATTTGTAACAGCATCCTCTCCCCAGTATTCTTTTTCTAATAAATGGCAAATTAATTAACTAACATCTGTTAAACGGAAAAAATAAAATACATATAATTTACCTATTCTGTTTGTTCTGAGGTAGATTACACCATTACAAACACATAAACGGTGTCTGTCCCATAAAGTTTTGCAAATATTCATGGACCTGAGGGAGACTAATGTATTTGTCTAAACCATCACAATGCTGTAAACCAGACCAGTTTACAAATGGTATCTATCAAACAACCTCATTCTGGAGAAATCCTCTCAAAAATAAAACAAACACACACACCCCCTTTTCGATTTGAGCAAGACAAACCAAAAGCCACAGATACCTATTCTTATCAAGAAACAGTAAGACCAACAGTAAGAGCTGTAAAAAATTTAACCTGCTTAGTCTCACAATATTGCTTATTTTTCTATTTTACTATTGCCCATTGGATTTAAGCAGCAGAGAAATTTAGCTTTAGCTTTCATGTGTTTTATATCTCAATGAATACCATTTTTATGTGCCTACATAAAAGTAGGCACAGTGAAACAAAAGACAACTGGCTTGATTATAAGAACAAGAGACTGCAAAACACTGGGAAGGGCACAGAAGACCACGCAGCATTTACTTCTGACAAGAAGAATGACTTTAATGTCCCTATGCCACCCTCTGCACAAATTTCTTTCTACCAAGGACATTAATCACTGTGTGTCACTGACGTGGCAGTAGCTGTCAACCCTCTTGGTTGTTATATTGCTGTAGAAAGCATCCAGTGTGGCTTCAGCCAGAACTGACACCCTGAGCTGAACTCTGAGAACACTCTGTATCAGCTGCCAGGGGACAGATGATTGAGACCTACTTGCTTTGCTGCAACACCTTTCCTTTTAGGCTGGGTAAGTCACATCTAGTGATCCGATATAAATATAGGAATTTTGATGATTTTTGTTTTCCACTGAAAGACATTTCCATTACTTTAAAAAGATTATGTTTTGGCTTTTTTTTTTTTTTTACTTAGAATGATTCAGTGACTCAGAAAAATTGCCTGACGATTGCTCATAAACTATTTGTTGTGATTATTTCTTACAGCATGTGGCTTACAAAATTTCAACTTTGTTTACTAAAACTGCATCTCCACAAGTGCTTGTGTGACCCCACGTCTTGTACTGGGTCATAAAAAGAAATTTAACATTGCTACCATATTCGTCTTTAGGAAATTAAGAGAGAGACATATAGCAAGCAACTTGCGGCAGTTACATAAAAAATAATATATCACTGTTTGCAACAAAAACTTAATTTAACAAATTCCAAACCAGCATCCTCCGTACCAAGTTATCCTCCCTCAACTTCTGGTTTTATTTCCTAGCTCAATGACCCAAATTAAACAAGAAGTATCTCAAAGCACGTGTCCTGAAACACTGACTGACACATGGCAGGCAGGCCACAACCACCGTAGGTGAAGACAGTGTATCTACAGGATGTAATTTGGATATTTTAAAACTGCAGAACAGACTACTGTATTTGAGTCAAACCTGATTTACATAGAAGGCAATGATGAAATAGCAGTAGGAAACTTTAGAAACTTCTAATACCTAAAGAAAAGAATATTTACTGTAAGCAGTAAGATCAAGAATGAGAAGAAAATAACTTCAACTGCAACTAAAACTTGGAAGATCATTCTTCCCTCCTTTCTTCAGTTTTAGGATAACAGATTATTTTGTAAGTATTATTTGTTTGCTATCACTATCTTCACTGAGCTCAGATGGAGCATTTCAGAACTGGTATTTTTTTCCTTATTGTTTTCATTAGCCTAATCAACAGCATTTTATATGTACATACAGAAACATTTCAGTACCACAATAAACAGAACTATCATCTCCCTCTTGCAGAGTAACCCAAGTATTTTGAGATGTTCAAACTAATTTTATGGACAACATGGGATTAATTGCATGTTGCCCATAGGGGCACATCTTAATCAGGATGAATGCACTAACACACACTGCTGCTAAACACAATACTTCAGCCTCTAGATTATCCTGCTCTAAGGGTTCACGTAAGCAGCACACTCATTTCTCACAGAAAGGTGACTTTTTCCAAGCAACCCCTGCTGGTGTCATTGATGAGATCTAGAGGTTGCCCTCTGAAGCAGAACGAAGAAATTGGCTCAACTGGTGGGCATTAAATGGACCACTTAGCTACAACAAAGAAATTCACATTCAAGTGAACAAAATGTCAAGAAGAATTTTCTGATGTGTGGAAAACAACTGTTTTTTAAACTCAGAGTAATTATTATTTCCTTTTAAAACAAACACACTGCACTTGTTATACTGCATTCCCATGTGCACAACTTTTACAATGCAACTCTACACTCCTGAATGTAAATACAGTCCCCATCTCAATAAATTATCCAAGTCAGACTACTGAGTTATCACCCTAAAGCCTTGAAAACAATTTAATACCAGAACAGGGTGGGGTCTGCCCTCCCAAACTTCTACTTTTAATGGCATTAAAGTGCTTAGTCCCTCTCACAATGCACCAAGACAGCTGAGCAAGAAAGCTTCCCAGTAAAGAACACCGTCAGTATACAAATGTTTCTGGGTTTTTTTTCTATTTAAATCAAATACAGGGTATACATTGCAGCACAGGCCTGTCACAAGAAGCAAGCTGAAAGCTAAAGAGGCAAAGAAAAGTAGATGATAGCAACTAATATTTTATGAAGACAGCTCCTGGTAAGCTTGTCATCCACAACCAACTTAAAATTTACTGAGGAAACTTTTTTAAAGTTTTTTCAGTGCTTCCTAGCACTCTTGTCTTGCAAAATAAATACACCTCTCTCCCTGTGACGTTCACCTGGTGGCACTCAGAAAACACAGTACCTTCTACCGATTTAGAGGCCTACCAACCACACAGCACAGCGGGCAGATGACTGAATCCTGCTTCTTTATTCCTCACCCTTCCTGACAGAGGAATAATTTACAAACAACTAGAGTATTGCTTTGCTCTGATGTGCAATAAACTCCAAATGGCAACAGTCCTATTTCAAGCATTATTCAAAAGGATGCTATGAGCACAAGAACACACAGGTTGTGGAGGGGAGTGACAAGTGAAAGTCCTTTACAGTCATCACTGCTTAAATGTGGGAAAACACAAAGCTAGTCCCTAGGATCAGCTCTGGAAGAACATATTTGACAATTTCAACCTACTTGATGCTCAGTTAAAGAAAAAGTTAGAGAAACTCCATTAAACTAAATATTGCTACACTGATGTAAAGCAAGTCATCACTCTACTCAACAGCACAGAGCTTTAGAAAAGGAGAGGAGCCCGGTCAAGTTATGATCAACAAAATTTCTTCTGGTGCCTGACAGTTGAAGAACTTGAATTTGAGAGCAAAAAAGTGTATCTGCATTTTATTATGGGACTGGTGCTATGAAAGCCTTTATACATCGTTGCAGCATGAAGTGATACGTAAGAGAAAGGTGGATGATGAGAGCCGTTAGGTCTGTAAAATGAAAATCTTACTGGTAATGCCTAATTAAACGTGTACAAGCCAGGATTTTCCAGTCCATCAGTGAAGGAAAAGACCAGAACTCAGCACACTATTGCTGAGATGTGGCCACACAAATGGTCCTGCAGAAATTCTGCTGCAGGGAGGAATATATACACACACGCACATATATATACATACACATATATATATATACACACACATATATAGACAAACACATATACACACAGTCAGTTTTGTCCCTTTACAGCTCCACAACTGGCTGGAAGAGTGTAAGGCCTGTCACTAGCATTACTGTATATATTCCAGCAACAAGATTGTGTATGTTATTATTTCACATAATTCTTAAGAGGAAAAAAACTCACAAGTAAATATTTGCTATGCTTATGGAAATTTATGTAAACTGTTAATTTATAAACCTCTGCTATTTGTTAACACAAAACACCCAAAGGTGTTTGTTGCTTTGCTTTTCAGTAAAGATACTATTTCCTGCTCATAATTGTGTTAAACTGTAAAACATCTGTCAAGAATAAAGCAAGAGGGTAAGTCTGAAATTCAAGCAACTAGAGGTTTAAAAGAAAATATGCAGACATGGCAGGATTTTCCCTACACAATCCTCTGGTGCTTTACTTATTACATGGTTATTGCTTCCCTCCCTGACTCAGCCTATTCAATTAATACTGCCTAGGTGCTTGCTCCATCTTTGCTTCTTCAACACATCTGGGGCTATGGCCTGAATTCCACCAAGTCCAGAGCATTGCTCCGATTTCGTACTGGTACCGAAGTGGCACTCGGCTCTGTTCCTCGATGGGTGGCAGATCTAGTATCATCAGGAATTCCCTCCCCCCCAAGGCAACAGCAGGGGTTGCAGTCCAAGTGAGGTGACATGAATTACTTCTGGAATCTTGTCCTTGCCAACTGTGTTCCAGAATCACTGCATACTCTTGAGAGAAACAGAATTGCTATTTCTAAGCTACCTTGGGCATCCCCACAGTTTGCAAGGTTAAATTCATTTCGGAACTCTTGTTAATACTTACAAAAAGGGACTATGTGTAAACTTTTTTTTTTTTCCTCTAAATCATTGTCCATCTGGTACGCTTGTAATAGTCACCTACATTTATTACACAATAGATATCATCAGCAGTGCTTGGTTTACAGCATCTTCACCCAAGTACATGACAAAAAAGCTTGTTAACACTATTTAAATGTAATACACGCTTTATAAACGTGTTTTCTAAATAGAAACAAGATAACTTTGCCCTGCTTATCCTGTCTAAATAGGGCAGATGTGGGTCCCTTCAGTAAGTAGCAATCCTGACACTTACAGTTCATCTAAAACATAGGGCTTTATGTCTGTGCATGCAAAACTTTAGAATTACATGCATCAATCTGTCCAAGCCATATATTAAAGATGAATTTCAATATTGATTTCCACAGTATACTTATTTTGGCACTCTGCTTTATGTGGATTTGGCAGACATGAAACCTGTATCACTACCTTTACAATTTTTTATGAAACTTCAGCAGAAGATTTTCAGCATGTAAAAAAAAAAATAAAAGAGTCCTTCCCCCCAACTCTCCCCAAACACTCTATGTAAGTGAAGCCAAACCTGCTTACAGACTATGTATATATGAAACAGAAAGTACAGGTTTCCTTAAATATAAAATAAACAAACAAAACCCCTTTCATTTAATTACTAAAAAATGATTATTTTTTCTCAGAAATAACAACGGAAAAATGGCAATCACCTGTGAATACATTGTTACTTAGCCGATGTCTTCTCAGGAATGTATTACTTGGCTCAGAGATCCTTTTTATGTGTCCTAAGTGGTTTAACTTGCAATTATTTAAACAAGACCCTTCTCTGAGCCCATTTCTGAAGCTGTTAAGTAGCTCATTTTATAGAAGTTAACTTCATACTGAAAAATCAAGAACAGATAGATTTTCATTACTACATTCCTATTTTCAGATATTTATTTTAAAGGCAGCAGGTCTTGCTGATGAACTACCAAGATTCAACATCTCAAGACTCCTCTTGTACTTGAGATCAGCTCTTGATCACAGGGTTTTGGTGCTGCAATTCAACTGTGTCCTAGTTCTCTTTCCCTCTTATTTTGAAATGGGTTATTAGGCCTGTCTCTTAGACAATAAGATAAATAATAGCTGTTAAGTTTATGGTATTTGAAGGTCATTTTTCACTCCACCTTCAGCAATGCCTATTCACAAGCTGACCAACATCTGCTGTGTAGAAACCATAAATTCTTTATGGGAAAATAATTGAATCACTCAACAGAGGAACACCAATATGAAATACATTGCCATTAATTCCCTTCCCTGCTTCCAAAGTTCACAATCTGCTGGGAGAGGTCTGTTAGAATGATGTATGTATTTAATTTAATCCAAATGGGAAATACAATAGGTTCCAAAATGTTAAGCATACCATGGCCGTTATTACCACGTATTAGCTGTGATCAACAGTATGACCCCACATTTCCCCAATAATAGAGGGATTTCTATTTCTCTACAGTTTATTATTTTCCTTCTTCCACCTTAACTCACACATAACTGCATATATCTTCATTATACAACATGAAGAATAGAACACCCTGTTCCCTGTCCTGGCAGTCCCTATAATGACTGTTTTCAGACAGGCAAAAACTGGAAATTAATGTAGGAAACAAAGTTCTATTAGTACTGTAAAACATTACACCCCGCCAGCTGCTTTTCTCTCTCGAGCTGCTGGATAGGATGTGTGACAAAAAATGTAAGTACAACATTGATGTCTTCTTATAATTAAATAAGACACAATCCGTTAAAGCTCCCAAGAACACTAAACAAGCAATTATATTCTAAAGGCTCCTCTTGCTACAGACAATCATTCCAACTTTCACATAGCAAGTACTAAAATCTGAGCCACACTGCAACCATTAGTTCCATGACTTTTTCACAACTGCTTGGATCCAACTGGTCCTCATCCCCACTAGTAATGAAGTACATTCGATTTCTGGTTTGGATTAGCCAGGGCTCAGTTTCAAGAAATCATTTCTCATTACATTTTGCTCTGTAGAGCAAATCACCTAGAAGTCACTACATAAACACAGAGATAGAATCACATTTTGTTACTCATTTGAAGGTGTTCAATTCCAAACTCTAGGAATCTCACTGCAGAACACAGATAGTTTTTGTGTCACTTTTGCCCCATCAGTGATCAAATGTTCATTATCCAATATAATCCTACCAATCCTTCTCACTCCCTCCATTCTAGATTGGAGATTGCCCTATTTTAAGTATCATATAGTTTTGATGGGTTGGGGCTTGAGGGATTTTCTGCCTTTCATTTGAATTAACTGCAGGTATGAATTAACATCACATCTCCTCTAGCTTTGTTTGAAATAATGCTCTAGTTTTGAATGCTTTCTAAGTCCTGTTAACTAAGCTTTAGTAGTACCACTACATGAAAGACAAAACTATCACAGGCTACATACGCACAAAGGTAAAGGCAAAATTATAAAGATGAAGCAATGCAAAATTAAAGAGAAATAAAGAAATCAGACCTCTTTAGAAAAACTTCATCCTGGAATACATTTAGCTTGCTACTCTAATAAAATTTGAAGGAGTTAGAAGAACAAAGCCTTAAACATAACCTTAATGTTTCATGTAGTCCTACTGATTTCAAGATGACTCTGCTTATTTAACCTGCTGTACTGGCATACGAAGGGAAGATAACTCACAGGGCTTAATGGCTGCAGCTGGACTGCTTGAATTCATAGCAAACATCAGTAAACCCCCAAAGTGTCTGTACAGTTAGCTCCTATATTTTAAAAAACAATCCACAGTAACTGACAAGAAACAGCAGGTTTTAAGGTGAACGTCACTGTAAATCATGAACAAAAAAACCACAGAAAGCATGGCCAGTTGTTTATATTTAATATGCCTCTTCCCAATGAATCTGGGAATCCATAATACAGGATTAGACAACAAAGTAAGGCCCATCTTAGTTAGTAAAAGTTAATAAGGAATGTAAATATATTGGGCCATATTTTACTCATTAGAATGACAACAGGAATGCAATTGATTTTTTTTTTTTTAATGAACTTGTCCAAATCCTTTAGATCCAGATTACTGTATTTTCTAAAATGAGCTTTAGAACCCAGAGGAACTTTGATACACATCAGCTGTATCAGGATCTTGTGTAATATTTCTGGGTTGTGTTGTATGACAAAGTAAAGCAGCTGAAACCTTGACTGCCAGAATTTCGAGAGATATCTGATGGAGATCTTGGCTCGGTAAGTACACTGACTGACTGAGGACACAGCAAGGTTAGCAGGCCATCTGGCAGTCCCTGAAAATACTCAAAGGAGGAGACAGGATATCAAGCCTTTTATGCTGTAAGGGGGAGGGCATGGAGGGGGAATATGTACAAAAATTAAACCATGATAGACTCAGAAATAATATTCCCCTCCTGCCTAATGGAACTAATCAATAAATGCTATCCCTATGGATAAAACGTCAAACAGATGTAACAAAAATCTAATGATGCTCTGAAAGATTAAATAAGCAACCTAGCCAGAGGAGATTTCAACAAAAAAAGCACCGAAAGGATTGGAGACCACTGAAGATACTGAAAATGCTCTGGGCTAAACTGTTCCATGCTTGTGGGGATGAACACAACACAACTACCACTCCCTTCATAAGTGCAGCCAGTGCATAAATCAGCGACATCTTTCTTTCCTGGGGAATTTATCCAGTTGAAAGGCAGCCAGCACAAGGAAAGAACAGCTTCCATATGAACACTGTGCCCTCCTCTGCTCAATTCTGAAGGGACTCAAAGGCAAGGGCATTGCAGAACCTACAGTGCCACACACAGCCACTAAAGAAATGTGCTGTGCCAGAAGGAAATCAGATAACATTGTTTTAGTCTGTTCCTAGGATGACATAATACAATCATTGAAAGTGATACAAGGTTGCTGAGGCCCAGCCTCAAAACACAGTGCTTGGTCATGGAGAAGGCAAAAATCTCTAGAGAGAGATCTAAAAAACGTGTGCTTTAGATAATTAATCTTTTAATGAATATATTCTCTTTGATATCAGATTGCTACCTCAATAAGCTAGAATTAAAAAAAAATTAGAGTGTTTAAAAGACAGACATGCTGTAACTGCCCTGTAAAATGAACTTCTGGTCATTTCCCTCTGAAAACAAACAAAAGAACTGAAACTTTGTCTTTTTTGCTCTACATCTTGCATTTACCCAGAAACATTATTATAATGTACAATTAATAACTTTTCTAAAATAGGAAACATACACATATTTTTATCTCATAATCATTTTTCTAAAATGTCAAAGTTAACTATTTAATCAGAGGAATTCTCTCAAAGATAGGCACCCCTTAAACACATGCTAGATGCAACACACTTCTGCCTTCTATCAACCGAGATGATACACACAGAATTGCTATGGTTGGAAAAGATCTTTAAAATCATCAAATCCGACCATTATCTAACTCAACCAGAGCCACCAGTACTACACCATACTCTTAAGCACCGTATCTAAACGGCTTTTAATACATCCAGGGATAGCTCTTCAACCACTGCCCTGGGCAGCCTGCTCCAGTCTCTGATAACCCCTTCGGTACACAAGTTTTTCCTACTGTCCAACATAAACCACCCCTGGCGTAACTTGATGCCATTTCCTCTTGTCCTACCAGCTGTGACTTGTGAGAAGAGACCAACACCCACCTCTCCACAACCTCAAAGGTTAGGAGCCTCCTGACCAGTTCTTTCCATTCCGTGACACCCATGGCGCAGACAGAAAAGGCGCAAAACCCCCAAAGCATATTTCATTTTGTATCCAAGTCGCACATGTACGAGACTGGTATGTAGACTTGAGTATGATGGCTGCATGTGTTTCTGAAGCTACTTTTGACAACAACCTAACATGTAACAGGTGCACCAGCATACATCAAGAACTGATTTATTATGGACAACAAATGGTACTTCCACAACAACATTCTCAATTTATCATGTTATAATTGAAGTGTGGCCTCTCTATAGCCAACCAATATGCCAAGCCAGATGGCATATACTTTTCAGAGCTCCAGACATCAGAAATCCACAGCTCAACCTTTGAAGTTAACCAGATTGCTCTTAAACACACCAGATTCAAAGAAAGAGTACGCATGCTTTTAGAAACCCAGAGAACATAACTGAGCTTCAGTTAAAATCAGTTTGGCCTACCCTGGCAAGAATTACATATTTGTGATTTACTGGCAGTGAGAGCTTACTAGATTTTAAAAACTGTTCTTGCACCCACTTGAACTTCCTAGTTTTGGTCACATCTTAGTTTAACATTCAGTCAGTCAATTTGCTCCTGCACAGTTATGTGTTACCCATAATACCGTGCGTTTTCCTCTCATGAATGGATATCAAAACACAGAGCTACAAGGAAAAGCCAAAGTATTTCAAACCAGAGAGATAGCCCTAACTCTAGGCATCACAACAATCTCTCTCTCTCCCACCACACCCCCTGCCAAGATATTGAATCATTTGTCCATCTGTACTTTAAACTGCAGCTCTATTTTCAGCCACTCCATCACTCTTCCACATGGGAGAAATAAGAAGTGTCAAGAGCCACTGAACACAGCATTTCCACAGCTGATCAGCACATCGCTTCTTAAAGCAGATGTTCTTGTTATCATGGTGCACTGGGAAAACATCAGTACACTCAATAGTTTCTATCTCTTACTCTCTTATGCTGTCCTCATGTTACATGTTAACTATCTTAAATGTCTACATATCAAATACCTGAAATTCGGGCGTATGATTTCTTACAAAAAAATATATCAGGTAAACCACAACATTTCCAAGGAAAACTGAACCTTAACGCAGTTTACACTATTGAAGTGCTAGATAACCTCATAATTCAAAAAAACAAGTCAGATTATTTATGAGAATTAGGATGCAGGGACAAGAAAACACTCCCAGGAAACAAAACCAAACAAACCACACAGAGATGACATCTACTCTGAGACTTCCAAACGCACCAGGCTATATTTTTCCTATCACTTTTCATTCTTCACTACTTCTATAATAATCGTATCTCATATATATATATACACACATGTATACATATATGTATGTACACACACACACACACACCCTTTCATACTATTAGAAGCAAGAACATTTCCTTTTCAGTGGCTATCTGGAACTTAAGAATTATCATTAGGGAGGAAAAAGATTCCAATACATTAAAGGGTGGGGGGTGGGATTAAAAATTCCAGACCTCTTAAATCACTCAGATCACAGAGTAACTGTAAGCAGCTAAATAAGCCTATATATATTTCACAATGCACTTGAAAATCTCCGACAAAAAGCTCAGTATTTAACATGGAAAAACTTTCAGGAGGAGTTAAAACACCATTTCACAACATGTGACATCTTCACATACCAAGACTCTTGGGAGGCTCTGAAAGAAAAGTCAAATTACTAGGTGCTGCAACACTAGTACTTCATGTCTGATGACATAAACCTTGCCCTGTGTTACGTCAGAAACCAACTGGCACTCAAAACACCGTTATTTTTCACGATAGTCCTGCCCCACATTTCCACCCGGTTTGTTCAGCCACTTCACCAATAGAGAAAAGTTCAAATAACTGAAAAAGCGTCTCCAATCTCGAAACCCTTCAGTATTGCAGGCACTATTGAACTGTTTTGGTTTAGGTTAAAAACCTATGCCCCAAAACCAGAAACCAGACACTATGAAAGCGATACCAAATGCCGGCTGGTCTTTGATCCATAGATCAATAGCAGCAGCACAGTGCAGAACACACCCGACGGGCTGGTGACCAACCTTCCCCTCACTTCCAGAGGGTAACACCTGCCGAACTGGCGGTCTCCAGCATTCGATTCCCCTACAGCAGCTCCTGCAGGAGCATCTGCTGTGAGCTCATTTTCTGTGTACTGGTCATAAAAAATACCAGATGTTTCAAAAAGGAGACAGAATGATTTAAAGAGAATGTATTTAAGCAAGGACAGTGTTTGAGGCAGTGAGCATTAAGCAAATACCAAAATATTGGTTTAGTCTTAGCTGGTGAAAGGAGGAGGTGTGACATTTAATCATGCTGCAAGGTTAGTGCTCACCCAGCAGCTGGCTGATAGATCCTGTGGAATGACAGCCTGCCAGCACTTCACTTGAAGACTCCCTTTTGCTCTAACATCAGCCACAGAACGCAAACACCAGCTGAGTACGTTTCTATTTTGTGCTCTGCTCTGCGCACTGGAGTGGGTGCTGACACGTCACGGGTTGCTTGGTTGGTTTTTTCAGATGAGCAGTTGAAGGGAATATCGTTAGTAGCCTCAGAGCTCAGTGGAGGGAGAAGAACCAGAATTTTGGGAAATAAGACACAGGGCAGTATCCTCAACAACTATTCTAGGTCACAAATCACAAGTTATGACAGTCAGATGACACGGTGCAGTAAAAGATGAATGATCGGCAACTGCAAGTGAACCGGGTTGGACACTTCAGCAGCCACAGACTATAGCAGGGATACCGCTAATTAGACACGGAAGGAAAAGACACACTGGTCACTCTTTCAAAAATATGCCGGAATGTAAGATACTATTTGGCTGCCAGACTGAGGTTAGTACTTCTAGCCACAGCAGCAACAAATTCATTTAGAATTTAAGTATAATGCTGTTTGTAATGTTTAAAATATTAGAATAAAATTTCCATATCCTCTTGTCTTAGTAAGTGGCAAAAAGGCTCTTGACTGACATATCTGGCCCAGCCTTCTAACCTTCAACAACAGTGAAAGCTCTGTACTGTCGAAAACATGCTGATTTGCTAGCAGACAACAGTTGCACACACTGTTCCAGCCCCACTCAGAGGAATTTAGAGAAGCTCTGCTTATATCTGACCAAAATAAACCTTAAGGAGCAACACTACATTTCGTGTATTTTGTGGCATCATCTTAATCTCTTAAAGCTCTCAGCCTCTATGTATCTCAAGAATCCCACAGGCTGATGACCCATTAACAGTTTTTTTTACTGTTTTGCCAGTTTACATTCCAACCTGTGGTGAGGTAACTTGAATACTGAAGAAAAAGCGAAGATAAAAGGCAGACTCAATATTTTGTCTGAATAATGACAACAGAACTCAGTTCACAGTAAATATTTTTGCTATGTTGCAGTAAATATTTGGGCCACACAGTGCAGTATTCTAGGACATCTAGAGAGCAACATTAAAGCTGGTTTGGAATTTAGCTGCATTCTCCATTAAACTGAAAAGAAATATGCTGCAATTCAGAAAAAAATTCTTTGTTGTTGCTATTCTAGAGAGAAAGCACAGATCTTTAATTGTAAATTGAACTACTAAGAAGGCTATTTATGCTTTATAATCCTGCAGAGAGAAAGCATACACAAAAAAAACCCCAATACCTCATGCTTCAAAGGAAAGCTAAAACAACAGAGTCCCACCAAAAAGCAACCTGGAAGATTTTGTTCCACAAGTTTCCACAGAGTTACAGAAAAGAAGGTATTTTTCTCCTGGACATTTTCTATATTCTTACAAACTAGCCACAAGTCTCAATTAGTTCCCTGCTTTTCCTTAACTTAAACAGCTATGAGTATTCAAAATTAACCAGACACGTTAATGACTTCACCGTGGTGCTATGAAGCAACAAACCTCTTTGTGTATGACTAAAGTGCTTGCCACCATCACTAACCTTCAAGCACAAGCACTTGATGGGATTACGTTCAGGATCAGCCTTCACCAGAGCCTGTTCTGTTGCGTCCTTCCACAGCACACGAAACAGGAGAAGCAGCTCTATCGTCTCACATTCAGAAGGCAGCACTAATGAGGCCAAGGGATGCTTGCTTTATTGCCTTTCATTTAAGTACTCCCCAGCACCCGCTTTTCCCTTCGGGATCCTCATATCCTTCACGGTCCTGATCAGTCATCCCTCAGGAGCATTATCTGTTGTATAAAGGGGCTTCTTGTCTCTGCCACCTCCCAACAACATTCGCACAGGGGCCTATCAGGAAAAAGAATCACCAGTCCTAAGTTTTCAAAGAGGCAATGGCCAAAGGGGGCCCTGTTGCTGCACGGTCTTCCCCCAGGCCAGGAGCACA
>JANVCC010000062.1:4026743-4109132 GCA_025345505.1 Todiramphus chloris collaris | reverse complement strand
CCCCCCCCCCCCCCCCCCCTTATCAAAGTGGGAAAAATCATAAGACCCCAGCCCCTGCCCGAGAGCAGGAGGCTCACAAACGGGGGCTTTTTCTCCTCCTCCCGGCTCTGGCAGCCGAGCAATGCACGCTGGCAACCCCAGGACCTCTCCCCGGGCCCCGAGGCGCTGCCGCAGTTCAAAGGCATAAGGCGGCCCAGCGCGGGGGTACAAAGCAAGCCCGGCGCTTGGGCTAGAGGCAGGACCCCAAGGCCCCCTCCCTGACTCTCACCAACTACAGTGCTTGTATTAGGGGTGCAGGTTTTTAAGAATTTCCCATATGCAAGCTTGTCCTTCAAAAAAAAAAAAAAAAAAAAAAGCCTTTTTGGGCGTGCATTTTCTGGGCTTCGTTGCATCTAGACGTACAGAAGGTACTTAAGAAACGTCTACAGCAAGGAGTGGAGACAAATACTTCCTCATCATTTGCAACATAAAACCTACATACCGAAATCAGTAATGGCTTTGATGTCCCATAAGCTCTCAGAAATTATTTTTTTATGGGGGTATCAATAAACAGCCTGCTAAATATTAAACAGAACGTGCTAATGCTGGTTGTTATTATAATGATGTAAAACTAGAGTGGTGTAACCAGAGATGGATATGTGTTTTGCTTTTAGTAATAACCCATCTACAAGACAGTTAATGACAAGATGAAAGCAGCAAATCAAAGAAGCCTAATCCATAGCTACAGGCAAATGAGTCATCCTTGGTGCCTAAACAGGTAGCCAGGCAAATCATCTTTGACACCAGTTCACCATATTAAGCATGAAAAAAAGATGGTTATGGAACAGCAACACAGCAGAGCCACACACGCATTGTGTGACTAATACAGCAAAGCCAGACAAAATTTAACTGAGGGTGAAAAGAGAGCACTGTAATTTTTTTTCATTAGCTGAGGGCAGGTTATTCAATGCTTAGTCATTATTAAGTAGGCACCTTCTTGTTCACATTGTGAATTTTATGAACTAACTTGCATCAAAAGATGTAAGCAGATTGTTTTTAGATGAAAAGCATTTCTATCTGAATAAATAACCATGCCTCTGATAATAAATAACCCTTCAGTGAAGCTTCTGTGTAGTCAAGAAAAAAAAGATTATAAAAATCAACAGTGAAAAGTCGTAAGATGAGTCTTTTGCCATGAAGTGGAAGTCAATGCAAAAAGAAGCTAGGAAAAACATGGACTACAAGTTAATGTAAGTGACCACAGTAATGCTGATTCTGTACTTCCTCAGGAGTCTGCTACGTAACAAAAAGGAAGAAGAAAACAATAGGCATTTGGGTTTTTTTTTTTAGACAGCGTTTTGGCTACAAGATAAACTGATTGTCTTAGTGGGAAGAGACTACTATTTCTGTGAGACTGGACTGTACTTGCAGCTTTGCTGGATGCAGTGGGAATTGTAACCATGGTAGTAACACAGCTCTTCTCTCAGTGTACTGAGAGATGACATCAATTGCCTTTTGAAAGCTTTGAAAAAGACCCTCAAGGCAAGTCTCCTTTCTCGACGAAATGGCTGGACCATCCTGGGGAGGTAGACAACATGTTGACAGTACAGTATTAATCTTAGCACCAAGGGAAAGGGACAGATGTACACACGTTTTCTCTGAAGAATAAGTGTGGAGCTGCATTGGGCAGCTTAAGTAAGAGAAAGGGAAAAGCAACAGAGATGAAGGAAAGGAAGAAAGACTGACAAGGTAATTTACTATATATTCTTTGTGTTTCACATAATAGACCTCATCACTCAGTAATAAAGCTTTCAAAGCCTCCCAGATGCTCTCAAATGCAATCTTGGCATGACGTGATTTTCATATATGGATGTATTTATTTTCTCTTTATCTGCTATGTATTAAGAACAAACTGAAATGTGCTCTAACAAAGTTTCAACCTACTCTCCTAGGCAGAGATGAAATGTAACAAAATAACGCTCTTCAACATTAACGTCCTTGAAGATAAAGGAGCAATACTAAAACCACTCAGTTCCTTTCTCCCTGGATTAGGCAGATTTTTCTGCAGGCTGAGCTATTGTTTCTTGTCTCATGTTCTACCGATACTGTTAGTCTTGCTTAGCATGTGGAAAAGAGATCAAAAAGGGAGGAAAACTGGACCCTCTACTTCAGCAGATGGCACTATTCCCTCCCAAGTTAGGGCCTGAACCAAGGCTCTCAGGCTGTGGTCTGGGGCATTTGTGCTTCAGGACTTGCCAGCTCTCAGCCCACACAAGGACAAACTGTTCCAGCCACTTGTGTCCTTGCAAATGTCCATGTTTTGTTTGTAAAAGACAACCAAGAGAAAGACTGCCTCAGCCTGGGAGTCACCCAAATCAGGCAGATGGAATCGTGTCACTTTGCTTACAAAGTTGCTCACATCCCTCCTCAGATTCAGCTAATCTTCCCTTTAACCACAGACTGCAAAGTCGTGGTCTTCAACAGATTCATCTTACAGAGTTAGACCGATTTGTTTAGCTTTATATTAACACTTTGTCCAACTCTTCATGGGCATAATAATGTCGCCAATATTTCTTTAGTACAAATGCTGGTTTCTAATCATGTATCCAAAAGTGATTTGGGAGGAATATAACAATGTTTCCCTTTGATAAGAACACATTACTCTAGGGAGATTTATCTGCAGAAGAGGTGGCACGTGTAGTATGTACAAATTCCACAGTTTTGCATGCAATTTCCTTTCTCAAAAGCCATAGCATAAACTGGTTAGTAATTTCTAATTTGAAAGCATATTGACCGAGATAAAAACTGTTTACACTACAGAACAGAAGACGCACAGTATTTCATGTGACCGATTACATTTCAGGGAAAGATCACAAATCCAAGAAAACTGAATGCAACATGGAGAGAGCTAAGCACAGAAGCCTGCACTGTTCACTAAAGACGGCCATAAGATTTCTCAAAGGCAGAGGAGCCTTTTAGCACAGTGATCTGACTTTTTTCAGGCACTGTCACAAAGCCAATGGACACAGCTTTTTGCTCTCAAAGTTTTGTCTCAGCATTTAAGACCTAAGTAAACAGAGGGACGCTATACATGCATCTCCTGATAGTGAGACAGCTATTAATGAAGTGAAATGGAGAAGAAACAGCAAGAAGATGTCTTGAACACTTCAGACCATCCTACAGTCATGACTCTCAGATTCTGCTGGTTTTACTCTATCACCTGTTAAAGGAGACACTTAAGAAACTGAAGCCTAAGGGAGATTTCATTAGGAGCCTTCTGTCATGTCCTGGCAGAAACAGCACTTGGAATTGATGCACCTCTCTGAGAAGACAGTCTTTAAAAAAAAAAAAAAAGAAAAATGAAAAAAAAAGGAACGGCAACATTTTAAAGGGGAGAAAAATACTCTGAGCAGAGCCAAGTTTTTAAACTTTCAGTGTTCATCCCTGATCAGAGAGAAAGAGGCTTTCATGTAAAGTGGCAGTATTTCTGCAAAGATCACAACTAGAAGCTACAGTGACTTCAAATGCTCTGCGCGCAAAGAACCTTTTCATATCTTGCTTTATTGTTTGCGATTATGAAATGAGTCAAAAGAAAATGTATTAAGCATTCAATTTGAAGCTCTGCTTGGAAATAATCATGCATTATAGCACGTCTGATGAATTAATTATCATCTAAATAATAATGTACTGAGTTAGATATGTCAACAAAAGTTCAACACAAAATTGTTAAGAATACAGGTTTTTTCATAGCCTATTAATTTTCACCAAATACATATAAAGCAGTACCTTTGTTATAACTTAAGCTTTTATATTTGCTACAGTAAGTTTAACATCTTGATTAAATTTCAGATGGGTGCACTGCAATTTCTTTTTCCTGGCTTTTTCACTGATAGATCTCAGAATCTTTGTGGAGGTGAAACCTTATTTAAAAACTTAAGCCATCTACTGGGATTTATCCTGAAGTATCTGCCTTCTGCCAACCAACAGGTCACACTTCACATATGACTGTGATCTTATTAAACACCTCTGTACTGTCTCACTTCATCCAGGAAAGCAGTGAAAGGATAAACATGATATAAATCTGTTAAAAGAAGCATGTATTTCAGAAACTCTCTCTCAATAGTTTATATTAATTGCAAGTCCCTGCTGTGCATGCTACAATCATTAGTGGATTGTTACCTTAATCTAACTGGTGATGTTTGAAGTATCTACATAGGTTTCCATCACTGAAGTTACTTTGCTTTCACCTCCTGACACAACTTGCACATAACTCTTCGAAGACAGTGTGTGACTGTACTAGACACTGTAAGTCACTGCAGAGCAGTAATAATGAAGACTAGCATTGCAGCAGTATCTGGAAACATCAATGCATCTGAGATAGGCATGAAATAAAACCCTAAAATAAATACATTTGAACAGGACAAATGGCCTAAATGCGTACGTGTGTTTGGGAGGACAGAGGTGGCTAAGAACTTTTCTGGGGAGAAAGTAGTTGAATCTGGAAATGAGCTCTAATCCAAAAGGTACAACGATCTATTTCAGTCATGGACTGAAGAAACTGGAAATACCTTGAGCACACAAAGAGCAGAGGGGGATGACTTCAAACCCCAGTTCTGAAATTCACGGCTCAATGCCATGGCTGTCATTTGCAGTTTAGTACAGCTAACAAACAGATAATTGCCAGTCAGCCTTTTCTCCTCCCGCAGCATAATGCAATGGGTTGCATGGTAACCTTCAATTAATCAGAAGATCATTTAAATTTTCCTGAAGAAAGCACTTTTAGCTACTTTTGGGCCTAATAATAAATTTTATTCTTTATTTGGAGAAACTGACTGAAGCTCCAGTGCCATTTAGCATCTTATTTCACAGACAAGTGATTGTCCTAGGCAATTATGCACCTGCAGTACAGAGCCTGGTGAGAGTCGCTTCACTGCCAAATGTCTCTTTCACTGAGCAAACAACATGGTGAAATATGAAAACCAGAAGACTTTCTTTGCTCAGAAATGGTTTCCAATTCTTCCTTCTTTTTTTTTTCCCTCCTGTTTTTGCCTTTTTTGTTGTTAATGCCCTTTTCTTTGACATCTTGTTACTGATCTGAATGAAGTATTGACAGGTGTCTCAATAAAAATGCCAGTTTTCTAATCAATGGTATGAATTATTTTACATTTTTATCTGCAACATAGTTCATCTAAATTCTATTAAAAAAAGATGTTCCCCCTGCAGAAGACAGACCCTGGAAAGAGGCAAAGAAAGATAACAGCACTAAAAATGAGAGCAGGGAGGTGGTCTGACAACGGTATAATCCCTAAAATACTGTTCCATGGGTGGCATGACATTTGGAGGAATCTTCCAGGAGCTTTGTGCTAAACGTGTGTGAATGCTCACTGCAGTGATGGGAAATGACAGAGGGATTGGGTATAATCTCAGTGGTGCTACAGATCCTTGGGTTTTGTGGCTGTCTTTGGTGACAGTCTGTAGATTCTGGTTTTGACTTAGACGCTCAGTTTGTAGAGTAAAGTTGTTCTAGTTCTTTAATTTGGCCATCTGCTGTCCTAGAATGCAATCCAGGCTCTAGCAATTTTCCACCTGGGCTTACTTTGTCACTAAAGAGACACTTAGTTTCATACCCAATTACACAGGTAACTTTCACAGGGGAAGTGAGAGGTTCCTCATTCCTCCTCTTCACTCCTACTGCTGTATATGGAGGACCACAGGTGGAGCCTATTTGCTGTATGTGTTGAATATACACACATAGTTTTTATAAACCTGAGAATAAAATATGCACAGTCTTCCTCACTGTTCTTGGTTTTGACATAAGATACCTAATTAAAAACTTTCCTGACCTCAGTGACTTAATGATGGCTCAACAGGACTCTATTTTCAGGAATAAAGGGGTCACCCAGTTCAGGCACAGACTGAAAGAGCTGTAAACACTAAATTTCTATGTAGACCTGAAACTTTCCCTCGAAATTTAGCAGTATTAATACATGTCCATTTCTGCAAAAAGTGACAAAGAAATCCTGTCTTTTGCCCCAAAACAAAAAAAAAATTTTCCATGACTGTTTTTTAAGCTTGAGATTTTAATGAGATGGTTTTAAAAAGATTATTAACATGGAGGACTACTTCTCTAATTATAATAACCTTTCCGATTCTTTCCAAATAAATTTTGTTGAACACTTTTCATGTGATTTGCTTCATTATCTTTTCATTTAAATCATCCTCAATGACACACCATTTAATTAGGTTTGTTGTGCAGGTACTGATAGCTAAACTTATGCATTCAGCACATGCACTTTCATTTGACTAACGTAATAAATCTTATTCCTGCCAATGTCACCATCCATTACAAAAATTAACAAGGCATCATCCAGTTAAACTAAGTTTGCAAAATGTTGTTTATAAAGAATTTTTCTTCCACGCCATTATAGGATCCTTTATTGACGAGCTTCCCGGTGTTCTATGATCCTAGTCATAAATAAAGATTTACTTGTCAATGTGAGCTGTAAAATGTTACCTGCCACGAGGTTAGCCAATGTTCTCCTCTAGTCATAAATATGATTCCCTTTGTTGTAGTATTATTAATGTTGCATTTTTTTCTGTTATGAGATTTTACAGCCAAGAAAAGAAAGAAGATTGCCTAGTAGTTAATACCAAACATTTTACACACCACAAAAAAATTTCACATAATAATTTACAAATTTACTTTGGCCTGCAGCAAGAGGTATATATTCACATCTTGTTAAATCTGCAAATAAGTATGTATTCCTGTGCACAATATTTTTATTGTCAAAATATATTGTTCAATAGCTGAAAAAAATGAGCAGCATACTTCAGAAAGAATTCTGGCTATGATGATTAAGGGTCCCACAAAATCCACTCTGTGCTTCCATTACTTTTTTTTTAACAGCTTCCTTTTCAAATGAAACAAGATTTGCAGGGAAAAGTAATATACTTTCCTAGATCAGCTGATGTAATTGGCAAAAAGGACAAGCTTTTGGCCTGCAAGACACTCTGTAGGTCTGATTCTCATGGTGCTGTCTTTCATTTAGCTACTGCAAATCAACTGGGGTATGACTGTCAACATCAGTAAGCATAACTCACTAAAAGTCTATGGTCAGCTTACCTACAACTAAACTCATCAGAGCTGAAGCAATACTTTCCTTAAAGGTCACTGGCCAAGCAGAGATCTGGTCTGTTACCTGAAACTGGAAATCCACGACTTGAACTTTGTCATACACAGAATATAGACAAATGTGGCAGTGAATTCCACCGTTTTGTCTTGTACCATTAAATTAATATCATGCCTGCTGATGGATCCTGTTCCAGGACTATTTGCCAGAGATGGCCCAAGTCAGGTAACACTGAAGAGTATGACAGTAAAAAATCCCCCTCGGTGACAGCCAAAGAAGGGATAGTTACACCTGTGTGCTGATTTTGGCTGGGTCAGACCGTCCTTGCTGGATTTCCAAGAGTTCCCCACTCTCATGAAGGACCTCCCATGCCCCTCCCACAGTAAAGGTGAAATACAAGACAGTGAGATAGCTCAGATGGTTTCCTAGAACTAACGACTAGTCATTAGTTGAAATCATTTTTGCCTAAAAGTCATCAGAAAATATAGTGGCAGAAGGCGTGCCCATTTTCATTCTGCTGCCAGAGGAGAATGAGATACTCTGCACTTCTCTGCTTCCATCCCCTTCCTCAACAGCATGCTGATGAGTAGTCTCATCACAATCGGGAGATCTGGTTCAGGACTACAGTCCCTCTTTTCCAGAAAAGTGCTTTGACCACTGGCCTATGCTTCACTGTAAAACAGCTCTACTTTCAGCTTATTTTCCTATAAGCTGCCCCACTTCAAAATAAAAAGCAAAATTGCTAGGGCCACAGCAAAAAAGAACGACCCTGTTCATGGTGGGTCTCTTCTCCAAGGACCGTACATTCAGTGACTGCTTTATGAGTGAATATCAAGCAAGTCCTCTTATACAGCCTCAGAAATGCACGACTCAGAGAAGGACAAAACCAGGCACAGAAGACAGTCTTTTACACTCCTGCAGAGCATCTGAGGAAATATAAATGAGAATGGCTAAGGGCTCTATGCTCCTTCAGTATAACAAAGCTACTTTGTGGGCTGAGCCCACTGCATTGCTGTAATGATGCTTAGAGGATCACGTTCTAAATTAAAGACCACAATGGACAGACATGGCTGCTATGCATCCACCCTCCCTTCATGAAAAAGGGAAAAGTATTTTTTTATTCTGACTATAAACCACAAAAAATGTTCAGATCTGTTCTCCTCTGGTTTTCAGGCTTTGTGAAAGTAGGCATGACTGCAGTGCTGGGCCATCTGTGAAAGAGAGGGTCCAAATATGTGTTTTGAAGACAGGTTTTAAAGAGGTTGTCTGTCATATACAATAACAATAAAGCTGGAACAGCCCAAAATGAAGACAGAAAAAGCCACCTCTACATCTAAAAGTCATCAGAAGATGTCAGAAAGGAAGTGACAATGGCTAAGGCAGAAGAAGTAGTTGAGCTGGGCATTAAATTCATAATATTGTTAATGCCAATATTTCCAGAGTGCTCTGTTTTGTACCATTAATGAAATGAATCTGTGGTTAGAATACATAAACATAAACATATACTTAAACAGAAAAGGTACTTTGTACTCAAACTCTTTTTTTCTCTTTTGCTTTGCCGCTCTGACAATACTTTGATCTACAAAGTCTATACGTGTACACGCAGTAAAATTTCTAATTAAAACTTCTACATTTTAAACATTTTTAATCGTATAATTAAAGACTTAACAGTAACAGATACATAATGAAGAGTAAGAATTGTCTGAAATGTTGAATTTCATAGTTCATGACTTTTCAGCACTTAATTATGCAAATCATGTAATCTTAACATAACTTTCTCAATGGAATACGTCTTTCTGCTATTAAATTAATTTTCTATGTCTGCTTCTTCTACATTCTCTTTGTAGTCCCTGTCTTCAGCATAAAATATTAAAATGTAGGGTCAAAACCAGAATTCAGTGTATAAAGACTTAAAAAATCCAAGGCTGGGGGTGAGGGGAAGTGCAAAGCAAAGTTTGTGTTCAATGTAAACAAGCAACTATTATCTACACTCATGAAAGTTTTCAAGGACAAAAGCAAGGCCTGTATTTTTTAAAACCTGTGTATTTTACTGCAGGTTGAGAAAAGATAAAAAATCAGTTACGCTTTGTTGAAAAACACATGTTTTAGAGTTATATTTTACAGATAGAAATAAAATGGCTAACCTTAAGGTTTTTGGGCTTTTTCCCCCTCTATCTAGATTTAAATCCACTGCTGTTCTTCCTCAGGGTAACTATTTTTTTTTTGTGGCTGGTCTCTCTCACTCCAATATATTCGGTTACGTCACAGAGATTGTACTTCACCCAGCTTTTTCTATATTGTCAGCAGCAAGAGGAAAGCATCACTGTCTTCTTTGTTTCTTTTTAAATTGAAAATTATAATCAGCACCTACAATAATTCTTTTATTTGCAGGAGAACCTGGACTGTACAAGGAAGATGATAAACTTTCTGTTTACCCTCACATTATATGAAATAATCACAGCTTTAATAAAGAAAATTCAGCTTATAAATGGTTGGATCAAAAGAGAGAAATTTGGTATTGCTGGTCTCATACTTTCCAGAACAGGTATCTGAGATAAAATTAAAGTTTTGGCCAGCTAGGCAAACAACAGCTACAATGCTTAGTGTCATCTTTATTCTAACAAGCATGATAAAAGATAGCAGGCAGTAGTGGAGCAAACAAGAAATGGCTAAAACACAGAAAAAATAGGATATTCCACATTTAGTTTTACAGTGAAAGAGTAAGTGCCATCAGTATTCAAAAACCACTCACAGTTCAGATTTAAGTCCTTCCAATGTGCTTTCTTCAAATGTCACCTGTGTGCCTTCTATAGTACATATTTCAAAATACCTTCTTGAAAGTTTTCTGGTATATTTAAAATATATAATTTTTTTTTTATATTTAACTTGATAAAACATTTTTCTGGTTCTCAGGTTTTTTTTTTCCACTCACTCACTTATGTAAAACTAATTGTTATGAAAAAAAGGAACACAACAAAACACACAATATATAGATAAGCAGTTAATGTTATTAATAAAAAAGCCACTGGCCCATAACACTGGCCCATATAATAATATGCAAATCCCCCACGTCCTTAATCCTGGCCTGACTTAACACAGCCAAGAACACTGACTTCCAGACCAATGAAAAGAAGCCTGACCCTGATACTATCTGCACTTTTAAAATTATTATTCCTATTTTGTTCACCTTCAGTGGAAATACACTTTGTACACTGCCCTACAATTCATCCTGCCTCCCTCACTTATCTCCCAGAGAGGGTGTTTCCTATTTCCACCCGACCACATCACTCCTCATGTCTCTGGTTCTGCGAGCAGGTCAGTCAGTAGGAAACCACTTGAAACTCCCTCCCCTCCTTAACAAATCCACTGAAAGATCCCTTCCCCATTGCTTACTCTGATGTTTTTTGGTGAGGGTCATACCACGGGATATCTAAGATATCAAAGTACTGCAGAAGGACCAAGTGAAAATGAAAAAAGAGATATGCATATGAATGAACAACTTCCTGTTAGGATGCACAGTAAAAAGGGATTTTTGTGTTGCTTCTAATCAGAAGCAAGAACTGAAATAACGCTCAAACCTTAAACAATCAACATCTGCAAAGTCAATCTGTATGCTTTGCTAGAACACAGCAGTACAGCTCTATAGTTTTGTCACTAATGGAACACTAAAAATGGTACATAAGTAGTGTTCATGAATAAGGAGAAAACCAAACCAACACCAATTTAAGATGTGGACTAGAAGTGCTTCTGTTAATGTGAAATGGTTAAACTGAATGCTCTGGAAAATTAAGTAAATCAAGGGGATTATGGTACTTTTTTCTGCTCTCCTAAAGCTCCGTAGAGTAGCAATGAACAGCAATTAAGAAAACCTACAGATAAATGTCCCCTGTAACACTTACTATGCCTCAATTACTTTCAGTCCTTGTTAAAAGAATCCCAGGTGGCTATACAGGAATATATGAGAAATCAACCATTAGTCAACCCCAAAGAAAGGCTTGGAGATTGTACACTTGTACACCGGGTTCTTTAAAATGGATTATTGTAGTTAGTGCAGGGCTTAAATAATTGCAGAGAACTGAATAACAAAGAACGAGTACAAGGAGAGCTCTCCAAATTAATCATACACTGCAAGTGCTTGAAGCAAGAGCTTTCAACTTCAGTTTTCCAACTTGATTTTTGTCACAGCAACAGCTGAGTACCATTGTAACAAGATTTCTCAAAGGCTGATGGGATGAATTCAGACAGTAACAGGATCAAAGAAAGGCTGCCATGATGAGCAGAAGGACAAAGTGTCTAAGATACAGGAAAAGACTAGGTTTATTTAGTCTCACAAGGAGAGGTGAGATGCGTTTGCTCTTTATCAATACTTCAGGACAGTTAGCAAAAGACAAAAAGAACTGCTTACTGTAAGAGATGATACAATCACATGAAAACAAGCTAACCAACTAAAACAAACAAAAAACTACAAAATAAAAACAAAACAAAACACACAAAAAAAAGAACCAAACAAGAGACTAAGTACACACTTTAAATCCTTCCTCTTCCTCTTTTTGGGTGGCTGTACCTAGTTGACAGAGGTGTTAATGACCTCAATGTCTTTTTTTATCTTGGAGGACACAGCAGATAAGCCCTTGGATAGGAAATGAGATGTCAAACTTTCACCCATTGCGCTGGTGGATGCTTAAAGTGGAGGAGCTTAAGGAGGAAAAAAAAAAGAAATTCTCCTAAGTAATTTCTAAGCACTCCAGACTAAGCACCTTTTAGGCTGGTGATGAAAGAAAGGGGAAAAAAAGAATCAGAATTAAATTTCTTCTGACACAGGAGGGTGCTGAAGCTGGACTTGTGCATGTCCCTGAAAACAAGCCATTTAGTAAATGGATTTTTTCACCACTTCCTCCTATGGAAAATTCCTAGGTGTCTATAAATTTATTCTAATAAAGAACTGTGCACCACTACACTAGTATTTTGCTATGCCTTCCATATTCATCCCCTTGGAAAAGTTAAGAATAAGCCAGACCTGTCCCTGTGTTGCTTTAATGCTGTGCATGAGGCTTTATGTGGCTTTTCTACTCTCTGAGCACCGTAGCTGCACTGCAGGGTCTATCCTTATGCATTTAAAATAACACTCTAGCCTTCAGTGTCACTGCAGGGAGCAGACTGTTTGCTAGTGCCATGTTCAAACAGCTACAAAAATACAAAATAACCTTCACAGTAAGGCTCAGTCATTTAATCATAAAGATTATAATCAAGCAGGCTACTCAACTGAGAATGCACATGAAGTTAGCGAGGAATAGAGAAGAAAAACAACCTGAGTTTCACTCAAGACTGTGAAGATACATATACTGCAAGCTTCAGTTCCACCACCCCACCCTTCCCAGAATCTGTCTCTTACCTAGAGTTGAAATTCATTGAGAAAACAGTATAAAATCTCATAAATATCATAAAGCTTGTGAAAAGGCAAGACTATGCTTCATAGGCATTGCTGAATGGCCCTTTCACCGTCCTTCACTTCTTATAAACCAAATTCTGTTAGACAGCAGGGGCAGGCTACAGCATTCAGATAATATATAACACTTGAGGCTGTTTCCCTTTGTACCTCAGCTGTCCCTCTCATTTCTCACCTTTCTTGAGATACTTGTTTAAATGTAATTAAGTAGAATTTAACAGATGCCTCACACTATTCGTGTACTAACCTGCTGGAACGTGCAGGGATTTGGAAATAATAACCCTAAGCACAGATCTTACTGGTTGAGAGGATGTGCATTCAAAATTAACCTTTCAACATTTAAAGCATAGAATGAACAGTTGAAAATAGCTCACCAATTTCTTTGCAAATATTCTCAAGGATTATAAGACTAAAGGAAATTTATGCACTGTGGTGTTTGAACCACACAGAAAATGACAACGTGCTATTGCGTGAGGTGAAGACTCAATATATTTGATTTTAAGGAAATATGAGCGCTGATACATCATTTCTCTGAGTCCAGAACAGTCAGAGGACAAGAAAGGTCTGCATGGACCTTAGAAGTCTCAGATGCAACACAAATCTCTGTTCAACAAGCATAAGTGGGCTTACGTCTTTACACTTCCATGATGGCCAGGTTTGCCTGTCACAACACACCACCACAACCCTCACAGCTATTTTATCCTAATACGAACATGGGTCTATTAAAAAAGAGTAAACAGGAATCTTATGAACACAGCAGCAACTCACCACTGACTCAGATAGAAATTCACTGTACCCTAGTTACCAGTGCTTTTGAAAAGATTCTTCTTTTACTACTTCCTTAATAAATAACAGACTTATTATGCCCTTGACCCTCAGGGATTATGATTTAGAGCTTTGAACTAGTTCTGCTCTCCAGTGGCTGACAGGTGCAAGTCTTTTCCTATTGAGACTGGTGTTATTCCACCCATGCTTCACACAGTTAATCTCACTCCTCCTGCGTTATCCCTTACAGCTTCCAAAACATTTCCTCAAATACTGTACGTAGGCTAAACACAGGACACATCTGCTGATGAGGGGCCAAGTACCTCCAGAGCTGGCAGAGATTCAGAGCTGCTCTGTGGCTTATTTAATACTTGCTTCCATTTTCTTATGAGACTCATTCTTTTGCAAAGGGAAATGAAATACTGCTGCTCTTCTCTCTGAGATATGTATATTTAGGAGAAAGGGGGGGGGAGGAAGTGTGTTTTTTTGTTGGGTTGGTTTTTATTTGTCTGTTGTTGGGTCTTTTTTCTTTTAAGAGAGCTGGATTCTTTCAAACATCTCGGTAAAGGAAAAGGATGTATGTCCAAAAGAAAAGGAATCAGCTATTTAATAAGACCTTAGGAGTGATCTTCTTGTAGTTCTTGAAATTCACCCTAAAAAGCCTTGCAGAAACACTTTAAAATACACAAAATATGTAATTTTTCAAGCTGCAACATTTGTATCCTGATACAGACAAGGTTTGCCATTCAAAACCTCTTCCTTTCTGCAGACCCAGCTATTCTTACAATGTTTTATCATATCATTTCTAACCTGATGTTTTCTACCCCTTTACGCCTT
This sequence comes from Todiramphus chloris collaris, assembly GCA_025345505.1. Taxonomy (NCBI): domain Eukaryota; kingdom Metazoa; phylum Chordata; class Aves; order Coraciiformes; family Alcedinidae; genus Todiramphus; species Todiramphus chloris. The sequence continues at coordinate 4,094,975 of JANVCC010000062.1, read as the reverse complement.
TCACTTCAGGCTGATTTAGAAATGTTGATTCTGACCAGCTATCTGCAATAAAACAAACCATCATCCTTGACCACACTGATAATCAAGTACCAACCATGGAGCCTTGTTCCTTGAACTCAAAAGTTTTACATTATAAAACTGATTTTTTCACTAGGTTGGTTGCCAGTTAAGCTTTCTTTCAAGATTTTATAGAAACCATTGCGATCTTTGTTGGGTTTATTTGTGGGCTAAGTATTGTTATCTTTCGTCACATTTCATCCAGAGAGAGAATGCTATCTTTATAAGCAATTAAAAGAACTTCATGAATATCAGCCTGTAAAATCAATTTTAGCATGATGCTGATGAAGTCTGCACTTTTCAACAGCTGTGAAGGTGGATTCAAGGGTGAATGGTGATTTCATATTTAAAAAACAAACCAAGACAGATAAATAGCACAAAATGCTGAGTTTACAAAAGCATCTCAAAACCCCAAGCAAATTGCATCTCAGAGACAATCCATACACCACCATTTAAGGTGAAGATTCATTTATGCACTTACCTTGTGGTTATGGGCAGTTTGAATTAACTTTAACACTGATCATATGAGGTAACTTGAAAACTGAGTAAAAGCAGAGAGGCAAGCTGAGGCGTTATGGGCATGGTGTGGATCGCACAAAGAGAGAGCATATCACAAATGTATTGATCTAAAAAATGTATGTATTGGTAGAGGTGACCTGAATATGCAGCAATTTGAAATGCGTGAAATAAGCAGCATTTGGTATTCCAAGCAGATAACGCCCATGAAAACTCTCATGCAATTGTATGAGCTACAATGTAACTTGGCTGTAGTACAGGACAGAAAGCTTAGACTGAAATTTGTCTTCGATTTTGCATGTTAAAGTGAGCTGAATTCAAGAGATAGAAAATAAAGTGTATTAAGTAGTAGTTATAGAGCTAGACTGGCTCACTGGCAAGAGAAAACTAAGAACTTGACATTTATCTTCTAAGAAACATCACAGCATGTATAGTTTCAGCCAGTATTTTAGAAGTGAACTGATTAATGAAAATCTAAATACTATTAAAAAAAACTTTTGCAGAATGGCTTTCCTGAGAGTCAGCTTGCACCACATTTGTCATATCAATATCAATCACCCCAAGCTTTAAGAGCTTTCTCCTATATGTAAAGCAGAAGCAGCACATATTCAATTTGATGAGTTTGTCCATAATGGTCAGTTCTGGATTTTTTTTAATCCATTATATTCACTCTAAGTTCTGTTTGTGGATTAGTTTGAAGAGCTCGTAGGTAAGAGGAAATTAAATGATAACAGACAAATTGGTCACACTCTATGGGCTTCACACTTGGTTTCAGATATATTAATAACAAGAGTAATACCCATTTTTTTGTTAGGTATGATACCTACGCAGTCATATACCTGTAAAGCATTTTGGGTAATATTATTTGGGTAAATTTCATTTCTCTTGGGGAAAAAAAAAAAATTAACTTGATTCAAACAATAAATTATCACTGCATTCACTACTACGTAGAAAATTCAATGTATCTGTAATCTAAAATATCTGTGTAGATAATGTGTTTCATATAATTAAATCAATATATACTGCAATATTGAGTGAGGTTACAAGCTGAGATGACCCAAGCTTACTTTCTGTGTCACTAAAAGCAGCTAGACAAAGAAAACTCTATTACCCACTAAAGGAACAAATCTTGTTCAATTTGCTCTAAGTGCAGTCTATTATATAAGACACATAAAATGTCAATATGACTCTCTCACAAAACAAGGAGTGCGTCACTATATTTGGAGTGATTGATGCAGTACTCTTTGAAGCATAGACTTGATATTAGGCTTCCATACCCATATTTAAGATATTAGCTTCTTGTACATCACTAAGGATAATGGCAGGATGGTGAATGTTAACTCTAGACAGAAACAATTAGTTGAGTGAATATTTCTCTTATAAATCAGATATAACCCAGAAAATTCTAACTCCATTAATTCTTTGTCACTGGAATAATTTCTAAATGGAACGATTATTCAGGTTTGTAAAGCAGAGTTCACTAAAGGCAGAAAAAAGGAAAGGATGTGAATGCCAGCCCCTTCTTGCCTGAAGCCATCCAGTGGTGTGCATGTACTGAAGGAAAGGGAAGGTGAAGTAGCAACATGAATTATAATATAGAGGCATCTGGAGAAAATGCCACAGGAGTTGACCGAGCCAGCTACTCTGTGGGAAAACCGACAGGATTGCTCAGGTCAGAAAGCAATCAGGAAAAAATACGGATGCTTCACATTTCAGCTCCTGGCTGAACATTTAGGGATTACTAGAAATAAAGTGTTTGCTATAATGCTAAGTGAATTTTGTGATGGTAAACCCCCTACTCACTTAATGACAACACTGTCTTCCAGGACTATTTGAAACCTCCATCAAAAGCAAGGTACAGGCTGTTTTCTTGCAAACAAACTCAGCTCGCAGTTAGCCGTATTTGAATTCCACCCAAGGAATTCATTAGGCTGTATTGATTTATTGATACAAGAGCCTGATCTAATTTGCATGTGTAAATTAGCAGGAAGAACATTTCCCATTACTTAGCTATATGGCTGGAATGACTGTTTACTTAATTTCCTCCCGCATAGCTCTGGTTTTTGCAAGATGCATTTGCAACCGAGGATGTCATCTCAGATTTAGTTACATGTTGCATGTGCTTTATAAAAAAGAAAAGAAAGCAGTACAAACTTAAATGTCTCGGAATTACAATTTGCTACCAGTCATACGGCTCTCAAAACAGAATGCATCAATTGTTTGAAGCATTTGGGTTTCTCCTCAACAGAAGTACTAGAAAATGATTATTTGAATCTTAAATTTAAGAAGAAAATGGTTTCTGTCATCTTTGATACAATTTTTCTTAGAATTCTCCTATACAAATCTTAAGTTTCAGTACTTCACCTTTGTGGGAGGTGGGCAGTAAAGCTCATTTGAATATGAGATAATACATCTGTTCTACTCCCTTTTTATGAGGAAATAGACAGCTGGGCACTTTCATAATTCAAACTGAATGAGGTGAATCAAGAAATAAGACTCCACATGAAATGTTATAATCTCATACTGCATCATTTTATCAACTGCAGAGGATCAGACAGTTGAACAAATCTAGTTATACTATTAGATTCCTTTCAGAACTCCAGAGAGGAGAAAATGAGGGAAGCCAGTCACCTGAGGATCCATGGTTAGTCATCATCTTATCTTTTTGTTTACTAGAGGATTCAAAACACTCTTAAACGTCCAGACACTCCCACCCCCCAAAAGATGGAGATAACCAAAAAAAGCCAAATTTAGCGTAGCTGGTTTCCAGTACTTTGCAGTGGAAGCTTAATTGAAGAGCATGTCCTGCTCCAAAGGGTCTGCTCCTTCAAAACATGTGACAAGGTAAACCAGGGCAACAAGCTTCCATCAGAAATTAACTTCGAAGAAGTGACTCAGTTATGTACTCCGAGACGTGTAACTGGGTAACTTTTATTTACTGGTTAGTAAGCTGGAAAAGGATAAAGAAGAAAGTGAGATAATTCTAAGGCTATGACCTTATATTTTAACTCTCTGGGAAGCTGCTGTAAAGGCAATTTAAATGACTGAAAACACTGTGGCTATTTACTGAGCTGTCCCAAAATCCAGCGAGGTCACAGCTGCTCTGAAGTGGAAATTGAACAGTATTATTTTTTTTTTACTATACTAGGAAGCAATTCTTGGAATGCTTCATTTTCTTTTAAGTAAAGCTTGCTGTGTAGCTGTAACAGAGAAAAAACACCCACAGAAGATAAAGCTCCCACAGCAGAAAAAGTACTGTAAGCCCTTCTACAGGCAGTGCATCAGGGGACCTGTATCAAATTCATGTGTCACACCAAAGACTTAGGGAAACATGAACAACAATCAAGACACCAAATTCAGGTGGCTTAAATTTTGAGATAAAAGATGAAATAACGGAGTTATTTAGAACCATGCACAGTTCAGAAGCATATTTGGAACCAACAATGCCATGCAAAAATACCTTGGCAGAAGACTGGAAGGTGACTAGAAAGACTAATTTTAATTTTTACAAGTTTCTGGAAAACTACTCCCAAATTACCAACCAATAATTCTGAAATCTGCTCCAAATAAATTGTTGGAAACTATTAAAAAACCCCCACATTATCCAAGTCATAATAAATAGGTTCTATTACAGAAAAATCAACATAGTGTATATATAAAGGCCAGGCATGCATTAAAAATACATTGTAAATAATTATAGTCAATAATACCAAAGTCAGTAAGAATATGGATAAGAGAGATCAGGTTAATACAGCATACATGGATTTCCAAAAGGCCTCCTGCAATAGTATTTCAAAGAGGTTTTCAAATAGGCTAAGCAGTCATGAGAAGGAAGGTCCTTGCATGAATAAAATAGCTGATTAAGAAGAAAGATATTGAAGGTTAGTTTAAAAGTCATTTCTCTCTCTGAAGGGAGATACTCAGAAGAGTCTAACGGGATTTATTGAAGACCCTGGTGTTCAGCGTGTTTTTAACTTATCTGAAAAAAAGGATTGAAGAGTGTGATGACAAACTTTCAGGATGCTACTGTTATTCACGGTGGTAAAGATAGGAACTGACTGTGAAGAACTGCAGAAAAACCTTGCAACCAAGCAACTGAGTGAGATAATGGCTGATGAAATTCAGGAAGGGTAGTTGTAAAATGATGCACGAGGGAAAAAAAATAATTTTACCTACACAGTGATAAGCCAACCACAAATATGTAGGAACAGGATGTTAAGGTCACTGTAGATAATGCTGTGAAAACATAAATCCAATATCCAGGAGTGTGAAAATAGAGAAGTGAACATTAGTAATTACTAAGAAACAAACAGAAAAGCAAACAAAAGTATTATTATCTCATTGTGCAAATCCTCCGTACCATTGCATCTTAAATCTGTTCGCAGTTGTGGTCCTCCCTACCAGTGAGAATAATTCAGGATTATTCCTCAGGAAAGGACCCACTGCCTGAACCAGCTCTTTCTAAACTTCAAGCAAAAATGATTGTTTATTTACAGCTCTACTTTCACTGCTGCTGTACAATAGAGGAAAAAATGGTAATTTAAAAACATCTGCCAGGATTTCTGGATGGCCATTTGCTGCAGTGTGGAGTCTTCTGACTGTGATAAGGAAAAAAAAAAAAGCAGCTTTTAAGCCTAAGGATTTCACGTGTAAAACCTGAAGATGGATTTCATAATTGGTAACCACCAAGGAAGAACTACTCTGAACAACAACTGTATTTCACTACAGAGATACTGAAAAAAAAAACCCAAACCAACCACTCTGTATCTTTTTTTTTTTCTTCATGTAGTTAAAACAACAACATATTGAATTTATGGGAAATCTCATTTAGAAATTACTAGTAATCTAACATTTTATTTCTCTTTCAGCTTATATTGATTAACCTTTGAAGCTGGAGAAGAAATGACTCCTTTAGCCTGTAGGGAATAACTAGAAAGAACTGAAGTAGGAAGTCACAAGACCAGAAATCAGGAACAACTTGGATTTAGTACTGTGGGGAACGAATCAATACAGTATGGCAGTAGAAAGGTATACGTTCTCAAAAATCCAAATTTTAGGGCATTAACAAAGTTAAAAATTAGCTTGCAAAGGGAATTCTTTTTTTTTTTTTTTTTTTTAATAGGAACCAGTAGGCTGGAACAGGTCAATGCAGACTACAATGTAATCCCATTTAAAGTGGTGTCACTCAGGAGCAGAAGTAACTGGCTTGTACTGGAAAATATGTTATTAAAGAAAAAATTATACAAAGACTAAGCACGTTACATGGGAAAGTCAGACCTAAAAGTCTTTAAGATCACAGCAGGAAAGGTACAATAATCTATCTGAACCTTCAGAGAAAAGAACAAAAATCTGACTTCCAAAGAAAAGAATTACGCCTTTAGCACTTGAGGATTTGGAGTTTAAATGAATGCTGCACAGCATTTTCAGTCTTGTCCCACTGGCCTTCATCAGCCTGGTTAAGCTCAATGCACAGAGCAAAGATGATTCTTCAGCATTGTTGTCAGGAATATAGATTTATTTGAATATTAGCCCCTAGGAGTTAATTAAAATTCATTTCCCCCCAAAACTGTAGTACATATTTGCACATAATTGTTTGTACACAGTACATAATTGTACTAATGCTGGCAGCTGAGCTCCCGTAAGTTATTTCCATTTGAAAAATTCATCTGAAACTTTAGTGCTTTGGAAAAAGTTGCAAAGATTTTTAAGTCCAAGAGGAACCTTATATTAGTAGTACTAGTCTTGAGAAGCCAGCACTGATAAATCAAATGAGCAGGCTCTCAGGGACAGTTCTCATGTTTGATCTCACACAACACAGAAATGCTGCCTACAAATATGTTCTGTATTTCAACAAGGAAACCTTCAAGTCTCTCTGGTTTCCAGGAAATCACATTTTGATTCAGCACAAATGGAAGATTTCATAAACTATGCAGGAGGCACTTAGTATGTCATAGAGAAAATATTCAAGTCCTTACGTAATCACGTTGTTGGTAACATTAAGAAAGGCTGGATTTGCTTGTGGGAGGGGCAAGGCAGTTATTTTTCTGTAGGAATTTGTTATAATAGCACTAACAAGCTTGTGCCAGTTACCAGTCAGACCTAGAAAGGTTTTCTACCTCCTTCTGATGCTTGGCTTGCCTTCTGGGCTTCTATTCTCAGTGCCTCTGAAGCATCAGATTTACTGTTCATGTTAAGTCCCATGACAAAAGGGGAGCTATTTGGACACCTCTAAAGGCAGTATTAAAATCTCTCCTGTGTTGGATGTGCATTCCTTGCTCATGACTAAATCAGCTGCTGACACTGGGATCAGCAGGAGAACCTCCTGTCTGGTTCCCCTCTCCTCCCTGACTCCAGCCAGGTCACAGGCTGACTTTTTTAATTTGTTTTGATTTGTGATGCAGAACACAAATCTTTTGTACTGATCTTGTAGTATACTGAAGTCATGCATTTTAGGGTTGTTTTTTTTTTTCTCACAAGTTTTGCATTTTGCATGTTTTTGAAGTGTATGCTGTGGCCAGCAGTGGGGGAAAGTAACAAGGAGATGATGTTCTGGGGCTCTCACAGACAAGCAATTTATTGCACGGTTGCCCGCATTTTGATTAACAACTTCAGATCCTTTGGTTTTTGTATTCTCCTGTTTTCTTTGCAGAAATTACCATGCCACATCCCACAAGTATCAAACACAAAATGGTTATGAGGTCCTTGTTATCAGATTTCCTTTAGCCAAAGGAAATGTTCATCTCCCCGTGTCCTACTTAACTGTATGTTAAGAAAAACATACCCAAGGAAGTTGGCTAGCAAATCTGAAAAGTAATAAATATTGCACTGTAAATATCAGTTCATTGAAGTATGCTGGATAGTCACATAGTGTCCAGCTTACACTTGGGGAAACCAGAGTATAACATGAATACAGAAACAGCAGGGAAAGATAAAAGAACTCTTAAATACACAAGAAAATGGTGTTAAGGACTACTTAAACCCTTTTTCTGAAATCAGTGGAAACCTTCCTCCTGTGGAACATTGTTGAGTCACAGACTAACCTAAGGTAACTTCTTGCTATGCTAATTATCTCTTCTTTCCATTGCTTTTCCACACATCTACCCCAAGAGCGGCAAGTTGTGTCATGTGAACAAAGCACTACTGGGGATTCCAAGAAAATTAAAATTCTTTTTCCTTTTAACCTAAACAGCCACTTGTTTATGAAATAAAAGTATGAAGATGTATTATAGAGATACCCTACAGTTCAAGAGAACAAATTAAACTGTTAGCATAAAACAATTATTTTAATAAAACCAAATAGATACAGTAGTAATTTGTTACAAAAATACTTAATAAATTGGAATCCGTGTCTAATTGTGTTTTTCCAATAAGACATTGTAGTAACAAAAGTAATAAACAAACTGAGGAAGACTAAAAATTTAAATCAGCATGAGACAGAGTAAAGGCATACTATGTTAAAGATGAAAAAGAAACAAAACACCACTAAACTAACTGAAGTTTGATGTTTTAAGCTTCAACAATCAATGTCACCTTTAGTCCACTAATGATGTATATATCTATACACACACAGAGAGGAGCCCGCTAGTAAATTACACATATATTTTTCATTGATCTACTTCTGTTCCAGCAAATTAAAGTGACTACTTTTCCCTCTGGTTCCCTCTGGCTAGGTGTAATAGTGGCTCTGCCTTCTGGCTAGGTGATAATTAAATCCACTAAATAAGTGGCAAGTAGGTGGGAAAGAAACCATTTATGCTGATTAAAAAAGGGAGTGGCTCAATTAACACTTTGTTTAGGAACCTGGCTTTTAAAATTTTATCCTAACTTGAAAGTAATTCTGAACTCTTAGTTCCCCCAATCCATACCCTAGCTGATTTGGTTCTTCCTTTCAGGTCATGTCTCAAGCAGGTACTTATAGTCAGAAACAGGAAAGACAAGTAGACAGAAGCTCAAGGCCAAGATCTGAAAAAAGGCCACTTAGCACCCAAAGACAGCATTTAAAACCCAGCATCCTTTGATTGACATGGTTTGATTCAAACCTAAAAAATATCTCATCGTGGCACTAAAATATCTTGGATAGAAGAGATGCAAATACCTGCAAAGGCTCCTGGTCATCACTGCCTCTATCCAGGCACCTGGGAGTATTAACAGTGATGGAAAGAAAAATTCTATTGAATTTGTAGTATGATGCACTGTGAGCACCTGAGGTTGTTCTGCAGTACAGCTTTACAGAAGATAGCTCTGAACCTTATATAGTCCACAATCCATTCACAGTGTAGTCTCCATTAGTTTTCAAGCCACCAGCTTGAAAGCTGGGTTCAAAATTGCCAAATCATTTTACAGATCTCAGTGGTTAAGAGAAGGTGGAAATAAGGAAGAATACAGGATGCAATACAGGATGAAACATCTTCCGAGTTTCTGTAAATCAAGGACAGAGGAGACCATGGCAGAACACGGTCTATGACTGCTCTTTACAAACTTACTAACGGTAGGCTAAAGTCTGGAGCAAAGTAACACTGCTTTGGCCCACTCGCAACAGAAACAAACTGATGAAATAGGATTTTGTGATTAAAAGCGTTCTTGCTGCCTTCTCTTACCCTTGGAAGGATTCCAGAAAATCTGCAGGCAGATAATTTTGTAAGCACTGTACTTTTTTTTTGTAGTTTTTCACTTGGTTTGTATTATTCTCATCTCTCTCATTTATAAAACTAATGTGGCTCAAGAGAAGCTGACTAGACTTTTATGATGACAGAATATAATCACTTAATGAGACAGTAATGCACAACTGCATCTAGCTACGTAAGTTATGTACAAAACCTCTGGAAACAGCAGTCTGTATCATATACATACTATATAGATACATCTCCACAAAATGTATATGCAAGTCCATTTCATCAGAGATTCAGCATGACAGGCTTGAGATTATATCGCCAGACAAGGCTAAACGCTTCATTAATAAGGGACCATCATCATATTTCTTCCTAATACTGAAGTTTTGTTTTAGATCTAAACTGAAGTTTACAACAACCACTGGGAAAGTCAGGGCATAAAGGCACACAGAAGACTTCAGACCAGGCTGAAGAGTTTGTCATTTTGTTTTTAAGAGTGGTCTTCTTCCTCCCAGAAGCACAGCTGTCTAATAAAGATAAAGGCCTCCATTTTGTTAAGGAGGTAAGTTCATATTTCACTTTAAAGTCCCTAAAAAACACACCTATTTATTTAATTATTGAAATATTTTTTCCTGGAGCATCACCAGGGATGCGCATGCACTACCAATGAACAAGTATAGAAACACCAAGTCAGAAATGGAGGTTTATTGGTCTAGACTGTTCTGGTCTCATCTGAGCAACAGTAAGTTACTCCGCTACCGATAAGAAGCAGGTATTAATCTGAGAGTTTAACAGATGGGTGGGGTCAGAAAACAGAAGAAGGGAGAGAGGGGGAAAGAACGTGAAAGACAGAGAGGGAGAGACAAAAAGCAAGGGATATTTTCCTGCTCTTTGCTTGCCATTTGGAAACCAAAGGCTCTAGCTGAACTCCATCAGTTTGGGAAGCCAAATGTAGCTAATTGAACTTCAGTATGAATTGCCCTTTCCGTGAAGGGCTGCCCAGATTCCCAGTCTCTCTCAGGCCAAGCTTTTCTTTACTCCAGTGCTTTGAACAGTAAGCCCCATATGCTGTCAACACTTGTTCCTAGCTGTGTTATCTCATGGAGGGCAAATAAAGAATACTACAGAAATGACCAACAGTTGCATTTCTCTGCATCTACCCATTTAGAGATCTGAAAGCATCCCTGTCATTTACAGCACAGTTCTGAGTCTGCCATGCAGAAATGACCAAGTGTGTTTCACACGATATTCACATTATTAATGAGAATGAATTGCAGTAATTTTTGAAGTCCAACACATTCCAATGCCTCGGCATTTATTATACTATTTTTTACATAAGAACAATGCTATTAAGATATCTAACAGCAATGTCTTATAATTTTAAGGTCTGTGGCTATGATGGTGAGACTATACTGTCTTTACTGGAGAGAAAATTTCATATGGTAAATTTGCATGTTAAATTTAGTAGCACTTGTCATTTTTTGCTTGCTTGCTTCCTCACTGACACACTGCAATTCTCTGCAACTTTCATCTATTTACACTTTGTCACTGTCTAGGACATCCTGATTCTTGAGATTTTATTTCTAGATGTGATACGGCTAACAGATCTGTATGCAATTCAACTTTTATCATTGCTTTCTCTAAAGAATTCTGGGTCAAATTTCTAATAGAGTGGGCACAGATTGTTGTTCTGAATTACAAAAATGAAAGGGCAGCCAGTGTGAAGAGATCTATTTCTTTCACACATGGAGCACTAATCTTTAATCAAATATTAGAGCACCGTTTTCAGATCAGTAAATAGGTCTGGAAGAAGGCTCAGACCTAATAAAGCTTATCTGTGTTAACAAGGAGTAACATGTTAGTGAACCACTGCATTTCCTTAACTATTAGTTATTGCTGTTCTTCAGATACTATCTGAAAATTAAAACCCAAGACATTTTCCAAGTTCTAGTACACTTAAATATAGCAAAGTAGTCTAATTTAGACTACAGAACTTTTGGTAACACTTCTCAGTATCACCTTCATTGGTTTTAAAAAAGCAACAAAAAATGTTTATAGGCCATAGTAAATACTACTAGGAAATATGCTACTCCTCTTTTGGCCCACTTTAATCAAAAGGTCATTAATTATAACCAAATTATTTTTAACACCTGAAGCACAACACTGCAGCTTTGACCTGTTATCCAGCATATTAAAAGTCTTTATAGCTATCTTAAATAATGAATTATGAATACTGGGCAAATAATACTTATTCCAGCTACATTGAGTCCCCTGACATCTCCACTTTATATTGCCTTATCCATTTTACTATTTGAGGATTCCGCTGTTGTGCTCCAATTATTTGTCATTGCTTTATTCCAAGTGGGTTTTTTTATAGGCTTGATTATCCTCATCTGCTCACCCCAATAATTGCCTCATTAGGGGATCAGACCTGCTTCATCTATGCTCTGTAGCAGACAGACAGAATTCAACCTTTTGCAGGAGCTGCGTCCTGGGTATGAAGCTGTTTGAGCAGGAAATGGGAAGAATTCACCAGTAACACCTAATGTCTACTCCCCCATTTTTTCACAGGAGGCTTTTCCTCACAGAATCTCAGCAGCATGCAGGAATGTGGGAATGATGATATGAGTGAGAATTTCAACTGCCTTCTGTTTAGGCTAACCAAAAATTAAGAGATATAGTTGAAAGTCTGTGAAAATATGACAAAAAGTTTATCTTTTCAATCAAGTTTTAAAAGAGCATCTAGAATAAAATCCATTTCAGAGACATACAGAGTTGTGAAGGGGATACTTTGTGCTCAGCAATTTGCTCATCAAAACAAAGAGACTTAGGAGAGAAATTCAAATAGAATAATCTAATGTGCCCAGAATAGCTAACTATTTTAGATAGTTTTCAGAAAATCATTCTCAAGAAAAGCTGTTAAAGAGAAAACATATGACACCAGCTTCTTCAAAGCTGTGAACTCCTTAATTCATCCTTATGCATGGAAATAATTATTGTCTGCTGCCATAAGACATACTTCTCAGATCAGAGACTAATCTAATTTTCCAACATCCTGTTGTTAAAAACAACTTAAAACCATTTTAAGATATGTGTAGTCAATCTGGCATTTTATATATAAGAGCCAAGATTTTATCAAAAATTGAGAAAAAACTCCTTAAGTTGATGTTTAAATCAATGCCATTGAAAAAACTAAAAATGGTGTGTAATTGCTACCATTTTTTCGGCAGCATGTTAAAAACATCTGTTAACCCTGTATCCCTGTCTGAATTGAGAAATTCAGGAGTCAGACAGTTTTAAAGGCTTGGAACAAATTGATAGTGGTGATTAAACTAGAAAATACTTCTGGAACTTCCATCTGTATTTTTGTATGCATTTTGGGAGTAAATAAAAAAATCAGAAAGTAATAAAATAACAAATAAAGAGTGAGATATTATTCTGTTAGTATGACGCGGAAACATAGTTATGAGAGTAGACTCTTCCCTTCCTTTACAAATGGAAGTTCAAAGAAATTTTATGGAAGGGAAGACATAGTTACGCAAAAACCTGCAGAGTGAAAACTAGCCTGAGGCTAAACTGTAAATCACTGGAAGATGATTTCCAAATACCAATGAATATTTAAAGCAAAGCTTTGCAACAATTTTTGCTGATTCCCTTAAATGAGTTAAAAGCATTCCATTTTTCTCCTTTAGTAAAAGTAGTCAATATTTAGTGTATTCTCACTTATATAGCAGTCCTCAGAAAATGTTGATTTATTTCCATGTTCAGAAAATGAGATAGCATTATACGATTTTAAGTCTGGTTACTAGTAGTATTATATAATTAGTTTAATTGAAATAAATTGAATTAGGTACTTTTATTAAATATTTGGAGACCGTGAAAGTAAATTCTCTATTAGACATGTACAAAATGGTTGCTTTTCTCTCTCAACCAATGAACTGTTATTTTATTGCTGATGGATCTGTTAAGAATAATCTTTGGGGGCATCTCTTCTTGTTGAAGAAGAATGAAATGAAAGGATTTACGTGCATATGATCTTTAGGAAGCATATTGTGCATTCTGTTTGTCCTTGCCAGCCAGGTTACAAACAGAGTGACTGAGCAGGTACTCAAGCACGTAGTTCTCCTCCCTTGTACTGCGGATCTTTTTAAAGTAATCTCTCAAAGAATTTTATTTACTTTTCCTGGCTTTGGTACCCAGAGCCCAAGCAGGATAATTATACAAATTCCACTGACGTACTATGAAGGACGAAGCTGCAGTTTCTTCATCCACTTTCTGTTATTTGCCACATTAGAAGCATTTTCCTTTGTGTCTGTAGCAGGCACCAGTCCCAGCTAAGATCCGGTACCATACCACTACTGCAGTCAAAGGAACATTGTAGGAATTCTCAGATACAAACACTGCCCAGAGGAGTTACATACAGGGATGCAATTTTGTTAGGTAAACAAGTTACTAGGTATAAGAACATAAAAAAAATGTTAGTATTCCCCGTACAGATTAGACCTTGTTTATAGAAAGACTGTAGTGCTTTAAATTAAATTGTTCAAAAACATTCATGTGTGAGGATCTCACAGCACAGGACAAAGAATTAGCACAAAGAATTTCCTCAATGAACTTACAACGTAAATTTTCATCATAATTTCCTTTAAAAGAATTCTTAGTTTAATCCAATTAATTAAAATCAGCAAAACAGTAGTTGTTTAACACTTCAGTGTAGTGAGAGGTATTTAAAAAGCAGCCAGTTAAACCAGCCATCCCTTCCACCAGACACCCAGCTGAGCAGCTGCATACTGGCTACGGACCAGGGCTGAGGTAGGATTCAGGAAGAGTCAAATGTAGATCACAGCATTTTTGAGGCTGGGAATGTGAAATGGAGTTGGCATTCATGTTCATTTGTATTTTAGAATGGGATTCCCGTGATTAGGAGTGGCCACACCCATCCAACACACAGAGAAATGGTTGTAAATGTGTCCAACATATATGTCTGCACATTGGAAAAAAGTTCCAAATAAAAAGACATTTTAAAAGAAGCACTTAGACAAACAATCCTTCCAGCATTGTCTCTCTTAAAAGCCTTCTTCAGCTGTTTCACAAAGCTCCTTTCTTAGTTACTCTTCCCTGCCCTCTCTAGAGCTAACCTCTCCCCACCCACCACATAAAACCAGTAACCGTCAGTTCCAAGAGATTAGAAATACTTTTCTAAACCTCCTATTCTGGAAACTAATTTTTTTTCTTTCACACTCTGCTAACCTCATCCAGTAACAAATGGAAACAACTCAACCTACAATATTGTCACCCAACAGAAGGTTTTAAAAGCAGCGAATACTATACAAAAAAAAAAAAAGGAGGAAGTAGACAAGAGCTAAACAAACAACTCCAGTGTTGGGCCACCTTTATATTATGCAGAGTATATAACTGAGAGCACAGTCTGGCTGTTAAGATAAGCTCTTTTTCAAAGCGGGGTTCTGATTATCCAGTTGGACCTTTTTAGATTATGTCAGAGTTGCATACCAATTTCCACAAATGAATGGCTGAGTTGCAGTCCTTTTATTAAACGCGCAAAAATCCTCCTTTGACTACTACATTGGATAAGGGGAGGAGAGAAATGCTTTTGTCTGGAGGATAAAAATAACAAGAAAACACAGGGACAGATCTGTGGGAAGAATGAAAGGCAAAGATGGAAGGAGAACGTGACAGTTTGAAAATTGCCTCTTCGTAGCAACTCTGCTGTCAGATTCAGGTAATAACACTTCTAGCATAGTCATAAAGAGGATGCTTTTCAACAGTAGAAATAGATGGAAAAAAAAACAAAACAAAACCAACAAAACAACAACAACAACAAAAAAAAACCCCAAACGTTTTGGAAAGGGACAGAGATTTTCTGGGTTATTGATGTGGCAGGAAGGGTAGTCTAGTGGTAGCTCATTCTTACAGAAGAATCCAATCTTTCATCAATTCATAATTCCAGTAAGAAACGTCGTTCTGTCTGATAGACAGACACAGCATACTAATTACCACACAATTTTACAGGTTTATACATATCATTGACATTAAATGACACATACATTTATTTAACTTGCCTTTAATCAGGACTTTCTTAGGAGAGTATTTGCATACTAAAGGTATAATTCTCAAGCCATTAGAGGCCTGAAATGTTGCATGCCACCGAGCTGTGCCTCAATTCCTTGTTAACTAGACTGCATAGCTGAAAAGAGATGACACCGCTCTTTAGAAGATTGTGAGACCTATGGTACATCAAATACATGGGCAGAGGAAGAGATAGAATTTTATAATGTAAATATTTTTTTAACTGCTCAAATGCTCTTTAGCCATTAGTTCTTTTAGTATATAAATTTAAGGGAAAATACTACCGAGAAACACTTTTCAGAGTTGAAGAGGTTCTGCTGTGGCACTCAGAATACACCATTCAATATTGTTTAACACTTTGCCTTCTTTAGCAGTGCTTAAACATCCTCAAAAAAAATCCAGATACGGGACTATTTTTTCCGTGTCCTAACAGCAAACAAGGCATGACCCTGATATTCACATACTTGGCCATATAATTTTTACATCATTTTTGTGTTTTCCAAAATGAACTTTTGAGCATCACTATATCATGAAAAAAAAAAAAAAAAACCACCAGCAACTTCTACATTGGCAAAAAACCAACCAACCAAAAAACCTTTAGAATTAAAACTGTGAAACTACTATACATTCCTGAAATTTGTTGTACCTGCAAATTAACTATTTTAATACAGAATTATACATTATTATTTCATTGCATATATACGCATTTTGTGATTAACTAATAACAGAGAGGCTTACAGCATTTTGCTCTGGAAATTAAGAAGTATTGTAATGAATACTGTTTGTAGAAATGTCTCAGTAAGAAAAATAATACAATAAATACCTTTCAATAGCATCTCTTTCAGAGGTCTCATATTCAAAGCAGTGCTGGGTCATTACAAGCTCTTAGTTATTGTCTTCACCCACAAGTAACTGCACACACAAACTGGGTTCTTAGTAAATACCACCACGAGTTGATAAGCTCTCAGCTATAGAATTTACACTATTAAAGTGTTGTGAAGTGGGTTGCCATTTCAGCTGAGCTTTATATGTCAATAAGAGCAGCTGCAATTTAAACTGCTTTCAGAGGCTTACCTGAAAGCTCAACTTAGGCCTATAATAAAGGACTTTGGATCAAGAATCTCCTTGTTTTTTTGCAGAGCCAGACTAGTCTAACATTATCTGATCAAGGATGACATGTGGATGGAGCTCCCCTTCCCAGGACAAAGAGGGGAGATGGCTGTCATGAGCCACATCATCTTACTGTGGAGCTGCAAAAATGGCTCAGGGACACTTTTCTGGAGTTTGCTGGCTGTCAGAACCTACCAGAAAACACCAGGTTTGAAAGAAAAGTAAAAACAGGTCCCCAGAAATGTTAAGGCAGCGTTATTATAGGTTGTAATTAGTATGAGTCTTATTTGGATTACTCAAAGAGTATTGGAAGCCTGTTACTGTCAGAACATCTGTAGCAGCTGCGTCAGTCTCAGCAATTACCTGAAGACCTCCCTTCGGCCTCACAAGGAGGAAACCTGGCAGGTTATTTCCAGACACACTGTCTGAACCACTGCTCTCCAACGTGCATGTCTCTTGCTAGTAACGAAAACAGGGAAGTAAAAAGGAGATGGTAATGTGTTTTCATTTTAATCTGGAGATTATATTTCAGAAAAATCTCTAGTGTACAGACTTGTAGCAATATGACTCGACCAAATATATTTTCTTGTTTCTAAGAGGATCACTGTAAAATAAGAATATTACTTTCATGAAGAAAGGAAGTAAAATGTTTTCTTTTGGACAGTTCTCACCGTTATAAATTCATTCCTTTTTCCTCTCCATTCCTCTCATTCTTTAGTAATATACTTCATAATTTTGACAGCATCATAAAGCTAGGTAATAGTCAAAAGAATAACACTCTCCAACTGTGAGTGACATTTATTTAAAAAAAAGAAAACAACCACACTAGCGGGGACAGGCTTACTTCCAGAGCCAGAAATGTAACTTTGATGGAGAGTGGAAGAAAAATGCTTTCATAAAAGAACCAATCTCACAAAACTAGCAATCTCTAAGAATGCTGTGACATAGTACATAAATCTTTACAACTCAATTTTTTCTTATATCTTAAAGAAGGAAAATCCCATTACAATCAAAACTCTTGTGTGATGTGCAAGGGCCCAGAGAAATAACTGGAGTTTTTAACATCACAGCTCTTTGTAGCAGACACTTCAAAGTTTTAATCTAAATTCTGATTCAGAATTGCATAAATTACAGTTATGAAAATGTCTCTCTCAATCTGTCTGAAAATATACACAGATTTTCAGAGAAAGACTTAACTCTTTGAGTTTTTTGCTCAATGTTACTTCCACCTTTGTAGTTTGAAATCTGAAGACTATCTGTATAGTTTTTAATTTCATAATGAAAACTTTCTAATGTACCATCTGTTGAAAATGTTTTTCTTCTTTGTCTATCACCAAAGAACAGCTGTGTTTTTAATGGCAGTTCAGTCATATATGCATATATATATGTTATACACACACACATACACATATAGATACATATTTATATACACACGGCATGCATGCCACTCTCCTTATAAATATCACTTCCTATTTGTGGAAAGCTAAAGAAAATTAATACAATGACCAGGATTTCCATGAGAGGCATGGGGGAAGAGAGGGGTTGTACAAGTGTATTAACATTTGAAATTTGAAGTCAGGAAAGAAATATTTTTACAGAAACTTACGAATCAGAAGCCTGAAAATAGGACAATTCCTAAGGGGAGAAGGGCGGCCCAAGAATCTAACTGCTGAATGTCTGTGTATCTGGACACATGAAGAAAATTTAGCTGCCTGGTTTCTTTCACAGTTTTTAATGTACTCTTTCTACCACAGAACATGCAGGTCTATTTAATCAGCATATGAATTCAAATTAAAAAGGCTACTCAAATGACAGCCTTCCAGGCATCAAGTAATTTGCATCTGTTTTTTGATACTTCTCTCGGTTTTCATCTCTTTTGGGAGCAGAGAGACCTCTGACACAATGGGCAGCACATCTGTATTACCTGTTGCCAAAGAGGAGGCTTAACAAGTACATGGAAAAAATATGGGTTACTAAGTAGACAGAAACCACATTTAACTATGCAAATCTTATAATCTGAAAATTGATGGAAATGCAAGAATGTCAGAGAAACTATCATGTATACCTGCCCTTTTTATACTGCTCTGTGCAGCTGCTTGTAGACAAGATGGAACCTTGTCCTAACTCAATGTGATTTTGTTCAGGTTATACTTCATAATCAATTGGTTGGAAGCAAATTTTAGGCAGAAAAAATTACTTGTATGTTTTCATCTACCTGGTCAAATCTGATTTTATATTGAACTTACTATTATATTGAACTTACTATTTAAAAAAAAAAAACAACAACCCCGAAGTATGGCAACAACAATGGGGAGATAGGGAATAAAGAATCCAAGTTACTCCTTTGCATAGTTGAAAACTACTTTCTGAATAAAAATATTGGTTATCCTTTTTGAGTTACTCTTAGGTAACGTCACAGATGAAGGAAGACAAAAATAAGTGTAATACTTACAAAAAAGAACTATGTTACCATTCTTGAAGACTGTAATCTTCTCGTTTAAACAACTGGAAAAAATTGCTAGGTTTAACAAGACATCTCCAGCTTACTGAAAATTCTGTAAAGAATAATTAAGACCTTGGCACTCAAAATGTTAACTTTTCTAAGAAATGTTCACTAAAGATCCAAGCATCTAAAAGATGTTTGTGTGTATTAACATAAATTAATGAAAATGGGTTTTCTCCTTCACTTAATGAATTTAAAGGATACAAAATATAATGACAGATTTTTACCATGACTGATTATGTTGATTGGATTGATGGCAGAAGGTTTGCTCGGTATTAGAAAATGATGTATAAGAATGCTACTGATTTGAACTTTGTGGGGTACATTTTGTTCCAAACAAAAATAACGTTGTGTATCACAAGTAATACATATCAGTGTGACAGTTAATGACCCGACCATAGCAAACTACAGAGAAATCAGTAAGGCAAACATATGAATACTTGTATTTTTCCATCCCATTACTGATAATACTGTGCAGCATTAACACTCCACTCATTTTTATCAGAAGTCTTACAATATGCAGCTGCTGTAAAACACTTGCGCTCCTGTCATTAGGGGTCTATTGAATGAATTTTCAGCTTAGATTAAAGTAAGTTTCTGCCACTCAGAACAGTAAGAAAACAAACAAAAAAAAAAAAGAGAAAGAGTGCACTTTTCCCAATAAGCAAAGCAATGTCTTCTCTTATCCTACTGCTAAGTTATGCTAGACTTTACTTTCAAAAATCCACTGAAGGGAAACAGGAGTTGAGTTCCTGTACTTTTTGTGGATTCTTATAAACTTAAGTTTTTCTTGTTAGATTTGCTTCCAAATGAAAATTTGTTTCTGGAAGACATCAAGCTTATTCATCAAAATGATTATGCGAAAACATTCTTCATTCAGTGCACAATGAGACAAGGACACTACTGACTTCTTAAATTTAACATGAAGAGTGGAAAAACCAAGAGCAATTAGCAGAGTAAATGCAAAAAGTATCAGTGTAGCCAAAACTCCTCCCTAATGACACAGGAGCCAACATTTTTAAATACTCCAGACCATAGCCATAGTTGTGTTTTGAATTACTGTAAAAAGATTTTCAAGACATCTCTTTAAATTATTCAAGCGTGATGTAAAGCATTGTAGTCAGTAGCTTAGCGCTGGTTGTTTCATTAGAAGAAATAAGTATATCCACTAATAGTAAAGAAAAACAGCTAAACAAAGATAAGAGTATCAATGTGAAGTTCAGTCTGGCTTAGGTTTGAATCCAGGGATGTTCATTTAAGTATCATTTCACCACTGCTATTCTTTTAAATAATATTCTCCTTCCAGGGAAATGGGAAGATAAGTGAATGGACATGTTTTTCTACAAGGAAAAACATCATCCTCTCTTTACCCCACCCCTTTTCATTCCCATTGCCAGTTCTCTGAGAACACTGCCCTGCCTCCCTTCCTTTATCTCACTGTCTTCAAGTCATTCAGAGAAAATACTGAGGAAAATCTAACAGAAGAATTAAAAACCTGTCTAATGGCAGGTCTGGAAGAAGTATCACAAAATAATTCAAGGTATTTTCTAACACTGAAAGTTCCATGTCTATATGCTGAAGACACTTTACAGCAGGCTTATTCATATTAGCAGATCATCAGAGAAATACTAAGAATGGATGGTCCCAGAAAGAGTTTTACTGTTGCTTATTCATATTCTTCCTACTCTTTTCTTGTGCTCAGCTGCATTCACATAGCTTGTGCCTTGCTGTCCATTTGACTGGCTTTCCTCTCAGCAGTGCCACTGGTAGAAGAGGTACATGTGAATTCCTGAGCTTTCTCACTGTTGCAGCATCTGGCTTAGCAGCCTAAAATAAATATGAACAAAAAACTTCCAGGCAGAATGATTTTCCTCTCGGTGCTGCTAAAGCTGCTAAGCCTGGGGTTTGTTTCAGAGGAGAAAATTCTGTGAGAAACTGTAAACAGTAATACACAATAAAATGGAACCCTTATGAATTTGGTCATCACCAGTTATGTGCAATTTATTCTCTGAGCTTACTGAATGACACTGATACCACAGAAATGCTGGACAAAGCAAGGGCCAGTATGCTCACCCTGCCTGTCTGCCAGTAGTCACTGTCCTGCTCCAAATCAATCTCTCTCCTGAAATCACAGACGAATCATTCAGGAATCCCAAAATCATTAAGGCTGGAAGGCATCTCTGGAGATCATCTCTTCCAAAACCCTGCTCAGAGCCACCTACAGCTGGTGGTTCAGGCCATGTGCAGTTGTTTTGAATACATCTGCACAGGTGAAGACTCCAAAGTCTCTCAGAGCAAGCTGTCCCAGTGTTAGACCACTCTCACACAAAAAACCACTGGAATGAGAGCAACACTGCAGGGGTCCCCATGCTGTACCGAAATGCAGAGACAAGAGAGAAAGAGCCTTTATGAATGGTTGAGCAACAGTGTACAAAGAAAGGACCATCTTTTCTTGAGAACAGGAAAGTATTTTGGAGTACAAATGAGCCCGCTGAGCAGTAGGCTCCACTTAAAATAGTAGGGAATGTGCCTGACTGGCACTTAGAAACTCCGGGGCGTGGCGGAACAAGCTCTGTACGATTGTGCAGCTATTAAAGGTGAAGGCCTTAAAATACGTCTTGAATAATAAAAGGAGAAAAGAGAGGGAGAAGAGTCGCATACAGAAGACTAATAGATATGCACAACTGCTTTTATACAAGTGACGATATAGTATGAACTAAAATGAGTGTCTGGTTTAAAATAAAAATATTAATGTGGTGTTCCTCGTTATGGAAGGGATAATATGAAGAATGATGTTGTAACCCAATAAAAATGATGTTGGATTGTAAAAAAGAGCTTCCACTTATCCAAGAACTTCAGAAGAGAAGGGTCTCCCTAGTAAGTCACATCTATAAGATATGTAACTACAAAAAGCCGCTATTTAATAGTAATGGTAAAATACTTATTCAACATACCCTCATGAGGAAAGTAAAATGCAAATAAGATCTGACAAAGTTTAACTTCAGACAACAAGAATAGTTTAAAACTGAGGGAGACAGTTAAAGTAAATGAAAAGAATAAGCACAGAGATAAAACAAGACATCACAGAAGGGGCTTAAAACAGAACTGAAAGTGGCCAATGACCACTTTGTAGCAGCTGCTTGAAAGCACAGCTTTCAAATGGAATGACTTCTACAATTTCAGTGCTACAATTTCAGTGAGACTAATTAAAAGCACAGTGTTTCATAATTTCTAATAACTTGCACATAATGTGCAATGTACATAGTGTGCAATGCTTGACACAAGCAAGTGTTGGTCCACCTCTAGTGTTACGTGAAAGTTTAATACTATAGTTACTGACAGTTTAACTTAAAATTGTTGGTCCTTGTACTTGCTGTTTATTATTAAGACCTACAAAATGTCCCCATATCCATTTCCAGTCAAAATAGCATGCTTTATAACACTGCAACAAAAAGCGGTGCACAATTCAAAGCTGCATATGAAGAACAAGCATTTTAAAAGATTTAAGAACTTGCTGACCATCAATAATTATTAAAGAAAAACAACATCCCCCTGTGATAAATAGTTGTTGACCTGTTAATTTATCACGTTATCAGTTAATAGCATATAATTCTAGTAGCTAAAGTAAACGACTGGCCCCGTAAGTTTAACTGTGTCACAAAACTGGAGGGGGCACATTGCAATACAGAAGTACATTTTTAAAAACCCTTTTTGTTCTACTGCCTGGAAGTTCCAACCCATCCCTGTAAACACATTTGCAGCAAATGAACTAGTTTTCAAAAATTAAAATTATGCAGAAATTGAACAGCTGTATGCATGAAAAGTTAGATACAGAAGACAATGCCAGATTTGCATTTATCTCAGAAACGTATTTTAGCTGAAGTCTGATTGCAATGGAAAAGCACTACGCTTTGCAAAAAACTTCTAGCAATTGGCTCTAATCCAACCTCACAGTCTAACAGAACTGGCAGAGGCCTCTCCATCTGTTTACAGTCTTTTGCCCATCATGGATAAGATTAAGAAGAAACCAGCAGTGCAAAAAGCAATAAAGTGGCTTCTCACATTTGTGTAATACATTGGGCATCTATAATATCTTAAATGGCAAAATCTTCCTCTTCAACGAACGTGACCACTTGGTGTATTAGGTAGCAACATACAACTGATTTGTTTCTTACAGGAAAAACTCCCATTTCTCTCTTTATGAATGCCTCTGGGCAAAATAAAACCAAGAAGTGCTTGGGTTGCATGGCACTCTCCAGGAGCAAACAAACTGCCAACCATTACCACACTGTCCCCGTAAGCATTTTAGTGTCAAGAAAGCAGTAGCCTCCACCTTGACTCTGCCTTGTCTCCACTAATGGTTTTAGTTTGTCAATTTAGGTAAACATGGACCAACCACAAGACCAACATGAACCTCTCCTGATGCCAGGTTCTGTGTGAGGTAGGGTGGCACAAGTACTCCCTTACAGTTCCTAAGGGGGTCAACTCTCTTTCAGACAAACATGCCAGTGGTGCAGATTTATCTCTAAGGGAACCCAAACAGCTGTGATCCTTCCCTAACCTGCAGCATTTTCTGTATATGCCCGATTCACATCAATCAACAGCAAAGCTTTAGTTGACTTTAAATGGGATCTTTGAGCTGTAAAGGAGATTTTGTAATATTATCTTAAAATATTACCATCTTTCTTTATAATCCTAAAATATCCCTGTAACTTTGACCATGTTTCTGCTTTAGCCATTTACCTCTCTTACAGTTTGAGCTGCTACATAACATCAAGGACCTGACAGAAACAGGTCCCAGACACTTACGCCAAGACTCCTTTTCTGTCATCTGAGTTTCCCAGTACCTAAGCATATGAACACTGCCTTTTGGTGTCAGGACAGGAGGCCAGTGAAGAACTCAGAACAAATGATAAGTTCACACCGGGGCAGAGGAGAAAAAAAAAAAAAAAAAGTCCGATGGCTCTTCCTTTTGTAGATCACTCAGAATGTAATCAGCAAGACCCCAGTAATCAGTTTGTTAGGACCTCACAGCCAGCATTTCCCACATTCAATTTTACTGCTGGAAAACAAAAGCAGGTACTACGAAAAAAAAAAAAATCTACCCTCGGTGAAACTTTAAATCATGAAGGTTAGAACTTTTCTCTAGAACAAAGTTCAATGCATGGTAATTGGCAGAAGTTACTGGAGAGCAAGTTGATATGATTCCTTACTTTAAAATAAAGTATCAAGGGAAAACTGAACAACTGCATTTCTTTAAAAAGGACAGTGTTACTAAGAATCACACTTCAGCCCTGGTATCGTACAGACATGTTTTATGATACAGAAATGATTGAAACAAAGCACCCAGAGCATGACTTGAAGGAAAACATCACCTTAAAAGCCGAAAGAGACAGACCACAGTAATTTCCTTCCCTCTGTTCTCAAAGTTACACTGTTAAAGGAATCTACTTAAGAAGATTATGAAAAGTTACTAAGAATTAGCATGCAATTGCTTTATAGAGGTATGCACCTGGAGAGACCTTTATTATTTACAAGTTCATTATTTGGAAGATACACCAGCACTGCAGAGCAAGGAAGGTTACAACACAGGGGAAATGACTGTGTAACTACAGCCTGACTGCTTTCTGTGGCCAGGAAGTGAAAAACTATAAACAGAAAGAAAGCCCTGAACATCCCCCTTGATACTGGTTTAGTGTGCAGGACAGTCATCAGTGGTCTGATAGAACAAAAATAATCGGTAGTTTTCCCGTTCCCCCTTCTCTCCTGCTCTGGTTCCTGCTACTTTAGGAGCCATACTACATCTTCTGCTTTCAAGATATTAATCTCTTACTCTTTTGTTTCATTTGGTTAAAAAAACAAAGCAGTTGTGCAGAGAAACCCTACCCCGTACAGCCACTGCCAGTGTGACAACTTGAGACAATAACAAGCTCTTTCAAATCTTATATTCTGTGAGAACTTTGTAATGGAAACGACTTTCACCTTTATGTAACCCCCTTGGCAGTACCAAGTTGTGAAGTGAGCAAGCACAATCCCACTGCTGCTTTACCAGTCGTAAAGAAACTGATGGCCCTGCTGGAGGGTGGTGAAGTGTTAATTGGCAAATTAAGGCAGTTCTGCACTGAAGCGTTGAGGATAAATTGCCGCCCTGAATATGCATTTTTAGGGCTTATCGGGAAATTGAGTGGAAGATGTATAAAAGGCAGCGAGACAGTACTGGGGAGATGGGAGTTACCCAATTTATTTTCTGGTGTGGCTACAGTAGTCTCTCAGCTCTTAGCAAGTGATTTGTACTTTCAGGGATACTGCTTAATTAAAGAAGAAACTCTATCTGTAAAAGGTTATCTAATGCCTCAGCTAGATTTGCCCCTTGAAACGGTTGAGTTTAAAAGGCCAGGGCTGGGCAGCACAACCAAGATTAGGTACTAAATGCTGCTTAAATTTAAGGCCATTTACATTCCTGACTCTGTGTAGAATACAAATTATAAGAATTAGACTAACAATGAGGACTGTTGTCTAAGACAAAACTAAAGACTGACCTCTGCGTTCACTGACTGTGCCGCTATAACAAATCCATTGTATTCACTTTTGTCCTAGATCGTCTGAGAAATATTTAAATTAAATTTTATTCTGGCACTTGTGAAGATTCAAGTGTCCATGCTCAGTAATCTACCGTTTTCAGCCACAGAAGTCAAACTGCCGTCATTGCCTGTGATTTTTTACACTAGACTTTATGATATTGCACTGCTCCTGAGAGTTTTGCTCCTGGGGAAATAGTAGTTTAAAAAAAACCCCAAAACCTCGAACAGTTCCCTTTTTAATTCAGCAAATTTTGGCCCCCATTGCTGCAGAGGGGTGACTGAAGGTGAGTGAGAGAAAACCCCTGACATCTCCTGTCACATGCGTAGTCCTTTTCCCTCCTGTACAAAATGCCAGACCCAAGGGCACACCTTCAGAAGATGTTCTCTCTTCATTGTCTACCAATACTGTATAACTGAAATCTAAATACATAGAATACAGAGACAGTAAATATGGTTTTGGAACCTAAGTAGCTATCAAGAAGGGGAGATAATTCTTTGTGTTGTCTATTTAATAACTTTGTAGGAAAACTGTCTAATAGGCATTTAATATACTTACGCAGAAAGCACTGGTTTGTAGATCTGTTATTTATGGCACAGAATCCAGAAACATAAGGACTTTTAAAATGTATTTTTTTTTTTTTTGGTTTTCATAATGGTAAAAATTTTTGTTTGTTTTTTTTTTGGGTTTTTTTTTTTTTTTTTTTACAAGTGATTCTGTTGGAAGAGAATGATGGGTTTTGGAAGCATAGAAAATACTGATTACATCTACATAGAGCAATTTTACTCACAGAATTCCTTTCTACCTCCAGCACTGCTACTGTCCAAATGACACTGTTCCATGACCTTCAGCCTGATTTCTCAAGGTAGACTATCCTTCCATGTGGGAATTAGAAAAATGCTGATTCTTTTGTTCATGTTTAGCTCTACAAAAAAAAAGTCTATAGAAAAAAAGTAATTTATTATTTATATTTCAGAGATTTTTTAGGCGGTGAGCATGGCAGTGGAATTAATGACTACTGTGCTCACTTTCATGTATGCCGCTGCAGTCTTTGAAGAAGTAAATGGTTCAGTTAGAAACTAGAATAAAAAGCAGATCTATGCCATGCTACGGTCTGGTAAGTGTAGCTTTTTGCCAGTTCACACTAACCAGGAGAAGGATAATTTCTGCAGGGATAAAAACTCCTGTTATTTTGATAGTGTACCTATTGAAGACTCAACACCTGTCAATTTTAGACCCATAAATCTAGACATGGGACTAAACATATGCACAGTACAAACCAACACAATTCCCCAGATGCCACCAAAAAGCAAATCAGACCAAAGCTCATTTAATAATACTAATTATTAAAGGAAAAACCCCACATGAATTATTCAAGAAAGAAGTGCATCTTTCCCCATGAATGAAATACTCAGTTCTGTGATACTGTGATACTTAACTCTCAGATATTAAGCACCATTCATCATAAAAATGTTGGCATATCTTTTCCTTTTAAATTGAATTCCAACTTAGTTGGATGGATTTAATTTTCTGCTTTTAGATTATTTGTCTTTTCAGAAAAATCACATGTATCCCATGCAAATTTTAAATGTAGTTCAGTAGTATTCTGTGAGAAAGACAGCCTGCTAGACTTTAGTTCCAGTATTTGGTATCATCTGGAAAGAAGTCCAGTTTCCCGTCAAGTCTAATCATGGATCAGTAATAAACAGTTTCACACACACACCTTCTCACCCTGATTTAAATGAGATTGTGACTCAGCAAACATAACCATTGCTTCTGGGCATCAGATGGAATAGAAAGCACAAGAATGCTGAAGAAGCCAGTTGACCATCCATTTCACAAGTGTGTTATCAGAAAGATATAAGGCAGTTGAAAGTCCAACATTTGAAAATGCTGGCAACTGTCCTTAACTGTGATGTCAATTGGTATATATTACATATAGGATAAAAGTCTCTGCAATATGTAAACCAAAGGCTCAGGAACATATGACAGCTTCGCTTCAATAGGTGTTGTAAAGTTTTCACACTTTGCATGTTTTAAATTAGAACATCAGACTGGTGTCCTTTTCTCATGTCTGAGCATGAGGAGTTTCTGAACAGACAATTCATGGTAAATTACTTTCACATGTACAAGTTACACAGGGCATATATAATATATGATCCAGACAGAGAATGCTCAATAATATGCCACGCATAAGGCTGGAGAGTTACTATTATTCTTATTACTCTATAACTCTTAATAATTACATATGCAGAGTGTTCTAAAAGTAATAAATATTTTACTCAATATTATTTAGAGAAGAACTTTCAGAAACTTAAAATGCTTAAAGTTCTCTGTATGAATGAATATCAGAGCTAGAGAATATTACTTTTTCATGAAAGCAATTTCTCTCTCATCCTAGCTCAACACTTACGCTGAACAAAAAATTATTTAATATATCTTTCTGTTTGCTTAAACAAAAAAAAAGGATTTCAAATGGATGCAGAGGCATGTTAAGAGTCAATTAAAAAAAAAATGAAATGAAAAGACATTTAAAGCACTGAAAGACAGACCCATGTTATTCTTTGTTTCTAACAGAAGAAAAGCCATCAGCCCACAGCATCAACCCCATAGGCCGGGCGCGCAGCTCCAGGTAGCTAATAACTGTGTCAGGTCAGACCTGAGACAAATGGGCGGTTGATGGGGCCTCATTGGGATGCGCGCGACGCAGCGGGAAATTCCCACACAGTCTGTTTCACCCAGCGTCCTACTTCAGCTCCATTACAAGTGACAGGGCAGTGTTAAGGAAGGCACTTCCAGCTCTTAGAACCACATTATCAGCTGGTAATCAATTATTTGCCAAACAGAGGCGAAGGAAAAAGGTTTTCACTGTACTAGTACAGCACTCAGCTGTTCAGGCAGCTGGAACCAGAGCTAGGAAACAAAGCACTTTCACCTTTTGTAGATGGATTCTGATTTAAGGGGACCAAACTCTGTAAATCATTTGCAATTACCTTTCGAAATTATCTGGCTAATAACACTAAACTAGATTATATGGAATTTAGATTATGCTTTGTTTCATTACTATAAAGATTTCAATACCAAAAAATAATGATTCTATAAAAAGACAATTTTTCTAGTGTGGTGTATAATTTCAATTAAAACCAGAATGTTCTGCTTATTTGTTTTTCTGGTTTAAAACATTACTGTATGGTTTTGGTCTATTTTTTTTTAAATTTAACTTATTTATATATTTATCACAACTAATGAAAACTCAAGACTTCCAGTCATCACTACAGCATTAAATCCTTCATTTAAAGCATTCCTGAAATTAATTGTCTCTTGTATAGTACATTTTCCTTTGGCCTAGAAGTCTTCTGCATCCTAGAAATCTGTCATCTCCTCCTACCACTTGAAAACCTAAAAGAATAAAGTGATAGATATTGAATCAACAAGCAAAAACCATTGCAGTAATTCCAGCATACTAGAGAAACAGTTTCCTCCAAGAGGCTTTGTTCATTATATCTATATATTTATGAATTTATATGAATATGTAAATAAAAGCAGTAATATCAGCACGCTTGTCTGCCAAGAGAAGCTGAAGAGTTAGTACTGTAGCAAGAAACAGATACTGATAAAGGGTTAACAGTAAAAATCTAATTAAATGAGATTACATGTGATCAACACGTGGATGGGAAGTTAGTTCTCTTCTTAATATAATGAACAAGTATGGAGAGAAAATTTGTTTCATTTATCATGAGATTAGATACTTGCTTAAAAGCCAAGAGAAGTATCCAAATCTCCTGTGTTTTCATCCTAAGGAAGAAAGAGATGGTCAGAGGGAAGGCAGTAATGAAATTGCCAAGTTTGTTTTGGTTCTAGATGAGAATGCTGACGGATGACCAGGTACTGCAGCTCAGCTGGGATCTGGGCTCTCAGAGCTGGCAGCAGCCCCTAACTCTGGTTGGGAAAGGTGCTCAGGGCTGCACACCAAACCCTCCTGTAAACACCTCCGCGGCTGTGTTAGAGCTTGTCAACGCGATACACTGAACCTAGACAGTTTGTTACAGTTAGCACTCTTTCAAGCTAACGGCATTAACAGGAGATGTTTAAGGTCACTGCAAAAGGCATTCAGTCCTGCAAAAAGACGTGGCCAGAAAGACATGCAGAAGTCCTCTCTAGTAAGAGAAAAGAATGAGACTGATGATCCAAAGAGCCAGCAAGCATCTCTGGCCCGGTGGGAGGAGTGGGTTGATTTTGTTTTATATAACTCCAAACATCACAGAGGGTATAAACAGCGTGTATTTTACCCCTCTGGAATACTGGCACTCTGAACTATAAAGCCAGCCTTTCAAAGAATGTATATTTAGGTATTTCAATGTACTGCACTTTTCCCATCTGTTCCTCCTCTGCCTCTCGATTTGATGGCTTAGAGACCCACCCTAACTATTTGTATTGAGTGCTCTCTAAGTTATAGATTATTAAACACATTTGCTGAACTTTTTCAGTTAAGAATAATGTTATGAAGTGAAGCTGGACCACCTTCAGTGATTTAATCTACCAGCATGATAGGGTATATACTACTTGATTCATGCAGGTTAGATGGATTTATACTGAACTTCTGAATCACTGATTAGCTCGAGTAATCATGAAAAACTTTTGGCTTTCAGGAAAGTCTTACCCCAGACAACGCAACAGAAATCCAGTACTGACCTAATGAAGGTATGGAATACACAC
The DNA here is from genome assembly GCA_025345505.1 of Todiramphus chloris collaris. Taxonomy (NCBI): domain Eukaryota; kingdom Metazoa; phylum Chordata; class Aves; order Coraciiformes; family Alcedinidae; genus Todiramphus; species Todiramphus chloris. Next base: position 4,064,798 of record JANVCC010000062.1, on the reverse strand, counting down.
CTATGTGCAAGCTGATGTGTTTAAAAATGCACATCATTTGGTGAGAAAAGAATTATATGTCAGTGGTGTTTCTCGTAAGAATCAGACTTATTTGCAAAACTGCAAGTTACTCTTGTGATATCCACTTTAATTTCAGGACCTTAACATGTTTTTACCAGCTTAAATTTACAAAAGACACATCTGCAAGTAGCCCAAGATGCACATTTTTAATTGGTTCAGTCTTCTCCAATCACAGAAAATTATTACAGATGTTGATACAGACTATGTTGTTGCTTTCCCATGACACAATAAGGCACTGAAAATAAAGTGCTTCTCTATAAAATCAGGAAAAAATGTCAAACACTGGGTAAATAATGATTGACATTGAAGTAAGATTTATTCCAGCTAAGCTGAAAATTTCAGGGCCACATTGAAACGCTGCTCTAGAAATGAAAAGGAGAAACAAGGGATAAAACCAGAGGAGGAGATCAAGAATATCTAAACCCCAAAAGGTACCTTTTCTGCTCCAAATCACTACTTTATGTAGGTGTGCTTCTTTGTTACTTACTATATAGTTCTTTCTGCTGTGCATTTCATTGAGGATCAAGAGCAAAGGGTTGCTCATTACATTAAAAAAGTTTTGCCTACTGTCTCCACCCATATTAAAAAAATATAAGAAAAAGAAATGCTGTCAGCAGGAACAGATTTGGTGAGGAAGGATAGGTGAAAAGAAGAGTAAGCATGTGGCCTGTTCTGACAGAACAGCCTGGACAAGGACTTTTGTCGCTCCTCTAATTTGGGGCTTTTATTAAGCCCTCTTTTCTTTGCTCAGAAGGAACAGACTCTGACGTTCTGGACTACAGATGGAGAAAAAAGAAATAGAGAAAGTTTTACTGGAAACAAATGATAAGAAAGCAAAAATTGTTCCTCTATTATCTCTTGAGACCTTGATTAATTATGTGTTTTTGTTTGGGTTTTTTTAAATTCAAATAAAGTAGCCTTTACGAACAGATTGGGCTCACTTATACTAAGTGTTGTACAAGCAAAAAAACACCTTTATGCTGCTGACTTAATCTGGAGTTATTTAACAATGGTTATTATGAAACTCTTTTAATGAACCACTAATTAGTAAATAAGAAGAGGAAGTTTGTAAGACAGAGTCTTAAAGTTGAGCATCACACGTAACGTTCAACTGAACATGGAAATGACTGTCTGAGGAAAGACACATCTCTAAGATCTGTTTCTATCTATACATGTAAACTTGTATTTTTATGCACATTTGTATGCATATCACAGGTAACTAGTGATAGAGCAAGTGGAAAGGGCCTCAAGCTGCCCCAGGGGAGATTTAAAGTGGACATTAGGAATTATTTTTTAACTGAAAGGGTTGTCAGGAACAGGCTGCCCAGGGAGGTGGTTCAGTCACCATCCCTGGATGTGTTTATAAGCCATACAGATGTGGTGCTTGGGGATGTAGCTTAGTGGTAGACTTGGTAGAGTACAGTTAATGGTTGGACTCAATGATCTTTAAAGTCTTTTCCAACCTAGATGATTCTATGATTCTATACACTAAACACCTGGAGTTCTATAACTGCTAATCTAGGCTCAATTCTGTATTTCACTAAGCAAAGCTGAAAACATTAAGGAGAAGAAATTAACGGATCTTTCAACAAGGAGTCAGTGGCAACGACTAAGATCTCCACATCTATCTGCTTTGCTTCTGCTTGTTGCCAGCATATAAAGGTAAGATACTCCAGGACCAATTCTTTGAATAAACAAGATTATGAGTTTTAAAAATCCAGGCAGAGCTGAGACTGTCTAACTAGGAATAAGTCTCAGTGATATCAAAGTAATACCTGACCTGCAGACTGCCTTCCCAGCCTAGTCCTGGCCCATCCCCACTGTCCTCACTGGACCTGCCCCCAGCTTGGCCTCAGCTCATCCCCACAATGGTGCCTGATACCCTGCGCTGGGGCTGCCTTGCCTCTGGCTGGAACAGTGGGATAGGCTCCAGCCGCCAGTCCCTGCCCCGAAGGATGCCAGGGAAGCCCCTGCTGCTTCTGGTCCCAGGCAGACACCTGCCCTTGAGGCGCCCTGGTCTTTGAGATTAACAGCATGTAACAACATTTCACTGAAAAGTGGTTCTTTGCCATAAGCTCACTTAAATCTTATCTAGGGAGAACAAGTAAAAATACATTTCCATTAAATACCTTTGTTAAAGTTCATATAACATAAGCATACATTATCTTTTGTCCTTTTCTTTTCAGTCTAGTTAATTACTCTTGTAGATTGTATCTGTTCATATACAAAGAGAAATGTTAGAGACTTCTCAAATAGCTCATCAGGATAAATGATGCATTTTACTGAAGAAAAAGACACTGACAAATGTCAGTCGCATACTGAAAACCACTTCAAAAAGAATTCTGAAAACTCAAGATACAAATGCCATCATAGTTAGCTACTTAACATTCTCCTATCAGTCATTGACAAGCATCGTAGCAGCAGTTCTACAGTCCAACAGACCATAATCCAAAGCATTATGTGCATTTGGTTTTAACTAGACATATAGTCAGAGAATGACAGGGAAAATTCAGAAGTTCTACTTTGCAAGTATTAATTATATTTATTTGCTTTCTTGTACAAGTTTTTTCTTTTACAAACTAAGCCTCAGATCAGAATTCTGTTTGTTACAGCCTGAATATATATTCAAGTTTGCAGGGTAGGGTGTAGCAGAGACGTGGCCCATCAGGCTGCAGAGAAGGAGTTCCTGTTACTATCTCACTTGGAGCCCAGCCCAACACGGCCGTTCTAATGGGGCTCTACGGCTATGGTCAGTCAGCTCTCAATGGGTATCAACAGGAACAATTTGACTTCCCTTAGGAAGTAAAAAATTGGAATGTGATTCTCAAGCATTCAAGAGTACTAAAATAGTCTAATTAGATTTCCTACATGCCAAAGAGTATAAATTAATTTTTTTGGAGCCTTCCTTAAACTTTTTTTTGTCTATTTATAGTTACTATTTCAAAAAACCCAGCCTAGCACAGTCACCCACAGATTCTGCTCATGCAAAGAAAGAGGCAGTCAGTGCAGAGTGAAGGGGTAGAGTTCAGTAACAGAAATACTGAGATTGATATAAAAGAAACATGGATGGAAATGTCTGTGTGCAAAAGCACCAGGAGAAGCACCAGAGCAGGGCTTGGAAGAACTGCTGGAATGAGTCAGGAAGACCACAAGTCCCAGGACACTGCTCCCAGCAGCAAAGCTGAGGACAGTGTTGTTCATCACATCCCACTGGCCTGTACTCTGATAAGACCACTGCACAGGCAACTCACCAGCAGAAGACTCCACATCCTAGTAGGACAATGACAACAAGGTTGCAGCGTGCCACACATACCATTCCTGGCAGCCCAAAAAGAAAACAGACTATTGACATACTTTTCAAGCATTTTCCGAAGTAATACAGCTAATAGGAAGCAGCAGGCTAGGCAGAGCAATTCCTGTCTCATTAATAATTGCCATCCTGATGTATACGGGAGACTGTGACGCTTTTGCCTTTTAAAAGGTTAGTGTTTGCTCACTGAATCTGCAGTCTACAGTTTTATCCTGTTTTATACAGTCACTATGGACAGTGGTATTTCCCCAGTACAGGTGTAACAAAGAAGCAGCACAGCACCCTTAAACCGTGTATCCTAACAGACATGAAATCTGTGGTAGACAGAGATAGATAAAACAATGTCCCCTGAACATTCAGCATACTGCAGAGTGAAAAATATAAAGCAGTTCTGGCAGGGAAGATGTTAATAAAAATATTGCATTTAAGGAATTTTCACAGAAACCAAAAGAAGTCGTACGTAAATTGTATTTCTGTAAAGCAAACTCACCCAAGGACAAGGATTTAACCTGATTTAGTGTAGCTCAAGGATCAATCTGTTTTAATGTATTAGTCTGTCACTATAGATTGGTGGATTGATCACATCTTGAGTTGAGCTTTACTTGCCAGCGAGCACAAAGTAATCTGCCCAATTGATTTCAGTAGCATACAGTCACCGCGCACTAACTAGATCTGATCGATATCCCCTACAGTGTAACAGCTTCTGTGTTTATCATGCTCTAGACTTCAGAAGTGACAAAGCAGTGTCAGCTCCATTTAGCAGTGATGGCTGAAGTGGTGTACCATGCAAAGCATGTCTGGTAAGAGTGGCTCAAGCAACACACCTTCACAGTGGTTTTATTTGCAAGCTCCTGTGATGGGTTTGCTCCAGCGCAAAGAAAAGGCTACTGTCAGCAGAGCCACACAAGCCATGTTATTTTGACACTCAAGTTTTGCAGGCCCACCTTTCTGTTACTAACGCTGGTATAAAAATACTTATAAGCCAAATTAATTATAATGTTTCACAAAAATAGTCAGAATCTCATGGAAAAAAAATGCCTTATTGCTAGAATACCACCATCGTGTATTTCAGAACTGTATTTTTCTGACAAAAAGGGTCTAAATGCTAGCTAACAGGCTGCATTTTACAACAGATATGAAAAGGTGATGCTAGTGTAAAGGGAAAGGAGTAGCAAAAACGGGCTGAGACAGTAAACATTTATTTAGCTGCCAAGCTGCTTCTTGGCATTCATCCGAGTCATCCCAAACTCGATCTGCTACAAGAATTGGACTCTTACACAACTGTATCTTGCAATAGGCTTTGCTTTGCCTGTGCTGGTTAGAGGCTTGAGACAATTGTTTTAATTTACAGAACGTGAAGACAGGGAGATCAGCTGCTTTCCTGAAGCTACTTGGAATCATACTGGAGCTACTGCTGTAGCTCAAGCAGTGGTGCACTTTGTTAATAAATTAGGTTTTTGGTAACCTAGTTGAAACACCTTCAATTAAGCAAAATTCCAAAGCCAAGTGTTGCCAAGAGTGGGAGAAATGGATTCTTTCAAAACACTAAGACTTCACTGCTACAGTAGGCTCTCACATGAATATCCCTGTGGAAGTGACTACACAAAGTAGGGTGAAGTCATAAGGGGGGATGAAAAAAAGCAGGGAAAAAGTCAAAGCCTTCTGACATCTGAGATAAATCTACAGGCTAGTTGTAACAAATATTAGTATTAAATTGTAATACTAAATGCAGTTTTGAAGTAGTGTCTGTACAAGGGCCACCAGAGCAGAATATACAACATCTTGCAAGTTTGGAGGTTTCTGGTGAGCATTCATTGGGCTCCCACACAGGAGAGATGGCACCTGACTGGTCAAAGAAGCTGCTCAGAGCTGTGAGTCCCTTTGAGGACAGCAATACCACAGCTCAGCACGATCTCATTTTGTGTTCCGCCCCAAAGCTAGTTAGGTGTATCTGCAATTCAGGGACCGACCCTCATGAGACTACTTTGCAAGACTGACAAGATGAGGAAATGTGAACCTATGTTTGGAAAACACTTAAAAGAAATCTCAATTAAAAATGAATCCCCAAACCAAACCAGACAATGCACCTAGAAAAGGCCTAAACAAGCTTTTCTAAAATCATAGTTGTATTCTTGTTTTTTAACCAGATTCATTTTGATTAACATTGTCATGAGATTCATAATTAATTTTTTTCTTTCTAAGATCTTTTCAAAACCAAATCACTACAGACCTCACATTCTCCTAGTATGATAAATAAGATGGGTTTTTCCACTAGTCACTCAGTAGTTTTCATCTGCCCTCAAAAGAGAAGAGTAACACTTACATTTATGCAGCCATGTACAACACAGTGGTTAGTGGCATCACACTAGAGGGAAACTGGATTTAATTTAAAAGAGCTGGCAACAGAGAAGGATACGCAACACTGGAGTCCATGAACTTTGGCTCTTACCACAGCCAAAGTCAAGTGTGCCAACAGCCCAGCCAGCCAACAGCCACAGCCTCCCCATCTACCCAGCCCACACAGTGCTGTTTAAAACTGATTACGTGACAACAAGCCACGAGGTACCTGCTGAACCCATGAAAGTAGCTACTGACTACTAATTGTGTCATCATCACAAACTATTTATAGAATAATTATTTATTAACTTCCACAAATTAAAAAAAAAAGCAATAAATAGTTAAGGCAGAGCTTCATTCACTTTCTCTTTTCTGTGGAAGCTTTCAGGGGCTTTTGAACTCTGCTCTGTGACAGCTGAAACCACTTGTGTTCCTTTCTAGCTTTTGGCAATGCCTTCAGGAATAAGTGAAGATGTAAAATGCCCAGTTCAGCTGTAGCATATTGGATAACAAAAACAGGGCAATTACACAGCCTTTGTCCCTCTTCATTTGTGTGATAAGAAGTTAAATTAAATCTTCCACACAATAAGCATACTCTTATGTAGTACATTCCTTTTCAGAAAGGGAAAAGGAAAAAAAAAGAAGAAAAATAACATAAGGATTCATCCAAAACTGCTGATGGAGAAGACTACCCACCAACACACCATTAGCTATTGCATCTTATGTTCTCAAATAAAACATGCTGTGTAGAAGTGATTGCCTTGGAAGTTATTGGTACATTTGAATGCAAACTACCAAACCATGAAAAATGAGGCATCCATTTGCTATAAAAATAAATTAGGAGGCAATGCTTTGCTGGCAAAGCCATTTGAGTACCACAGTTCATAACTATTCATGGTACCATTAACAGATGTCTTTGCTTGTACTGTGAGCAGCCTTATGATATTGGTGTATTCAGCAGTACTTTATATTTAAAGTGAGTGTAAGCAACTTTGTTTTAGAATATAATAAAATCCTGCCTGATGTAGAGATCCTATGGGAAATTATACAATAATGTTACCTACATAACTAATTTTCTTCTTATGAAATCATGATTCCCACTACACTTTTAGAGCTATTCCAAGTATTGTTTAACATCACCATTTCCATGTTAATATCTCAATAAATCATGGAAATACAATACTTCATATGAAAAGTGAGGCATACCTTTGGGAACATAAGTTTTCCTTTCTAAATTAAAAGGGGAATAAAATTGATGCTGAATGTACTGTATGTTGTTCAAGGGTAGTAAAAGTACCCAAGCGCTCCTAACAAAGCAAGGCTACATACTGTATGCACACACCCCCCAGACAGTGCATAATAGTGCTTAACTGTTTATGCCAGGAGAACTGGGGAGCTGGTTGAAAATGTATCTGTGGAAAACCAACTGAATGCACTGTTCATTCAGAGGTTACTCAAAACTAAAAGCAAACAGCTAACCAGAGTGAACTCCCCACCAGTAAGGTACTTGTTAAAATGCTATCAGTTGTTTTGCACTGGAACGATCAAAGGCATGCCGTAACTCTGATCCCTCTTCTCTGATGCTTCTTAAAAATATTAAAATCATTTTGAAAAATCATGTAAGTGGTGAACTTCACCCCTCCCCCTTCAGAAAATGCTAGATTCTCAGAAAGCCTAATACAGAGAGGCAAAGCACAAAACCTGGCACCTCTGCCACTCCACCTCCTCCCCCTCCAATTTATAGCAACGAGCTTTATACCACATTACCGAGCTCTTGTGTTTGCTTCAAAACAGAAGCCTGGCAATGTAAACATGTTGTACACAGACCTGAGAGCTAAGTAGTCCCATTGACACAAGATGACTCATACTAGTTAAGAACCAGACTAATATTTAACCATCAGGCCCTGCAGTTAAATATTTGGGAGTTTATTTGGCATCCACTCTGTATATTAACCAGGTTCTGTAATACAGAAATTGAGCTTGGTACAGTACTATTAAAAAGGCGACGGCCTCTCATTTTGGCACCTTCAGTAACTCGATGCTTTCCAACCTGCCTTCAGAAAGAAACCAGTGTTGAAGTCAGGGTGTCCCAAGCAGCTGGCCTATCCCATGCCACAAGCACCAGTTTAATGTCTTGTGCGTTAACCACAGCACCGGTACGCCCGTGAACCCCATTTCTGTTTGTGTCTTGTACAACTTCTAGATTATTAAAACAGTCTTGTGTGGGGACTGTCACCACACTCACACTCATTTTAGCTCTCATTCACTGCACGACAACTTGTAGTTACAACACAAATTCCTGCCCTATCCCTACAGTTCCTCGTCAATGTGCTATTCACTGGTGCTGGTTTTCAGGCAGAACTCAGCTGAGGTGGGCTACAACTGAGCAGGCAATGGAAAGAAGAGATGTATGTAAATAAAGCAAACAGTTAAAAACTGTGGAAGACTAGATTAAGGCAATTTATTTTATTTTTGTTCAAAATAGTTTACTGCCCTATCTACTCTGCTGATCATCTCTGTGCTAAATTATACAAACATACCACAGCTACCTTGTTAAATGCTTTCAGTAGGACAATTTTTTTCTCTTTCTGGTCTTGAAAAATAGCAGGCAAACACCAATTAAAATATCCCTGGTTTATGTTTGAAGGAGAGAAAAATAATTTGAGTTTTGCCATTCGTATTATATTAGCTTTTTGTATGCTTTCCAATGCACTTTTCCTAAATATTTGTTAAAAATAAAGGAGATTACCTCGATCCAGTGGTAGAACTCCCTACTTAGTTAAATTGCTTTCACTAAATATGAAGAAATCTGAAAAACATCTTCCCAAAGAAAAGATTTTTTTATTAAAGTCTTTATTTGTGGACTCCTGATTATCCACAACCACAACTGTTCCTTTTGAGAATAACAACCAGAAGCTGTAAGTAATAGCTATTATCTAGTTCCACAGTAAGAAAAAATGCTCAAATTAGTATGATAATTATTGCTAAACATTAGAGCTGGATGATTAACGACACGGACAGGGAAAAGGAACCTGTCTTTAACAGATGCTTGTTCTTGTGGGTTGTGCTTCTTGCCACTTTCATAAACCAGTCTGGTGTGTTGTAATGATATTCTTCAAACTACTGCAGGAATTTGGAAGGGTATTGTATTTTATTATTAATTTCTTCGAGGGAGACAGTCAGGGAACAGGAATGATCAACTGAAAATGGATGACAAATATATTCACCCCAAATTATGACCAAGGAAGAATAAATTCTGCTTAAGATTCTGTAAATTTATTACTTGGAAACAACAACTAGAAATTGTAATTTACAACATTAAAAAAAGAAATGTGTTAGATTTATCAAACAGACATTGTAAGAAAATGGACATTATTTGTCTGAAGATGAGTCCACCTAAGCCAGCAAGAGTATCTGGAAGTAGCCAAAAATGGACATTGTGGAAGAAGTGAAGCTTGGAGCAAGCACACAATGACACTGCCCCCAAGTCCACCTCTTGGTATTTTGTAGCTTTTTGAAGTCTTTGTGTTTTATAACCTTTGGTGGATCTTTTTCGTTTAACTTTGAGCAGTTTTTTTAATCATGTGAGTGTTTATCATCCAAAAACTTGACAGAACTTCCCAGCTCAGTTCTAAGTTGTGTGAAGATCAGTCCCCTTTTGCTTATTTTGAACTTGTGCTTAATGTCTGTATTCAGGAAGTGTTTTGGAAGAGATAGGGAATGTCTCTTCTCTTCTACCTACAACTGTACCATCTCTCTCTCAGTTACTTTTCCTATCTGAAGAAGTCTTAGGTTGCTTACTTGCTTATTGTGAAGAAACTCCTCCATACTTTTGATCATCTATCCTGACTTTCCCTGAACTCTTTAAAGTTTTTACTCTATCTTCTTTCTGAGACAGGGAGACCAACGCTGCACACCACACTGATGGAGACAGGCACACACTCACCTTGAGCAGTGACAGAAGGAAATGGGTTTTGCTCATTATTCCATTCCTGGTAATTCTTCACAATAAATTTGCTTGACTACTAAAAGCTGAGCTGACATTTATGGCAGCATCTCATTCCCAACTGGTAATGGTTCATTCAGTATCTTATTTTACAGAGAGGTTTTCTTCCACCCTCTGTGAATCACTTTACATACATCTTTGCTGAGTTTCATCTGCCATGTCCCCTCCCAGTCACTCAGAGTCTTAAGTTCATTCTGCAGTTCTTTCCAATAAGCTCTTGCGTCTGAAGCTACTACTACGAGAAAACTTTTTACTGGCTCACATTTTGAGTAAAACAGAGCCCAGCAAGAGTATCTCCACTGACAGCTACCCTAACACAGACCATTTATTCCTTTCCACTCTTTTCCTGTTGTCAGCCACAAGGATGTGGCTGCTGGAGGTGGGAGGAGGAGAACCAGGGGCAGGATACTGTCCTTGCTGACCAGGGGACAATCCCATGGTCCTAAGCCCCAGCAAGGCAAGACAGTGGGTCATGTCCTGGGACTCCCCAAGCAGTCCAGCTGGAAGAAATAGGTGACCGGGCAGGTGACAAGGACATCTACAGTATGGGTTCAGAGTCCACCTGGGGGAAATCAGGTCTGGAGGAGACAGTGCTGGGCACAGCAGTACAGCTCTGCATACCCAGGCCTGAGCCTTTGTGGAGGTCCCAGCCCACAGGCAGAGGGTGTGTGGATGGGGGTCCCCAACGAGACTTCTTGGGGAGATTATGACATGTTAGTGCAAGACCAGTTATTCTTCTACAAAAGAAGCTCTTTTTCCTTGACTGTCTGTATTCTTAATGACATATTAGCAAGGAATTTTGTCCAACTGCTTTCTGGTTACCCAAGCACACTGTATCAACTACCACAAGCTTGGTAGCTCCCTGAAAGAACCCTGAAAGGTTTGTGAAGCATAATTTCTCTTTCCATAAACTATTTTAAGAACTCTCCCCAACACATACTTAGCCCTGTGAATGCTAATTAAATTATTGCATATTATACTGGATAGTATACTAATTATGGTGTCAGGCTAATGCACTTTGATACACACCAATGACAGTGTCAGGCTTGCTGTCATTCACACCAGCTGAGGGATTTTTTTTTTTTTTTTTTTTTTAGTTATTAAAGCCTTTTTTTTATGGTAAAACCATTTCTCACTTAACTGTAGCAGCACATCTTGTGAAAATGGCAGATTTAAATTGGTCACTGTGTGCAACTTGAATGGAGTCAGAGAGCTGGGGAACTGCAAGGCCTCCAGCAACCTGCCAGCATGCTGTAGAAACCAAAGTTATTTCCTTCTTCTATCTCTCCATGCATCTTTTATCTGTGTATTTCAGCAGAATTTTGTCAAATAGATAAGTATCTATTAAATATTTCCTATAAAACAGCTTTCCACGAATTTCCCGGAGGTTACAAATATTACCTGACAGAACTATGTAAACAGCTCAGATCTCTAAACTGAAAGTGTTATAGCTTGACAATACGATCAACTTTCATCTCTGTTTTGTTTCTCCTTGTATTTCTTTGCTGAATTAACTGAAGAAACAGCTGACCAGTACATAATACACTTTTACAAAATCAGTCAAGCTAAAAAAAGAAGGCTATAAAATTGCAAACAATTAAGCCAGACTCCCTAATTTTGAGGATCTCTAATACTATTAGATAATAGGTTTAACTTCCTCCATCTCACTCAAGCACTACTACAGTGTTTGCAGGTTTTTTTGCATGGAATCAGGGTGCTTTAATTTGGTCATGTACATTGGTTCTTATTTAGTACAAGAAAGCAACACATTATTGGTAATGTTAGTTACAGAAGTGTTACAAAACAACATCAATAGTGCTCACTGCACCAGAAACTAAGGCACAAATAAACTTCCTTTTTAAAGCTTCCTCAACCTCAGAAAAGCTATGCTTATGTATACATCTAGGGTCAGTAAACTTACAGTATTAACAGTGGTAAAACTTAGAGAACTTGGGAGAACTCAAAAGCATTCATACTGGATCACCTATTATTTATATATCTTAAATATTTTACAGAAAAAGATTCAACTTTATTGAAAAAAACTTAAGTAGAAATATGTTATTTCTGCTTTACATGAGAGCACTACCAAAATATCCAAACATAGTCTAGCTCCACATTTATTTTCATTTCCTATGGAAACTCTCTGAAGCAGTAGGACCATGCATCTATATCATTGCTGAGAAGTAACCTTTCTTCTAAAAAATCTTTCCCTGATGAAAGCAGTCCAAGTAGCAACTATCATTTGGGGAAAAAAAAAGATTAAAAATGCCTACATCAGAACCTAGTTGAATTTTTTTGTATTAGTTTTCATCTTTTTGCATATTTCAAGATGGCCAGAGCCAGTGCTTTAATAGGAAGAATCAAAACATGCAGGTAACCTCACTCTGTTATGGTATACAAGAAGCAGAAAGACAGTAGCGTACTCAGGCAGATTCTGTTTACCAGTATTTACACCTGACCACAAAACTGTTCGGGATTAGAATTGCAAGAAGCACACCAAAAGAAGGAAGATATAACTGAAAAAGAATGCAAACCTTTTCACTTGAGACAAACAAATACCATGATTCCTACTAAAACAGCTGCAAAACCTTAAGTTGTTATTTTCCATTCCAGATTTATACCCTCTTCTTCACCTCTGCTGCCCTCTGAGCAGTCCACTCTTGATGCTCCTTGAGACTGATGAAGTAGCCAAGGAACCCCTTAGACAATTGTTCTCTTGGGGAGCATGTTGTAGGAATGCAGAAAGGAAGGCAAGAACAATAAATAGCTTTTACATGCCTGGTATTCATATGAATCAGTGGAAAACTACAGTTGGCTGTAATTCCAAAACCAAAGCAAAATAAGACACTGCAGGGAGTCATTTTAGAAACTGAGGAGAGAAAAAAAAGTATTTCTCTGAAATAATCTTCACATCAGCAAGCTATATTTTCTTCTCACCCAGAAGATGGCATTAATGACATGCATTCTACTTGCATCTGTCTTTTGATGACCACAGGGATTCACAGGCAGTTCCACCCATTAGCTTTCTGCTGCTTTGTATTAGAACAAATTCACATTTGTGCTAAACAGAAAGCACACGCTCAACTACCAGCTTCTTACAAATTGAAATCTAAGTTGCACAGGAAACATATATTCTTTGAAAAGGCAGCCCTCCTTCTGGAGCACTCTACCATTCTGTTGGAGAAAGAGGAGAGAAGAGGGAAAGAGAGAGTGAAAAAGGGAAAAGCAAGGTAGAAAATGGAAGAGAAAGGAAAGCAAAAAGAGCCTATGCATACACATATTTTAGGTCCCTATTGATACAAAACTTCTCTAGCTTATTGGTTAGTTATCTCCTAGAATTTTTCCCTAAGTGCAAACTTTCAAACTATGGCCCATCATGTTGATAAATATCTATGCAACACAGAATACAGGAGCAGTAATTACTTTGTAACATACTAATCTGGATCTAATGAAAGGCGGTGGTATAGTTCCACTTAACAAACATGCTTTAAAGCAAACCATAACCCCCCAAATTATTTTACATTGCCATGTACCACTTTGTAAACATAATTATTAGCCTTCATTTCAGCTGCTGTCTTGGTTGAAAAGGCTATGCTGGCAATCACTCATTTGTGCACCATAACATGCTGGAACCATTGCTACAAATTTGCTCTTGGCTGATGATTTAAAAAATTGATTCCTCTGAAATCAACATAAAAGATTAATTAAAAAAATGTAATGTTCAGGTAGTATGTTACACAGGCTGTAGGGAAGAAAAGTCTCACATCAGGGTCATTTACACTGCTATTCAGGTGTTAACTGAGCTTTTAAATAAATATTTCAAGAAGAGTCACAACATTTCGCTCCAATGGTTTTGACATTTTAATAGAGTATGATCTGAAATCTCAGCATTCTATTTTTAATAGCTTGGAATTCCTTTAAAGCACAATACCTATGATGACAGGAAAATGGATCATCTAAATGCTACTTTACTACAAGCACAGAGACATCTGGTTATGCTTGGACCAATTTTGCTCTCCCTTAACCTTTCAAATTCTTTGAAGGCCACTAAATCAGGGCTTCTGTTCTCTTTTTATTAAAAACAATGCAGACACAAAGTTGTTGCAGGTTATCTATATGAAAAGTTAACTCTGTTGCTGCTGTATTTATATGATGTATATATGTCTTTTTGCTGCTCAAAATTTATCAATAGCAGCTGATTAAACATTTATTGTATCACTGAGATCACAACACTCAATTCCAAGTTCTGTTTGTATTTCCCTGCTAAATCCCAATTTCCAGGGTTTATTACCCCATTATCTTATCTCATTGAGCACTTACTATAATAATAAGAGATTATGTCTGAAACTTAATTAGTTCAATTTTTATTGATAGCATTTATTAGCAGGTCCCCAGTTTCTACTCTAAAGCCAGTGAATTAAGATGCATCTAGAAAACTCAAAAGAGAAAGCATGTTAAAACCAAAATTCAATCTAGTAGCATAGAAAACTGATCAGAGTAGCCTGAAAAAGGCCTGAAGTTTTTTTGCGGTTTCTTTGGCAAAGATGCAAAATGAAGCAGGGATTACAAATTCCTGTGCTGGTGGGGTATCTCTAGGTTCACAACTGTCATTTTCTGTCAGAAATGTTAAGGCCAACTGGGATCAGTTCCTTCTGGGGAAAGCAGGCATCACTTCTCAGGAGATGTTAGGCACTAAGACTACATATGACATCTGTGATTCTTCTAACAAGCTCAGATTAATCTAAGCCAAAGCAACTGACAGATAAACAAATGTGCATTTGCTTTAGACGTATTATTTACTTCTCCATAAAATACGACAACAAATATACGTTGGATCAAAATAAACCCAACTGATCAGACTGACACCTAGAAAAATAGATCATCTGCCATGTGAACAGAGCTTTAAAGCTATAGAAGTGCCTTTTTTCTTTTAGCACTGTAAACACTCATACACATTGCCAATAACTAGGGAGCATACCATTCAAAACCTGTTTGAAGTCACAATTAAGAATAAGCTTGAACACAACCTAAACCACAGGGAGAGGTGAACTGTGTTACCACTGGAACAATACTATCTGGTTTAGCACGCTATTCCAGGACACACTCTGGATGTTAGCAGGCTTGGTTAGGTCAAAGATGCCATTGTGGAACAGAGTGAGAAATAGTAAAGCTATGACAGTGTCAAGGGCTCTACATAGCACTTGCATTTTTTTAGGGCCCTTCAATACTTTTGTATCAAAATACTGCTAGTGTCAGGCTTTGTTGCTTTGTTCAGCTTTTCTTAATCTTCAGAGAGCTAAGAATTTTTAACACTCTTCAGAAAGCAGCAAATAGGTGCAGTGGCTGCTGCTGCTTAGACTACTACAACTAATTCTTCATAGCAAAATGGTTTAAAGAATAATTACTGCATTTTAGACACTTCTTCCTTTGGCAATTCCCCCTGCTACGGTGATTATTTCACTTCCTGTACCAGCAGTAAGGATCAAGGCATTGTCCTGAAGATACTCAAACCAGAAGAAATCAGAACCTTCAGACAGGAAAAATGCATTTACAATACAGTGAGGCATATTTTTCTTGTTACAAACTGATCAGGAAAAGGATAGAAACTATCACAGTTGGACGAAGAGGTTTATCAGAGATGAGTATAATACAAGTTACAAAAAAATAATACAAAATATAGTGTAACGCCCATAGAGACTGCACAGCATGACAGGATTGTATTGGTTAGAAATTAATAGTGGATTTTCCTAAAAAAAAAAAATAAATAAATATATATATATAAAAAATTCAGCAAACTACGTTTTATTAACTAATTTCAAATTATTGCAACACACAGTACATCTTAAGAATTCCATATACATACCAATAAGTTCCATGTTTGGATGCTGCTGTAAACATGAGGGCAAAAATAAAAGCCTCTTTCCTTTAATATGACTCACAGATTTCTAAATACAGTACTGAGGAAGAAAAACGGGAAGGAGTCCAGAAAAAATTGAAGTTCTGCATACAGCACAACAAATGAACAGAATTGACACAGAATAGCCGTAGTTACTCTGTTGTAATGTTCTACATTCTCACAAAGTAGCTTTTTCTCATTTGAATTTGTAAATGAATCCTGTATATTTACATAAGCAAGCAGAAACCCACTGCTCTTACTCAAAAATCAAACTAAACCCAGCAGCAGATTTTGACCCCACATTGCCATACACTATTATTCCATCCATCTTGAATTTAAATACTCAGTATTTCCCTGTGAACACTATTCTGCAGCCTATAGACTTTTCAAATTGATTTTACTACAAGTATTTTCGTCAATAGCTACAGAAATTATTTTGCACAACACTATACTAAGTAGTTGTGAGTTTTCATAGATTCTAGACTTTTCTGGGTGTCTTTTTAATTATAAAATGGAAACATATAGCTCAGTTTCAAGTGACAAACTGGCAGCATCTTAAAGTGCTGCTAGAAGGTTCAATTATATGTATAACATCTGATAATCTGATTGTATTTTATTTAAGACTAGAAAGTACTTCAGAAGTCAACAGATGGCAGCAGATATACTTTAGAAAAAAAATACAGCAATTTACTTACACTTCTTTTACAGGGCCGTCTTGCCACTTATTGAAGTAGAGTTTGGATGTAGGGGCTGGAACGAAATGAAGAAAACCTCATCAGTAGAAGAAGACTAATAGTGGATGGTTTTGCTTTATTCATCATAATTTGGGTTAATTACAAATGCGTTTCATGCAGGACATACATATATCATAATCTGATTGACATACATAGATGCAAAACTACACTTCGTACCATATGGTGCAAAAGACACTGCCTTTAGAGAATGCGAAAGGCTTCTCACTCATGCTGCTGCCATACAACTGAATTATATACTGCAGATGAGGTTACGACTGTTGTAGGATTATACACTGGGATGTAGACTCTAAGTAATGTTGATAATTTACATCTCAATTACCATCAAGACAATTTCGGTATCCATAAATAATAATAAGACCTCATTACTTTTTTTAATTGGCATAGACCATAGGGTATCCAAGGTAGTGGTTAAGAGATTTTGTTGTAGAAGAAGAAATGAGTTTTATGAGGTAGGTGATACAGAACTGAGATCAGTGGGTAGGTGGCTCTTCCTCACATGAGCTATTTGGCAAGGTGTGCCCAAAGTCATTTCCAAGAAAATGACCAAGACAAAAAAGAGACATCCTCAACAGAAAGATTCTTCTCCTTCTGCTGTTTTTTTTCTGAAGTAGTTCTGTAGTTTCACTTCCCTTAAGTGTTTAAAAGCAAGGTGTCTTTCTCACTGTACTTCAACAAGAAAAGAGCTTCCGATGGCAACTTGCCATGACATGGGCCTCAGGAGTAAACATGACTGCTCACTATACTGCTTATTTTGCTCAACTGCTGCACCAAAATCAGACAAAACAGACAGCTAAGGTACTCCCCCCTGACATCTCCCACTTATTTTGAAGGTAAAAACAATACACCATTATCTTCCATAACATGGCAGAGGAGATACCCTTCTGGATCAAATATGTATCAGAATAAAAATTCTGACAAATTAAGAGGCAAAATTAAAACCCAAACAGAGAGATTAGGGCACAGAAAGCTGCTACACTGCTGTGTGGTGTTATATGGCAGCATTTTCTCTGGTGTGATACTCTTGAGGCTACATGTTGAAATTAGGGGTGGATGGAAGGGTTTTCAGTTCCCAAATTCTGCTCCAGACCTGCAAAGACCCAGACCTGCCCTTTTCCCAACATCAGCTAGGATTTTGAAATGTGTGTAATAGTGTTGAAGTAGAAAATCAAACCTTGATCATTTACAAAGCCCATTGGAAACAATGGATATACTGAGAGACAGAAGACAATGAAGCATTATACAAATCATGGGATTTAAATAATGAAGATAATCTACACTTTACATGATAAACCAAATCACTAGTTTGTAGGGTCTTAAACATTTTTCTTTTAAGACTTGTAAATAGAAAAACTGAAGAGTGAGGGACTTTCAAGATGATTCTACTGCAGAACATCAATCCCTTTTGATTAATTGGGCATCCCAATTGTACTGCCTTCAGATCTTTCAGATGCATCTTTTCAGGAAATATAAGTAATGCCTTATACATATGCAATCCCTTTTTACTGATCTAAATATATTCCTATTTTTTAAAGATTTTTTTTTAGAGAGGAATTTAAAGTTTAAATGCAAAGGAAGGAATTTTTGCTTGTCTTATAATGAAAGGATGTTATTACTGATAAAAAAATCAAGTATTTATGTTCTTACAGTTATTTCAGACATTTCATCTGTGTTTTTTTTCATAACCACTCTAAACCACAAGCCATGTTAGCTTTTAATATTAATGCCTTAATATAGTAGTAGAAAGAGAACAAACCAGAGCATTGCATTGTTTGAGATGTGTTGCTCCAGTCCTAGTTTATTAATTTTAACAGAAAACACCTTTATTGAAAAAATGTGTTTCATTATAAGGAAAGTATTCTTTGAAATGCTCCTTGAATTCAAGGTGTGCTGTGAGCAAAGTATTCCATATATCCTCAGTTCACACAGGGACTTCAAAATTTCCATCTGGTGTGCATATACTATGCATTTTTAAAACAACATGCACAGCTATTATTGTTTTAAAATATGTTATGAAAGCTAAGTAAAATATATCATAGCTGACAACTCATTTTTCCTAACAGCTTTTGAACAGACATATTTGTATTAACTTAATGTCATATTGTAATGGTCAAAAAGTAAGACTTGCTGTGCAAAAACAAATTAAGGAAGAACTTTCAGTCCTTAGTACGTGCTCTTGGCACTCTCCACGCGTCCAATAGCCGACTGGTTTAGTCCTTTTGCCTGCATGGACTAGAGTAGGTTTATCATGTTTCAGTTCAAATCAAAACCAAGAGAGCAAACTTCTCCTTCTCCTTGGGGTTCTTAAGGGAAATTTTACTCTGTATTAGATCATGCCACTTGCTGACTTAGCTTCAGACTTTGCCATGAAGTTGCACCCAAAACACCTCACCCTGCTGAGCAGATCACGCTAATACAGCTACTTTTAAGATCCGAAGCCAGCGCTCGCATGGCGATGTGCTGACTCACGATGATATCGCACTATGCGCTCACACTTGCGACATTCACATTACTGGAAGTTTATCTTTACTAACTCATTAGTATTGGAAGGTTGTTTAGTGGATTCCACTACTCCAACAAGCTCCCGCTCCTTCAACTCTACTACACAAATACTGCAGGGAACAGATTTATGCCTACTAGGAATAGGACTGAAGTTAACCACAAAAACCTTTTGAAGCTTTCTCCCTTCTGTTCTGCTGCTAGCTGGTTTTAACAACAGATGAAGTATTTGGTGGAGGTTTTGACCAATGGATGAATTTTGACTGCAGAAAATCCATATGGATTTTGTGGATACTTACAAGATAAGTAAGGGGCAATTATTGTGATTAAAATTAAATCACATCAGAAGTAATACTTGTCTGAGATTCTCACAGATGTTGGAGGTTATGCTAATTTACATTATTAAATAATAATAAAATAGACATGCAGCAGTAGGTTAGAAAATCTTCAGCAGTTAGTTAGGAAAAAAAGTTAGCAATCAGAAATTCATTGCTCCACAGCAGCTTACAAACTAATGGCACAATTTTGAGAGGAAGGATGAAATAGTTAAAGCAAACTATTAGGTCAGGATGCCAGAACGAAATTTTGTGGCTTAAAAAATGCTCTTGAATTATTATTTTACAATGTTTTTGTTTCTTCTTATGTAGTCATAGAATGTCTTTCTAAACCACACTTTTGTGTTTAGGCTGATACACTATTTGGATTGTACCCTCCTACTTTCTACAACTTTTTGAGGCCTTATACAAGCACTCACAAGCAAGTATACAGGTTTAGTCTTCACTCAAGTTACATCACTTGACAACCAAGTGAACATTTTTTCCTTGTGAAGGCAGCCAGATACTGGGGGGTGTGAGGGAGTGGTGAAAAAACATGTGTGACTAGAACCTGGACACAACTAAAACTAAATGACAAGACTGTCATCAGACTCTTTCAGTGTCTAATGCAGTAAGTAAATTATGACAGCAAAAATTTGTTAACAGCAAGCAAGGGGTTATTTAGGTTTTAAGAAAAAACACCTGTGTTTTTTTGTTTGTTTTGGTTTTTTTACAAATTTTGCTACAAATTCAAGAGACATGCAAGTTGTACATTAAAATTCATAGAGGACTTGTGAGGCAACACTATGTAATATTTTAATGTGAACTGGGAAATTGAAAAACCTGACTACTACTGTGAATTGTATGTACACAGCCAAATGAGTGGTTTAACCAAAATATATTTGTGTAACTAAAATTATAAGCATTCTTGAAATCAATGCCCAGAAAAGATTAGAAGTGTGGAAGATCTGGTTATTTGTATATTTTAAGTTCAAGTTAGCATAGGAGTAATGTGGTTTCGCTTTTGCAATTATGCGTCAAGTAACATACTTTTGTTTTTAAGAAGAAACGGGATCTAATCATTAATAATATCATATCTCTGTCTAGAACAAGGAAAGAATAATGAGTTGGCCAACCATCTAGTGGTGAAGAACAGTTACAGATTGCCAAATCCGAGTGAAACTGTGGGAAAGGTAATTCTGGCAGAGGCAGACCACGACCACTGACTCACAGACCACCGACACCAATTATACCACCTCCTCAAAAGAATAAGGAAGTAATAGTCAGGAAAAGAGAGCAGGCACCATAATTTACATAGCAAACAAAGATATTTTGAGCAATCATATAGTTGAATAACAATGCATATATTTTAGGAAGAGGAATATAATTAAGATTTTGTATATAACTAACTGATTTTCAGGTGTTGGGTGTGCTGGTTTCAATCCAGCACCCATGACTGTGCTCTCCTGAGAATAAAGAAAATACCTCCACCTTGTTTGTGTGATTGACAGTTACACACTGGGTGATGGACCCTGTTCTGGGAATACATTCTGATCAAAACCATTTGCTTTAAAATCTAATTCAGTGCCACTAATGAAATACATGATCTAAAATTTGTAAAAAATTTCAGTCTCTCAATTGCTTTCTTTTATTTCATTAACCTTTTTGAGGTTCAACTGAACATTCACCTGATACCAGGACCTGCCACCCTTCCATTACCCTTATGATAAAGCTAATACATATCAAAAAGGCAAAAAGTATAACTGAATGACTATAATCAACTGTGTCAACTCACTGCACCTTGACTTGATATAAGCTAAAAAACCCTTTCAATACCAGCGAGGATTTTTTCCTTTAAGATTTTTGGTGAAGGGGCAAAAATATTTTCAATAGTGGAGATGCATGTAGAGAATGTGCATATAAATACATATGTGGAAGAGAAAGTAAAATACCATAGCTGAAATTAGTTATCTGGGGAAACATCAAGACACTTAGCTATAGTTATTGTTCAAACACAGATTTTGCTGCATACCATTATGCAAAATAATACTATCATTTTCAAATTACAAGAATTAGAAGGAGATTGTAATTAAGGCAATGTTTTGACCTTCCAGTTTCTTATGATCCAAACAAACCAATGCAGATTCCCACATGTATTATAGCAGATTCATTTGCGTGTCAGCAGAAAGAAACCCAAGACCAAATAGAGTATCTCAGCCCTTACTCTATAGCTTTTTCTTAAGCTAACAAAGCTTCTGTATGTACTAACATACAGGCTTTGTACTGGCCTGACAGGGCAGGATCTCAAGAATTTGCCTGGCCTTGTTGGGGCCCATGAGTTCAGCTGCAGTCCCCAAGGTCCATGGGGCTAGGGAAGGCTCTCCCAGGCTTTACAGGACATGACTGAAGGGGGAAATCAAAATGTGATATGAGGCTATATAAAAATGAAAATAGAGCTTGTGCCTGAGGGAAGGAGTTGGCTGGTATTTGTACTGTGTGCTCCTTGTGAAGACTTTGGGATGTTGATACCCTGCTGTGAGTGTTGGCCTGTTTGAGGAAGGCTGGTGCTCTTGACCTTAGATGCCAGAGGGATGTTGGAATGGAGAGTGTAATTACAGAGAAATGGGTCACTAGCAAGCTGCTTTTTTTCCCCCTGTAATACTTTAAAGCATATTATTAATGAGGTTCTTTTATATTAATTTGGATTGTGATTAATATTATTGTAATTGAAGTAGAAATAGATTTCCTGTTGGATATTTATTAGATTGTGCAGATTTTAACTGGGCTAATGATAAAATTCTTGGCTTTATATATCCACTTTGGATGCAAGACTTTGAGTGTAATGCTTCCTTATGATGGAAAATGGAAAAGGGAGAATGGAAAAAGGAAATATCAATTCAAATAGAGCTTTTACAAGTTTGTATGTACTAGACTCCTTTCATACTCTATTCTTTCCAGTTCTGAAATACATGGAGATTGACAGTTTTGGTAGGAAAGTATCTTCAGATCACTATGAGTTGTAAACAAGTCACAAGAAAATAACAGATGTTCCACAGTATGAAACTTTTAGCCCTAAAGTAGTCCAAGCTGAGTTCTATATTTATATAGATTTAGGTCTGCATTAGTGAATATGATCCATATGATGAAGTGATAGGCTAATGGCAATGCCATGGCAACACTAAAATCACTGATGTGTGAAGTTACCCAAAGTAGCTAGGTCAGCTCCTTTTGAACTTCCAAGTAGGACCCTGAAGTGGGAATCGCTTGCATTCATTTAGACAAGGAAGTGAACCCTGATTATTACTGGTCACAAATGCTTGTTCACTTATTGCAGAGGAAATGATCTCCTGTTGGCAATTAAGAGCTAATTAGCAGTTTCCTGACTAGAATAAACACATCCAGTCAGTAATTTTCTGTTCTCAACCTTAGGGCAAGTGATCTATTGCCAGTTGCAGATGTTTTAACGACGTTCGACCTCAAAACAGTCTCAGCACACAATTTCAGAAATGATGCTTTAAACACATTAACTCAGGGACTGTGGACTTCTACATAAGAGATTAATTTGCTAAAAGATAGTTTATATTTCCTCTAAGTTCTGATTTAATATCCTACTGCAGATTCAAGCATTGAGATTAGCATTCAAGTATGCATGTGGACGTAGCACTAGGCTCTGACTGCAGTACACAAACACTCATATGATTCACTACTATTTTTATTTGTTAATATGGAAACACAGAACCTATTCCTGAAGGCAGAAGTAAAGTAATCAATAAAGGGCAGACATATCAGCGTCCAGATGCACCTGAGAATCTTCACTTTCCTGGAGAAGGAGACTTTGTATTTCTATTATACCATCCATATGAAGTTCATTATTCTTCTAATACCTTGTCAACTGTCATTAAAGTAACAGGATGTGGATGAAAAATCTCACCTATGATTTCTGTTTTCTTCTGCTTACATTTAAGCAATTGACTTATTTAGGGAACCTCTCCATCAAGGCACATATCAAAGAATGAACAATTTATGTGCGACACAAAATACTGCCTCAAAAATGATTTTTTTAGAGATGCAATCCCATAAAGTACCTTCCACAAGATCTTGTGTCCAAGATATTAGCATTAATGTTAAAGTACAAAGAATAACAGTAATCAAGGAAACATGATCTCCATGAGACATTGCTCCAGAAATACACAAAACAGCAAAAATGATGGTCTAAAATTTGTGGTAAACTTCTTATCAGCATAGAGGTCAAAACCCAGTTTTTTAGTCTCTGGCATGCTAACTGTACTACTTCCAACTGGCTATCTGCACAAAATAACTGAATCTAAAGGCAACCTACAATTTTTCACCTGAAAATAAACACTAATTTGTATTAAGGCAGTTTGTTGCCTATATCCAAATATTTAGCATGCAGACTAACTTTCTATTATAGTCATGCCCTAGAACAGTTCCTTAAAAACAGGAAAAAAGAGGCAACAACCTGATTTATGAGACAAATGTCATTAATCCATTTAGCACCTAGAGTCAATTACACAGATACAGAGTTCACCACAGAAGAAAGATGCCATTCATGTGATCCAAATAAAATTCAAAAGCTCTATGACCATGTTTAACATGGAAAGTATGGCTACTCTGTGTTTGATATGAGAAGATTACTTAAAAGTTCTCATTCAATAGATGCACAGGTGGGTACCTGTGGGATCATTCCCAAACAACAGAGTGTATCAGGAATACTTCTGATCCCAGGATACTGGAATAAATGTGAGAGGAAGAAAACTATAGATTCCTATGAAATATTAATGTACTGTGACAGATATTAATATTTGAAAAATATTGAGAAGTACAGCCTTTTTTGGTATAAAACTGTAATGTCATTGTGAAACAAGAAAACAATTCTTATGTTTAAGACTCCTCCATTTTTCTAATGAGCAGTTCTGTTAAACTTAGCAAACCCTTCACAGCCCATTTATTTTATTGTTCCGTTAAGCTTGCAGCATTTTTTGAAGCAGTGATTCAAGCAGCCATTTAAACTTCGTTAAATCGCGCATCAAGTGCATTTCTTAAGGTTACTAACCAGTCTCTGCTACAAATTAGGTAGTTGAAAGTTTACTTGCAATTTCACCTCAAATCCTATTTTAAAAAGTTTTAGAGAGAAAGCCTAAATAAAGCCTATATGGAATCAAGCATGAAGTTAATATGTAACATTATATGCTGCAGAGTTGTGTATGGTTTCAGAAATGACCTTCTGAAACCATGCTCAGCAATGAACATTATGAAGTTTGAGAAAGGAAGGGATCTTATGAGACATAAAGACCAGGCTTAAAGCTGGGGCAGAGGGAAGAGGATGGGCAAATCCTCAACATTTTTCTAGCACTGATAAAAATAATGTAACAAAAAAGAATGCAGTGCCCTTGTTTTCCTAGAATAGCTGCTGATACTTAAAATCTCACGTGCATGAATTAACAGTTTGACTTAAATATATGAAGTAGTATTTGTCTTCTACTTCAGCGTTCAGCAAGAAGCACCAAACAGAAATACATGTACAATGACAGTTAGAGATTTGCTTCCTACCTGTTATAAAACAATCTGCCTAGAAACGTTTAGTAGGGAGAAAATTTTTTGTTCCACCTGAGTCATGTGCCCTACATTTTGGGGAATAAACACGCAGCTAAGCAGGCCCTTGATCTGAAAGGCAGCCAGAAAAAGCCTCTCTAGGACCTGTAGCATCAGTGTCTGCTTCCATTTCATAGAACAAATAATGCTGGGAAGGACTTCAATTTCTTCTGCTCCCAAGCAAGCATGCTGTATGTAGCTCATTCCTGGCAGCTGTTTCAACAGGAAAGCATGTAATCTCCCTAACTTCACACCAATCTGTTCCAGTGCCTTAGCATTCTTACTATTAGAATTACTCTAAATGTTCTTGGCTCATTTTTATGCCCATGGATTATTTTTCTATCTCTTTATGATTATAAAGTATTTTTAAACCCCTCCTCTCCCAAGAAGTCTTTTATGATTTCGAGTTTTTCATAACCTCTCAGACTTCTCTTTTGTAGACTCAAGAGCCCCAAATCTTTTACCCTTCACTTGGTCACCAAAAAAACCAGGCACACTTTGGCCACGTTACTTGAAAAAACTGTTTTCCAGCTCTTAGAGGTATATTTTTGCTGCAGTTTGCAGAATTTATCTGTAAGAACTATTCAAGAAACTGGCAAGCAGAGACTTAAAATTTAAAAAGGTTTCAGCAGTTACCAGGTAGTATGGTCAGAAGCCAAAATTAGTTCCATCTGTTCATCTGCACATGGAGCCACCTGGTATGAAGCCATTCACATAGTACCATTCCTTTGCTAGGCTCTATCTTCATTTAGCTGCTTTGGAGAAATTCAGTGTGGATTTGAACATTCAGACTTTTGCATTAGCAGCAGAATTGCATGGGGATCTTTAATTTAGGTATCGAATGTCTAAGTTTTGACAACCTCTTACCTGGTAGAACCAGCTACAGAAAGCTCAGGAAAGTGTCTGTATAACAATTCTGCAGCAGCACTCTCTCCTAGCCTGGTTAAGTCACTTTTTTTTTTTTCTTTTTTGTAAATCAAACCTGAATATTTCCTCATTCTAAATGAGGGAGTTTCAAGATGTAAAATCTCAAAGGTCTTTTTTTTTTCCACAAAACCATTTGCTACTCCAGCAGTATCTTTCAAATCATGTATTTATTATGAATTCCATCTCTAAATTAAATCAACTGTATCTCAAAGCCACTTCCAAAACCCAGCAGTTAATTAGAAATGGCTTGAGTACTGAGGTCTGTGTGAATTGCTATTGTCTTTTGCTTTTTCAGGAAGTTAATATCACATTCCTTATTATTCTGTGCTCTGACAGAGTGTTGGATATCAGATCATTTCCTCAATAATGAGCACATAGTAGTAGCTGGGCCTCACTTACCAGCTTCCTCTGAGTTTATTTCATTTATCTTTATTTTAGTTTTTATGTAGTGTGATTATCTAGATCTATAAACAGTGTGACTATTTGCTATTAACAAACAAAATACAAGCTATAACACTGCTGCTGAACTCAGTATTTTCCTGCATGTACTTGTCATTATTTTCAGAACTTTGCCTGTAACAGTCACATTTTAAAAAGTAAACTAGCTACAACCACTTCTATTTGATTAACAGCTATACCAGATTTCCTCTACCTTTCTAACAGTATGTGCTGCTTCAAGAACACTAACGTACATGTACATAAGCATTTCAGTGTGCATAGCTGCATGCATTGAGGTGAAAGAAGACAGTATGGATTGTTTCCTACTACTACTTCACTTTACTTTCACTCTCTCCTATGGTACTTGAAATAACTCAGACTCTGGTTTTAGA
Organism: Todiramphus chloris collaris; assembly: GCA_025345505.1. Lineage (NCBI taxonomy): Eukaryota > Metazoa > Chordata > Aves > Coraciiformes > Alcedinidae > Todiramphus > Todiramphus chloris. Next base: position 4,038,254 of record JANVCC010000062.1, on the reverse strand, counting down.
TTCAGTTTGGTCTGCTCAAATTCAAAAGCATGAAAAATGTGCTAGATCCTCTGTTTCTGTATACCAAAGATGAGTAGTAGGTACATAAGCACATGCTAAGTAAAAGCAGAACTTTATTCATTTAATTCCATAAAGTGGTGCTTGCAAGAATTAAAAAAAAAACAAACAAACAAACCCAAAACTTTTGGGAAATTCTGTAACTGTGTTAACAACCCAAAATTGAAGTTGTTCTGGCAGCAACCAAGAAGTAAAATTGAGGAATGAATGGGAAAAGTCATTAGCATTTCAAACTTCTTGGAAATGTGATTCTGACAGGGAAAGCCAGAAGCCAAGCCTATCAAAGTATCACAGATGCCATATTATTTGGGGAAAAATTTAAGTCATGCCTGTAAAACAATTTTTACTAAACTAAAGCTTAGTTCTACTGGACTTAACAAAACATAAGTATCACTTTAACATAAATGTACTTGTGTGCAGAGCCAGCTTTATTCTCTTAAGAGTCTTTCATTTCAGTAACTTTCATGAACCAGCTACAGCTGGAGACACTCTTGTTATTCCTTGTGTTGCATTCAATGGACTGGAAGCTTTAAGTGGATAGGGGCACACAATTTAACATCAAACACCAAAGCTTATGATTTCTGAAACCTTTTCACAAAAAGCTGTTTTGCTGAAAATCACCTGCTCAGCTCAGCTTAAACAGCTAATCATTCTGCAGGAGGAAGAAAAAAGGGTATGGACAAGCACCAAAATGTCAAAAGTAAACTGGTTTTGACCTCATTTTTATGAACTCTAGCTCATTCAGTAAGAACAGGGATGATACCAAATTGTTAGTTTGAGGTTTTCATGTTTAATATTGAATATTATTTATAATGTCTGAAGAGCAGTTGGGCTTAAAATTAACACGTTTTTGCTGGACTCAGAAAATAAGCATCAAAGAAATACAGATCATTAACATATCTTGAATATCCCAGGTTTCTCAATGGGTGTTTTTTGTTCAGGACTTCTTTTTAAGTCCAACAAACAATATTTATTAAAAAATAAATAATTCTCTTTTATAAATTTCAGCTGTGGGCTCCTGGTGGGAGAAGCTGTTTTATGAGGCTGTTAGTGATATGAAACAACTGGCCATAATAATTTTCTGCATCTGTTGGAAGAACTTTCCCTCATTAGACCTCCCATGTGAAAAATGTCTGTCTTTGTAGATTCCTTACAGCAGTGATGTCTGGTACTAAGTTGTCCTGACATCTTCTGGACTGTTTTATATGAGACGGCAGCTATTATTATTTAATGCTGCTCTGTTCCTTCCCATGGCTTAATTGTTCCACACTTTCTAATCTTTGGAAGGCAGAGCTTGAGCTAAGGCAAAAAAAGAGATGTTTTCTGCTCTCTGCATTGCTTATGGAGAGAGAAAGATGAAGCATGCTGAGTTCAAAATCTTTGTAAGGGAACAGTGAATTGTATTCAATATTGTAAGATGCACTAGAGAAAAAAAAGTCATTCAGTAAACCACTTTTTCATTTAGATACAGAGCTCGAGGTAGGACATAGGCTCAGGTTCATCATTAGTATCAATCCATGTTAGCTGATGACTTAAATATGTTTGATGGAAAATTTTCCTATTGATCTGCTCCTAAAGACAACTCAACCTTGTCTGATGAGCAGGGATCTGATCTCAGTCACATCTGAATAAATCTGGCTAAGATCTGTTGAAGCTGACAATATTACTCTGAATTGCATGGGAATATCTGAGTTTATTCTGCTAGATCTAAAAAGCGAAATAACACACACAATTAGCCATTAATTCAGAGGCTGACTGAATAAATAATTTTGTACTCATATCTAACAGGTTTTGGGTAGTTAGTAGTATCATCCCAGACAGGGCTATGTATTCTGCTTTCCTGTTCAAATGATTTATCATACATAGGAAAGAAAATACTGATGATACAACTACTGATAAATAAGCCCATTAGGACAGAATGAGAATGGACATGAATATCAGCCAAATCTCTCATTTGAAATGAAGTTCTTACTTGAATCAACTGATACCGCAGTCTCCTGGAGTTTCAATGAAAATCTCCAACTTGAAACAAGTATCTTTGACTGGTAACTGAGAACTTGGCTCTGTTTACATTTCTATTCCAGTTTCGGGCAGCAAAGTATCTGAGTTCCTAACCTTTCTTTTGCTGTTAAAGTAACACTTAATGCACGTCATCTAACTCTTTAATGAGAATTCTCTAAGGACTCTAGGCTCTTATATCACTGCCAGAGAAGAAGAATAACCTTGTTTTGAACTATTCATATGACTCGTATTTTTTTAATCTTAGAAGTTGATTAAATAACCTTGCACATATGTAATATGATACATATTTTCCTCTTGAAGTAATGTGAGGTTACTCAAGGAAGTTGTCCCCTCAAGGTCAAAGCAAGATGGCATAACAAACTCTAGTGTAACAAAAACATGTGTTTGTCTGTTTGCAAAGAGCAGAGCTAACTAACAGTCATAGTTCTGTGTATTTACAATAGTTATTTCTAAAGACATTGTTTTCAGACAAATTACATCAGGCTAAATCCCAATGAGTAGTTCTTCCTTCCCGATATACAGGTAAATACTCCACAGTATTGCTTACTGTGACTAACGTTGCAAACTACGTTCAGAAGCAGCAAGTAGCAATCTATTAATTGATAATATAGCAGTAATTGAAGAGAATGTGTTACTGAGAACTAAAGATTGTCACATTTTGTGACCAGAAGGTCATTACATTACATCTGCACTGTAAATATTATTGCATGTGAGCACTCTATCATTACAAGAGTGGTCATTCACTCGCACAAATCTTTGTCTTCCTTGTACGTATGGATGATACTGATCTGAAGTTTGGTGATAATACCCAACAACCAAACTAAAACCAGGGCACTGGCACTGTAAGTACTATGCACTGACATGAGGAAGAGCTATGCCATGGGTCAAAGAATGAATAACTTAAATAATTAGTATGAGCATTATATGAGGGTATATATGCTATACCATGTATTTATTTTTTGTGTTAAGTGAGAAGGGGTAAAATATAAGGTAATCAGACAGATTATTGTCCTTAGTGTGGGTATAGTGTGCGTATTCCCCTTATCATTTTTTACTGACAGGCTACTGTTTCCCAAACGGCTTGATTAGGCTTTTAATTAACTTGAGCTGGAGGTGATGTGACCTCTAATTAAGTTTAATTTTGTTTCTTCTGGCAGTATAATAATGAATGTATTCAAATGAGACAGACAGATCAACAAACCCAAGGAAATTAGCAACTAATAATGAAGACTGTCAATAGATGTGAAAAGGGTTTTTTGTTTTGTTTTTTTTTTAAGTTTTAATTTTTAAAATTAATCTGGTTTCATGAGGAAATTACTGAGGCAAATTCCCCTCATGTACGTATGGCAGTACTCGGTCCAAATCACTGCAACTCCCCAATTAGTACCAGCTAAGTAGCTGGCCTCCTAAATAATACAGTGATGTATCATGATGCAATTTCACTCATTTTGTATCTAAGTGCTGCCGGCCTGTGTCTATTTTTTTCTCTCTTTTTGAATATTTAAACTTGGGTATGAATTTTAAAAATGCACATGAGAAACTTTAATCTGCAAGGCACCGAATCATAGGGGGAAAAGGGAGAATGAGAAATCCTCTTCTACTGGAAGTGTTATAACTGGTATCACTGCAGGTACCCAACAGCCAAGTGAAGCTCCTGCCTGAAACTTGTACCATACACTGAAGTATTTCTTTGTGTCAATTATTTTTACGGTGGTTATTATTATTTCCTCTGTACTAGGCACCCAGATATCCCAGGCAACAGGAAGTTCCCATGATTCTAAGCACTGTATGACTGACAATTTATATCCCCAAAAATTTCAAATCTAGATGGACGTTACTTCTGAACAAGATAGAAGGAACAAAATAGTATTTTCATGGGTGATGAATATTGACTTTTCCAGGATCAAAAATGAAGGCTGTGTCAGTTCCAGGAAAAAGAACTTTAAAATTTTAAAGGAAAGGATGAATTCTGAAGTACAAGATTATCCTTCCTTTTCTAATCTCTGTTTAACAAGCCCCTAAATTGAACCAGATAGGAAGAATGTTTTTAAAAGAGATGGGTATTTCACAGTTGATGCCAATGTTGCAACAATAACTTCCCTGATAAATGTTATTTTGGGTGTCATGTAGGTGAAGGACCTAAAGAAAAAAATATTTAAAGCATGGGCATTTTGAACATTCTTTCAAAAGAATATGGAAGATAGTAATTTAGTTCTTTTCCCTAAGTATTTTCACTTGCACTAACTTGTATGGATAAACGATTTCCCTGGGAAAAGTAATGCAAAGGATCAGTGCATTTTCAAAGTAAATTTGCTATCTGTGTAATAGTCTACAAATTGTTTGGTGGGAAAGGTTCACAGTTTATGTTTGTGGGTTTATTTTTTTCATTTGTTTTTGGATTTTGGTTTTTTCTTCCTCCCTCAAAATCAATTCGGACAGTTCTCTTTGGTTAGACTCTTAAAGGATTCTTCCAACTTTTTTTTTTTATTACAAATGATGAAAATCAAGTTATCCTTATGAGACTTAGTTATAAAGGTAGAATTACATCTTAGAAGCACAATTTTCTTCAGTTTATTTTGTTTTTTTTTTTTTTCCTAATTGTCTCTCATTTTGTTAGGATTAACATCTGCCTTACTATACCACCTGGAGAATCAGCATCTTGAGTGCTACTTATAGACGGAGGTCTTTGGGAAGGCTATTTTTTAATAATTATCACCCTAGAGAGCTGCGAAACTACATTCTGCAGCTATTGCGTGGCAGAAACAGGACTGTGATTTGTCTACGGTGTCAGTGTTCCACAGCCTTTATTTCTGGGTACCTTTTAATATTTGTGGTTTTGTGGCTGTTGCTATAATTTGTATCTAGCTGTTTTTTCCTGAATGCTCTACTTATGGGAATTTCCCAGGTGATGGAAAAGCTTAAGAGAATGACTCAAGAGTGTCAGCAGTTGGTGGTAAGGAGCTGCTTCTTCCAGTCTTCCCCCTCCCCTTTGATTTACATGTTAATCAAAGAAGGGATGTTAGATGAGATGAGAGTCTGTCTGTGAGATCCAAATTAGTTCAATTAAATGCATCTTCTTTTTCATCAAGCTAAGCAGATGTTACCATAAAGAAAGAAAAAGAATGTGTGTTCACTCCTACAAGTTGACTGCTACATCTGGGGCTTGCGTATTCGCACCTGCTGTCAGTGTGACCACCTTGTGATGGCCCAGAGACTGACTGCTCACAAACTGGGAATAACAGCACAGCCCAAGGCAGATTTCCGTGGCTTGAGCAATACTACAATAGAGGTATGGAGTAAGCAGGGTTAAAAGATCTTACAATCAGAGAATCAGAGCACCATTTGGGATAGAAAAGACCCTGAAGATCTCTGAGTCCAACCATAAACCCAATACTACCAAGCCCACCACTAAACTATGTCCTTCAGCACCACATCTACACAGCTTTTAAACCCCTCCAGGGATGGGAACTCCATTGCTTCCCTGGGCAGCCTGTTCGAGGCCTTGACAACCCTTTCAGGGAAGAAATTGATCCTAATGTCGAATCTAAATCTTCCCTGACACAACTTGAGACCATTTCCTCTCATCCTCTAGCTTGGTACTTGGGAGAAGTGGCCTACCCCAACCTTGTTACAACCTCTTTTCATGGAGTTCTAGTGAGGGAGAAGGTCTCCCCAGGGCCTCCTTTTCTTCAGTCTTGTTTAGCCTGTTCCCTCAGCTGCTTCTCCTAAGACTTTTTTCCTAGACTCTTCACCTTATTCCAGTGTTATTTAAAATTAAATATTTTCTCAGTAAGTCTGAGAAAGTTGTGTCACATTTTCATAGTAAAACTTTGGAAATATTTGCATAGGTTCTTCATGAAGAATTTTTGGCAGAGTGAAGCCTTCATGCTACCTTAGGAAGAAGACAATTTGAAGGAAAAAAAAATTATAGAACAAGGAAGATCTTCCTACAAGGTGCTTGTAAAGGTAACAGACAGGTGACTGGGAACAGCACTATCTGGAAAAGAGGCTAGAAGTAATTTTATAGTAAAAATAAATGAGGTGGGTAGTGATAGTAGGCTGGAATGGGAAAGAATTGGAAGGTGAGGAAGAGATCATTGTGTCTGAGGCAGAAAAAATGGAAAGCAAGTGGAGAAATTTTAAAAGGAGTGACCAATCCAAATAGCAGACGTTGTGAAGGAAGGCCTAAGAAACAGAAATTAATGCTCCTGTAAGTGTCTATGTAAATTAAGAGTGGAGAGAGATTTTAGATTAAGTTGGTATTTCTGCGAAGTCATTTCAGTTGTATATAGTGATCACTGCTCCTTTCTTACCCTAAGTCATAAAATACCAACAGAATAATATTAATCCTTTGGGGCCTCAAGTTATTTGGTATGTCTCACCAATTTAACAACTATTTGAGAAAACAACCTTATTTTGAGCAGAAGAAAGAAGTCATTAACTTAAATTGCAAGTGGAAAAAGAATTTCTATTTATAAAGTTGGACATGTTTGGTTGACTTAATTTGAATTACATATTTATGAACTCTTCTAATTTGGAGCTACTTTTAATAAAGTTAGTAAAACAAGAATGTTATTATGTCAATAATAATATTTTCTCTGTCACTGAAAAAGCAGCTATCAAAACAAAACGACAATTCCTAAAGCACAGCTTGTATAAAAAGTTAAATCTAATCTGGTCTTATTTACATAATGTTGGAATGCCATTAATCATAAAGAAGCTTGAAAGTTTGCCTTTTAACAATTACCCCACCATACCAGGCAACATAATTTAGCAAAGGCTACATTTTCTTTCTTCAAGAAGATGCTATTTTTACTACCTCCATGGTTTTTTTAAATGCTTTCTACCATAACATTTGGCTCCTGGTTATTCAGAATAAACTATTGTTTACTGAATTATTTTTCTTTCTGGCAGTATGTACATTTGTTATCTAGACAGCTGCAATGTGCAGACCTGTATTACAGAGATGAAATGCAAATAGAATTCTTTCTGTCTTTTAAAATAATTTAAGAATACAAGAACATGGAAAATATTTTGTCCTTTAATGGAGTTACTTTGCTTGTGTCATGTCTCATTTTGCTTGCTAAAGTAGTACGCTGCTGAATGTTGTAGCACAAAGTATTTAAAATGTCAGTTATATTTGCAAGCTGACTATTTCTTTTTAAAATGAAACAGAAGTGGTATCTATTGATACCTTTGATTAAATATTCAAGAATGTGTTGGGGATAAATCTTGCAATCTGTTCTAACTTTCTGGTTTTATAAATGAACTTGTAAAGTTATTTGTGAAACTAGAATAACAGAAAACATATTCCACTTCTTCCTTAGAGTTAAAAAGAACCTAATCAGTTCAACATGCCAAAACATCTGAATTCTAGTGATGCTATATGAAATCAGGTAAAGGCGTCTAGTTTATAATTAATTAGGGAAAATAAAAAACATATGAATCAGTTTTCAGTAGTTTTAGATAGGCACCTAATTTTTTCAAAGAAATCAGAGCAAATTTGCTGCCTCACAACAAAAATGTTCGTCTACCTTTTTTTCCCAGTTAACTTAAAACGTTCAAAGGGTCTGATGAGAGTTGAAAGAGAAGGGAGAGCCCTACAGAAGATGATTCAGAATTTATGTGCTGCAGTGCTCTCTAGAGGTCCTTATTTTTCTCCACTGGCTACAGAGGGAGTCCAGGGAAAGCAGACTCCTGATTTAAACTTTCTAGTTAGGGGCCTCCAATCACACAGGAAGAAGCCAAAACACAGGGAAAGAAATTTGTGATGGGGCTATTACATACGCGGTTACTTTTTGTGAAGATTCTGACAAGTTGTATTGATTTTTTTCTCATACGAAAACACTTCAAAATGTAAGAAATTACACCAGAACTTAACACATTATTTCAGCAAAACATCTGAGATGAAACAATAGGCTATTTAATTTTTCTAGAAACTAGAAAGTTTTTCCTTTCAGTTCCAACCTTCCTCAGAGTTATGGAAAAGGTAGTTTAATTACTGCAGAGGCCATGCTGATGTTAGTAAACAATTTATTTTTTTTTCTTGAAACAGTGTGCTGTGCATGCAGTACGGTCAGTATTTTTGCTACAAGTAAACCTCACTCTGTAAACTGCGTATTTCTGTGCTTTTCTGCTTATAACCTTCAGTGCCTTGCTATATGGCTTCTTGCTGTTCTCAGCCGAGAAAAGACAAGTTATATGAGTTTTAGGACATGCACTTGCATCCTGAGCTAACTTTCTAAAGGTCAAATGCTAATTTCGCTCTAGTGTTTAGGAACTGGTGTCACAGGCTTGAGATGGTTGGCAGGTGAGAATGTGGTCTGAAAATTACAACCGGCTTGTGAAACAGGACAACTGAAATGAACCATTAATAAGCCTGTCAATAAGAGCATCTGGACCAAGTAATCCCCCTTTATTAGTGTCAAAACCTGACTGTTAAATGTTTGTATTTCAATGAATTTTGGTATAATGATAACGTTTTCGTTGTGCTAATCTAAGGTTTTTATGTCAGAGTAAGAATTTTAGGTACTAAGTGTCTGCATATTATCAGACCATGATAATATACAATATATAATTGCATACCCTTCATTTGTGATGGCTGCATTTTAACTGCAGCTCAGCAAAGCATGAGTGTGACTTACCACTTCTCTTTAGGGTGATAAAAATATTCGCATTTAAGATTGGAGAGAGATGGCTAAGAAGTTTATCTTAACTAAAAGAATATTCATTTTCACTAGAAGCTAAGAACCTGTGCTTGTTTCCAACTCCCCACATTTGAGCTAAAACAATACTGGATGTGAAACCTCTTATAGAGTCCATCAAGAGCCATTGCTCCTTGTCATGTTACTTACTGTTGGGTTCCTTCTTAGAACTGTGTCAGATGGCAAGCTACTTAAGGAATTCATCCCTTCCAGAGATGGGTATCTGGCTTTCCTCAACTGTTTTGTTTTGGTTTGTTTTTTTCCCTGAAACAATTTCTAGGTTGGGTCTCTGTAATCACTTGGCAGAGAGCAGGGAGGCAACAGGGGGAGGTACTGTTCAACTGTTGTCCCTGTGATCACAGTAAATAAAGCTTTTATTTAACCTTTCCTGTATTTGGTTTGTTGTTACACACTTGGAGTCCCAACATTCTCCATCATTTTACTAATCCTATCTCTCAACTACCTTTATACAGCTCTTTTGTTCTATAATCACAAATGCAAAGAAAAACAAACTTCTCATAATAATGCCACGTCTTTCTGTACATTGTCCCTTCAATTCCCAGGTCTTTACCGGCTGGAGATAGGAAAGCATATGTGGCTGGTGCCAGCTTGGTTTCCACCAGGCACCAAGTCCCTAACTTTGCAGAACTACCTGCCTCTCCTAATTTCTGCAATTGTTGTTCTGTTTCTTTAAAAACTTTGAAACATGAACAGACTTAAATTTCTTACAAAAACACTAATCTGCCAGTAAGCCTTTTTCATATGTCTACATCTGCACATTTTACTGTCTTTGAAAGTTCACCCAGCTGAGTGTAGAACAATCCAGCACACTGTGGCTCAACAATCCATGGTGTAGTTTCAAAGTGCATCTCAGATCTTCTCCTGTTTATGCATTTTAGTTTCTAAACCCATGTCTGCTGAGACATCATAAAAATATTTTCCTGTTTACTGCTGGAAGTTATTTTTGCCTTTTACTTCTGTCTGTCCAACTCTGGGGCTATACATCTAGTCTGCACACAGTTAAGACAGGGAAAGGAGAAAGTGGTATTTTGACAGCTGCCTCAAGTCCCTCAGACTGGTTCCAAGTTGACAATTTGTACAGCAGTAAAGTTAGAGGCTTCTTGTACACAACCTTTTTTTTCTTTCACATGAAATGTATTATCCAGGTGGGAAAAAAGCATACTCCTCCGTTGCTTCCTCAGCAAAACAGATGGCTGCTCCATTTTCTTGTTCAGACTGTGCTATATTTCTAGTTTAAAACAGTAACCTGTATTACCTCCCATTTTATCTTCTCCTTTGCATTCATGAAGTGGCAATTTTTATTAAAAATAAAATCTTATAATCCAGATGCAAACACCTCAGGCTTTTAACATTCAGTTAATCCTATTGACAGCAACAGGCAGAATTTAACAGCATGACAGGAAAATCCATTTCACATCACCATTTATTACTAGGAAATCCTGTCTTATTCCTGATTCCTGACAATGAAAAATCCTCTTTCGAGGGCACTGCTTGATTTCCAATTTAATGTAAACCTTTGTCTAAAAATCCCTGAAGCCCTGCTTTGTTTAAACAGTATCATCTGTTTAACATCGTAGTTATTAAAAGGTTGTTTTTGAATGTGTAAACCCAGATATTTAGAATTTCCCTTTGTCTGCTGCAACTTCTTCATCAACTAATTTTTTTAAAGGCTTTACAAAAAAATCCCAACACCTGTCCACTGGAAGAGTACTACTATCATCACTTCCCCCCCCTTATTATGCTTCATTTTTAAGATAAAGCAAAATTATTATAAACTGCTTTCGCCAATGGCACCGTCTTTCAATGCTGTTTCCAATTTGGGTAGCTAGTCCTTACTATCAGAAGCAGTCATAGTGTAATTAAACATAAGTAATGAGTAAAGATTAGTGCTCTAGTAAAACTCCCAAGTATGCGTGGTTCATTTTTTTACTTAATCACAATTTATTTAGGACAGTATTTATGTCCTATGGAAATGTTTTAATGGATTAAGTTTGACCTCAAGGGGTTTAGGTAGCATCACTCCCATCCTTTTTCCCCAAAAGCAGCAAGATAAAACAGAAATCAGTTTGCAGTATGAATTTCCCTACCTCTTCTAATTCAAACAATTTATTTTCAGAACTTCATTAAGGAAAATAACAACTTCACTAGAACAACAGCTGTTATAAAGATGTGAAAAATGTGAGTAATGGGAAAATGTTTTCCTAACCTGGACATTGCACACCAGTCTTTTGTCAAAACACAACTAACCAAACTAGTCTTCATTTCCGTACTGATTCTGCAACATAAGGATGTGAGAAGAGATACAGGTAGAACTATATTTTTCATCAGACCAGCAAATCTAGCTTGAAAAAGCACATAACCTCCCGAGGGCACAAAGCTCCCTACCCGTGTAGAGGTCTTCAGGTCTGTCTCGGTTGCAGGGGCCACTGGTGCACTTGGACGTTAGGACCATAGCTCTTCTGTGTCCATGGTGTTGTGTACACCTGAGGGGCTGGTGCACGGGGAAGTGTGTTAGTTGTGGTTTGGTAATTGTGATTATCAGACATGTGTGCACACACGCACACATATAACATAAAAATAGCTTGCTTCAGATAATTTCAACCAACTACTTTCTATGAGTAGTTATTTTAAATAATCTGAGAGTGAATTAGTCTTAAGCAAAAAGGCTCAGCCTTTTGGTTGAACATGCAACATATCTGGAGAACCA
>JANVCC010000062.1:3789109-4026733 GCA_025345505.1 Todiramphus chloris collaris | reverse complement strand
GACAAAGGAAAGAAGCTGTTTTACAAAGCTGCTGCACGTTCAACCAAGAAGCTGAATCTTTTTGGCCGCGACTAATTCAGTGAGATGCTGTGTGAGTCCCCAAGTTTGTCTTTAAATGTAGTTTGCCTGATAGCATTTATTGTGGGCAGAAAGAAATCCTTGCACAATGAGATACTTTAGATTATGTAAGGATATTAGCAAATGCAAACATCAGTATATACTCAATACACAAACTTAGAAAGTAGCTTATCAGCTCCTGGTAGTACTTCAGTGAGATCCAAAATAATTACTTGAAACCGGACTTCAGAAGCAAGTTAGCAGAAATAGCTGTCAACATTCATATTAAAGTTTTGTTTTCTTTTTGGGTGGAAAAATTAGCATAGAACACGTTAATATCTCTGAATTATCTTCACAGTCCTATTTATAAATTGTGTGTCTAACTGGAGCTACACCTCTTGAAGCATTTTAAGACTTAAGCAGGAAAAATGGAGGCTCTCCCTCAGACAGCAAAGACTAAATTAGGTTATCATGCATTTTTTCATACAGATATATCTACTCGTATCAGGAGGAGAAAACCAGCTTCTCTGACAGCTACAAGAATAAGCCTTCCAGTGAAAGGGCCTGGACTTGGGAATTCTACTTCTATCCTATATTATGTCAAAGATTAAACATATAAGCATTGCATTAAACCTTTATCAGCTAGGGAATACAGCATTATGGTAAAATGTCCTAACCCTTCCCCTGTAGCTTTCTTGAAACAATTGTTTGCAGGTCTGAATGCTTAGCTGTGTAGGGTACTTAGGCCTTAAGTATACATTGCTGCTGTAATGACTGATGATAGGAAGATCTCATTTCCTCATAATCCACGGGTCATTAACACATTATGCAGTGATCCATAGCACCAGTAAATTTAGATATCTTTCCAAGGAACTTCCACCCATTTTTGACTGTTGCTACAGATGATCCCTATCTTCTAGCAGCTGTTCAGTGGATGCAGTACCACTCCAGTCATGTGTTCGTCCTCCCACAGCAAAAAGCTTCTTTTTGCTTTCCTTCTTTTGAAGGAACAAGTTGGGAAATTCTTCTTCAGACTTGCAGTGAGCTGACAGAGGAGCTCAAAATGCACGAACAGAAGTTTCTCACATTTAAGTCATTAAAAGTCAATATAGTAACTCACTGGAAATATGGAGATTTTAATTAGAATTTAAATTTTATATCAGTGGAGACTATATGGGGCTAACCGAGGATTTCCCTAAGGAGAAGTAGCTGTTTCAGTTCTATGTTATTGCTCTCCTTCAAAGGTAAGAGGAATCAGTTGTACAGAAAGGAATAAACTGTATCAGAAGCCCATTTAACTAGCACACAATAGGGAGATAGGAATAATTTTTTATATATATATAACTACAGTAGAAATCTGTTGCAGGGTAAAATAGTTCATGTTATGTTAGAATTTAGTTGTTCTTTTAAAAATATTTTCTTTGACGAGATGTCCCCTTTCTCTGTTTACGCAACATCCATAGGATATTATTTTCTGGATGGTAGCCCTCTGGATCATAAAAGCAAAGGCAATCCTCTCTCATGGTACTTTAAAAATGATTCGATCTCAAGGGAACAGAGACATATGGGATGATTAGTGTATGTAGGAAATTGATGTTCCATCTTGAACCTTAATGGGGAAGCCTCCATCTTTTTTTGGTCAGTCAAGCTTCAGCTGAATGTTATTAGTTGCACCTAGTATTGACCTTAAAATGAATCTCCAAGACAGTAAAAAGCATGCCCACTTAAGAATGTCTGAACAGGAGATGAATGACAATCACCCTTTTTGATCTCAAGAGATTGTCATAATTTTTTCTAAGAAAAGGCTACTTGTGTATCTTCTTAACGAGTTAATGTGCTCTTTCAAGAGAGAAGCTATGGGCTAAGGATAAGGTAAGACAAAGGTGACTTATAAGATAAAGACTTGCATAATAGACAGAAAAGATGAAAGTCAAAGATAGGCCTTGCAATGTCTTTTATCTATTCAAGATCAAGGAGGTTTTACCAGATTAGCATGGAAAGAAGTCTATACCTCATACATCATGTATCAGCAGGCTGTGTTAGGCAGTCCTAAACTTCAGAAAGGTTATTGCAATACTGTTCTACAGTGTAGACACGCTTTAAATATTTGTATATATCTGCTGATTCCTAAGACTTGTTTCTCTTCACATACCATTGCATTAGATTTACTCTTTATCAGCAGAAGGAGAGAAATACTTTGAAGAAAGTCAGAAAATGTTATCAGATAAATTGCCACAACATCCTTCAGCAAGGCATTGCAAAAATGTTGAGGTAGAGGACTAACTTTGCACTCTACAATCTGAGTTGTTTCTGTTATTCAGAGCTTAAGAAGACACCCTTCGGGCCAAAGGATGTGCAAGTGGGCTGCTTAGAAGCTGTCAATGCAACAGCCAGCTACTAGGTCACTTGTGTCCTTGGAGCATCCCTTCTGTCAGCAATAACTCAAGACTGGGTCTTAACATATAAAGTTTAAATCCTTTCCTCTGCTCATTTGCATAGTGTCAAAGGGTAAGTTCTTTGAGGGGTAAAATTAATATCTTTATAGTCTTCAACAGGTACTAAATATATTTAATATGTCAACATACATATGAATTTTTATGTTTAAAATACTCAAACAAAATATAGCAATGTAGAAGGAAACTCTAACCATCAGTGGTCTTTATCTAAGTGAGATTTTGTTATTATTTTTAGTGGCTAATGCTTGGAGCAAATAGCATTTAAGTATATAATTTTTATATAGACAGGTACTTGATTTGAACTCAGACATGTAGCAGCAAAGTAGGTAGTTGAAACTTCCTCAACTGTCACAATTTTTTTTTACCGAACCTATTTATTTGAATTTACCTCCAACTCCTAAGGCTCTGTTCAAAGAGATAGCCTTCAGGTTAAATTCTGACATTTTACTAACTTATACTGGGGGTGAAAAAGCTCTTTTTCTTCTTTTCCCTTAGGTGAGATCTTTGCCTTCGAAAAATAAATTATTTTTAAAGTGGTTCTATTCTTCTTAAGCCAATGAAAGCTAGCTCATCTGTAATCATTTAGTAAAGTACAATGATCACTTCCAAATTTACTTGTGGGAAAACCATACTGTAATCATGGCTTTAAGGCAGAAAGAACATTTTAACCATATAGTAGGCTAAAATTTTTAAGCTACTGTTATATATGACACCCAATTCATTTAAAGAGATCAGCTGAAGAACAATCTATCATACAACTGCATATATTTTTTAATTACTGTTTTCATCTCCTTGCTGTAGATTTATATAGGACTTCTAGCATGAATTTACCACTTTCAGCTGTATTCATTCTTTTTCCTTCTAGTACTGTCACCACTTTATCAGAACACTTCATAAGTAAGCACTTCTGAAAATTATATATGGGCCACTAAGTTTGCTCTTTGGTATACTAAATATACTGATCTTCTTGGATGCCTTTGTGTAAGACATTGTTATTATCTCAGATTATCCTTATATTTTGTCCTTGAACAAGATTGTTTTCGTAATGCAGTTGTGAATTTAATAGGTATTACAGTAATGAAGTTACTACTGACCTATACAAGGAGGAATATTTGACCAGGCACTAATTAAAACAAGGAAGTGAAATGACCTGAGAAATGCTGTCAAATAGTTTATATTTATCAAAGATAGAAAGAAAGAATTGTCAGTGGATTTTTGTGAAATTTTGTTTCACTGTTCCACAAGTGTTTTTTTAGTTAAAAGCCAAGAGATTACTTTGGAGGTAATAGGTGCAGTTTAAAAACACTGATTGAATTTGAACAAAAGCTTTGTCAGTTTTATACTCAGTAGTTCACCAAACCAGCCATCACGTTTTAGCTTTTTATCAGCTTTATTGTCAACCACCTACTCTCTGATTCCTACCACGGAACTCATTCCCCAAACATACTGTAGAGGCCCAAAGTACAAATGGATACTTGAAAATTTTTAGAAAATTAACTAATGCCATCAGTAGCTTTTATGCAAATTGATCTGGGTATAACTCTTGGTTACCTGTTTAGTTGCTGGAAGTAAGACTTTCATCGGGAAAAGAAGCCCTTTATATACAACTTTCACAGTCTTTTTAAACACCTGCTTTTGGCTACTATCGCAGATACATACTGGGCTATGCAGCCACATTGATTCAGAATGACCTTTGTTCGAAGTTCAAACCCATTTTCACAGTAACATATTTATGATTAGTGTGCTCCTCTAGTCTCCTGTGAAGTCACCTGTTTTACCATTTTGATTCTGTTATTTTATTTAACCTCATGTTATATTTTCATTTTCAAAACTGGTATCACATTTCAACTTCTCCCATAGACCTGATCATTGTCACAAGGATTACAATTGTGTATAGCTATACAAGTCAGTGTGACTTTTATTACAACCAGCTGTAGTATCATTATAAGGAATTTCTTAAACAGTAAATTACACAAAGCATTTTTGTTTGTTTTCTCTTCTTAATTTCTCAGCCCATACTGGCAAACTAAATTTCATTCGACCAGAAAATTTCAATGTTAAAAGTGGTTTCTTTTTCTGTGTTCCTAAATCCATGGTTAATCTTTTTGTTTTTATCAGTTTCTCTGATACTAATGAACAGTTCCAGCTCAATAATGTAAGCCCACTGATAAAACTTTCCCCCTAGAAATACTTACCTTTCTGTCAGATAGTGCTAAACATCGTCCTGGGACAGCCTACACAAGTTCTTGCTGCTGAAGCAGGACTTTTTGAGGCTGTAATGTATCAGGTCAGGACTTCAGGCGGCTATGACGAACTCATAGTTATCTGAAAATAAAGTTTTAAAGTGTTATAATTATTTTTATTATAAAGAACAAAATAAAAACAACTCTAGGTATCGAAAGCATTGGATAACATTTACTTCCCTTAAACAGAGAACTGCAATCTGCATCCACTTGACTGAGAGAGACCTTGCAGTCAACATTCCTCCTTAAAACCAGAATTTGCCTATCTGATTGAAACATTTGTTTGAATCCTAACTTAAATCCTTCAGCCTGACAGTTACATAGAGAGCTCTCTAATCTATACCATTCAGCTGCCAAGACAAGATTACTGCTTAGAACTGCAAATAGATGAAACATGAACCCCTTTATCAATATGCCAGCCAGGTCCCTATTTTTGGTTTTACTGCATTCATGCTTCTTTTTCTCTTTTTCCAGTGCCTTCTTTCAGGCATCACTACTGCAGGTGCTCATCAAAGTCCCTTCTGTGTTCCCTCTTTGACACAGTCTTATGACAGGAGAGGTTTTTCCCACTTTATGACAGCTTAATAATACAAACTGTGAATGCAGAAGAGCTTGTCTGTGTTTTCTGAAATATTCACTGTCACCCAATATGTTCAATATTTAAGATCTCATATCACAGATAAAACATTCAAAACAATCTGGGAAAGAGACTGAAAATGGTTAATAACCATCATGTTTAAAATACACTTTACAAGGTACTATAAAACTGCCTTTCCTACTTGAAGTGACTAATTCATTAGGCAATAAAAGCCAAAAGCACTTTTTTTTCAGAAGCCATTTATTATTTATGAAATAGTATATGAAATAAAAGCAACAGGATCAG
This sequence comes from Todiramphus chloris collaris, assembly GCA_025345505.1. NCBI lineage: Eukaryota > Metazoa > Chordata > Aves > Coraciiformes > Alcedinidae > Todiramphus > Todiramphus chloris. The sequence continues at coordinate 4,021,094 of JANVCC010000062.1, read as the reverse complement.
AATTGTTGTTAATTATTAGAAGACCTGAATGTTCAATTCCTTTAAACAATTTTAATGTAACTATTGAACAAAACAAAGTATGATTTGGTGCCAGTATTCAGCAGATGAAGTAAGCCACACTGATGAAAATCTCCCTGTATGGGGCTTGGGGCATTACTGTGTGCTGCGTTTCACGGAGAACGTGCAGAATTGAGACAGGTTAGCTTACAGATCAGCCCACAGAGGTGACAGGGAAGCACTCATGTGCGTAGCCTCATTCAGTGCTGTATTGCTATTTAACGAGACACAGTTAAAGGTAAGAGTCTGTAAAAGAGAGAACAAGTAGTGTGATGTAAAGCTTTTCTGAACAGCGAGCTGTAAGAAGCAAGCTGGGCATTTACTTAATTTTGTTTTCCAGCCATCATAATGCAAATATATACGAGCATGCAGGTTTCCATGCAGGAAGTAGTAGTCATCCTCTCACACATCATGCTTGTACAAAACAAAACTAAGTTGTTAAAAAGCCCAGATATTTCCAAATAAGAATTTTTCCAAGTCAAGTGCCTCGGTCACATCCAAGTACTCAAAGCGTAACACAAGTGTTTCGTACCATAAATATGTCCTTCAACATGGGAAGAGAGGAGATGAAGTATGAACACAGCTGCAATGCATCAGTTCTACCAGTGGTGCTTTAGTTTTGCACTCTTCTATTGCAACTAAAGGACCACTGTGGTTTAGACCCAGCTGAGCACCACATGGACACTTGTTCACTGCCCCCCCCCCCCCATCCTTGAATGGAAAGAAGGAGGAAAGTACAAACCTCACAGGCTGAGACAAGCAGAATTTAATACAACAACAAATAAAGAGAAGTAAACAGTAATAACAATAACAGTAATGAAACAATATATAAAGCAAGTGATACAAACATCACAGACTGAGCAAACCAGTAACACCAGCCCAGATGCAGCTCGGCCTGGCCCAGCCCCTGCCCTTATAGAGAAGGCATGATGCCACATGGTATTGAAAACACCACTGGCTGGTTCAGTTGTCTATCCTGACTGTGCCCCCCCCCCCAACTTCTGGTGAAAATTAACCTTATCTTTGCTGAACCCAGGACAACATCCTTTGCAAAGCTCTAATTCAGGCATCTCCCTCGAAGTAGCTGTCAAGTCTTCTAAGTGGCATCATTAAATTCTCAATTTTAAAAAGCACCAAGACATTTCAAGTGGCCTACTATTGATATGCAATGTGTAGATGCAGCTACAGAAATCTGACTGTGTAAATACAGTTCCAGTTCTTTTGTCATCAGCTTTATCTTTCACGCTTTTCATGGAAAATACTGACTTTCACCTGCATTTGTGGAATGTCTAACATGAATTATTCTTGGTTGGTTCCCATGGACTATTGTACTACAGTTAATACACTGAATAATTGCTTGGCAGTATTTCCATTAAAATGTTGTGCATTAGGTAGCATTCACCTGTCAAAAGTAAGCTAAATATATGCAGTGCAGACACGCAGAATGAGGTCTGGCCAAGCAGGTGAGTTCTGACTCATCCATGTGAGATAATTCATTTGTGTTTCACCTTTTCTGGAAGCAAATCTGTTGTAATCCAAATGACCTTATCCTGTAACGCTGACAGAATGATAGCTGCCTCCTTCGATCACGCACAAGGAACTAGGGAAGTATTACAAGAATCTGTGGGCCACTCTGCTCTCTGAGCCAAGGACTACAGGGAGAAAATGAGTCGGGTTTTTTGTTTGCTTACTTTAAAATAATTTATGTAGTATTAAAAATATTTAAACTCTAATTAAGGAATATAGAGACGTTCCCTGGGGGAGGAAGAGAAATACTACAGAGAGAAAAAGCTCCTGTAGGAATTAAGAAATCTTTTAGGAGGTGGAGCAAGCCATTCATTGAACATGTAACAATTCTTGATGTAACAGCAGTGCCCATTTCAGCCATTAAGAAGCTAGCAGGGGTAAAAAGCAATATATAAGGAAGCACAAGACATAAGGATGTGCTGCTAGTACCAGAGATGGGGTAGAGGAGCGTGAAAGCACAGGCAGGGACATGACTCACAGCTCCAAGCTGGGACACCCATATGAAAGAAGGGTTGATGTGCACATTTCAATGAAGGTGTTACGAGGAAGGAGAAGCAGTGGGGAAAAGAGTTTGCTGGATACACACGTGACCTGGATGGGCGCTTATCTTGAGAAGTCTCCCTCACAGCCCTGAGGAAAGCATGGTTTTCTTTCTAAATACATGCTCAGAAGTCTGATGTTTTTGGCTGCTACTAGCACTGTTAATCCACATGGACTGAGGAATAAGTCTCATAAGATCATACATATCCATTATATTCTTCAGGTAAAGGATGACAAAGACTGCAGGTAAGGTAATATTCTTACCAACCATGCTCTCCCACAGGCAAGACCCCAGCATGAAGAGGTGTGCCCTGAATACAAGCACATAACTGCATATTGTGTCATCAGAGAAAGAAGGGACTGAGAAATAATGGCAACTGTGCTCTTCTTCTGTAGCCAAGAGTATATCCAGCATCCACAGATTCACCCATCAAAGGTAATTCAGTTTTCCAGGGAAAATCAGTTCTGTGACCTAGATAGTAATAAACAGAACACTGAGCATGCATTAGCCTGATGTACAAGAGTTAAGGCTGCACTAATTTTTGCACTTAGAGAAACTGAATCTACTGCTTCTCATTAACAATTCAGAGTTCATGCTGGAGGCTGGCATTTGTGGGCGCCTTTTCTTCCTTCCTTTTTAATACGAGGAAGTGTAATAGGAGGCTGAGCTTTGTGCAGCACGGAATTTCATTATCGCCAGTGCTTCACGGTTTTGAAGTGCTCAGGGCTGTTGCATCTATTCACTGGGGATGCAGAGCAACTGCACCAGAGTAGCTTTCCACAAAAACCCAGGTGTGCTTGATATATTCCCTGTATCTTGCCAGGGATGTTACAGTATTTGTACAAGAAAAATAAAACATGATGTTGCTTCAAGAACCACTATCTGCCTGTCCTCCCCTGTCTGGTTTGGGGTAGAATAATGTTTAGACAGGTTTGCTGCAGTAGGAAATGGCTCCAGTAATGGGGGCATTCTCCTCTCCTTGCCCATGGAGAGGAGAAGCCCAAATGTACAGGCTCCTTTGCAGCTTAGCTCATACCCCACTAAACTGTGATTTCTGCTTAGGTAGAGATCCTTTCTACTGGACATAAATCTGTTTTAATAAGCAAGGAGCAATCAATCAATCAATCAATCACGTATGCTCTTAAGCAAGAAAATTTAATATTTGAGGGGAAAAAAAAAATCATCCTATCTGCTCTTGTTATGCCGAGTCTAATCATCTAGGCACTCCTTCCATCTTCCAGGAATGGTGATCATTTATCAGATTTTATGGAAAGGAAGAGGATGAATAAGCTTATATGAGGCAGATTTATTGCAGTAAGAGACACTTGTGTCTTTCAATTTTTTCCCGTGCCTACTTCTATATTGTGTCACTTTCATATAAACTTAAGTAGCTGAACATAAACACTGACTTCACAGGACTACTCAGCATGTAGAGTCCATTTATATTTGCTGCACATCTGTAAATATTAAGTATAGTAAACAATATAAGCAAAAAAATTCAAAATGAATGAAAAAAACCCCACATCTTTTTTTTTTCCCTTTTAAATCTTAGTGATGTTGGGTGAAATGATTCCTCTAAAATGAAATGACTTGTGAGTTATTTTCAATAAGTCTTTAAGAAAGAGCCCTTAAAAATGTTATAGCTATTTATCTGCTGTTTACTTAGATAGTAATGCTAGTCCATAGATATAGCCTGTAAATAAAAATGGAGCAATTCTTCTGTAAGAAACACTTTTTAAAATATATTATTCTGCTTATTTCCAGAAGCAATAACATTTTTACTATGCAAAGTCAATTTACCTAAAAAAGCTCAGAGGACAGGACCTTGCCGGTGAATTAAAATCCTCTCTTTGTGTTTCAGAATTCAAAGGGACAAACTGATGTTTCACGGACTAGCACACCAATGCAAATGATTTTCTCCATTGTTGATTCTTGGCTAAGGAGAACTCTGACTCTCAGTGTTTAATCGGCTTCTGGGTCTGTGCAGCTAACTATTATCAAACATAAAGCTGCAAAAAAAAAAAAAAGAACTTGAAAGGAGAAAGAGAAAAAGCGTTTCCAAATGTTTTTGAAGCTACGTGCTTCTAAAAGCCAGTGAAAATCCATCTTACGGATTCACATGACAGCAGATCAGTTTTATCCAGTCAGAGCACATGGTATTTGGTATTCATTAATGATTTTATGACAAATCGGATATATTTTCATCTGCAGGTATAAATACATTACTGAAGGTTTCATTTCTCAAAAAAGCATATAGTGCACAAGGTTCTAAAATTTAAGTTTGATTTATTTTCCAGCAAGCCTTTGTGCATTTCATTTTAAATGCATTCATATTTGAAATTACTCATCTCAGGAAAGAAGCAGCGCCTTTAGAAGCTGCCTTTGCCAACAGTCTGATCTCATATGAGAGAGCTCAGTTTTCACACTAGTTTAGTCTCCCATCCTCCAAACAAATTATACTTATTTAATCTCTTATGAAGGCCTCACTGCTTTTAAACTTGGTGTATGGTGAGCAGCCAGTAGAAGTGGACATATTGTATCAGATGAATTTTGGGATAGATTCAACACAGAAAGGAATGGGATGTGAGGGCCCATGGTTGTCTTACTTGGTTCTACCATAGTGAAGCAACTACTTTACTGTTGATTTTTTACTCATAATCTTTGGCAAGTGACACTGATGCTGCCTCATAAAGTGAGCAAATGTATGGCCTGAGCTAGTGCTATGGAGGGATTACACGGAGAAACATGTCCCAGGGGACAGCAGAAGGCTTCGTAGCCTGTGCTCTCCCAGTGCTCCTGAACAGCAGGTATTTGCAGGCTAAACAGGACACACAGATTTAAATTGCACTGAATTGTACATAAAATCAAGAATCTCTTGAATACACCACATAAGATAAATCGTTTATAAACCAATGTTGTCCTTTGTTGTGTGGGCAGGAAAGGAATGAGAGGGGAATAACACCACAGGAGCTGCCTGCTGTGTTGTTTATGAGAACATTTGATATCTAAGCCAGACTTTTACCATAGTGTTTTGAGTTGTTTGATGTCTGAGGTTAGTAAGAAGCTGGAATAGATGCTCCATTAGTAGCACAGTCACTGTAATTTACTCATCCTAAGCCAACTGTTTTCCCAGAGGGAGAAATTCACCTTAATGTCATGCAAAACAGCACTTTTCTGAGTTTCATTATCTGTAAGATATTACCCTTGACTTTGTTGTTGGTTAAACCTCCTGTTGTAGTAGTAGTTATTTTTACCCTAGATAAAATATTTATGCATTCTTTGCTTATTATATAAACTGTCCTCACTTACATTGCCTTAATGTGATCTAAGCCCCACCTATGAAAAATCCTTCCGGGATTAACTGTGGACCTTTCCTTTAAAATTTTCAATCAGCAAGACCCAACAGAGGAAACAAATGTATTAAGTGAGCTGACACACTCTTTTATTATTTCTTCTAGTTTTGCTTTGCTCGGGAGAGTAGATTATTCACCAGCTATAACTCTGAAATATTCATCATAATAAATCTTGCACGACAGAGACAGACATATCTCCTTAGTCATAAATTCTAACACAAGACATGATCATAAACAATTCAACAATTCACCTGATTATTTGGTTTCAGGATAACATGACTATATTGGCATTGTCCTGAAGTACTGGACTTTGATGTGGACATACGCGTAGTACCTAGTCAGCTCTACCTTCTTCCATAGACAGACTGTCAAAAAACTACAGAAACTTGCCTGACAAACACATTTGGACTCTAGAGCACTTCCCCTACCTGCATTTGAAGGCTTTACTTGCAGACATTAGGCCACAGGAGACTGAGAAATCTAATCATGAGACTGCTGTTTAAAGACAGTGAAGGCACAGCTCAGGGAACAAAAATGCCAGCCTTGTTCCTTGGTTTCTTCATTAATTTATACTACACTTTGTTATATGGGTAATACATGGTATTTGATAACATAGAATATGGCTCCAGATGCATTATTTCCAAACTTCTTAATTATAACTAGGTGACCGAAACATCTTTCTTAGTGGTTATGAGCATCCAGACGGATCTCTAACTGGTATATGAGAGAGTAATGGTGTAGCAAAAAGGAGCCTTAGAAGAGGACAAATGCAGCTTGATCTTCATAATATTCTTTTGGAAGAGAAATTCGTAAAAGATAAATTGTCAGTTAACAAAACACACAAGGAGAACAGTTAAGTTTAATCTTACAACTCTTATTCAAGAGACAAATCCTTATTCATTTGAATACTGTCACTGAATTCACATGTGAATAGAGAATGTTAGAAATCTGAACTCCTAGCTTTCCACTAAATACTTACCAAAAAAACTACTTAGTACTTGTTAAAATCAGCTTATATTGTACTTATATATTACATATACTTATATCAAACACTGTTGAGCAAGCCAGAATCTGCATTTGAAGAGTTACACAGGTGTCTAATTTATTTTAGAATCTCGCAAGTACAATTGCAGAGGCTGTTATTATAATGGGAATGGAACAAGAAAAGAGAAATCGTATAAATTGTTAAAATTATACATTTAGTCGTTCTTCCACATTTGCTTCACTGTAGCTATACTAGTCTAAAGGATGTAGGAGAGACAAAGCTTGTAGACAAAAGTAGCATCTATTAGACCAGATAATACAATTGAAAAAATTCGACAAGTCCTTCAAGTCTGAAATAAAAAGAGCAGAGGTCAGGGCTAATTGCAAGTCAATCTCTATCTGAAAGTTTAGTTGTGTACATTATCAGCTGGCCTACCCTTGACAGCAAAGCTTATAACCTCCCAGCAAAGCTGGCACAAGCTCTCTTGTCCTATTCCTCTGTGATACATTTACTACAAAGAAACCAGAGAGGCAAAAACACTGGGAGATATTTATGATTTGCATAATGATCAGAGTAAGCCTCTTAGTAGTTATTTCATTATTTTTCAAAACTATGTTTAAAGTTTGAACTCCAGTCAGTGCTCTTCAGAGCAATGTGTAACATAAGAAAATGGAGATTCCCAGGTTCCAGAGTTCCTAATTCCTTCCTGTAATAACACCATGTGGTAGCTTAGCTCTACACAGTGGCTAAAGTCACTTACTGACCTGCAGCAGTGAAACCAAACATTCACAAATAACAGAAAGCATCTCAGCACCCCAGGGACTGTGAAATCAGGTAAGCTACACCTACTTGCCTTGCAAGAAAGAAACAATGTCCACTTACAGGCTCCTCATATGGACTCCTAGGGTCAAAATTCTATTACAAAACTATGTCCATTGAAAAAAGTTCTGTAAACCCATGAAAGTGCTTTGCAGCAGGAACTTCAAGCCCTGTTCATTTTCCTTACACTAGCTAAAACAAAAAACCCACCAGGGATACCTGTCAACCACTGCTTGTGTACAAACTCCTCAAAGCCAAAAAGTTAAAACTGTTTAAAAATGTCAAGCTGGAGTCTGCTTTATAGACTTGTGCTTATTTCTGTTCTGTTTTTCCTGGTTATGATAAAGAGTTTCTGCTTTAAATAAGCTCGTTCCTCTAATTAATGTTTTAATGAAACGTCACGCTACATTCAAAATCTCTTTTTTACGTTTTCAGTTTAGCCCAGAATCCTGCCTGATCTGGAATACCAGCACAGAGAGTATCAACGGCTATACAAGTCACACTTTGGTCTGAGAAAAACATAAAATAACATCAATCAGTCTCTTCTCAGTTTTAAAAGATTCAAAACTGTAATTTTAAAGGTGATAAAAGCATAACTAGATTTTACTGATGTTCACTAATGAACTATAATGCCCACTTTACTGGGTTAAAAGGTCTAAAGATACTGTGAATGGTGAAATTGTAGGACACATGTGCCTATTGACTTTTGTCAAACCATTGCAAAAATGTCCTTTGGAGATAAGATGTTAATTTGTAAAAGCTAGAAGAATGGAATCAGATTTCAAATATCGTGACAGGAAGTACACGATGAAGCTTCTGTTAGGTACCTTCAGGAAGTAATCAGCACACAAATTACAATTAGAAGTGGAAACCATTGGCTTAAATTCCATAACTATGATGTCAAATTACTTTTAATATACTCAGACTGAGGATCATGACATGGCTTGATGCACAAAGTCCAACATCTCTCCTTATGAGGGTTCCACCTGCTGCCATTGCCAAATGGTGCCTCCCAAACACCACTTCAAAAGAGAAAGGGGCTTTTGTTGGTTTTGTAATCTTGCTGCTGTTGTTGTTTTCTAATTACAAACATGATTTGCAAAATGAATAGAAATATGGAAGAGATTTAAGGATTCCAGACCAGCTTCCCAAAGGCATTTGGCAGCACTATACCAGGGCAAGCTCAGAGTGAGAAAATCAGTCTAATTTAAAATTCTTCTCTGGTCTTATCCAAGAGATAGGCAATGGTGGCTGAAACTATACTTCCAGGATTGCTTTCCTGCAGAAAGCAATTTAGGTTATTAGCACAGAGAGGACAGAAGAGCAATTTTCCAGCTTATACAGTCAATCAATAGGAAGCTCTCACTTCCTCTGGAGGGAAGGGGGACTTGTGCTTAAAGGACAATGATTCCTAAGATGGCTTGAAAACATTATATTGGTACGAAAAGGGCCTTTGAGAATGGAAAAAATTGAAGGGGAAAGTTAGAGATAATTTATACCAAGGGCTCAGGTGGCCAAGGATATTGAGGAAGCTGTCAATGCCTACAGGATATGCCAAAAATGAAGGCCAAATTCATACAGAAGATCCACACTGCTGACATGGCAAACCCAAATGCCTAGCACAGAGATCTGTTTACGATGAATGGGAATGTACCTGTATTTGCTCTACACTCTCATCCCAATTCCTCTGGCACGGGCTTAGAAAAAAGAAAGTACCATTAAACAGATGATCGTGCACATCAAATCAGTTTTCACTAGACATATTAGACACAGTAATGTCTGTCTGTGGGCCACCGTTTAAGAAGCAGTTCGCTGTGAAAGATGGGTTTAGATGTGGGACCTCTAGTTTGTTATCCCCCTTCCCAAAAGGCTGATAGAAAGTGTTGTCAAAATAATAAAGTGCCTATAAAAGTGGCAGTGGAATGAGACACCAATCTGTATTTAGCTCAGCAAAATTATAAGATTGCACCAGTGAAGCATGGGTCGACACCTGCTGACATTTCATTTAACTGAAAAGTGAAAACAAGATTACTGGCACTGAGTAGAAGCGGATGTCAGAGTCGTGGAAGATTTGCAGAAATACAGAGATGTGGATAAGGCCAAACAAAAGTATTATTTTGTGTCCCAGAAGATGCCAGCTCTGCTAGAAAATGACACTGAGCACATCTAAGATGAGAATGTGTGACTGTGGCATGCAATTTTGTCTCCAAAGACCTTTGTTTCACGTTTACGAGGCTGTCAGTCCCAATGGACATCAAATGAAGGAAAGTACGGCTCCACAACGAAAGGCAGAGACAACGGCTACCGAAAGAGAGGAAAGCAGGGGTCAGGCAGGACGAGCGAGGTACTGTCCAATTAAACAGCGTTACAGAATGCTAATATCAGAAAGGAGACTAATACGCCCAGAAACCACTGCAAATCACCAAGAATATTTATTTTCCAATGTTTAGCATTTTGCTTATTAGGCTACTGTAACATCTGCTGGCATATGGGTTTGAGAAGATCTATTATGAAAACTGACTTTTAGTTGGTAATTCAGAGGCAGTGGGAACTCATATGCTGAATACAGCGGACAAATTGCCAGCTTTGTCTCAGAGAGTAAGTCTTTGCTGTCAAACAACATTGATATGCTTGGTCCCCTTATTGAGAACATTCTTTCTCTGGTTTCCTCAAAAGAAACACCTCTGCTTGATTCTTGGAAAATTTCATTTAAGCCCCTCAAATAAACCAGCTGGAGAGCATCCAGAGGAGAAGCCAGGAAGCAAAGCTGCTGGGAAGTGTCCCATCAGCAGGCCTGCCTGGCTGGGCAGCGTGTGTCCCTGGGATCTGTGGAGCACAGGCGGGTTACGCGCAGCAGTGCTCACCTCCCGCGAGACAGCGGGGCTCTCTCAGAAGGCAGGACACGACACTGAGCTTGTCCTCCGCTGCCTCTCAAATCTGATCTATCCCAACTGGATAGTAGGGGCCTCTTTTTATCTTCTGAATTTACATCTTACTAAAAAAAAAAAAAAAAAAGTATGTGTTTTTGTTGTTGCTAACATGATCCTCAGCACAAGAATAATGGAAACCGAATACTAGAAACCATATTTTACAAGTTCTATTTTATAACCATATAATGATATGCAGACCTACTTTTACTTTCTTATATGAGACCTTGGCTGAGTGCATTTAAACTAAAAATCAAACTAAGGGAGAAAAATAATATATTAATAGAAAAAAGGTGAATGATTTTGTTAAAATGAATGTACTTTTTACAGAATTTGAACTAAGCTACTGCTACTCTGTTCAAATTTCTTCAATGCTGTACAATCTGGTAAGTACCCACCCCATTTCTGTATTGGTTTTTTTACTGTTGAATAATTCATGGCCACATACATACAAATAACTTGTCATAAAAATAACTGAGTACTTTTCTTACTGACATTTGTATAAAAACATTTAAGCTAAAGTTGATGTTATATTTGCTTCCTATCATAGCAAGTGTCTATTTTTTTCTGGTCTGAAAATATGATCAATAAATTATAAATATAAATAAAATAACGTAATTATTTACTGATATTTCTGTGTTGAAATTCTGTATTTTGGCTATTTTTTAATTTATTACAAATTGACCTTTATTTTATTGGCTAAGATGCCGATGTTTATCTCTAGGCCCAGTTTAATTGTATCCTAAAAACAATTTACACACTCACATGCAATTGTCGGTCAAAATATTGTTTTATGTAAAAAGTAATAACTGTTAAAATCAAATATACTTTAAAAATTATTCTAGGTGGCATGTTACATCAGAACCACTCTCAAAGCTACAATAAACTCTTTTGTCAGTGCTTTTCTTATGAAGTCTACTTTTCATTGAGTTTCTAATTTATTCATGTGTTTATCCAAACTTCAGATGCATTTGTGCATAAATATAATTAAAACATGATTATTTGATATTGAGAAATATGAAGGTAATTAGTAATGTAATGAATTGAAGGTCAGACCAATCACGCACTTTTTCACTTGGTTTGTATTTAGAATTCTAAGTATCTTTCCACATGTCCTACTTCCTTACTGCTTTGGCACACTGGCTTACAAAATTTCCAGTATTCCCCGTTTTCAATTTCAGATCCCATTCTCATAAGCTTTTGTAGCTCCTCTATTTCCACTACTGGGAAACTGCCAAATACTTAAAAGTGTAACAGGCTTTTTATATGGAGTAAACATCTTGCCCATCTAGGTCCGTAATATTTCCTGTGCTGCTCTTAATTTATCTTTTCTCATATATCCACGATCTGAATTCATGTGACCAACAAGATTCATTCTCAAAAGAAACCTCTTTAGACCTCTGATTTTAAAATGTACATTGGACATGTGATTTCAGGAGTTTCTAATACCTAAAGTGAAAACTAGAATGAAAAGTATCTAAGAGTCTGACATAATCTTCTTTATACCTTCCCTTCAGGTATTTATATTGATAAGATTTCTCATTTTTTGTAATAAACAGCTGGAATTACCCACACATATGTATATATTTAAAGGCTCGTGGAATATTTGAAGGTCTCCCTAATTCTTCTCTATGTATATTACTGGATTGCTTGCACAGGGATGCATGGTCTGAGGGGGACTGCCAGAGATACTCTGCTTCAGTTTCAGTACAGCTCCTGCACATTTGGTAATTACTCACTGAATTACTCACTGAATCACTACGTCCACATGATTTAATCACAAAAGACTGTTAATTTAGTCTTCTCATGCTGTGTTACTTTGTGTGTTTAAAGGCACATCCAATAAACAGACTTCGAAGATCAGTGTCATTTATTAGAATTCCCAAGTCATTTTTCTCCCAGTTCACCTCGTAACAAATACAATTCCTGCAAATAAATGTCCAGTTTTTCACATTGGAGGTAGTAAAACACTGGAACAATTTGTCCAGGGAAGTTGGTAACTTCCCATCCTTGGAGATATTTATGACTTGACTAGACAGGGCTATGAACAATCTGATCTAGCTGGCTCTGCTTTGAGGAGGAGGCTGGGCTGGACTGCATGACCTCCAGGGCGACTATCTACATTTTTCTGTTATTTTGTGGTTCAATCCTCTTCATCAAGAAACTTCCTGTGTTATAAATAAAGTTTGTAATAATTAATATGCAATTATCATACTGTTAAGCTTCTAGGTACCTATATTGCCTTCTACATTAGCACCAGAAAAAGAACAGATGTTTATGTTATCACACCTGAAAGCTGAGCTGCTCAGTGAACAATAAAAAGCAAAGTCATTATACTGCAATCCTTAATACACAATACAAAGCATTACGGCAGTAAAAATTCTTTGGAATGTAAATATCATGTTACATTTTTACTGCAGTCCAGAACAATAAATACTACAGCAACACCATTTTTAAGGTGTGTAAGCAGTCCAGCTATCAGAGGCCCTGTGGCCTGACTTTTTTGCCCTACACAGCCTGAAAGAGAGGCATATTTTTTGTAGTGTAAATAACACAGATTTATAACTACATGTTCTAATCTCAGGAGGTCCAGTGTGGATATGAACGTACAGATAGGTCTAACTACAGCAACTTATTAGCAGTATTTTAAGGCAGAAATTATTTCAAGGCAGGTAAGGCATAACTGTCAAGGACAAAGTATTGTTATAATATTTTAAAAATAATAACTGAGGAACACAGCAAAGCATTTGTTCAGAACGTTTTACCCTCCACAAGAACTAAACTTCCGCTCTGCTTTCCTCCCCCAGCAAAAAACAAAAACATATTCAAATATAATTCCTTTTAATCTCTCTTTAAATTTTGAGCTATAAGAATGCACAATCTGTAAAACATAGAGGGAAACAGATTTACTCTTAAAAGTTAATTTAATTCTGGTAAACCATCCACCCCATCTGTCAGCAGGAATATAGTCTTCTGTGATACCACAAAAATGTGTAAAAAGTAAAATATGTTCTTGAAAATTACATTAAGCTGATGCTTGAAAGGTGAAATTCCCTCCATCTGTGTACGATGCTTGAGCCGTCAGGCTCTGTGGTACCTAGACTGAAAGTGCAGAGCTTTTTAAGTGACCTGCTCACTCTGGAGAGCTCCGAGTTCACATATCCTGCTGGTCCTTTTTCTGTGCACGCAGTTTACCAAGTGGTGCAGCGATGGAAGAGACTGAGTTTGATCTGGTGCTCCATTTTGGAACCATAATCACAATGCACATTTACTGTCAATGAAATTCGCTTCTTTGCTTCTCTTGAACACTCACTGATGATCTAAACCTAGTACACAACCTAGTCAACAAACTGCTGGAGAACCTTATATTGCCCCTGTGATTGGGGTGCTCTGGATGCTGATGAAGGGCAGGACTTCCACCTTGACATCACTGTGAAGGAAACATATTTAAGCGTACCCATAGTATATTCTAGTGCACACAACACGACTCTGAACTCTAAAAGCAAGTGGATTTGACACCTAAAAAGGGCCATTGCAAAATACTAAATTGCTAGTTTGGTGTGTAGATGCACCGACTGTAGCTTCCCACATTAATCTACACATAGAGGTCATTTTGGCAGCATGGAGAAAGTGCAACTATTCGGCTTTGTGCCCAGTACAATCAAATAGGAGAGAGATTTTCTGTTTGCTGTTACAAGTATCGTGTCAGTGAACAACCTCAATCCAGAATACACTTTACTTACACAAAGGATCACGTTACAGTGTGCATAAATGTCTCTTTGGTGTGCATAAACCAATATGTTAGCCACTTGCTTCTGAAATTCAGACATGGAAAATTCATTACATCACAGTTTTATCTACAGCTTGTGTTATGGCCAGTGAGCGACTTTCCTACTGACAAAGGACAAATGACTCTTTACACTGAACAGGAATATGATGGTTATGTAACACACAGCTTACATGGTTTCATCCAATCCACAATCTCACTTGCAAAGATTAAGAAAAAATAAGCTCTGTCAGAAATTTTAGAAATAATAAAATATATCCTGCAAGGTTTTCAGCCTTTTATTATTCCACATTAGTGGTCCTATGTGTGCCACTGTGATTTGCTCTAGGTATGTCCTCCCTGAAAAATCTGGAATCCCAGCAGTTAAAAAAAACTAAGTTCATAAATTGGGAGCTTGACTACAGAGAGATTTGGGTAAGATTTGGGTAAGATTTCTAAAACTGAGCGATTTCACATTTTTGCCCCACTGCTTTTTGAGTTGGACATCTTCCACAAATGGAACTTAACTATATTAGAACACTAATTTCTCAAAGGTATCACAGGAGTTATAAAATAAGGAGCTAAACTCAGATCTTCTGCAATTCCATCAGTTCTCTATCAACACGAAATTTGCTAGTGAATGAGAACCAAAAGATGATAGAAACTAGCTTTTATGACTATAACTGCAATGAGGAGATATAGAAGAATTAAATAAATCACAGATATAGTGAAAACTTAAGATTGTACTTTTTAGAATTATTTTTTTATCATCTAGAAGTTCTAGTAGCAATTGAAATAAATAAAAGTTTACAATGTTTCTTACTTTGTAAGAACTCTTTCATTGATTGCAGAGCTCTAGAAATGAAAAATAAGTTTGTTCACCGTAACACTTTCAATGAATCATGTTTAAGGTGACACTCTGCTATTATACTACAAAGCCATGTAGTAGAGAAAGATAATGACCTCTCTTGTAATCTTAGAGTGTTCAATGGAGTATCCTCATACAGCAGCAATTTGATATTTTGCAGTTTTAAAATGTAATTGAAAGCATTTTTATTGGACATATTCTCATTACATAGCCACACAGCCTTCATTTGATAAAGCTGTTTAACAGCAGATTGAAAATGAATGAACAGTTAGAAGGGGAAAAAACACTAATGAAAAAGGGAAAATAAAAAGCTTGGAAAAATTTTAATCACTGTAAATTTTAAGATAATGACATTGCTCTTCAAGGTATTCTGATTTTTTTTTTTTTTTGCCACCATTCAAAACTCCCTGTATTACATAAAACACTTCTTTGCAATCTTGCGAGGTTTTCCTAATATGTAACCCAACAACTCACTAAACTTGCACTGGAACAGCATCACTGTCTCACTTTCCTTATGCGCTACCAGCTTTTTCTTTTTCCTTACCTGTTTTCATTCACTAACAGCTTCTTTGATACTACAGCCTTCATGGCAGTTCTGAGCAGCTTTATCAAGTACTTACAAACAAGCAGAAGTTCAGATGTCTTTTCTGTTTTAACAGACTTTGCATGTCTTTGCAATTTTTCTTCATGCTTTTCAGCTCTCCTGATTAGACAAAGGACCTGGCACTACTTTTACATCTCAAAACTCACAGAACTGAAGTGGAAATTAGGTGTTCTGTAATTAAGGATGGTGTGAGGGTCAAAGTCAAGAAATTGGCTTAATGTTGCAAGAACTGGCTGGATTTGGCAACTGGTTACGTACTGGGATCCATTTACCCAACATCAAATAGAACAGAGTAATGCCACTAATTCTAAACAGAACACATTTAAACTGCTTATTTCTCTAGTAGAATAACAAACTACCATGGGTAAGAACCATGTTCCCAAGTGCCCATTCTGTTTGCCACAAGCATGCTCTTATACCAACTGATTCAGAGACATTAGGCACAAAAGGTATGAAACCAAACAGCTTCAAACAGAAAAGTAACTTTCGCTGCTGCTATTGACAACCTTCTCTCCCTCAGCAATAAGCTACTTTTAGGTTTTGTCAGTATTTTTCCCTTGAAGTTTCCTGTCTTACCTGTTCAAGAATACCTCTGCTTTGCCTTACTTGATATGGTGATAATGAACAGATTTAGGGTGCTGGGAGACAGACGTAAAAAAAAAAAAAAGTATCAAACAGAAATTCTGCTTATATGAGCAACAGAACTGTAGACAATGCCTCAATCTTGATTTCAAGTTTAGTTTAGTTCTCTTACAAGACACAACTTTCTCTGATACACTTTTCATTTTTCTTTTATTCCCTGAAATTACTGTAGTCACCCACTGCCACTTCAGTCTTCCGTGGTCTAAATGGTTCTGCTTTGTACTCCTTTTTCATTTGAGCTATGCATATTTTTTCCTTCACTTCTTTCTTCACTACAGTGTCATGGCTTAGATTGGTACTCTGAAGAGATCTTCACAAATGCCTTATCAGTAAACTATATTTCCTTCCTAATTTCATTAATGGACACAAGTGTCAGATATTAATTTTCCCATTATATTTCTTTCTGATGTTTCAAATAGTAAAGAATATAATCCAATTTATCTAGTTACTTCGGCCTTTAATGTGGAGAAAGTAGTATTAAATAATTCATGATGACTGCCTTTGAAATTACAAAGAACAAGATGCACATCTTCTAACAGTTTTGGGGTTTTTTTAATTTTTTTTTTTTTTTTTTTTTAATAATGGTTCATTTAAGGGAGAAGAAATAAAGTAATAACATTAGCCAGCTATAGAAAACACAGTACTGGAGGGTACAACTGCACACATATCATACAATGGTCTCTATCCTGAGTGCTTCATATAACCTTTCAGAATATGTGGATGAATTTAGACTAGTAATCAAGACAACAGATCAGAACTCCCTAATTAAATAATGTCTGTGACATTCTTATGGAGGGTTACTACTCACTCAGTAAAGTTTTTGCTGGGAATAGACGTTTGCCAAAACAGATAGAGTCTGGAATTTACTTATACACCAGGGTTCCTGGAGATCCTAATGCAGAAGATGGTACCTCACATGTTATTCTAATCTGTATTTTATTATGTCACACCTCATTTCAACAATTCAAACAAAATAATGAAGGATTCAGAAACAGCCTGAATACAATGGAATATAAAAATAACATAGTACAGAACTTGAAATCCTGGGTTTGAGAAACAGAATTCATGTCATGACTCTAAGAAGTAATATCTAGTATCTACCTTCACCAAATTCTGACAGCTCTGCTATGATTTTTCTATTTAAGATTATTTCTAACAAAGGAGCACATTTGGATTTAAGAAAACGGGGAAACAAGGAAAAGGTAAAACAAGGGAGGGCAAAAAAAGCCTTTGGTACTTATTGAGAGGTGAAAAAAGAGGAAATATAACAGATGTAGATTGATGCTTGAAAAAACCTGACTTTTAAAGTCTATTTTGACAACTAATGCTCTTGGCAGCAGCTTTCCAGGAAACACTGTTGACATAAACTAACAGGTGAGGAGAATAAGCAGCCTGAGCAGTCTACTATTGCTCCTCTGATGGATTTGATGCAACAGGTCAGTATGAGGAGGAAGGTGGCAACTGAAGTAATGTTTGGAGACCAAATGAAACAGTAAAGAAAAATGATGATCGCTAAGGAAGCTTTAGAAATCTCTACCTCTATTTAAGAATCTTAAGAGTTATTCAGTTACTAAAAACCTGTGTGTTGTTTTTATTTTGTTTCCATAGGGTAAAAGGACTTGCTGCAATGCCCTCAAATCAATGATAGGTCAGTAAGGAAAAGGATTTTTGTCCAAGGTTGATTAAAATTATGTTATCCAAGGCATGCCAGATTTTTTCAAAGGAACAAGCACAATATATTTTCTCTCTGCACACACAATTTATATGCAGTTCTTTACATGAGGAGCAAGGCTGCCTGTGCAGATCAAACTCACTGCCCATGAGTAAATCTGCTGTGCGTTGTGTTGTGGATGGCTGGTACATTCAAATGATCAGACAGTATATGAAAAGTGGTAGCCTAATACACAAGAGCTGGGCATGCCAAGTCTGCCATCCTCTTTCTGCGCATTTGATGCAAACTCCTTCTCAGGAAGATTCACAATTAAAAATAAGCTTCTGTTTGTTTGTTTTTGGGGGGCTGAGTCTCTGTTATATACTAAGAAATGTGTTTAAGCTTAGGAAACTCTTCCTAGAAAATGTTCATAGCTGAAATCAAATACTTCTCGTATCACACGCAAAATTATCAGATAGCATTAATTAAATCTTGCTCTTCTATTAATTCCTTTTGCTTTAATGTTCACATACTGATTAATTTATGGCTCCATTTCCATATGAATTTATTCATTGGCCCTACAGTGCCAGAAGAAAACAAAAGTGGATCATTATTTGTGATACATATAACATCTGTTCATTTAACACACAGATTTGACTGTGGCATTTTTCAAAGACACACCTGTAGTATTTTACAAGACCTTCTCTTGCTATGGTGAGTTTAATCAGATGCCTTCCCATATGGCTATAGGCTTTTAATATGACTATTCTGTTCACTGCTTAAATTAATAAGAAAGCTGCAAGTGTTTTATTTTTTTATTCAATAAAAGTCATCCGACTCTAATAATTGTAAAAAATCCCTAACACATATCTACATTCTGGGCTTGAGATCCTTAATACACATCTTACTGGCCACACTAATGCACCTAAATAATTTTCTATCAAATTCAATCCTTATCTAATTTCTCTCCTGCCACTGAGTTTCCTAATACCACTTCTTTTGATTAGTGCCATAAAAATTACAGTAGCATGAATCACTATCATAATAGCACACATTTCTAGCTAAAATTTTCAAAAGAACTGTGATGGGAATGTATATATCTAGTTCTCTTGTCTTTTGAAAATCCAATTCCTTATATTCCACTTTAGTCACAGTCTAAAGTTGGTGTATTTGCATTCATGAATACTCCATGCTTACCCACTTTATATGGTTAAAAGCCCACACTTACTGGGTGTCCCTCTTTATCAAATACTTTTGACGATAACAAAATTCCTCTGGAGTTCTTGAAAGACAAAAGCAGCCTCTCTACAAACATCAAGCAGTTCCACCATTGCAAAAACCCAAACTGAATGTAAGGGAGAAATGTCTAGCCCATGACAAAAGTAATTGTAAGCTGAGTATTATTAGTAATATTTTTACACCTAAAGTTACAAAGTTAAGAACACACTGGTAGAATGTATCACATTGTTTCCCAAGTTGCACAAAGTTTCCAAAGCGTAGACAGTCCTTCATTCCAGGTGAGTTTTATCTTAAGCAGATTTCTATCTAACATAAGGACACATTTGGAGCTGGTAGGAGATATACACAGTAAGTGTTTCTGTAATTCTTCAAGTCACTGCCAACCGCTTAATATTTTTTTTACATATCAAGCAAAAAAATCAAAATTGTTTCTCAACTACAACACCCCTCAGAAGTTTTTGTCCGAGTATGGCATTCATAAAATATCACTCATTTAAGGGCCCAGTTTTAAGTCTGAGGGATTTTTTATTAGACTATTACAGAAACCTCACAGATACCACATGAGACACGTCCCAGAAACATGCATGTAAATGGCCGAACAGCTGAGCCATCTGAGCTGGTGAAATTATGCAGACTTGCCCTTGACATCAGCCCAGAAAGACCCACTGCTTGAGCATTAGGACTAGATTACCAAGCAAGAGCTGTGGTACAATGGAAGATGTGCCCTTCATGTTGGAAAAATAGATTTTAAATGACTAACCCTGATGACCCAGCTAACACATCAGTGATCCTGACGCACCGAGCACTTGTATAAATAGAAGAAAGATGTGCTGAGTTAGGAAAGTGGGCTCTTGGATGTCCTCACAGCTAAAGCTGTGCACCAGAAGTGCTCATAGGCTGACCCATACCATGAAACTTGACTGAGGCCTGTGGAAGACCCATCATGCAATAACTGTGTCCTCTCACTTGTTTTGTGAGAAGAGGCTTCTCTGCTTGACACTTCTCCAGCATTTGCTAATACCTGCACTGTACATTTGGCTTTTTTCTAGGCTGAAGATGGTCTCCTGAGTGTTTCCTAAATAGCTGATAGCTCATAATTGGGGTAACTTTCATGTTAGGCTTTCAGAAAAATTCTCAACAGAATCAACACAGGGAGAAGAGAAAGAACTGAGAGCTTCTCTTCTTCCTCCTGCTTAACCCACTCACTAGGCAACATGCATTACATGTTTGCCTCCCTAAGCTGCTGCAAGGGAGAGAAAATGCAGAGATGAACAGTACACACCATATGCATCTGTATGCATATGTTTCTACTCTTATAGGTACATTTCAGTGTATGAATGAGATGCACACGAGGCATTTTGATGAATAAATTGATAATTGTTTTAGTGAATGAATGAAAATCTCCTGTTGTACTGAATAATGTGATAGATGTGCACATGTATTTGTAATACAGTATTTATAATACAGTTCTTTTATTCAGTAAAATGACTTTTACTGTACCTGATTCTAATTTCTTAAATCTAGAGACCTCTACAGAAATTAACTGATTCAGTGCACGCAATAAAGCATTTCAATCTGCAGCATTAGTTTAGCAGCATAACCACTGCTGAAATCCAGCTTGGCTACCCTGACTTTCTTTCCAAATATATATTAAAAAAAGTACTCATCCTGATTTCCCCCCGCTGAGATATTTCAGACTATACCTTCTCCCTTTTCAAAAAGATATCTTAGTAAATGCAGAAAGTGAAAGAGGTGCAGAATATTTCAAAAGACTTTATCTGAATTCAGAGAATAATGCTGAGTATTTAGGAGAAATTGTTAACAAGAAGGTTTATTCAATTCTGAAGTATTTTCTGTTTAGATTAAAAAAAAAAAAAATCCTCAGGACATAAGGTGACAAGAGATCCTGCAGCAGCATTATCAGTATACTTTCAACAACAGTGTTATGGATATGTGTTCTTCTTGCAACTTCTACTTTCTATTACTATGCACTGTTTGCACTGTTTGCCACCCTAAGCTGCTGCAAGGGAGAGAAAATGCAGAGATGAACAGTACACACCACCATAAATGTAACCAGAGCCTGACAAAAATACTCTTTGAAGTCAGTGGTATGAGTTATACTTTTCCATAGAGATAAAGGCTTGGTATACGACACAACGTCCTCCTCTCTGTGCAGGTCCACGATGTTCAATAAATAAGAAGGTGAATTTTCTCAGAGACATAAAAATAGTATGTTGCACCTATGCAAGGAGCAAATGATTTTTTGAAAAATTGGGCTCTTAAACTGTATTATGTATACCAATTCTTACCATCGTAGTTCATCCATCCAGATAAAATGATACCTATTTCCTCTTTAAATGTCAAATATGTAATATATTTTTTGAAATAGAAAGGATACCTTAGGGTACATGCTAATGTACTCCCTTCAATTACATTTTATGATTATGACCTTTATTCCAACAATAATTTAATGTTTTAATTAAATTTGCAACCATTTTCATAGCTGCAAGATGTCCTTCATCTCTCTGTACTGTAATTTAATGAAGTGAGCTTCAATCACAATCAGCAATATCTAACAATACAATTTAATACCATTTTTCAGGAGTCTAAGGGGATCTTTCATGTTTTAAAACAAATTTCATACTGATGCCATGGCAAGAAATAATTCCATCCTTTACTGTAACCAAGGAATACATATTTTTAAGTTTTGCCAGACGACTCTTGAGATGTGGAATATTAAGTATTTCTTCCAAAAAAGAGTTCTAATAAAAAGATCCTTAATCAAGAAAGAGAGAAGAAAAAAAAAACCAAAACAGAACAAAACTGTTCCAAATACGACACTACCTTAGAAAACAGTGTTCAATGTCTCTTACTTTTGATTTATGACATATTTCCTATAAAAAAAATCAAAATTTGGATGCAGGTTACTGACGTGAGTGTTCATACATTTTAATACTTCAAATTTTCAGAAATTAATTTTCTGGGAAAATATCCATTGACATTTAAATAATAATTACTTTTTAACATCTTCTGACAATATGATACGTCTCACCACAGAGGTTCATGAAAAGAGTGACTTCTAGAATGCAGAAGACTTCTGGAAATGGACTACAGCAGAAGGGATAACTGAAGCCAAAGGATTAGTATTAGGATAAAGGATATCCCAAGTAATGTAGATGCACTGAATCAAACAAAATAATGTGACAAGAAAACATAAATATTTATATTGTCTTAAAAAGCCACAAAGGCAGAGAATACCACAGCTATGACTTAATGCTTTCAGATGCTCTGGGAATTGAAAGAGGAATTTTCATCAGTTGTATTTATGAGAACTACAGCTGACTCTGCAAGGCATTATTTGGTTACCCAAATTTTTAAAACAAATCTGAAGCAATCCTATTATTTGACAGTTTCCTCTTATACTGAAAGGCTTCTTGTTGCATCAATTCATACTCAATCTGATGAACTAGCTTTCAAAAATATTAAGAGATTCTTTCATCTCTACAACACATTACTTGTACACCTTTCAAAGATTTCCAAATAGCTAGTTTAATTTGAAAACCTCAGTCTAGCATTTATTCTTTGCAGTAACTTGTAACAGACATCTTTCTTCTTTTTTTCTTTCTGTTTTTTTTAAAACAGGCTTATGTTACCTACAATCATAGGGAACAAAGATGTACAGGAAAGGTGAAAAGCGTACCAGGAAAAAAATCGTCAGAGTATTTAATCTGTAAGAATATGATAAACTTCTACTATATTTCCTTTATAGAATAGCAGTGAATCATGAATTCTGCACATTTTTGTGTGTCTTGAAAGTCTCTAGAGAAAGAGACTCCACAGCCTCTCTGGGCAGCCTGTTCCAATTTTTAATTATAAAGGGATAAGCAAAGCGGAAGAAACAGAAAAAAAACATTGTTACTATTAAGCCATCATCTCAGAAAAAAAGGGGGTTTGTCTCTTTCTTGCACATAACTTTAAAGTGTCTTGGAAGCACATAATAGTCTTCCCCCATTCTGTGGTCTTTTATGAAGAATGCATGCAGGAAAAAGTGAGTACATTTAGAAAATCATCTCTGTTTTAACTAGGAAATGCATTACCTAGAAAATAAAAAATCAAGGTGAAAAGCAAAATATTCAGAACATCTAAATCTGAGGAAATGTTGACAGGGTCTGGTAATTCTGACTTTTAAATAACATAATGCCAGTCCTGAACCTGAACCTTACAGGAGCTGGTTTCAGGTCCACTTGATCTATATATCAGGGCACAAGAAGAGATTTAGGCTGAGCAGGAATGTAATGGTACACATGGTGATGGTAAAAAATCTGGGTCATAGTGAAGATGAACAGAAGTGAAGCAGAATCTCTATGCTGACAACGAAGTCTGAAGAGATGCCAAGCAATAGCAATGAGATTTTAAGAAAATATAATGAGCCTTGAAATGCAATGAGCCCTATATGATGTCAAGTAGTATTTTTTTTTCCTGCATTCTTTTAAGACTTTTGTAGAACAGAGCTTCTACCATGGATCCCACATATCCCTGTGTCTTGGAAGGCGGTAAGCAAATTTTATTAGTTATTATCAGTGTAATCAGAGTTTGCGCAACAATGATAAACTCTGTGAACCTCTTTACCTCTGGTGTGAATTTATACAAATAGACCTACCCAGGTAATAAGACAGAAGGTTAGAAATGACTTAATTCAGTCCTATTTTCTGCAGACCAAAAGCAATCAGTAAGATCTCTAAACAGAGTCATTACTTTCTGAATGTTCTCTATTCATCTCATGTGGTCACTGGTTTCAGTGCAATTATTATTTCCAGCCATAATGAATGAACAGGATTAATTGCTTTTGTGCTATAACGGTTTCAACTATGCTCAAAATCCTCTCCTGTCTCTTGGCAGAAGTCAAATGTCTTGCTTGGATTCTCAGAAAAGGTATCAGAAATGTTCATGTAAGGAGAATACATAATCTAGTGCATGAAAAGGATAAAATACTTAATCTCCTTGGAGTCAGTGAAGCAAAGGGCAGCTGTTTGTAAGGAAATAAGTAGCACATTTGTTGAAGTATTCATTAATAAGACAATAAGTGAAATACAGCTGCAAGAGAGAAACTGAGGCACTGAGAGACCCAGCTTCTGCAGGTTTCTACCGAACAGGTAAGGCTCACAACAGTAACTGAGTCATCAAGACTTCCCACACATCATTTGAGATAATAATGGGTTTATGCCCACCTTTATTTACTATTGATTCTGCTCTCACAATTCATCCATATGTTTCCTGACCAGAACCTGGGCTGTAACAGTGCTTTCTCTTTCTAAATATAACTCAAAGGCCAGTTTGTCATTGGACTTGCAACAAATTTGAATGCAGTATCAACTTTGAAGTAGCAATCTGACAATCAAACTATTGTATTTAAAGTATCCATCTGTATCTGTCAGTTTAGAATACGTCGCTGGCCTCTGCACTAAAAGCCACATTTAGCAAAGTCATCAGTATTTCTTGAAAAGTTCAATTTCAAAAAGTACAGAACAAAAGAAATTATAAGCTAGGATGCTGACTGCTTTATGTCTTTATTTAGTCATTGGTATGTGATTTAGAAGGTGGGGAAAAACATTCCAAAATATTTACCTTAAAGTCCTTGTCCACCATGTATCTCCACGCTTTAGTTTTTCCATATCTGAAATGGTAAAATTAATGGAGTTAGGATGGTTTAGAGAATTCCATTCCCTGGGTGAAATAAAATGATCAGAGTATCTGCTTTAGAGACTACAGAGATGACTGCAAGTTGTGAGAAGCTTCTGGGAAGATCTTCCACAGCTGAGATCTTTTGCTTTCTCTTGAAGTCTAGTCATGAATATAAATGTTATCGTCCGAGATTAAATTAGAAGCAGAAACAACCTTTAATAGCCCAAGCTGCTTTAAGTACAAAGTTGTCACTAAATTGCTGATTCTGAATGTGAAAATGAAAACAAGCACTTCAACAACGTAAGCGGTAGTTCAGGAATCCAAATAAGGTTTAAATTTGAATGTACACTATTACTAAATTCTGTGCCAAAGAGTGGCCTTGGAAAATGAACTTTACAAAATGAATGAAATCCCCCATAGCGGTATACAGATGGCACAGAGGTACACATTCTCAGGAAGAAAACAAATTAGTTAACTTGCAATTATAAACTGTAAATAATGTTTTTCGCCTCTACTGTAAAAGAATCTGCAGCTAAAAAAAAAAGTGGTTTGGAACTTCATTAACACTAAAAAATAACTAAACCACCATTAAGTCTCCCTGTTCATTCTAAATGAAAATGTCAGGAGTCTTTGTAGCTGACTTTATAATAGCAGCATCTCAGAATGGTGTTCTCCACTCACGGCAACCCCACTGACCTGCCTGCACCCTGATTGCTTATGCTGAATCTAATAAAAGATCCTGTGGGATGGAGTTCAAGGTTTCACTAAGAAGCTCTCGTGAGTCACTCCTGTTTTAAGGTTGTTTGTATCTATAGTATGGCTAAGCATGGCCTTGTGGCAGGGTCCCCTGAAGATTAATTTGCCTTAGCGGCTTAATGACTTGCAGACAATTTTAAGAGTTTAATAACAGCGTTTTCGAACTCTGACTCTTAGTAAGAGACAGATATATTAGGATAATAGAGGGATGACACAGCAAAGGAAGTGGTATGCACTTTTTCTCACCTATTGTAAAGCTTATATAGCAATTTGTATGATCCTATTAAAGGCATCAGGTCCTGGATGTAGGACAAAAGTACTTGTTTTTTCAGGGAATGATCTTTCTCCTCTTCTTGGTGTGGTGTGGCCCCTATTGAAGATATGTAGCTTAAAAATCAATTTGGGTTCTTGTTAGCCAGTTTGGTATATAGAATTTAGCTTACAACAGATAAAAATACTGAAATGACAGTTAGGCAAGAGTCTATCATGAACTAATTGTTTCTGTGCAAAGTTTAATGTAATCTTAGATTCAATTCATGGTTTTCAATTTTTTTCCCCCCAACAGGAAAATTCAAGTCTTTCACCACAAAATCCAAATCCCTGAAATGTTAAATGTATTTGGTTTGCAGTGACATCAAAATCTAAGGCAGAGGTGTGGGAGCTGTACCATATATGCTTTTTTTTTCAAACATTTAAACTTGCTGTTGAGGCATAAGCTTTTGTATCAGAAATTCTTAATTGAACATTTTTGTGCTGAAGCACAAGCACTATTACTGCCAGAAGAGTAAATTTTTTTTCGACTATATCAAACATTACAGAAATTAAGAAGATCCAAGGATACAGAAGATGCACAAAATGTATTTCTTTTGAACATAACTTTCTGCATTATTCATAGATAATCAGCAGACCCAGTCAATGCTGCATTTATCCAACAAAGTTATTGTCAAGGAGATGGAAATTTTGAAAGACTGAACCTCATGCTCAAGAAGTATGCTCACAGCCTGCCTCCTGCTCTAAAGCAGGCTTTTTATATTAGGCACTTACGGGTCACCCTTGAAAATTAAGGTCAAGCTAATTAATTTAGAGCATCTGTATAAGCATTTTATGACAATCACATAAATACTAAATGAGTTCATCATGATTAATATTCTTACAATTGTATCACCACAATTAAACATGATAGGGCCATTATTTTAAGACGTGGTCCAGTTTATATCTACTTCACATTAGGAGAGAATGTGCTTCCAAGCTAAAAATACAGCTGATCAGTAGAAGCAATGTATTTTGTGAGAAGCGGTACTTAAACTCTTGGATATCTATAAATAGCAAAAAGTGTCTGAAGCTCCATAGTTTTCTGCTCTTTGTAGTGACCTCTTTTTAACAGATAAACTTGGAAAAACTAATCTCGGTCTCTTCTTGCACAGGTTTCTTACAACTAAAACTTATTTATTGATTTTGGCAGAGTGTCTTCTCACCTAACTGAGAGTAGAATAAAGTTCATGGTTTGCATTTAAAGTTGCATTCATACTGAAACAGAATTAGATGATTTTTTCCTTTATCTGCTTTGGAAAAATCTGTGGGATAGATTTTCATCTCTTGCATTTCTGAAATACCTGTTGATACTGAGGGAAGCATTCAGAATCAATCCTATTCTTTCTGAACCATAATGATGAAGTAATTACAACCTCAGCCAGCCCCACCAATTTTTTATTAGAATAGTGGTACTAGAGTCTGTAATAACAACTCATTGCTGGCATCAAATAAAAAGATCAATTGATTTGCTTGTAGTGATCCTCCGGTTTATCACAGGTAAAGTAAAACAACAGTTTTGGGCTATCATTAATGTTTAACACTTGATGGAATGCTTTAAACTAACCGGCTTTATATTCAATCATTCATTTCCCTTGAAGTACTAGATGACCTAAAACTCCATTTTCACAGCAGGAAATCACAGTTTTGGGGTTTTTTTTAAGCTCATTTACATGCATTTTTAAGTAATTTCATCTTTCACTGAAGTGGCTGCTTGAATCCCACTCTTTTTACACTGCGTCTTGTTTTTATTTGACATCTGACATTCTAGAAGCAAAAGTATCCTATGTATGGATTAATAAGACATATTTTTATGAGAACTGTTGAATGCTTCTGTCACTTTATCTTCTGAGGAACAGTTAGAATGCCCACTTTTCTGCAGATCCACAATTTACAACAAGCATTTAATATTTCCTATTAGACTGATGATAATGACATATATAGTAAAATTGCCCAAAATTCTCTTCCTTCCATCGTATTTCTACAAAATGTTATTACAGGTTTAGGAATTTTAGGGGTTGAAGAAACCTTTATAATCATAGTCTAACCTATGCAACACATCAGAAAGACTCCCTGCCAGTTAACTGTTGCATTGAAGGCAGAAGGTATTTGAAATTGACTATGTCTTCTAAAAACAGAAGAAATTTTTATTTTGATTTAAACTTTTTTATAAGAAACTCACTATATCATTTGATATTTTTTGACTAAGGGTTAATTATTCCAGGGGACGAGCCTATATCCGACTTCTAGTCTGAATACAATAGAGGACGGTTTGCAAACACTAAATCTGTCTTTTACTTCCACAACAAAGAATTGTCTGTAAATACAAACAGTTTACAGTATAATGTGATCAAACTCCTTGATCAACTCTCAGGTTTCCAACAAATTTGGCTGAACTGGTGATTGCACTTTCTTTACGGTAGATTTTCCAGACCTTGACACAGTGATTAGGCCTGTTGCATGCTCTTCCTAATTTTTCAATAGTTTTTAGGAAGCCAGAACTCTGTAACAGTCATACAAACACTGCTCTCCACTCCAGCATAGAAATCCTGGAAATGTTTTTAGCCACCGTGGGGAAAAGTGTGATCCATCGTGACTCATAAATCCCCCACAAATGCTCGTTTTCATATCTGCCCTGTAAATGGGATATACAGTCTAATTCCTAGATGCACAACCTTATCAAAAACTTAATGAACTTATTTTCCCCATTCATCCAGACTGGGATCTGTCTGATGGAAATCTGAGTAACCCAGCATTTAAGATCAATCCCAACATAAGCATCTTCTAGCTGGCTAACTCAGGGCCATGAGAAATATGCTCATGATCAACATGCCCTTGTTCATGACGATGGCTATTTTGTCTCCTGTCTGTAGGACCTACCTCTTCCTGTCAAGGCTACAGCAAATTTGCACATAAAGTGAGATTTAATTTCTGAAAGGGCTCACTGCAATAAAATATATTTAGGAATTTTGCACACACAACCTAACCGTATGCAAGTCATTGCACTTGACATTAATTGAAAATATAATTCTAATAATTTTGATGCGTTCTTTTAAAGAATGAGCTTCAAAAATCTGTGAGAAGACTATTCAGTGGTTTTGATAACCAGATATATTTTATGCCTTACTTTTTAAAAAGAGATTTAGTAAAATCAGTGATGGATAAAACATTTACTAGAAATATGTCTTCAAAATAGTGGTATTGTTACCAACATCCATGCACAAAACTGAAAGCATCTCTTTTTCTGTTTCTGCCAACAAGCTACTTTTCAAGAAAAAAATCCTTTTTTTTGGTCCCATAAAGCATAATAGAATTTTACAAGAAATTCAGACTGGGAAATCTAAAAGTGTTCCTACTGAGAGTACAGATAATTTCAAACATGTTATTTTAGTGTTGAATAAGTTAGAAAGATAGCATTCTTGGTGTACATTGTAAATATATTATTATTTTACTTTACAGATTTTTCTTAGTTTCATATAATGGATTTTTCTTAAATGCAACACAACTGAGTCATTCTAAGTTATATTGTAGCTATTATTGCTTCAGATTTTGACAACTGTTTTTCCAGGAGCTCAAAGTAATATACAATTTAGATGGGTTTTTTCCTAAGGAGCAGCTTTATTCTTTCAGACAGGTAAGAGTTTAGTGTAGCCTGCTTGAATGGCAGCTGGCCAGCAACAAAGCCTTCACCTGCTGGCATGATCATAACAGGAGCATATTGCTATAAAATTGAGTTTGCTACTAATAACAATCATAATGTACTGATTGATTTATAAAGCTCCACCTGAATTTTAA
Organism: Todiramphus chloris collaris; assembly: GCA_025345505.1. NCBI lineage: Eukaryota > Metazoa > Chordata > Aves > Coraciiformes > Alcedinidae > Todiramphus > Todiramphus chloris. The sequence continues at coordinate 3,991,573 of JANVCC010000062.1, read as the reverse complement.
AAATGTGTTTCATGTATTACTTAACACAAAGTATCAGGAGACAGAGCATACTACAGGTCAGATCTTTTTTTACGCAGTTGAAACAATCATTGCTATGCTTTTTCATTGCATTGCTGGATTTTGACACAAGTCAGCCAATATAAGCAAAAGACCAGACAAAAGCTTATACTATACTGTAGTATATTTTTTAAAATACTGCAGCAACGCATACCAGATCTCTAAGCCTGGCATGTTTGTCACATTTGCTGTTACTGTTCTGATTTATTGTAAGAAATACTTGGCAGATGCCTTCCACTAAAATTTAAAAGCAAAGTCTCAGATTCCAACAAAGCTTATTCTTAGCAGTTCTTTCTACTGTTGAAATTCACATTCTTCTAAAGCACTGAGTGCCCTGACCTATTCTGGTTTTTAAGGAATCTTTGGAATGCTCTGTATTACTTATAAAATGTAATTAAATTCCTTTCAATTTATCAATTTCTGGTGGCTTAAAAGAAAATGCTATAATCCACCTTATTGCTTTTGTTGCATGCTCACTATTTACATATTTGTGCAAAATCTCATTATTCAGACTGCTGATTGAGTAACTTTGAAGTCTGTTGTGTTTTATTAGCAATGCCACTCATTATGCAGGGTATGATGACTAATGGAAAGCCTTTGCCTCACAGCTCTAGGAGATACAGTATTTCTTATCATTAGCTAGTGTTCAGACTTGAAATGATTATAGAAGTAGTATTAATTAATGAAAAACTTAATTACAAGTCCCTTTCAAGGACTGTCACCAGTTTGTTATTATTCAGGCTTTGTTACCATGTTGTATGTGGATGTTTCCTTCTAAATGTACAGAGTTGCAAATGACAAATAGGATTTTCCATAATGACATTTACATGAGTGACACAAAGTTAACACTGGTGAGAAACCTCTAAGAAAGATCTCAAAAATGTATTCTCTGGCAGCTGTCATTGCCAGTTCTTCTGCCACTACAGCTACATGTCCTCATGTCACAGTATAGTCCAATTGACTCAGAAAACATCAGCAACTGAATGCAGCTATCAGTAAACTGTCAAGGAAGAGCTCTTTAGAGTGAAAGCCATGATATACAATTAGGCAAATGAGAGGACTCCTCATCTCCTCATGGGACACCTGGCAATAACTGTTCTCAGTGATGGACTGCAAATCAAAAAGTAACATCATCACCCTTTTTCAGTGGTCTTTGGAGCAATGAGATAGATCTGCATCCTGAGAATACACTTACCTTCATTAGTTTAATATTTATTACAATCTCTACAAACAGGTATCCTAACAATAATGTCTTGGATAGCCTCAAGAGACAGAACACATTGGTTTGTTTAGTTGCCTTTTTTTCTGCCATCAGGGTGTCACTTTCTATGGGTGATATGCTCATAATCACATTTTAGCTCAGCTTGTATTGTTTACTGGTTCAGGGGCCTTTACGTCAGCTGGTATTTTACTCTTCCTATTTGACACTGCTCATCCTCCATCATCACACCTAAACTATGTTTTGATAGTTGAAGACGCAGAGTTACAGATAATTTGTTCATTAAAAAATGTAATAGTATATTTTGCTCTATGTGGAAAAATCTATGCTCACGAGATGATCCATACACAAGTGGCAATAAAGAAAAAAAAACAAACCAGAAACACACACACATATGTGCATTCTCATACAGAAATCATGTATATGATTTCTCCATACCAGATACATAAGGATTTCCGTGAGAATACAACATATCCTCCTGAAAAAAACAGATTTTATTCTTTTTTTTCCTGAAAGATCAACCATAACTTCCTAAACCACCAAGCTTGTAACAGAGTATGAGAATAAGGATTTCCAGGTGAGTTTTGCAGCATTTAGTGTTTCAGGTCTGTGAGCATTGAATTTTGCCAAAATATGTCTAGTTTATGTAATTATAAATAACTCCTTCTTAATAAACCAGGTGATTTTAAGATTATTTCTGTTGTTTGTTACATATTGAAGTTTTTGTAAAGTAGCTATTTTATACACAAAACATTTAGAAAATGAGCCATCCCTTCATAAAAAATGCATAATTAAATGTTTTTAATATCATGCTTCCCAGTAGAATTTGTAAACATGTAATTTATGAACTATATCTGAAGTTAAAAAGAAAACCAGTATTAAGTTGTCAAAGAAAAATGAAAGACCCACTTAAAAGCCACTGAGCTAAAAAGAGACTATTTTTAGTTTAAAGGGAGTACATATGTATCATGTTCTGTATCACACTTTAATCATTACCCTCATCAGGATGACAGGTGGTGCCAGGATAATAAGTAAAGTCTCTGATTAAAAATGAAATTGCTATGACAGAACTTAAAGGCCATAAAGCCTTCTGATCCCCTCGTCTCTGTCATTTACATACGTTCTTCTTCCTCCACAACAAACTGTCTATTCATTCAAACTCAAGGATACACTGTAGGGAAGAATCAGCGAAGATCAACATCAGAAAACAAACCAAACCAAAATAAAATATACAGCTGTCCCTGTAACAGGGAGCCTAAGGGGAAGTAATCAACTACTATTGACAGCAAAGATAATAATGCCTTTTGTCAGTATCAGTTGCTTTTCTTTTACCAAAATAATGAGGAAATGAGATACCCACTGTGTTGCAGATACAGATTCTGAATCAGTAAATACAATAATAAATTAAATCACACACTGCATATTCAGTTCTTAGTGGTAAAGGAGAACAGTCCAGCTCCTATACTAGTATTGTAACCAGAAAAGGAACCAGTCACATATAAACCATTTCCAAGGAGCAAAATGCAATTTCAGGGATATTCTAGAAGCAGCAGCAAGTCCAAATAAATGTGTCTCAAATGATGCTTCTGTGGTCACGTTGTTTATGACTCAACTACATTACCAGTATCAATAAGCACATTTATTGCACGAACAATTGTGCGACCTTTAATGACCCAACAATAACCATGGCTTACATGCAAATTAAATACTCATTGCAGAAATAATGTAATTTGGAACATTACCATGTTCTCTGTTTGATATCTTTGATATCTATTTGACTAGCAACCTGAACTTTGTATTATTAGTCCTTACCATCTAAATTAACATCAGTAGGATTTGATAGAACCACAACCTATTGACTACTGCAAGAAGCTGAGTACTAAGCCCAGCTTCTTCTTTAAATTGCAGTTAGTGAAAATATTTTCCCAATTTCTCAGATTTTGTTATCAGGAAACAAAAATCTGAAAGTCCCAATAGGCTGGACAAGCTTCTAAATGTATTGGGCATCTTCACTGTAAGGTGTAGGCTTTTTCTGCCTATACTGCAGAGCTGCTTTGCATATTAATTACATTTACAGCCCTTTGTAAATGCATTTAACGTTTACTCTTAACCTCGGTTTAGGGACGGATAACTGAAATAATGAAGAACTGAAATTATGTGCCCCACTGATCAAAAATGACAAATCCACAGAAGTTAAGTCCTTTTATTGCAGGCTAACCACTTAAATGCATCACAGCCAGTGACAAACAGGGATGCGCAAGAGTCTGATGCTTTCAGTAGCCTAAGTACGCAGCCAAGCTGCAGCATGGCAGCCTGCAGGAATTATTTAATGACTTCCACGGAGGATGTTTCCATCCTTTCATTTCACAAATATGGATTCCTGCAGTCTCTGAAGCAAATCTCTTCTAAAACACTTGTCTTCCCTCTCAGTGTTTCTTACAGTTCCCTCCCCTCTTCTGAGTATTTATGCAGTTAATGACTTGAGGGGCAGAAGAAAGCCAAGGTTTTCCAATGCCCTCATTCTTTTCTTCCTGGATGACATTTTTAGCCAGCAAAGCATGGACTATAATAGGGAAGAGGGTCTCAGCTCCATTTTACTCCACGTGTTTCATCAAGCTCAATTTCAGAGTATTCAGCCTGATTTTTGAATGCTGTCTCAAATGTTTTGTGCAACTTTACTCCATTCTGCAGTTTTCACAGGCATAAAAATCAGCAATATTTACTAGATCACCTACAGATTTATGACTTTGTCTGGTTTTGTTACTATGGTACTTAAAAGTGTTTCAGTTGACTTGAGTGCAGATGTTATGCTTTTCTGGCAATCGCATTCTACAGCCAAATATATATAGCTATAACGATATTACTTCCAGTAGTTATCCTATTTTTCCATTTCTTAATATCATTCTGATATTATAGTTAAACTTTTATAGCTTAAACTTTGAAATTAGTATCTTCAGCATTTCTACATACCTCAGAAATATAGCTCCTATAACTGTATACCCAATACTGTCACCTATAAAATGCAGGGTAATTATTTCAGTTTGGTTCCCTGACTTTTTTGTTGTTCTTTTTCTGTTACATTTACTTATCCTACAGCTATACAGAAAAATATTATTATTACACTCTCTCCTAATGTCTTGAATCTAGGCATACAGTCCAAAAATGTATCATGTTTCTTCTTTTCATGGCATACTCGTTAGAATGTAATTTGCTGTCCACTGCTGGGAAGAACATTAACAGTTAATAACTTGTCCAGTCCTTTTACTAGCTTTGAACTATGGAGATACAGATTTGATTCCTATGAATTTATGCTGAAAAAAATGGGTATGAATCATAACTGAAGTGGAATTAAGGGAAGAATCCAAGTTGGACATAATGCCACCGTCCTTTGTGTTCCATTATCCTTTGTGTTCCATTATTTGATTTCATTTTATACTTGATGCCCAGAGTCATCATTCAGTGGCTTTTGTGCAACTGACTGGGTTAATACCATCTCTTCCTCTTTTTTCAAGAAGTGAAGTTAAACCAATTCCATTTCATAGCCAAGCTGCTGCAAAAAGACTTTGTCAAGTAGCGGCAGATATTCCTAGGCAACTAATTAAGAGCTAGTACCTTTCCACAAAGGTGTACTTGGCCACAGAAGTGTCATTTTGTGCGCTGTTGACTGCGTTTAGTTGCTATGACTCTGCAGTCTGTTATTAGAAAGACATTTCACTGTTCAAACTCCATCCACTCTAAATTAGTGGAGACCTGGTCTCTGAAACTTGGAATGGTGCCCAGAGAGAACACAATGCACAAAGCTGTAAGTTGTTCAGGAAATGATACCAAAAGTTAGAATATGTTCCTGATGAAGCTGTAAACTTCAACTTGGTAGACTTATCAACATAAGACTCTATCCTCCTGCTTAACGATGAGTGGGGTGAATACCACTTCCATCTGTTCTATTATACAGAAACAAAATAAATTTCAAAGAGAAAGCTCTTAACCTGTTTGTTTTTCCTGAAATGAAAATACCAATTCAGCAACATGTATTTGGTAAACAAGTCTCCACTAGTCATAATATTTTCCAGATGCCAGATGGCCTGGTCTGCATGTCAGAATAAATGCTCATAGTTCTTACTGTATCATTTTAGGATCGAAAAAAGATATGTAAAATCATTAAAATGAGAAGCCCTGAGATGAAACCTTAGTCCTACTAAATTCAGAGACAGTTTTGCCCTTGACTTCAGCAGTGTTTTGTTTCCATTCACTGCTGTATCCAAGAGGTGAAACTAAGCCTGTTTAATTTTGACAATGATATGTCAAGACAGCTAGATTGTTTCTTCGTATTACTGCTTCAATGTAGAATCCTTGGGAACTGAGAATGGTATAAGGAAGGGCAATATTATTTAGGGCAATAAACAACGGTATGTGTACAAGTGGCAAAATGTAAAACTTGTTTTTACTCTTGAGTGACACACATTACAATGCTTTTTTATTTCTTTTCATCTGTAAAAATATATACTGCTTTCCTCATAGTTACAGGATGGTACATACACAACATACAATTGTTAGCCTGTAAATAGCAAGTGCTTTAAAAGCTTCTTGAGACAAACGTTTCATTCCAAGTATTTCTTTACTGACTTTCTGGAAATGAGTTATCACAACCCACTCAGCTGACAAAATCTGGTGGTTTGGATGCGGTTACAAATGTACATGGATTTCACCTTAATTTTAAGGTCCATGTAGAGCTATGAAAACAACTGTGCAAGTTTCAGAGTCAACAGAGTAAGACAGAAATGCCCTTGAAAACCTTGAAATTTCTGTCTGCCTCCTTTGGGAACTTACAGTTAAAAGCCAAAGCCTCCCTTTCTAAAGGTTATCATAACCGTATCCATGAACTACAAGGATACTAGAAGTGTTTACTATGGAAAATTCACTATATTCCTAGAATTTAAGAATGAGAAATTCAGGTACCTATACTAGTTACATGGGATTGTACCATCTTTCTTCAGGATTGTATCTTTGGAAAAATGGTTTGCAGGCTCTGCCATCTTTCTTCTGAAAATTAATGTTACTAATAGTAAAAACTAAATAGGTAAGAATTTATGATGGTAAATTACTAACTAGTTTAGTTAGTGCCAAGCCAACCTGCCTCTGATGTTATTTCATTGACTTAAATGCATACAGCTTTTCTCCACTTTATATATGACACAAAGAATGTGTAGAAGTAACAGTAGACCAAAATGGTCTTACCAATTACTCTTATGAGTAAATGGAATGAAGGTAGGCATGTCTGGACTGATACCAAGTACACAGGTACAGCATGTGGCATGTTCCAAAACACAAAGACCTCCATCAGATTAATGTTGCTACCTCCATTACATACAAGGCATACATTTGAAAAACATATGCATCTGACACTAAACTCATTTGAAACAATGAGCGTTTTACTGCTGACTCCAAAAGGACTAGAATCTGGACTAATCAATTATACAATGAACTCTTGTCATTTTAAACCTATTTTTTTCTGTTAATAAGACAGTTTTAGACAACTACTGTCCACATTTTATTGGTGTGCTGTACTGCTACCGTCTGGGTTGTCATGCTGATGTAGCGTTGAAGATGAGCTGAAGAGTCACTCTGTTGTATATTTATAAAGAATTCTGTGGCTAACTTTGCTCTAAATTGGGCGTGTAATGAATGCATTACTGCAAAGCAAGGAAATAAAACCTATTATAGGCTAGAAATGAATCACTGCAATGGCAAATCATTTTCTAAGCTGCAGTATTTTCCCTGTTATTGCTTTGCTTTAAACTTTGGTGAAAAGCAATTACTTTATTCTTTCTCTTTACTTTTATTACTGGTGATTCTTATGCTAATTTCCCCCTCTATATTTGATTTGATTTTGAAAAGCTTCTTGGAATTTAATATTAAATTGAATCGGTGGTACTGCCCTGCCATCTTCACCTCCTACCTTTCTTCTCCCCATCCCCCACTCTGACATCTGAGAAATTTTTAAGAAACAAATAAAGCAAACACAAAGGTAGCAAACACAAAGGTATCACATTTTAAAATGTTTCTTGCTCTAGATAAATGAGAAAAGTCAGTGTCCTCAAAACATAAGAACAATAGAAGTATTTTTGCAATTCTTTTTTCCTTAGTGTTTAACTCATTATAATTTATTAGTTTGAGGCAACCAAAGTTCCCTGCATTTGAAAAAAATTATCTATATGAATCTTTTCCCCTTGAAGAATCGCACATCTCCCACACTGAACTGAACTGTGTTCACTTGTGGTCCCTTTGTTGCACCGTGACAGTTGCTTAGGTCAATGCAAAACATGTAAATGTTTTCCTTGCAGTGAAATTAGTAAACAGAATGTGCTACTTTTCAGATTCATCATGAATCCCTTCATGTAAACAAAACCTGAAAATCTCAGAGTAGACAACTTATTCACTGTTTTTAAAAGAATTATTTATTTATTATTAAAAGTCACTAATAGGGCACAGAGCTGGTGAAGATTTACTTTGCTCATTACTTATAGCATGACATACAGTGTGGGGATTCCTACGGATTAGGACTTTTAGATGGAAGGTTACAAACCATGAAACTGAAAGGTGGTCTTAATATTTAAATGTTGAGGCTTTGTGTTGTTTTTTCATTTGTATTCAATGAATTTTAACTAAATTTCAGGACTAAAACCACATGATTTTGACCAGCACATCCTTTTAAAGTCTACTCCCAGAATGCATTTAAAGGAATAAAAAATTCTCACTATGATCTACTATTGCTTATAGCTTTAAAAACAATATGCATGAAGGTACCAATTTTAATTTTACACCTTACAGCTATCATGATTGTTCTAAGTATCCTGGGGCTGAAATAAGCCCTCTTCTGAAAGACAAATTAGAAACAGGCCTCTATGCTTAACTGAACTCTCCTCTTTGACTGAGATTCCCAGGCCTTTCGTTTGCACCGAAGGTGCATAAATTAAGGATGGAGTTCTCTGTGGGAGTGGGAGACGGAACCCGAGTAACGACGTAACCTGAATGTGAGTATGGTCGTTCTCCTTTATTAATAGTACACACCGTGTTAATATAGTCTATCAAACAAGCCACATGTGCAAACAAACTTATTATTGGTTACAAATTGTCGGTCACCGCACAAGTCCTCCTCTGGATTGGTGGTCAGCTATTGTTCTCGTGGTTACACACAACTCTGTCTGCGGGACTTAGATACTCCCTTCTCAAGGACGTTCAAGGGCAAGTCACGTCCTCCCTCTCAGATGCTAAGGGAATGTCCTCCATCTTAGATATCAGGGGAAAGACTGGATTGGTCGCTCCAAGAAGTTCACATCCTCCTCTGGCATGCAGCCATTCCTCCACAGTTCTTCATGGTCCTCTCTGTTGTCAAAAGAGAAAGAAACTTTCTAGATGCAGATCTAAAAAATTACCTGTGTTGTGATCACGGAATGTTAAGGGTTGGAAGGGACCTCGAAAAATCATCTAAGTCCAACCCCTCTGCCAGAGCAGCGCCACCTAGAGCAGGTCACACAGGAATGCGATCTTTGTATTTGTTATGGTTAGGCAAGATTAAATCTCAGCTTGCTTTAAAGCACATTAATTAATTGCAGAATTGGGAGACCTGCCTTCAGTTAACACATTTGCATTCTTTCTTTGCTTTTATGAGAGACTGTGCCTCCAAAACTGGAGTTGCTGGTGTCATGTACAGCTCCAGCATGGGGCCTTCTGCTACTCAAGTTTCTGGAAAAGTAAAAGATGCTCAGGGAAAAATGTTTCCATCATTGATGATCTTGTGTAGATAGAGGGAATGCCTTGCAAAGACCGACTTATTCCACTTTCTGTGTATCTTTCATGTCCCTTTTACAGCTGATCCCCTAGAAAGTTTACAGTTTATATCAATTTATTAAACACTCAGCTGTATTTAAGTAACTAGCAAGGTTTCTAAGGCTCTATTTCAGCAAGCAAGTGTGATGAAGAATAATGTTGCTACAAAGGCTTTGCATATTTCCTAAAAAAGTCATTGCAATGCAGTTGCTTTCCTGGATGAAGTCTGCATAGTATACCTACAATGACTGCAAGGGTGCTCTCCATTTCCTTGCTGCAGGAAAATCAAATGACAGAGAAGCAGAAATGGAAATTACTTTTCCTAATGTTGGGTCAAACATAGGGGCAATATCTTCTAAAACCCATACATGTTATAAGGAAATAATAAAATACTTCCCTGTAGGCTTGAGGGCAAATTTTTAAGGAGGCAAATACAACAGTGTCCTACAAAGAGAGAATTTGAAAAAGGTTCCTTACTTTGAAAAATTCAGGACAAAAGACAAATTCAGATCTCTTGCACAGGCCTAAGGTAATTGTGTGTACTTTATTTCAGAGCACACATTGCAGGTTAGCTGGAAAATTACAGGAACAATGATTGTCTCATGGTCACAAAGAAGGCAGTGCCACATCTTTTCATTCTTATTTAGATGGAGTTGAAGTGAATTGCAAAGATTAAAAAAAAAAATCTGTTAAAATTATTTAACTAAAAAACCCTAAGAACATAAGTAAGGCTTTAATTTTTTGGCCTTTGAAAGCTCAGAAAATACAAATATAGTAGGCATCCTCCATAAATAAAAAGAGAGATATGTATTTAAAAATTTAATAACTACTGTTGATTAAAAATTGAGACTATGTCTTTTTAATTTGTTAACCAAAATAGATACCCATTCCAGCCACTGATTTAGTAAAGAGCTAAGTTCATACCTAACAATTCTAGTAACAGATTATTTTCATAAAACTCTGCAGCAGTAATGGCTTGATTATGTTCTAATAAAAGGCTGTATTTATTGCATAATCCAGCTAATTAAACATGTAGTTTTCCATAAAACAGGGTTTTAAACATATACGTATATACATCTAAGTAATGTTGGAAGCTTGTTCAAATGCTGAAATAACTGAAGTATAGCAAAAGTACCTTATTAATATCCCAAACTTATCTTTGTTCTTATGATTTGGATAACTGAGAATAGCGGTTTTTGTTAAGTTTTTCAAAGCCATCACTTTCAGGTTGTTTTTCAAGAGTTTGAATAGAAGCACTTGCAGTTTAATCACTGGATAAATATGTTCACTGAACACTCTTGCAAAACTAACCAGAGTCTTGATTAATGTTTGCTACTGTTCTGACTGACACAAAGGTTTTATTCTATTTTAACTCTGTTTATTCTGTGTTGCAAAACATGCACTTCTTTTGATTGGTTAAGACTTCTGTTAGACATATGGCAACAAGTTAAAAGAGGGATATGTAAGAGGAGCAGAGGGTTCAGGAAAGCCATGTGATCAGCTTCTGGAAGGTCACCTGGGAAGCAGAAATCGAAGTTGTTAAAGAAAGTTGACCATCATCTGTAACTGATTCCACATCAAATACTCGTTTTAGGAAATCCAAGGAAGAGGGAGGACGAATTAGTGAGTGGTTTCACTAATCTCTGCCAGTTTCAAACTCAGCAATTTTTGCCCATTAGCTGTTGGACTCTTTCCATTTGTTGCTTCCAGTTTGTGCCTTCTTTATTAGCATTCACTGTTTGTAGTTTTTTATGGAGTTTTACCTACTCCTTAATAGCTGACATCACTACTGGGATAGGCCTAGTAAATTCCAGCTACTGCATTTCAAGTCAGTAATAGTATTGAGATTCTGTTGTTTATTTAGAGTTTTTGCTGTCATTTTTTACACCACTGGAGTTATTCAAGGTGCTGACTAATATCAGAAGAAACCATGGAACTGTTTTTATTAGCTTTATTTTTCCTTGTGCTAATTAAAATTGCAGGTAACTTTCTGAGAGGGTACCATCACATGTGGTTTAGGTGAACCTAGTGACATAAAGCCAGGGACTGCTATTTTTCTGAGTTGTTCTGAGCAGTTTCAGTTGCATTCAAAATCTAAAGAGATGCTACTAACATTTCATTTTAAAGGAGCAATTATTCCACCATAGATGGGTGAGCAGATTGGAGAACAAGGTCCTTCCTAATTTGATTGCGCATGATGTACTCGGTGATTAGGTTTTTTTCAGCAAGGCAGTCAACCAGGCATTAATAAGAAATCCTACTTGATTTTAGATCCTAACTTAAGAGTGTAGTCGTACTTGTCCTCTAAATTTTAGAGGAACTTCACCTGTAAAAAATGAGAAGCACTCTGGTGTAATTTCTGGTGATGTGGAACTACATTTAGACTTAAAATTTTTATTTTATTGAAAACTGTGCCCTTATTAAGAATCCTCTCTCTCCCCTTCCTCGTCTCTCTCCCCCTCCTCATCCTGTAAGTCAAGAAGTTTCCCACAGTTAAGAATGAGAGCTGAACAATTTTGCTTTGCTGCATCAATAGCATATACCAATAAATATTCACTTTGCTGTACTTTGCTTTAGCTATTACAAGAAACAAAATCCTTTCCTAGAAAAAGCTTTCTGAAAAGACTCAAGACATTTCTATGAACAGATTCTCAAAATGACTAGGAGAATACTTAGAATCTCAGGGAAACTGCTGTTAAGTACTGACCAGTAAAATAGATTTCTAAAAGGCACATAATATACACATGTGATGTTTTTTCAATAGATGACATTTAATTTTGCACAGTTGAGCATGGTACATGGAATAACTAATTCCCAACTTGCTTTGCCCTTATAATTGAGTCATAGTTTCAGAAAATAGTAAAATAATTTAAGTCTGCCTCAATATTATGTTTCAGAGGATGATTTATCACTGAGAATTATGCAGCAGTGCTGCAGTCCTTCAAGGATAAATGTATTTAATTCACACAGACCTACTGAAACTGCATGTTTAAATTACACAAAAGCAGGCACTGTAGCAGGGAAGGAGTTAATGTGCAAAATATTAATAGCCTTAAAGTTCCTTTCTGTCAACAACATACAGGCTATCCTTTTGAAACCTTTCAATTGTAAATAGTAGTTCTGACTTGCAGGGCAATTTAGATTGGGCATCATGCACTGTCTCTTCTTTTCTTTGGGCTTGAAGTCTTTGAATGCTAGGGGCAGTACAAGTAGAACAGAGAGATTACAGAAGAAAATTTCAAAGGCATAAAGACTTCTTAAGGACCTAGCTCCTATTCAAAATCAATGAGAACTGGACACCTAATTAGCATGGGTTCTTTGAAAATCTCCCACTACTTCTCTTTTATGCAAGCTCCTTGCTATAGAAACAGTACTGAACTAGAAGTCTAATTGGGAAATGCTGTGCTGACTGTGACTAGCAGAGGTAAAGAGGTAGATTTAACTGCATATTTCAAGACAAAAACTTTTTTCTCAGGCGTGTTTACTGCACTTGCTGGTTGAAACCAAACTCAAAAATCTTCACCAACATGCAAACTCTTAATTGTCTTTGCCTCCTTGGATCTCAAGATACCAACCCTGAAGATATCTCATCTTTGGAAATTAGGGTGTTCTTTTTCAGCAGTATTACTTAACTTTTATTGCATGATATTTTCATGTTATTGCTGGTTGTTTAAAATAATAAAAAAGTAATATATCTGTGTTTAGAGGGCACTACATGTTTAGCTTGCCTGTGCTGTGCCTGGTAAAGATTTTTTTGATAGGCAAAATCTGTGTCTGATCTCATTTTACAAGGTAATGGTTACAAGTAAGTGGATGGTCATTGCCTTCCTGACACTCTCCCTACCCTCTCAAGCTTTAACCAAGACCAAGGAATGATTGGCAACCCAGAAAACTGCATCTTCATTAACTTCCGAAATGTAAACTCAAGTGTAAAACCCTTATTCCTTGGAAGATGGCAGCTGGGGACAGGAGATTGAAGAATTTCATTTTTTATCAAAGATGCTCTGGTGGGACCTCTTGTAAGTGTATCTGCATTACTGTATTATCTACATTAATAAACGTATTTTTTTTCAGAATTTTAAATATGACTGCCTTTGAAACATTAATTTTTCATGTTCACTGCTATTTTCCTAACCGTTATGCTACGCTATTTCATAAATGACATTCTACTGAATCATTATAATCCAATACATGTTGTATACCACCTCAGTAAGTTTGACTCACCATAACCATTCATCTGTTTCAGTCTAACATTTTCAGTCTTTTTCATTTTCCCAGTCAGGTAGTCCCTTAGTGAAGCTCTGAACTCTCAAATGACTTACATGGTTGGTGAGAGAAGATCTTTGTATAACCACTTATAATTGCAGGAGGAAAAAAAAAAAAACAAACCCCCAAAAAGATTATTTTTCTTCTCCTGATAAATGAGGATCAGCAGGATCACCTGACACTAATAAAAGGAAGCTTATCCAAATATTATATAATTTTTACGTATGCTTTGAGAAAGAACTCAGTTTTGTCCCTTTGGGAAACACTTTTCTTGAGATGACAGGATGAAATTGATCTAATCAGAAAGGGTTATCAGTTCAAGGTCTCTTTAACTATGGGTCTCATTATTGTACCTCACAGAGTTACATAAGACACAAACAGTACCCAGGTTTTAAAGCTTTCCTTTGACCCCAAGATGATGTCTTCTCTTTGGCACAACAAAGTTATATTGTATGGAATCAGTGAAAATCATAAGGTCTTAAGAGATATGTCAGTTTTGGTTTATCAGACATGTTTTATTATTCTTCAACCTTAGGTTGTCCAAGCTTTCTTTCTGCCCTTGTTTAGAACAATATTCTCTGATCACTGTGCTTGCTAAAAAAGAATCTTGTAAAAGAAGAGACAGTTGAAGTTAAAATAAGAGTTAAAAATAGATAAGGCGCATGGACTACAGAAGACTGGATTAAAAGGTTACTAGTGTTCATGCACAAAATAGAACATTTCAGAAAAAAAACCAGCAGTGGTAACAATAATGTGCTTTTCAGAGCAGAAGTCTACTACAGAACAGACTTAACTGGAACCTGTGAGAAGATGGTAACTCTCATGCAAGTTAATAGATAATTAAGGTTGTTTTGAAAAGAAAGACAAACATCACACAGACATGTATGACCCTTTAGCAGAAAAAGGATACACATTAATTAAATTACCAAATATCAATACCAGTGTCCAAAGAAACTCAATAATATTTTTGCAATAGCAGGGAAATATCTGACGACACAGGTACAAATCCTTTTACAGACAAAGTATGGGATGTGAGCTCTAAAATGGGCAATGGTTGGTTCATGCCAAAATAACAGGAAATCAGGCTTGCATCCCCAAGGATGTGGGAATGTCTTGACATTAGAATGTCAAGTAAAGCTGGAAATGACTGACGTATTCCTGTGTATGACAATCTCCTGGATGTCTCTCCACTGCTTGTATGTCTCATTGCAGTAGAGAGCAGAGACCAGGATGGGTTTGAGAAGCACAGAGATAAGCGAGTACTGCAGAAAGCAGCACTTGCTCACCAGTACCTGATTCAGTATGCAGGTAAATCCCCGGCCAGCAGCAGACAGGCTTTGTGGAGGCTTCCACAAAGTCTTTAAAGCTAAACAGGCTGGTTTAGCTGATGTGGACACACCACTGTACTACTAACTGCTGACAGATGTACTGGTAGCTGAGAGCAGAGTGTGGGATTTAGATCTCTTTGGTAATAAGTATTTTTTTATGCCAGAAACAATTTTATCTTTCATCCAAGAGAAACTTTATTTCTTTCCTTTAAATATAATTCTGATATTTGTCATTCTACCAGCCGGTTCAAAGTCTCTGGCTTTGTGCCTTGATAGGATACATTTTCAACTTGACCAAAACCCCAGTTTATATTGAGCCATTTTGGCAAATTACTATTATAATCAAGCAAGAAAATCGGGGTCACACTTGACATATGCATTTGGTTTTAATCAAAGTATTAAGGCTCTTATATTGACAAATTGGCCAGAAATTTCTCAAGCAGTAACTACTGCTACAATACCACTGTAATATTTAGTCCAATGACAAGAATTATTTTGATGCAGTCTGATAATTGTATGCTGTTACGTTTTGCTTTGTAAGCTGGGTGGTAGCTGAGTGTATTCTCTGCAATCCATTAATATAATGATACTTCTGCTTCTCCCACTTCACATTAGACGGGAAAAAAGAAGCCTAGTATGTGCACTCTCAGCAATACAATAGATTTTTAATGAGTCTAATCTAACAATATTTCTTGCCAGGAAGAAGGAGGAAAAAAAACGAAACTGCTTTGTGGAAGTTCTGTTCCTTAAAAAAAAACTCAGTACAAGAACTATGCTGTTAAACCAGTAAACACATGAAAACTACATCCCAAAGGGCTGAAGACCAGATCTGGATGCATTTTAACTTAAACCAAGTGGTTATTTAGCCAAGATCCTTTAGCAGCTGCCATTAGAGATAAACATCTATCAGACTGACATTTGGAAAGTTCTCTGTTTCAGACAGTGCTTGCCATTAGATGTTTAGCTTTAGAGTGAGACTAGAAGAGACAGTATCTGTCACATCTTTATCCCGAGCTAGTTTGAAGATCTGCATCACACTACTATATGGCCCAATTTCTTACAACGTACCAGCTGGCAAAACTCTATCTCCTAGAATTTGCTAATATTAGTGATTACTTCTTAACAGCAAAACTGCTCAGGTCATCAAGAACTAAGCTTTTTCAGCAGAGGACAAACAAATGGAATTTAAATGCTTTCCTTTTCTATACTTGCATTTGGATTTTGATGTTCCAAGAAAACACTGTTCTGTAATTAATGTCACGCACAGAGACAACAATTTGTAAGTTGAATGCTAATAGCTGTTCGTTCTTCAAGTTCCTCCTCTCCTTCCACTCTTGCTGAAAACATTGTTTACAGGAGATATACTGGGAGGACTTTCCAGTGTACACTGCAATGAAGTCATGAACAGTTTGGAGCGATGTAGTCAGTGCTTTCTTTTATGCTTGTAAGATCATTTTTTAGGGTTTCAATGCTACAACTCATGGTCTAGTTAGAAATGTGAATACTTGGGCATGCTCAAGTGACAATTGTGAAGGCTACATAAAATTGACATTATGTTTCTTTGCAGTTTGCATGCAGAAGAAGCCCCTGTTAGAGGTCACACTACTCAATTCCTATCTTCTAAATAATAGCTGTTACTGATGTCCATTTTTTATTTAATTTAAATATAATTTAGAAACAGGAATGGACATTCAACAAAATTATCTAAAGCCAGTGTGGATTCAACTGTTCATAATACTCTGAACCGGTACAAGCCCAGATCCTGCATACCTCCAGAAGCATGATCAAGCAAGCATTAAACTCCATCCTCATGAGCTGTTGAGTGAGAAAAAAACCTCCAAGATGCATCCTTTAGCCTTGGAGCAATGATAACGAAAACTCTCAAGGACTGTAAGAATGCATAATTCTACAGAAAAAAAAGACAGGAAATATGCATTTTCAATCATGTAACTTGCCTTTATGATGTGAGGCAGTTGTCTAGATCCAACAAGGCAGGTAAGTATGGTACTTAAGTAAATAGAAAAGAAATACACTGAGAATAAAGATTCTCTGTAACTGTCAAACTCTATAGAGAAGACAATGCTTCATTTGTGAATTAATAAACAAGTTAAATGATGTAATGAGTGTGGAAGTGTGTAGGAACAGTTTACACAGACAAGGAAACTGTAGAGCAAACCTACTGCCATTACTAAGAAGGCTGTTTCAGAGATAAACCATTTATAGTGTAGTCTGCATCCCCTCCAAAGAAAGAACAAAAGATAAACATAGGCATCCTGCACTTTTCAGATCTTGACACCAAACCTACTGAAATTCATGAGTCACTGACTTTAACTGGGTTTGAATCAGGCCCTTCAGGGAAAAACATGTATCCATGAGACTATTCACTACCATTCAAGGACTTTCAGCGTTTACCTTGACAGACAGTGTAACCCAACCAATTATCCATGCAATGCTGGATGTGAATAATTATCAGTTTACACTGTCATTGCTCTCACCTCTAATAATTACACTGATGAAGCATCAGCGAGCAGACCTCATCAGTCACTTGTCAACCCTAACTGCAGATTGGTGAATAAGAGTTAACTGTTCCTTGAGTTCCTAGGGAACTACAGAGCATGTCTACACCATCACAAAACACTGTGGTTCTTAATGGGTTGCAATTAAAGACACGCCACCATAGGAATCATTTGTGCCAGGAGACGCTGGACCCTGAAGAAATGCAGGCAAAGTTGTCATGCAGGGTAGCAAATGAAAACTTCACTTTACCAAACTTTTGCTGATTCAGGAAGCTGTACTATATCTTGATGCAGCCTCAGCTTCTCAGATTCTGAATGCTGCTTTTATACTTTTTGTCATGACATTTTGTATTCATCTCTTTTGAGCATGACTCTGTGTATCACTTGCAGTAATGCTCTACATTTATATTTTGATTTGTGTAACGCTTAGGATACATTTCAGGCATTTTTACTGACAGTGGTCCCGGGTCTTCCCAATGCTAGACTCAAGCATCTAATAAACTCTTACTCCTACCACATATTTTCTTGCATGTTCTTATTCACATACTACACTTGTTGCAGCAGTGGCCTGTGAGCTGGATTACAGTTCCTGGGTCCTAATTATGTCGCAATAGAACAAAACCAGGCACAAATCACACACTGAAAACACAAAAAATCTTGTAGCAGTAGGAGAGATATAAATCTCCCAAAGAGACAGATCATCTCTTGTGGTTTCTATGCCTGAAACTAGGTTATATGCCTAGGACTTTTGGAGGTACTAAAACAGAAACATAGTCAGGAGAAAGCAGAATACCACTCCATCACATTTTTCTCTAGCACATTGTAAAAGAAAGACACAGAGCTTTGCATATGGGACAGGAGGACACCCTAGGCAGCCTGTCCTCCCATGAGAAAACAGTTACTACTGGCCATTGTATTTGAATTTCAAAGGGAATCAATTTAAAGAAGCAGAAAGAAGCAAGTAGCCACTGAAACTCTCAGTGGTGTACCTTCCAAAACAGCAAGAAGATTGCCCACTAGCACCACTTGTCTCTCTGCCCCTTCGACTGCCCCTACTATGATCCCTCACTATTATTACTTAGGAGAAACATCTCCAAAATGTGAGAATGTTATTTCATGTTGTAAGTCACTGAAACACATGTATTATATCATCTCCCCGCAGAAGCACCCGGACTCACCAAGTGCTCACCTGGACTCCCACACCAGGAAGCAAGGAAACTAGACTTCTGCTACTCAGGAGAGTGCTCTTTGACAGTTATCATTAACACTGACACGTCCAAGTACGACAAGTATATAGTCTTTGTATTGTGAAGAAAGGAGAAGGGGGTAACATCATTGTTACTGTTCACCTTAATCTTTACTCTGTTTAATTCTCCAAACTTCTTCAGACTAGCAGAGAGGTACAATTTATGGCTGCCAATTTTAATATACCTGATGATAATGGAAGGCAAAGATATCTGTTAAATTAATAGCCTTGAGGTTGAACAAACTTCTCTGCCACAGACACCAAGTGTGCTGCAGCTGTTGATTTTAAATGCCTTGCCTCTGGCAGCGAGACAGTTCACAGCACCCAATCAGTGGGAAGCTTCACTGCTCTGATTTTGAAAATGCATACCTGAGGAAGCCAAATACGATGAAAGGAGCAGGAAAACCTCATGAAGAGTAGATTATACAACTAGAAGATATTTAGAAGTGAATGTGATTTTGTTGGCAGAACTAGATGAGAATTCCCACCATCAGAGTAGGAATGAGAGAAAGCAGACTGTGAAACTGAAATGGTTAAGTCAAGTGCATCCTTGACTTCTGCAACAGTTACATGTCAGCTTAAATGTTTCCCTAAGTGGATACCTAATGATCACTCTCCTAAGTATCTGAGTTCTCAGGAAGACAATCTCTACGAATTATATAATTAATGTCTGTCTTCTATCTTAGGATACTATGACTATTTATATATGAGACTCATGCATAAACTCCACCATCAAGCTTCACATTTTGTAAGAAAACTTTGGCACATTGTCCCTTTCACATCACCCTAAAAAAAGTTGGGATATTTGATCAAAATAGTTGAAACTTCACTTTGATTCATCTGAAGCTGTAGCTGTACTGGACTCCAAGTAGCTCCCAAACTTCACTTTTTAGATAGTGTGAATCAACATTACTAAGTGTAACAGTTGAACAGAAGGTGTCTTTGGCACCCTGAGTATTTCTCCTTCCAGCATTTTTGTCATTCTCAGTTATTAGCACAGAGGTACTTCTGATGCATAATATATTTAAATACTTTTAAATGCTACTTGCAGTAACTCTTTTCTCAGCTTTTGGTAATGTAGTAAAGAACACAAATGTGTTTTAAAAACTTTGATCCCTTTAAACACTACTGGTTTGAAACACCACATGAGCCTTCTGATAAATTCATTACAGGTAATATTGTCCCTTCTGACTGTTTACTTGCCAGAATATTGTATTCAGCTTTATATTTTATATTTCACACTGTAGTATCAGAGAATACTTTTTTATTTGTAGTCTGGTTGTAAATGTGTACAGAGTTCATGTTGTTTGATATTGTTTTCTCCTCATATTTCCCTAAGTCCCAGCTACCAGCTTCCTACCACTGTGTATATTACTTTTGAAGCTCAGGGTACTTGCTAACAATGGCTCATTTCAAAGCTTAAGTTCCCAGTCATAACTCTAATTAATCTGCATTTTTTTTCCAGTGCTATCTGTGTGCAGATTATGAAAGCTGAGAGTTCTGATAGAGGATGAAAGCACTAATAGTATTTATTTATATCAGCATGGATAGTTTTACTGAAAACACCAGCATAGATGCATTTTAATTGCAGGCAAAGCTCAAAGACTGAACCTTGAAGGGCTGTAGAGTTATTCAGCACTGCGATCTCTAATCTGCGTGATGCAGGAAGGTTTCCTTTTAAGAATGAAAGTTACCTTTCTAACAGCAAAACTATTTAAAAATAGTACTTGCCATGTTATGGATTTTAGAGCCTAAGTTCACACTGGTCAGCATTTCTCAGTAACAAGTACACAGCTGATAAAATGTCACGGTAAACCACAATCCACAAAGAAATGGCAGCTTCCCACAGATAACACTTCAAGATCACTAGTCTCCTGTTAGAAAATATTACTATTGCTTTCCCTTTGGAAAATCATCAGACTTGATATGTCAAGTCTGTCAGTGCTCATCATGTGACATCACAGTACTTGGAAAACTTCATCCAGCCTAAGTAATCTGTGATCTGGGAGGAATTTCTCTCAAACCGGGCATCGCTTTTCTGTGCTTATGGTGCACCCTGAGTTACTGATACAACTGTAAAAAATCAGAAGTGCTGAATGGAACAGGAAGGAAAATAAAGAATTTCAGAGAATTGACCTGTATCACTCCTTCAAAGGAAGTGTTGGAAAAATCCTGTTTCTCCTGAGAATCCTGCCTAAAGACCGAAAAACTGTCTAGAGAGGAATGAAGAGCTGAAACCAACCAATATTCTGATTTCCAAGTCCCTGTGAGACCTCTGTATAACTACATTTTTTGAAGGCCACTTTTTGGCTAAAACATCTTGTATTGCCCTCAGTTTCAAATAAGATTTACTATTTATACAGCACCTCAGCTAACAGATCCTGCTTCAATTACTATGCTATTCGCCATGGAAATTTCAGATACTTCAAATGGTTGTCTGTTAATACAGTTGAAAGAACAATAATCTTTGCTACATCATTTTCAAGACAGCAATAAAGGGGCATTAGGAATATTTCAAAATGCAATACTGCTACACTGTCAGTGATTTTAACTTCAGAATAAGCACTTTTTTGCATTTGTATGATCAGCATCATTTGCAACTGCTACTGTTGCTCGTTCACCATTAATACAAAATTGACTATTTGCTTCCAGCTAACTACCCAGATAATATGCTGCATATCATGAAGTACATAAGTCATCATTTCCTGAGGAAGATAATTTAAAATAATTTTATAGTTTCTATTAATCTGCAAAAAAGGGTTAACAACCCTAGGATATATTCCATCGTAGCAGGTTTAGAGATTATGGAAACTTGTATATCATCCTAAAAATCATTCTTTCTGATGCTGGAATTAAAAGGATTTGAAAATTGTGTCCAAGCCATGAGTAGTTCCTTTTGCAATTTTGAGAATTGCTTGATATGCACCTGCATTGTAATTTTTGAAGGTATATCAAAATGAGCAAGATAAAATTGGAAAGACATTTTCAGGCTCATTATTACTTACGCTTTTTTCCCCACAATCTGAAAAACAATCAAAAGAAACTGATCATGTATGTGCTGAAGTTCATGACATGACAGCTTAACTGGAGAATAAAGCACAGTAAGGAATCAAAGACAAGTTACCCAAATGAAAATTCAGGTCTAAAAATGTATCACAGTAGAAAGACGAAAAAGACAGTCCATTAAGTAGTAAATATTGTTTTGCAAATAACTGATATCATATTTTGATTTCAAGAAATGAAATTGTCCCATTGCAAATTTGGACACTTTTTCTGGAATAAGTGATTTCTCAGAAAACTGTAACTGTCAACGAGCACCAAACGCTGACAAGATTTTTCTTTATGATGAACATTGAGAAGAAACTCATACGAATGTGTGCATGCCTATATAAGGAAATATTATTTTCTTAAAAGCCAAGCAGTGAATTAATTCATTCCTATCTCAGATGCAGTATCTTAAGAAATATTCACCACAGATGCAGACACCAAACTTAGTCTTCCATGACCTTTGTTAAAGAATTAATTTCAACACTTTGTTAAAAGTACTGATTCACTGATAATTTTAATACAATCTGAGAACATCTGTCTACATTGCCAGATGATTTTAAAGACATCAATCTCTGTGTTCTTGTCTTTTGAGTTATAGAAAGGGTGAATTGGCTAATGCATACCAGACAACTTGTCCAACTGACTGTCCTTTCAGCAAAGTCTGGTTTCAGGGGAAAACAACTGTAATAATCAGAGCGTTAAGATAGAAGCAGGAAATAGCACAAACCAAAGCTCAATTACACCACCAATAGTTCCAGTAGACTTTTTATAGTTTAGGTACCACATAGTGTAATTTCTTGTTTGTCAAGTCCTTATTAAAGCAAACAGAAAGTAACAACAGGCTGCTCACTTACATGAGTGATGGACTGTCCTGTGTTGGCTACAGTACTTGCTACTGAGACCACACCTTTGCTTCTCTCTTTCTTGTAGAGGTATACGTGTCCCTGCTAAGCCCTATGATCCACTCTCAAGGTGTATATATAGGGCACGAAGAAAGAAGAAGGGTGATGTCCTTAATGGAGGCTCATCATCTACCTCCAAGCAACCTGTGAAATGTTAGTAGCAACGGAATTTCTTCTCACGCTCTGACTCTCAATAGGCAATTAGCTTTTGCTCTTCAAAATTACAGTATGTTCCTCGTTTCAGTTTACATAGCTTCAAATGTTAACTACTGATCATAAAATCACCCTTTTAAAACTTGTATGCAAGTATTTCATACTACGAGCTTCTGCATTTTTGATTAAAACAGAAAAACTCTGAGCTATATAGTATTGTATTTGTTTTAAATGTTATAGCCTGATTTTTGAAAATTTCAGTTTCATATTTTAGGATAAAATGTGTGCATAGTAATATTAATGGCATAAGAGAGGCAGGTCAGCATTTGGCTAACAGAGCCTTTTTGTCTAGAGTCCCACTGTAATGAAGTCTGATGCATGCAAATTACAAATACACTGCTGCTCTGAATCACTTCAGATACTGTTCCCAAATGATAGAACATCATCGGAGTACTATCACGGTGCTCTGCAGTTCTTTTAAGTCCTGTTTATACACAAATAATTTTTTCTCAACTGGCAACTGTCATACTGAGCAGAACAGAGACTCACAGTGTGATGTGAATTGATACAGATATTTGCACACCACTCTGCATGTATTTTCAGATGGAGGTCGGATGGCACAATCCTCCTCTCTGAAGTCAGCAAAGCCATACTAATTTCCAGCAGACCAGGACCTTAACATACCTATTTTCTTCCTACATGGTTTGTTTGCTGAAGGCTCACTAACTCTAATATCTTCTGAAAATGAAAATGCACATCTAGGCATAATAGAACTTGAACATTGTTATTATAGCTGAGATGCCATATTCAGCAAGATCAATGTTCATATTAAAATGTCTGTTAATGAAACAAGTAGACATATGGCTACTTCATGCTTCTCAAACAACTCCTGTAGGGTAGCTACTGTGACTGTTATAAAATACATAGTTGTCCAATTTATCTGGCTAGATTAAAATCAGGAATTCATAGCACATCAATGACAGCTTTATACTTACTCTGTTGCACAGCAAAGACAGAAATGCAACTTCACTAACACTGTTACTTAATTAAATATATGAAAAAGAAAAACAGGTGGAGGTGTTACAAGGTATCAATCCCACCTGACTTACAGAACTTTGACCCTAAGTCAAATTTGGTTCTAAGCATGTGAGAACTTGGTAAACCACTGAAACAATCAAATTGGCTGACTGGTATCTCAGTGGGCAGATCAATCTATATGAACTCTACTGTTGAATGTGCACTGCTCAACCCTCCAAAAAATATTATTTTTCATAGTATAAGACATCTAAGTGATTTTGATAAATTAAAAGTGTTTTTAATAATCTCCACTTCAGACAGAAGGAATTACAGCCAAAATGTCAGCTTTAATCTGTTTGGTAGCAGACATCATCTTAATAAAGATTCTACCTCCACTGACACAGCACTAAAATTATGTTTTTAAAGTAGTAGAGCGATTATATTAAAAGCAAAACTGACTAATCTCATTTTTGTTACAGGTCATTATTCTCTGATATCTCATTCACGGATTCAGCAAACATACACATGCCAGTAATGAGGTCAGGATGACTTCTAAAAAAAAAATATCTTGCTGGAACTGTGAAGGGCATTAACCCTTTTTAATGGTAGAAATTTGAGCTTTGTGATGATGGGACAGTAACACATTTTCTATCTAGCCAAACTATCTGGATGCTGCTGTTTCTTACAGTACACTTTCCCAGTGATGGAAAGATCCACCTGCTCCAGAGTCAGGGATTCTGGAGGGCGAGGGGAACTGTAAAGACTTTCAAAAGTCCAGTTTCAAAGGATAGAGTGTGGATTAGACTGTGGTCATTTTAGGATAAACTGCCCAGAATGATAGATTTTGGGAACAACCTGCCTGCTCAGTGACATTGGTATTCTTCTCAGCTTCTCTGCCAATAGCAGCAGTAAAACTGACAAGAATATCAACGAAGCTGCAGGGTCTGCTTCATTACATGTTTTGGTGCTTTTAAAATGGAATTGTACCCACTCTCAGTTAATACAGAACTTGGAAATTGCAACTTTAAGCTCATCTAGACCTAACTCAAAATCAGGAAAAATCTAAATATTCTTTGAAATAGTAATCCTGTTTCTTCTGTTGGCTTTATTATTACCATCAAAGGTATCTGTGGAAAGAGCAAGACAAATTTTCATTTCATCCTGCCATAGTGCTAGGTAGAGTTGCAAGTTCCCAAGCCATGTTCTTGTCTGCATGTTAAACAGAACAGGCTTTATCAGTATCAGGAAGAAATAACCTTAAGAATTAAAAGAAATGAATCTATAAGCAATACCTACTCCCAAAGTGTGAGCTGTCTGCATAAACATTTCTGTAACATTTCACATTTATAGAGTAAGCAATTTGTCTGCTTGTTTTGAATCATGTTATACTTGGCTTTTGCTCTTATTTAGTATGAGCGATAAATACAGAGATAACATTCATAAAGTCTGTAACGTGCGTTCTGATTTAGCTGATTTATTCCCCCATCCTAGTCACTATTTCCATTGGTGTATTTTCAGATTTTTTTTACAAGCTAATTCTAAGCGTTCTTAAATGACAGTTTAATTTCTTGAACTGCAGCACCTCATTTTGATCTGGCCAAATGCCAACATACATTTAAACTTTCTGAAGTTGAACTACATATTAATTCAATACTAGTATATAATCTTGTCGGTACATTGTTGTCATCTACATTAGAATTTCTTCCATCTTTCCACTCTCATCTCTTGAATCAAAATTTCCGAGAAGGATTGATGTGGAATTCAGCAAATTTCTGTGGGAAAAGCAATTCTTTGATTAAAGCTAGATTGTACTGTTGTGTGTTTGTCTATGTAAGGGAAAGATTTCAGGAGACGGTCCTTTAATTATTACCCAGTATTACAGAATAACACACACACCCGCACACCCCCCCCCCAGGCTGTGCAGGAAATTGCGAAGTATTATCCGACATTCCTCTGTAACAGTGGAATGCTGCTGTGAGGATTAGCATTGGTATCAGATTAGCATTGGTATCAGATTAGCATTGGTATCAGCAGTAGATTATCACTAAGTATTGTCATACAGGTGCCTATTTTGTCTCAGAGTCTTTGCAACTTGCCCAGCCTAGATAGCTTTTTACAAGAGCACCAACAGGTATATGCCTGACTTCAGAAATGACTCCACAATGAATTTCAAAAGTCTGCTCTGAGAATGCTGAAATGTTGACTAGCTTTTATTTATAAAACTTGAAGGAAGTATTTTTATCCTGTGCTTCCAGGTGATGGAATGGCTACAGATTCATGGGGCACTGACAATGCTCCCAGGGTATGGAGACAAGGCTTTGCACACACAACCAGGAGATGTAGTTCTGCCTCACTGCCCACTCAGGGCTTCAGAGTCACAGTTTAGTACTTCAGGGAACTTAAAATATTTCTTTGAAAAGAACACCCCTAAAAGTGAAAAGAATCAAAACTGTGTTATTTACGCTGCGGACTATTTACTTATTGCATCAACAATTTTACTTGCAGAGACACAGGTCTATGATTGTCTTTAAAAGAAATCATGATTCAATTCAACCTGCTACAAATAGGACATCATGTAAAGAAATCAATTTTCTTCTGTTGCCTCAAGCTGCAATAAATAGCCAATACCATCTTAAAGAAAATAATTACAGATGGATAAACTCTATAGCAATTAGTTTTTATAAGCTGCATAAACCTGAATCTCTAGAGATTTGTTAAGAGGGTGGTACTGATGCAAGTCCTTCAAGGTGATGTGATCAAGGAAATGATTTAAAAATCATTCTTTACTACTCCATAACGTATTTTTTATATTAATCATTTGGTCTTTTCTAGAATTATCATGACACATAAGAAGAAACTTTTACAGGACTTCCCTTATTTTTGTGAGTCAAATTTGTCTCCTATTGAAATCAATGTCTGAAGTCCCCCTGACCTTAGAGCCCCTGGCAAGCAAACCTGCAGTGGAACAATGTGATTAGTAATCGCTGTCATGATTTTATCAACCCACTGAATAGGTAATTTCTCCAGTTACATTAATCTTGATGGCCACCCTCTTTATTGTGGGAATAAAATTATCATATGTGCAGTTTAGGTAAAGTTCTACAATTTGGGGGGATTTTTGTCTTTATACTAAGGAAAAGAAATTCAATATACAATTTCAGTTTTATTACCTTTGTACTATTCAAGTAAAATAAATCTAGCTACGTGAAGGTCTCTGTCCGCTTTTAAAAAAGATCAAGCTTGAAATGAAACTTTCCTTTAATTTCAGAGGAACATATTGTGTTTTAATAAAGAATTTTGCTCCCTATTGAGAGTATTTTGACAAACAATATGATTGCTTTTGTTTGCCATTTAATTTACCCCTGGATCAATAGAGTTAGACATAACTACATTTTGTATTAAAACTCTCAAATTCTAGGGGAAATGGAGGTTAAATTGTAAACAAAATATTTCATTGGCATTGATCTGAAAAGCAGACTGACAGTATTGCTAAAAAATCATCAGCTTCCAATTATAAATCTCGCCAAACTGACAAGAGATGGATTTGATTATTTTGCTTTGAAAGGGTCATTCCTTTAAAGCTGCAAGAGTTGATCAATTTCAAAAAGATTAAATGAACCATATTTTCCTTTAGTTTCTATCACAACTCTTTTTTGTGATTATCCAGGCTTGATCAGGTTATGAGAGTGACTGATTATTTTGCTCTCTGCTTTAGGCAACTTCAAATTTACAGAATTTATGACCCATGATAGATCATTTGTGATATAAAGATTACAGGTAACCTGAGCTTACTTAATATACTATGCTACAATGCCAAGAAATACAGCTGCTCATAATGCCACAAGTGTATTACTAGTGTAAAAGTTGCCGAAATAACATTCTCCTTTTAGGCAATATCCACCAAAGTTACAGTTTATTTCTTTAAATAAGGAACTTTTTATACATACTGTAGCTAAAAAAAAAAAAACCCAAACCAAAAAACTTGTCTTCTTTGCGTGATCTTTCTTCTCTTTTTCTCTTGCTCCGAGATAAATACGTGTAGGCCAGCTCTCCAGGTAACACCGATTGCTCTATTTCAATCACTAATTGCATACACTTTTAATTGAAAGAGGAAAGGGAACACTAATGATTTCCAAAACAAGCATCACACCTTATAAATCCCTGCATGGAAACTCTAGGAAAAGGCAGTTTTTATCCAAAAAGCACCTTTCAAAGGGTCATTATCTGGATTCCCAGATCCTCAAAACCTTAAATCCATAGTTATATTTTGACTGCTGATGTCCTTATCAACAGATCAAGCTGACACCTAGCCACAGAGATCAGTATCTTTGCTGTGATGATGTCTAAGCTCTCCAGGAATGACAATTCTCTGCACGGTGCCTACTACCTAGAAGGCATAAATTCCTCCCCAGTACCAAAGTTCTTGTCCAATAAAGGCATGAATCTGTGGCAATCCACGATACAATGGTGGGATGATAACTGAAGTCCAGTTTCTTGTGCAGATGTGGCAAAGCCTCCAGGCTGCTGCGCATTCCATTGATAAATTCCTGCAGTGCATTGCTCTTGGAGCTCAAAAAGCTAGGAAAATGTGTGATGAACTGCTTGGTGATGGTGGTTGCTCCGTTAAGTATGAGGAGATACAAAGCCTGAATACCACATTAAGTAAGAGAAAGCTAATGAAATGAAATACTGCTTTTTAAACTACTTTGATCTGTTACGAATCACATATACAGGTAGTAGGTTTCTAACCCTTATTTAACTACATCATAAAAAAAGCAATCAGGCAAAGAAAAATGAAAGTAAAAATTGTAACATATGAGCCTTTGACTGTCTCTGAAAGCTAAAAGCTTTAAATATTAGGGAATTCAGCAGAAGTTGGTTTCAGTTAATTAGCTAAGCCACCTGTTTATGGAATTTATCATGTTTGTTGACCCACAACACTTTGTGTTTGGAGATCAGTTCGAACTGTTTAGTACAATTAGGGTTTCCAAGCATAGGAGAATTTGTGTTGTCACTTAGCTGTCATCTATTTCAACCTAGCTTCAGGACAAGTAACGGCTTAAAACTGTTTACAACTATAAAACAGCAGCATAAATACAACATTGCCAAGTAATGACACATTGTTGTCCAAAGAAAAACACAAAATTGATACAAAGCCTCACATTTGTTGTCTATTGAACTATAACACAAACCAGTTTTGGAGAGTTGCCACCAGACTTCAGTACTGATCTGGGGCAGGCAAATAGATGCTATACAGCAACATCAACTATGCAGCTGATTCAGACCACAGAGAGAGTCTTAATAGGTGTTTAGAAAGGGTGGTGTTTTACTTGTTGCAATGAGAGAAACATCTGTTGCTTGGAAATGAGGGTTTCAGCTGAAAACAACTTTTTAATGTATTTTTATGATTTGAAATTAATTTTTTTGGTGACACTTCTTCCTGATTTGGACCAGGCTTCCTGAAGAAATATTTTTTTAAAAGACTAGGAAAACATTCTGCTAATGCTAGTATGAACATTGTCTTAAACGTTTTAAGTTGAAATTATTTCTTTTGCCACTTTCTAGATGAAAAGAAGTGGTTTTGCTGTATAGACATTTATCAATATTTGTGGTCACTTGTTTGAATTAAATCTTTGTATTACACTTGATAGTTACAGAAAAAAAACATGCTGTGCTTCTTAGTAGCAAATTATTTGAAACATCAGCTGTGACACACGTAACAATCAAGTAATTATAAACTAATCCTGTTTTTTTATGTACGTTCAAACACTGATGATACACTTCAATTTCTGCATGGCTCTTCCGTCACATGCCACTGGCTGGAGGAATGGCTAAATTAAATCATTTGGAAGTTCCTTTTGAATATTTAACAAACACACTGGCTTGACATTTCAGAAATTTGCTGAATTACATAATGCCTGAGATATCCTTGACACACCAGCATCCCCACTGTACAGACAAATAAAATGTTCACAATGGAGTGTACAGAGGGAATACAGAATAAACCCAGGAAAGCTGGTAATGCTGGGTGTATCTTTCTCTCGCAGAACCTACTCTCTCCTTCAGAGGAGCTGTGGCTATAAAGTTAAAGGACCGAGCGCATAAAAACTTGCAATAACCACTTGACTGGTATAGTTCGTCCTCACTGATGTCCAAGACTAGGGAAGCTCAGACTTCAGCTATGAGCTGAAAAATGAGAATTCCTGCTCTTGCAGTAACAAGGACCCAACACCAGATGTCATGAACACAGCTTTATCAGCTATGAAGAACTCTGTGCTGCGCCTTCTATGCTCTGCTACACTTCCACACCACAGCGGTTCAGAGCAACCCTAGTGACATTACTTCCATGGTCCCACTTACAAGATGAAACAAAAACACAGAAGAGGTATCTGCAAAAATGTTTGCTTCTCTCCAACTCTTTACCACTGACATTCTAGTCTTGTAACTCTTAAACTGCTATTTATTTCTTTGTGTACTCTTCTCATCTTATTTAAATTTTCCTGCATCATTGGAAAAGCTTCAGATCTACACCACTCACTCTTGTCCAGTACTAGGCAAGTTGCTTGTTCATAAAAATTCCAACTGTCCTTTACTTAAACTGAAATAAAAGCTGTTATGCTACAAAAAGTAGGTTCAGTTACACTTACACTTTATTTTTAAGCACTAGACTATTTACAGGAATTCAGCAGAGTAAGAGTCAGCTCAGCCAAAAGAAGAACTTTACAAGCAAATTATTTACCTCTTATTTTCAGCTTTACGGCCCCTCCTTTTTTTTTGTTTTGTTCCCTTACAGCTATTCCAAGCATATTTGTATCAATATTTCAAAGTTTCCTGTATTCTAAAAGCTACCGGTGAAGCTGATGTTTTATAGCATATCTTAGCAACTCATCATTTTTTTATAACTATTCCCAGAAGTCTACTCCCATCACTCCACATGTAATTATCTGTCTTAGGCCACCATTCAGAACCTTACTATTTTAATGCCTGGGTCATCAAGACTTACCTCCTTCTTCGCTGAAATTATGATCTTTTTTTAATTGTTTTTCAATTTTTTGATTATTCACCCAAGAATATGACTTTCTTAATAGTGATTTTGATCAACAAGTTAAAAATTACAACATTGGAATATTTGCTAATATTTCAGCTGAACATTTGCCAGCATGGCTAAATGCAGTAGGTCAAAGTTAGAAACTTGTAGGTACTCAAAAAAAAAATAAAATTACAGGCATACTTTTTATAATAAGATTTTTTTCTCTGAAATGACTGAATCAAACCAGAAAAAGACAATGAATTACAGTCAGAAAACCCTCTTTTGCACATATCCACATTATCATTTCAATTAAAACAAATGTAAAATTTTTGATGAATTTGGGGGTTTTTAGTACTCTTGGGAAAGTAAAAATACAAACCGTATACAGAGCATACAAGTACTAAGTTTGTTTGAATAAAAGCTCTATATTATAAATGGAAAAGTCACACTCTATAAACACTCAGATAACTCCTCCAGATTCAAAGCACAAAGCCAACTCAAAAGGCAGAAGGAAATATACAATTGAGACAAATGTACAGTTGAGACTAATCTCTGTTATGGTAACAAAAAGAAAAGCAATCCAAGTAAATCTATTTGCCCCTACTGCATTTAAAGGAGTTAAGATTGAAGCTATTGTGATTATAATCTACAGGTACATCCACTTCCCCAAATCCCAGAGGGAAATCTCATACTAACTACGGAAGCTGTTACTGACTGCACAACACCATATGCTAAATTCCAGGCACAGTAAGCCAAAAAAACCCTGCATTGCTATGGCACATTAATAAAAAATAACAAAACCTATTTTCTTCTCAGTACATCTTAGGTCACTTTATATTGCTCATTAGAAGTTAAAGGCATTCCAAAAAAAGAAACCTTCACGAAGCCTAATGCTAATTTTGCTGGGTTAATGTATGATGATTGATATTTTAGAACCATTGCATCTAATTCCTGGCTTAGGAACAGCATATAATCATCTGATTTATTTTTAATGGTTAAAATGGCCAATATAGAAAATACTCTCAGATAGTACAGACATTTTATGTGCTCTTGAACTTTCTTTTGCTCATATAAAAATGCATCTATAGCCAAAGGAATCTTATGAGCTACCTAAAGGGAAAGTATGTAAAGGGCACATGACAGAACTCTTGACTCTGGACATCCATCCTTCTTGATGCCAGCAGCAGTTAAGAGAATGCTGCTTCTTTTCTGCAACTATGCCACTGGGAAATCTCCCAGTATCAGTGAAGTTGTGATGACTCCAGGAATGGGAATTATTTGCTTTCATGTATTAATTTTGATGCTGGCTGAGAATACGTTGATGCATTCTCATGTAAAACCACAGTAGTAATATGCTTGAGTTGCATAAATCTGTAAACCATACATACTTTCATGTATATATAATCATGTTTTAATGACAACTATTAAAATTTGCAAGGTATGAATGCAAGATTGGCTAGTGTGGCATTTTATTCTGTCATCATTCTGAAGATGTACTTTCTGGTTAAATTATTTCATTTATATCGAGCCCTCTGAGCATACTGTGACCCCACCTTCATCCAGTCAGCAAAAGCAATAAAAAAAGAAGCTTTGCACAGCAGATTTCTCTTTTCACTTAACTGCTTACAAAGCCATCATTCAAAGATTGTTTGGGAAAGAGCTGTCTGACTTGTTAAAATTGAAAGGAGGATTTCTAAGAAATAGGAGGAGGAACACCACAACATGCAGTTGTAGCAGGGAAGAGATGAAGTGGCATCTGAGATACATCAGTGCCTATATAGTTTGCAGACCAACAGACAAATGACCTTACTTAAAACCAAAACTTCAAACAACTGTTGGTATGATTGAGGTTTTGATGAACCTAAGTTGGTTTGCTGACACTAATACAAACTAATCCTTTCATAGAATCCACAGATCTCAGACCATTTTACCAAGTAAGCAGCATCTGTATCAGTGCTTTATAAACAGGGTAACTGTGGCAGGAGATAATGAACAACTTTTGTTCTTCAGTAGGCCAATGATACATCTCAAAATAAAAGCTCAAGTCACATGCCCTATGTCAGTGATGAATTCATAGGCTTTCTCCTTCAAAGAGATTAAAATGACAAAATTTAAAAGGTTTAATTAATCTATACTTCATTTTTTTTGTCTTGGATTATATATTCAATTAGATTTAGAAAAGAATCAGGAATTTTTTCATTGTAAACAAGCCAAGATTTTGGAACAAAAGACAGCTGAAAGGGGACTATGTATCTGGGAAAGAATTAGAGCTCCCTGTTCTCTATGGTGATCAGCTAAACAGACAGGCTGCCAGAACAAGAACACACTGGGTTTGCATTTGGGGGAACAGGATCAAGTTATGCTGCCTTTGAAGCAGAATCTGTGCTGCTATGCAAGCTGCAGCAAGAACAGCTCAGCCGTGCTCCGTCTCGTGCCTGAGTTACACCTGCAATCCAGTTTCGAACTCACAAGCACACTGAATCAGAATCCACTCTTATACACTGAATACCACCAAATCACTTGTTCTTATGTTTACTAATTACTTTTTAAAGTTCATAGACTCTTGACCTGTATCTAACCCAAAAGCAAATCCTCCTCAGGTCTTGATAATCTAAACCAGTTCTTGTAGGAAAGAGTCTTTCTTTGACAATATCAAAGAAATGACCTTTAATCCCCCATTTTCCAAGCTAACTTGTCACTGAGAACTCTGCAAATCAGGCCATATCCGTCACATTACACTACATCATACAATGTACTAAGGCATGAATGATGTCACCTGAGATTAGATGCCATAACCACACAGATTACTAAAACACTTGAGAAGTCAGAAGACCGCATTCTTATCTGATATACAGTGCCCTAGCTTGATCAGCTTCCTTTGGAGAGAAACTACAAGAGAGCCTATGCTTAAGCTGCCAACATTACACCATTACATTTGATCACATGTCGGCTGTGTCATGACACTGATCACATAACATGAGCAGATGCAACAGATACTTGAGACTAGCCATGGAAAATCACCTCCTGGAAAAGCACGCGGTGGAAAGTGATCTAGGCAAAACTGAAATAGTGCTGTCTGGAAAAGAAAATGTTTCAAAAGTTTTCCCAAAGCTTACTGTTTCTATTTCTTATCTAGTACCTAAGTCTGGGTCTCATTGTAAAGATTTTATGAAAGTTCTTATAAATATGGTGACACTTTACATGAGAGGTCACAATATCTTATCAAAAATCCTTTTTACTTTCTAGCCACATTTTGATTGAACACAGTATCATATCAGAAAGCTTTATTGAGTAGTAGCCCACTAAAAAAGCAGAGGAAATAGCTAATTATTCCTTCTAAACAGCAAAAGACTCAGCCAGCTAGGCCTTTCTCACAGAGTGACAGCTGGCTGCTCAGACATTCCTCAATTATCCAGATCAGGGACACGTCCAAAATACCACACAAATCTCTATTCTGAGGCATTTAAATTCCTGTTTTCTGGTGCGGCAATGAAATGCTCACATATTACACCACCATGGAGTCAACAAACATCCAGAGTCCGTTTGTTGCTGAACAACAGACTTAGGAGCTCTTTCTACTTACTGCCTTACAGTTACAAGAATTTTTCAGATATTCAATGTCATTTAGGCATTAGCATCAATCATGCTCAAAGTAAGTATATACATTCCAGTTGTCCTTAGTTTCATTGCCTCAGTAAACTGAGGTTAATGCCTGTCAAAGACTTTTGTACTTACTCCTACTTCCAAGATTAGGAGGTGTATGACACTGGTTTTTCTACAGCAGATTTCAATCTACATGCATCTTGTGGTTATTTCTTGTGAAATTGCTATTTGTAACCCTTGTATCCATAGGCAGAAAACCACAGTAACGTTTTCATAGAGTGCTGTAGAACACCAATATTTTTTTTTTTTGTCTTTCCTGTTTTCTTGCTCTCAGAGAACAGATGTGCATCTTGACATCAATTAGCA
Organism: Todiramphus chloris collaris; assembly: GCA_025345505.1. Lineage (NCBI taxonomy): Eukaryota > Metazoa > Chordata > Aves > Coraciiformes > Alcedinidae > Todiramphus > Todiramphus chloris. The sequence continues at coordinate 3,956,995 of JANVCC010000062.1, read as the reverse complement.
TTTCTATCTTTATTTTTCAGCAGAGCAAAACTTAGAGAAGGTGATAGCTGTTTCATCTCCTTTTTACAATTTATTTACACCACCTAACAGTGATAAAGTTTGATTCTGTTAATTGCTAGTTTATAATATTGTCACAATTTTCCAGAAACTTGTTCTGCTGAGAATTATGGTGTTAAGTGGTTGCATACTTAGATGGCAGAAACTGTAAACTCTAAGTCATTGTTATATAGTATCAGATATTACTACATCATTTTTACCATATCCATGAAAAATTCAAGGGTCCACGTGCAAAAGAGGCAACGGAAAAGAGAAAACCTATGACACCTTGACTGTGTTTAAGAACAAACACCCATTAATGCATTCACCTACCTTGTGTTATACCTTATCTAACAGTATATCTATGTGTATGAATCACAGACACATACAGAAATAAATGTGCTTTTTCCTGACTGCAAAAACTGTCACACACATGAAAAACAACACCCCAAATTAATCTTCTAAAATTTCACATCCTGAAATGTACAGAGTCAGTCAAATTCAACTATTAATTCCAATGTCTAGTACTGCTCTTATGAGTAAGGATGTTATTGTATGATACTGTAAATAATGAAAGTTTATAAATAGTTTTTGTTTTGTTATTCTGTGTATTCCAGCGAGGTTCCCAGTATAAGTAAATTACAAAAGTAACTGCAGATTGTAAGAAAAGAAATATTTAGTTTCGCAAAAGAAAATATTTCTGTAGATTGTGTAGGTTGTTAGAGGCAATTTTGACTTCATTAATTGAAGTACGCATTCAGCACACATTAATTCAGTACACAGAATTTGGAATTGGCAAGTAATGAATAAAAATAAATGAATATTGATATTGCAGGACTTTTGCAATATTGTATTTATAGTGCCCCTGAAGCAAGTTGGATCTTACATTAAAAGATCAATAAACTAATGCAAAGGCTAACGCCTTGCATTCAGAAAGTCTTGGTGTCAGGGGATAAGGGGAAGGAAGCTAAATATTTATTCCTGTATTTCTGATGAGAGTGCAGAAGTTGTGTAAGATTGAACCTGGGACATTGATTACCTTTCCAGTGGAGTCCAATGCTATTTTATAATGTTCAGTCAACATCCATACATTAGAAAATGGCTTCCTCTTCTTTAATATTTCAGTACTTCAGCATGTTGTTCACTAAAAGAGAAAAATAAAACATTCCCTTTTTAATCAGCACAAACATAGCTCTTTAAACTTTACACGCTGCTGAACTCACTACTCTGCTTTCAAAATGAAAGGAGGATGATAATAAAAGAATATTCTTTTCCCTACAGTAAAATAAATAAATGCATTCAAATAGCACACTACACAACCTAATAACTTAATACGCAAACTTCAGTAACAGCTATCTAAAATGTTACGGTCAGAACCTTTATCAAATGATATATTTTGTCTAATAATTATAACTTAATGTAATATGTGGATACAATTAAAACCTTGTATTAATGCAAAGACATATTTAACACTGAAATACTAAGAAATTAAAAGCAGAAGTGTTTACACTGAGAGATTTGGACTGGTTTTCATGTAAGAACATATGAAAAATAATTAATAAGGCTTTGCTTCTAAAACACATGACCTGATAAAATAACCAGAAAATAAGTATGATTTGATGAAAAACACTTAATTAAAAAAAAGTCTTCACTTTCAAATTACTGCTCTCACATTTTTCATTAGCTTAAATTTGAAAACTACCAAATCTGGTATTTTACTACTGCAATACATGTATTTTACTGCTGTGTGTGAAAACAGGAATACAGAAAACAAAGTTAACTATTTTTTGTAAGATTGGTATCCTCCTCAGTTTTTTAAAAGCATTCAGGTTGTTTTTCAAAATGAGTATTTGTTTCAATAACTTCACCCCCAAACAAAACATCCTCCCCAGATATTACACCAGTATTTCAAATTTTTCTACCAAAAATATTTCAGCCTTACGTACCCTACAGAGTATTTGTCTTCACCTCAATTTTTATCTCCTATTTTGTTCTTTTGTCTTGAAATCTTGTATCCAAGATTGATTTGTTCAACAGCAAGGGTGACTTATTAAGATAACAGATCTTTAACAGCATGAGCTGCCTTCTAGCCCACACCATGAAGCTGGTGAGAGATTTAAAAACTATCTCACTCCCATGAAGGCAGAGTGAGTCAGTGAGCTGGTGCACAGCAGAACAACTGCAAGAACCTTTCCACTGGAGAAAGAAGTCCTCACTAGAGTTCTGGATTTTCAGGTTTCTCTCTGTATAGTGTAATCCCAAAGTGAAAAGATCCACAGAACGGTAGGGATATGCCTGCCTTTACTATGAAGCATTCAATCTGTAAACCCTTAAGGAACATACAGGTTTTGGCAGAAGAGTTCTACTTATAGATAAATTTCAGTGTACTAAAATTGTGCACATTTAAAAAAAAACCAAAACAGAATAGCTCTCAAGGTTATAGAAGAAGCACAGAAACTGAACAGAATCTGTTTTTATACTGCCAGGGTGCTACAGAGATGTTGGCATGGGAGTAAATCTGTACCCTGAGGTATATTATCATGTAGAAATTAGTGAGCAATCTATTGCTATGTTACTACTATGTTTATATATACTTATCAGGCAGCCTGGTCAGCAAATCTTAATCATCACTGGCCATGTATTGCTTTGCTAGTGCTACACAGTTTAATTCTTCGAACTTTTGAGGTAGCTATGATGACAGCTTCAGACCAGTTCTCATTGATGGATTTATTATTATTTTTTTTTTAAATGATTGACACCATTGACCTCACCCTTCTAATTTGGATGAACATTGTAATCTATCTTTAATAAGGCCACTTCTGTTTAAATAAAGACTTTAAATTCATGCCTGGAAATAATGTAATCCAAGTAACAAGAATACAGTCTTTGCTCAAACTTTCAGTATTTTGATAAGATATAAGAGCTGATTCTGTTTCTAAATGGTAGTACTGAAATTAAGATTGATGAGCAAGTATTAGAAGAAAATAACTTTGAGTTACGTGAAATAGCTTTTAATTGCATCATTTAAATTCTTAAGCATTTCAATTTTGTACTCATTCAGGATTTTGCATAATTAATTTGCAGATTTCCAGAACACATTAGGGTGAAACTTTTAAATGGATGGATGGATGGTTATTAATGGATGATATAAATATATTATTCATTATTTTGGGTTGTCATTGTAAATTGCACTAAGTACTTCTGAATGAATATTAAATTCAACATCATCCTCTGAATTCAAAAGCAAAATGCTACCTCTGTAATAATATGTTGAAATATAGAATACTTCAGGTGTCATTTCATAATAAATAGTCTGTAACAAACTGTTAAAATTTGTTAATGTCACATTTTCCTTCTCGCTGTGAAATGGCTGGATTACCCAAACAAAACTGGATTTCAAGAGGCCAGCCTTTTGAAGTAAATGCCAGTATCACCAGGGTGATATACTCTAGTCCAAAAATAGATATATTCTCAAAGGTCTGATTAATTAAGCTATGGCTAATATTTGTAGGTCAACTGAATGCTGTGGTAGAGAATAAATGCATTCATACCAAAAAGTAGCAGAGAACATGTATGAGAAGATGGTCACAGAGAAATTCCATTAAAAAAAAGGTAGTCTGAGCTAAAGGCCAGCAGAGCTCATCTCAAGAGGTATTTTTGGAGCAGATATTCATAAACTTTAAGAAAGATGAACCAAAATGGGCATACTCTCACTCATAGAAGGGAAACTTCCCCCACAAGAGTACCCAAGGTATCTCTGACTTGAAATCGCGGGGGGGGGGGGGGGGGGGGTCAAGATGTGAGGCTCACTCAGTCCTTGGAGGACCCAACTGCCAGGCCTGCTGCTTTGTGAAGAACCAGCTCAACCTGTTCTTAGGCAGTGCCTTATTTATAGTCCAGTACTGGGTGCACTATGGTCATTCTGATTGGTTGAAGGGGCAAGACCAGACAAAAGAAGTTAAAGGTCTAAACCCTGTGGCAACAACTAATCACCTTGAGATTCAGTTTAAGGGCTGAGGCCCCTGGTCTTGCCCTATTTTTGTCTGTCCAGGAAGCTGCTGCTGCCACACCTTGTGCTGCTAGTTTTATGTCCCCAGTTTACTCTTCTAGATGATTGCCAAATAGTTCCATGAGCTGTCACATCCTAGCTGATTAATCAATTTAAGTAGTCCTTCAGAAATTTTCTGTATGAATGATGGCCTCAGTACTCTGGCTGAAGTGAAAGCTTTTTACTTATGAGTGGCTTGCATAGTTTTAGCAACCTTCACAGACTTCCACAACAAAAAACATGGTATTCATAATACTTCTGGTTTTACTTGATTTCTTTTTTACAGTGTCTCTCACACTATTTCTATACTCCAGGCTTTTAATTATATTTATGGGAAGAAGTGAAGATGCAGTGGGTTTTCCAACCCTTGAAACTTCTGTAAGAATACTCAGGATAGCCACTTAGTAAAGCGAGCCAGGAAGAGAACAGAAATGTCCCGAGTCCAACTTCAGTTCTTGTTACATTGCAGAGACTGAACATACAGCATTTTTCATTGAAGAAACAAATGCAAATGTATTCAGTAAAAAAACATGTTATATAAATGACTGCTGCATAAATCCTGAAGTGAATTGGGTGAGTCATTCTGAGATTTTTGTGTTGTGCTTTTTTTAACCCTCACAACTGTGAGTCCATTATCCTGGCCAGTTTAATCTAAATTTTTTTCTTTCTTTTAGGTCTGCTTTTTGAATGCCAGTATAAAATATAAACATCAATTTTCTTGTACTTTCTGGCTTTTTTCATGAGCTATGTACTGGTGTCACAATGCCAAATTCATTCTCCAAGCACTTGCTGCCTGTTTTCAGCATCTGGGCTACTCATGCAGTGATAATTTCTAATTCCAGCTCCCATTGATTGATTACTCTGCATTGATACAAAGCCAGAACGCCATGAATCCTACCCTATTTTGTCCAAACCTGATTACCTGATCCATGTTCACAATTTACAATGAGGTACACGTTGAGTTGCCAAGCCCAGAAGTCTGGCCTGCATGACTGAGGAGAAGGTCTTACTGATTATACCTCTCCTAGTCCCCCGTAGGATGAAAACTACCTACATCACACCAATGAACTTAATTAATCAGCCAGCTGAAATAATAAATTGAAAGAGATGTTTTGAGCTCACGTCCATGACTTACACATATCTCAATTCTATTAAATTTTATACATCACACATTCTTTAGCCATCTGTAACTTGTCTCTTCTTGACCTCAGTCTGGCTCAGGGAGCCCTCTTAAAAGCCAGAGACCACTAAAAAATAGAAAGCCAAAATATATTAAGAATGTACTATGAGAAACATAGGGAGTTACGGGTCTCTTACTTCATGAATAAATATGAAAACCAAAAGACTGACTATGTTTATCTGGTCTACTCATTCTGTAATTTCATGTAAAATCAAAATTAGGTTATGTACATTGGATTTTGCCCTGAACAGTTTTAAGCCAGTTTAATACCTATGGAAGTGGAAAATTTTGATTAAACTGAGAATGAAAGCTGAATGATAGCTTCAATGATGATCTTGGTGCCCAGTTTTTTTTTTTAGATTTTCCTTCTCCTGTCATGTGCATGTCACTTCTCCTTCCTTTCTTTCTGAAGTCCTGTTGCATCCATCATCCCTGCCTCATCTTCTAGGAACCATTCAGATATGGAACTGGAGCCAGAGCTGCTAAGTCTGTGTTTAAAGTCAAAGCAAATCTAGCTACAGTAAAGACACAGTTGTGTGACTACAGATGGACTTAACTGGCTAAGTTCCACCATTAACATCTCCATGCAAAGTATCCTGAGGGGTGAATTGAGAGCTGATTTTTAACTGTGATACTTCTCTGAGAAATAAATTGGGAGTGAAAACTAGATACTGAGAATGACTCTTCTATTGTCTTTGTATACAAAAGGTCTACTTCTTTTCTCTTTGTGAACATACAGATTCCCAATTCACAGATTTGCATGGGCCATGATGAGAATCATGTACAGGAGGTTTTATAAATGCTGACAGCACTTCCTTACATCTGAAAGTCACTGAGACAAGTAAGTGAAGAGATACCAGATATGCCAAAAAAAAAAAGTGAGCTCCATGTCTCTGGTGCCAACTATCTTACAGAGTTCTAGAGACCAAAGAATTCTGTAATGCCATTTCTGCAGAGTGAGTTTCTATACTCTTGGTTCAGTTGTGAAGTGATGAGACAAGAAGAGAATCTGGGCCAAGGACTGAAGTGCGCAGATAAAACTTGAGTGAGTGCAGAAAAGGTAAATTCTAAAAGCGCTGTAATTTACATTTTGCTGGGTCTCAGTGTGTTTTAACTGATCTATATAAAACCAGAACATGCACTGCAAATGACAAAAAAACAAACCTAAAAATGGTACTGAGCACACAAGGGAATAGTCAGTGGGCTGCTACCAAGGCAAGGAAAGCCTCCACTGAGCAGAAATGATCAGTGGGAAATCTGAACTGAGCCTGTTATGTTTTTGTATCTAGCAAATGTATTTAGCAGACTTAAGATGCAGTACTATTGTTAATCTGCATAGGCAGGAGTATAGTGATAAAACAATTGCAGGCTGAGCTTTCACATGAAAGTTATCTCGCTCAGACTTTCCCAAAAAGCCTCTCCTGACTACAACTAGGAACCTCTAACATGTAGTTCATGGACAGGATTTCAAAAGAATATTACAAAGCAGTAATATTTTTGGTAGAACTGATAAACAGAAGTAGATTTACTTTGCAATATATTAATATTGAGCCAAGTTTCTGTTTTCTTCTGTTTGATTGTGTTTTCATGAATGAAAAGCAGGATATTAAAGCCAGGTCGCAGGTTATTTAGAACTTGAGACAATCTCTGGGATTCAAAAATAGCAGCTGAATACCTAATATTCAGATGATAATTTTTATAAATTCCCCTCTTTTTACTTCTACTGTAAAGAAACCCCAAAACCCCCAGAAAAGTAACTTATTGCTATAGCTACAATCAATATAGTTTACCCGAAATACTTATTTAACTTCTGTTCGTATTCAGTGAGGTGCTCATGCTATCCCATAATTCCATGAAAATCATACTCCTGATGAGGTACCTTCTTCTCTAGGAACTGTTCAAATCTAGTAAGAATCTTTGAAAATGTACTTAAGTTATTTAGAATGGTAGGTTAGCAACATGCAAGCGAGAAAAAAAAAAAAAAAGCCTCATTTTCTTCCCCTACATAGACTTCAGTAAACTTCTTTAACAGTGAAGAATTGCCACAGACTTTTTAAAATAGGCTTGTTACTTTAAACTAGAAGCCTTACCATCTGTTCTATACTAATTAGAATGCAAAGAGAACACATTTCACAGTTACATCAGCACATAGTAAGATTAAACTGTTTAAATGACTAGGTAAAAGCTTCCCATGCTTGTACAATGGTATTTCCAGCTGTGTTTCCCATATTCATGGCATAAATAATGAAAAATGATACCCTAGATATCATGAAAGTTTTACAGTTACTAAATACTTACTTGTATCTGCTATTAGATACAATGATCTGTCAGCTGAAGACTGTAGTGCTCAGAGCAGGTATTTTCAAATCAAACCTAAATTTTCAACGTGCTTTTGAAGTTACTCATCTACTCAGACACCTTGGTGTCTCTATGAAGGCATTCTTAGACATTCTGATTTTAGGGAATACTGCAGTTGCAAAGGCTATATTATCAAAGGAAAGACTGGGAATGCATGATTGCTATATGTAAACCATCTCTTAAACAGCAACTTCACTGTTGCCTCTGAAAGGTAATTTTCAATTCTAAAGGATCCTGATGGAAATCTAAAACTATTTACAAAAGGTTTCTAGTTCTATGTTCAGCATTGACTCAATGGAATAGTAGCTGCCATATTAAAATCCCCTAAGGTACCTGTAGTCGTGTCAGTTGGTTCTCTTGAATCTGTACCAGAAGCTCAGCACAGATAGGAAGAGACTGTGAGCAACTTCGTAAGGTAAAAGAATCCACGCAATATCATAGCTACTTTAGTTAACAGGCAAGCACTACAGGCAATGAATATCAATCATATTTACTAAGGTACTACTTTTGTCAATATCTGGGATATCTAACAGGTGCTGAGGAACGCTTTGGGCTGAAAATGACATCTGGCTGGTGATAATCACAAATAGAAGTATTCCTTTAAGGCGTAAAATTGAATGTGTCTGAATCTGCAAACAACACAAATGAAGAACAAAATGTGTGCGATATAAACAGAGACACTTAAGAAGTAATCAAAAGTAGGAACAGCTATTTAAATACATGAAAAGTAGTCAGACTGAAATAAAAAGGATGGGTTTGCCAAACTAAGAGAAAAATGGGACAAGCAAATAAATTCCTTGCCTTTTATTAAAGGTCAGATACTTTGAAATTCTGCAGCAAAGCATCACTGGGTCCATTAGGCTTCCACAGACTGGTTGGTTCAGATTGAAAATGGGAAGAGCTATGCTTTATGTCAGAAGATCTCTAAGCCATGCATAAGAAAGTTTATAGAATCATCCTCCAGACTTCTGACTATAAACCAATCCTTAAAAGTGCAGGAGATGGATAATAGACTGCACATTTAAAAATGTATTCCTTAAAGTACTTAAAAAGCGAAAACCGCATAAACTAGCATTCCGTGCTGGAGACACTATATCAGATTTGAAGTGAATTGTCAGCTCCTGCCTTCCTGTTTCTTCAGATTTTTTAAATAACTTTTCATAGTTTCTACAGATAACTTACTTTACAAAAACATCCTCAGACTAAACAGTTGCACACATTATATAAATCAATCCTTTCTTAAGTTTCATACCAATGCTGCTGCTGCCCCATTCTCCTCCAACAATTACCTGTAACAAATCAAATGCACTCACAGCATTTCTCTACTGCCTCTTTGCACAACATTTTAAAGTTTTTCTTTTCAGCCTCTATCTATTCCAACAAACTTACCTGGACAGAGAATCTAGTTATGCAGACTTAATAACTAGTCACTCTCTGTTAGCTTGTTGCAGTTATGGTTTAGTTTAGACATCTTTGAGATTGAAGTACTGTATGTTACAGTGCAGCTGGGTGAACAGAGCCATTGGAGAGGCACATCCAGGCTTACTGATGGTCTTGCTCAGCCCTTGTAACTCAGCCCTTAGCCAGCAACCATGCTGACCCAACTATAACCGTTTGAAAAAAGGCTGAGAGAATTTGGGTTGTTCAGCTTGGAAAAGGCTCCTGGAAGACCTTTCTGTGGTCTTGCAGTACTTAAAGGGGCCTATCAGAAAGACAAGGACAGTCTTTTTTAGCAGGGCCTGTTGTGACAGGACAAGGGATGATAGTTTTAACCTAAAAGATAGAAGATTTAGACTAGATATAAGAAAGAATTTGTTTACACTGAGAGTGGTGAAACACTACCTCAGGTTGCCCAGAGAGGTGATTGATGTTCCATCCCTGGCAAAATTCCAGGTCATCTGAAGCCAGGGCTCTGAGCAACCTGCACTAGCTGCAGATGTCCCTGCTCAGCGCAGGGGGGTTAGACTAGATGATCTTTACAGGTCCCTTCCAACCCAAATCATTCTATGATTCTATAACTGGAAAAGATTCTCCTTAAATACTGTACAAGCAGCTTCAAAAAGCCCAAATGACATTTGAGTTAAAGGAGACCTTCAGAGAGTTTTTTATTTACTCTGGTTTGAGGGGGAGGCACCCGACAGAAAGGACCTTCGGTCCTAAGGGGCAGCCTTAGGCCTTTCATGACTGATCGCAAGGCTCTGGGGGTACTCCAGACAAGGGGTGAAACAAAAAAAAACACAGAAAAAGAAGATAGATCTCGACTACAGGTAACGACCGTACGAAACGCAAAGGAGCGAACGAGCAAGCAAACAAGCAAACCGGTACCTGAAAGCTGTCAGGACGCTACTCCACGCGGTCTTGCCGACGAGGCCTCCCGTACACAGGCCGGGAAGGAGCGAACAGGCCAGGGCAACCCCTACCACTCCTGCGCGGGCCTCCGCCCCTTCCGGCGCTTTCTGGAACTTTCTCTGCCCCGCCCAGGGGTGGCAATTCCCCGCCGCGTCGCCAGAGGGGCGGCGCTGCGGCTGCGCAGGGCCGGTGGCGCTCCTCAGGGCCTCGGTTTGGGGGCTGCTGGCGGAGCTGGTTGCTGGGAGGCCTGTTGCCAGGTTAGTGGGTCTCTTGTTACTGCTAAAGCGGTGTAACTGGGAGGGAGCCCCCTTTCCTGTGCCCTACTGCCCGAGTTTGTGTGTTTCCCGGGAAAAGTAGCTGGTTTTCTTTCCGCGTGTGGGTTTTGAGCCGCCCTGGCCTGGCCTGGCCTGGCCTCTCCTCTTCTTGTACTTGCGTCAGGAGGCGTTGTTGAGCCTTGGCAGGCAGGTGAGGGTTAACTTTGCTTTTCCAGGGATAATTATTTTTTTCTTATCGGCTGGCAGAACTTCCTTCATTTCCCCCCCGCTCCCCCCCCCCCCCCTTAATAAGCTTAACAGCAGGGTGCTAATAAAAGAAACGGCTATTACTAAAGCGTGGTTCTGTGGTAGAAGAAAACAAGTTCATGATTTTGTTTTTATCGGAGTCCAACATCCCTTAAGGGAGTGGGATAGGTTTAGAGTAGCTATTAAAATTATTGCTGGGAAATGAAATTTGATTAAAAAAGCAGCGGCCCCATTGCTTTACAAAAGCATTCAAGCAAAATAGTGCTGTTTCAGGTCGTTGTTTGAGCTCCCATGTGCTGCTTTATTGAAGATAGCTGTTTAAAATATTACAGATATGAAATGGAAAACTGTCTACCCTTTTATTATTTGATATTCGAACAGCAAATACAGGCCGCTACTAGGTAAAAGACTTCTTTTGCCCCATTAGTAAATGCTTATTATTTCTGTGGCACAATTGTGAATGACTCTCACACATTAATACTATACTATTTTTTTTATATATATATATGTGTGTGTTTTAAAATTCCTACTATGCAACTTGAAAGCAGTGAAAGTTTCTCAAGTTTCAAAGGGCATTCAGCAGTTGGGTCCTTGGTAATGCATGATGTTAAGTGTCATTAGGCACCAGCATAGAAAAAAGTGTTATTTCATGCCTTTTTTTAAGATTGACTTATGCTGTAATATATGAAGGAACAAAGCAAATAGGAACAGTGATCGTGTCTTTGGTAGAGTAGTTATTTGTGTGTATGATAAGAATTATCATGGAAAGATAAAGAACTCAGGGGTGTAAAGTGGTTTAATGCATTTTAGTGTGTCTTCCACCATTATTGAAACAGTTGGTTTTGGATGAAACTGCCTAAATCTTTTTAGTCCCGAGTTACTGCCATTCCTACAACTCCTTTTTTCTCTTACTTCTGTTCATCTTGGTGATATCAGGCTCACACATACATCCTGAATTACGGGTAGGCAATTACTATTGCAGGTTTTTCTTAGTTTTAGTCAAGTATGCAGAACTATCCTTTGAAGTGCTGAGGAATGTAAACTCTGTGAAATTTTTTAAAAAAATATGCTAATGTGGAATGGAAACATGGGACAGTGCTTAGAATTAGGCAGAGGAAAGTGTGTGTGGTTTGTTTTGGTTTTTCTTTGTTTTGAAGTGGGTTCACGAGTGTGATTTCTATTCTACCAAACCAGATTATACATAGTATGGTGTGAACTTCTTATTTACTAACACCTATTCTTCTGAATTAGGATGTCTCGTTAGAAAGAGGGAGCAGGGTAGTTGCTTAAAAGGAGAAAATGGGGGTTCAGGTCCTTGATGTGCGTGCCTTATAGCAGGTAGTTAAATACGGGTTACTCAAATCTTAGCTCTTTCTATATTTTTTTAATAGTAATATTTTAAAAAAAATATATTAATTCCGAATTGAAATGAGAAATTCTATGACCTCAAAATAAAAAAAAAGGGGGTGAATTTTACACCCAATTTGAAAAGTATCTATACAGAAATGTCAGATGGTGTATAAGTAACTGCCATTCACACAACAAATAGTAGTCTTTCATAGAGCAATATTACTGATGTTACAAAGGCAAGTTTCAGATGTGGACAGCATATGCATGTGTGTAAATGGTGCTTATGGCATCAACCAGGAAAACCTTGGTGATAATACTTTTATTACATTGATTTTATAGAATTTTGTTCCCTTGTGGTTGTAGGGAAGCTGCCAATATTTGACAACACCTGTATTTTGTTATGATCAGATCAAGCGTTTTGCACAAAGCTGGATAAGTCTTGCCAAGATACGTGGGTCATATGATAGATTAGTATTCTCTATTTTTCTGTGTGCCTTTGTTACATCTTTTTTTTTTTAAACAAATGGATTTAATTAGTGATAATATTAACAGTGAGCAAAACTGAAATGCTCAATTCTTTGCTAGAAATACTTTTTTTTTGCGTAAGGGGGAGTGTGAGTCTGTGTGAAAAAGAGTTGTGCATGCTTTTTCAGTTCAGAGTGCATGGTGTCAAACAGCTCAGTCAGCTGTTGGGGAGAATCCCTCCGTGTGCATGTTCAGGCTCTGTTGACCTTACACAGTTTTCAAAAAAAGCACTGGAAATAGTGAGTTTGTCCCTTAACATTTGGAATTGCTGAGGCTTGTCTCCTCTGCTTAAGTATGCGTGTCCTGTATTTCTTTGCTTTGTTCATGTTGTCATTTTGTACATGTAACAGGGTTACTAGCAGTAAATTCACAGTGGTATTCTGACACTTCTCCAGTAGATATCATCTTCAACATATTCTGGTAAATGCTTGGAAGGAGATGGGACTTTTTGTATTGCTGAGTGTTGTTTGTTTGACTGGTCTTCCTGTATTTGTATGTCAAGGAGCATTTCTGTGACCTATGGATAAATGTCTCGTGCATATGTGGAAATGTGAAGATATGGATAGACAATCGAGGTACTTAAATTTCATATACTTAGAGCTTGTCAAACATGTAAGTATTTCCTATAACCAAGTTTTTATTTATCTATAAGCTACTCTGAACACGCTGGAAATGTCACGCTATAAACATGCAGATGTCCAGGAATCCCAGGAAAGCCACCATATTAAAGGCTTGTTCCTGGCTCATTCAGTAGTTACATGATTGTTTATTTATATTGGGTATAAATATGCCAGATTTACATGTCAAAGTTGGGTATTTAACTGTAGCATGTGAATTGAAGTCCTTCCTCTAAAATACTAATTCTTGTTGGTTTGGCTGTGTGATTGAATACACAGCTATGATGTAGTCAATGTCTTATCCTTTGTAATGTTTGTCTCACAATTGTTTGTCTCAGAAAGAAAATATGCCTTTATAAGACTCAGTTGTCTTTCTAAATATAAATTCTAGAATAATTTTCTAATGAATACTAGATATTTTATTTATCTATTTTTGTCTCGCTGTAAATCAGTTTAAAATTATTCATGTACACTAAAGCAAAACCAGACCTCTTTAGTTGACCTGGTAGAGAAACTGATCTGGTAGTAGACCATGAGGAGTACAAAATCCGCTTCATGTTTCCAATTCTGGTCTGTATTAATATTCATTAAAGCTGAAGAAATGTGACTTCTAGCTGAAAATGCTGTAAGTAGGTTGCCTATTTAACACAATTTTTAAGTTGAAGTTTTAGGTAGAAGTGTGGAAATGTCTGTACCTGTGCACACACCAGGCTTGATGCTGTGTCATAGAGCTTTTTTTGGCAACATCAAGTGAGGGTGCTTTTCTACTTGATCTTATTTTCCTAAGTTAAAGGAGAGAAGACAGAAATAGTTAAATGTTAAGGTAGTGTTTATTTCATGCTTATCAACCGGCAGATGAGCTTTTCCAGACTGATATTTGAAAAAAAAAAAATTGGTGTAGTGAATGTAATCTATATTGAGCAAATACAAAACAATTTGTTTGTCAAGAAAATAAATAATATGACAGAAACTAAATCAGCTCACTGTATTTTTCTTCCCCTGGCTGATGGATATCTGACAGGACCTATATTCTGTCCTGCCTATGACTGCAACATAAAAGAAAGTGATTTCTTGTCTTTCATGGCAAATAATTAAGAGTATTCTGGTTATTAGATTATCTGAGCTGTGCTGTTTAAGACCAGTGATTCTGAAAGTGATTTTTATTTGTAATTGCCTGAGCCACAGCTGTCACCGTATTCTGTGGCTTATCCCAAGGCCCCAGCGATCCTATCTCAAGCCTGTTATTCATACTACAAGCTGTAATTCCTTTGCATTCCTACAAAGCCAGCACAGTTTCCCCCTATGCAACCTAGCCCATGTCCTGGCCAAGATTTTTCTCTGCAATTCTGGATAGACTCCAGATAGAATCCTCTTCTCCTACTACAGGCATCTTTTTGCAGTCCAGCTTAGCTGTTCTGGATGAGTAGGGTAGGGAGGAAAAGGAAGGAGAGACTTTTAACATTTTTCTCATACAGTGACAATGCAACGTTCTTGCTGTCCAACTTGGCTCTCTGCCTTGGGTGGTGAGAATGGGTAGGGATCCTGTAGCTGTGCGCACAGCTACAGCATTATGCCTTGGTAACCTGGTCCCCGTCCTTCTCTCCCCACAAATTCAGAGAAAAAGCTAATCTGTGTATATGCCAGACATGGGAAAAGTTAGGTGATCACAGATTGTGTTTGGGGGGGAAAATGAGAGAGAAGAAAGAAGGGAATTAGGAGATAAAAGCTAGATTGAATGTCCTTTCACATTTTCTTCTGCATTCCACATCCCTCCCACTTTCTTCCTCACAATTTGAAAATACGAAGGTGCAGTATCTTTTTGTTTGTTTCTGCTAAGTGGTAGAAATGCTGGCTTTGATAAAATTCTCTTCTATTTTTTCAGTCACCCTACCTCCACAGGGTTAAGCAGCAGTAATACTTACCTTACCTTGAGGCAGCTTTCATTCCAGCCAGAAGTTATAGAAGTCCCTAAAATGTCCTGCCTTTACTCTGTGAGCATTGCAGATTTAGTGTTTCATAAGAAGAGTGGAAGAATGCTAGGAGAAAGGAGTTTAAGGTCAAATGATAGAAAAGGTGCATTCATGGTTCACTGATAATATCCAAATAATCTCGGGATCTGTAAACTTTACTATGCTGAGTTTTCAGTTCTTAAAAATAAAACCAACAACCACTCAAACTTCTGATTCTTCAGAGACTTTTACTTCATTTCTTGCTGAAGAACTAAAATAATATTAACAGATTTTTGTGAAATGAAAGCTACGCTGTCTTCATAGATAGCAAATGTTCAAGTTCTAAATTCATATAAATATGATAGTTTGTATGATCTTTTACATTTACCTGGGAATTTGGAAGAGTTGCATGAAACATAAACAGTAAAAAAAAAAATTAATTGGTTCATCTCTCCTTGTCTGTATTGTGGGGATAGCCGGTAGCACTGTAATTATCTCATGCATAAAAATCTTGCATTCAGATAATTACACACTTATTCAACCCTAGTATAATGAATAAGACTTTCACGATTAAATTATAGGACTAGATTAAATGTGAAATGCAAACTTTTAAAGGAATTGGCTGGCTCTATACAGGAGCTTTATTTTATTAATCTGTAAGCGTAATAAACCTTTAACTTCCACAATACAAATGCATCTGCATAATGGCTTACTGCTGTTGGGTATTTTTCTTCTACAAGGCTTATAGTTCTAGAATACCTAAATAATAAAGCTTTTCACAGTTTATAAGAAGGTAGGAATAAAATTTGGCATAGTCTTAGTCATATTTTGACCTCAGGCTGTAAAATGGACAGTTGTTTTTAGGATTAATAGGCAAATTAGAAATATACCTCAAGGACTGTATTGTTCACACATCCTTTGCTTGAGTCTGATTATCACCAATTTTTCCTCAAAAAAGTAACTTTTTTTCCCCATTTTGTGCTATTAATTTATCCTGTCTTCCTACTGTCACTCATTTTTAAACCTAGAATATATCTTTACATTAGGCTCAGTGATGTTCTAGAATTTAATAAGACTAATATGTATGACTTCTTTGCTAATTAACTTGCTCGTTAGTTGTAATGGGAATGTTTAGGAACTAATTATATTTGTAATATGTAATAGGTTTCTTTTCTGGACTTCCTTAGTAAGAAACAATAGCATGTTGAATAGTGGACACACAAACAGTTCTAGCACAGAGACAGTAATTTTTGCTTCACTTATCTTTGTTGTACTTTTCTGTTACTTAGTAGAGTACTCTTACAGCTCAGTTTGCAATACATTGTTTTGACTGAATAACAACAGCAGTAGTATGTCATTTAGCAGTTCACTTAGAAGCAGGTTTGGTATTGCATATGTGCTATAGGGTAAAGCAAATCTACTGTAGGTGTAATGGGCACAGAGAGGTTGATGTAATAGAGAAAGGGAAAAGACTTAACTGCAGTAGTCCTGGCGAGTTCATTTATTAGTCATTCTGTTTTATGTATGAAGTGCTACAGAAGAATTAAGTTCTATGGAATAGAATCATGTATTTCATTTTAATGTTTCATCTAAAGAACATCACTCGGAACTGAATACAAAATTACTGGTCTTGCCACATCATCTTTCCTTAGAGTAAGCTCCGTTTTGAGGATTTAAGTGGGTTGGCGTGATGTGTAAGACCAGTTTTTGTCCCATGAATTCAGAAGAGCTTCACTTTCAAAACATACAGGATAATTATCTTTAGATGTAGCCCCAGTCTTGGTGAAAAAGTGCAAAATTAGAAGCATTGGATGTAATTTTTTAAAAATAACAAGAGGTTTCTTTTAACGTTATTATGCTTTAGATCAGGTTATTTATTTTTGTATGCGTTCTAAAATGTAAAGGACGAGAAATTAACTCGCAGCATGTTGTCATGTTTGTCCCTAGAATCTTCCAATTGTTTGAAAACAAACTTGTATTTTATTTTGACTCTATCCAGAACTGACTTCACACTTTTAATTAAAAACAGCAGTAGAACTATAATTTTCACTTAAATATGAAACAGTCTTCAAATACAGCCTCGATGACAACTAGTAGAACAGTAGATGGTGGTACTGTAAATTAAATGAGGTAAAAGAAAAAAGTTGGAACATTAGCATTTTCTCCATTATTTGTCAGTTTTCTCTGTATGTTTGGTTTGTACACACAGTGAAATACAAGATGTAATTAAAACATGTATTAGAAGCTATAGATGATAATCTTCTATTGTAAGAAATAATGTACATGCCTTATTACAGCAACAGCACTTTGGCATGAAGTTTTCTGAGATTCTCTGCTGCTTTTTCTGTTGTCAAAAGAGCTCATAGAATGCTGCTGTACCTATTCATTTAGGGTGAAAGTTTCTTAGCTTGTCCTAGGGTATCCGAGTGATGGAAACAAAGTTTGCTTATGTTGTTGTAATGTTACTTTACAGGACCCAAAAGTTCTTAGTGTATTTTTGTTTGATTGAAATATTTTAGTGCTTTTTTAGATGTTCTTCAGTTTGTCATGTCACTGAAAGAGGCTGATCATTCCTAGGTGTCACAGATCAGGTAAATGAGCTTCTCTGTGACCTAGTCCCTTTTGATACAAAGCTTTTGTTGGAAGAATGTGACATGTTTAAACTGCATTGTTGAATTCTGGTGATCTTTGGCTTTGAGGATCTGCTTCAGCAACTTAGTGTAATTATGCTGCCCACCTAGACTGTAGCCTGAATCAGACATGTGTGCCTAAATATTGTCAGTAGTAATTATGAGGTATTTCTTGCTGTTGAAAAATACTGAGACTGGTTCTAGTACCCTTGTAATGCAGTTTCTGCAAGAATATTTGAAAATAAATCATTCTTTTTATCACAGAAGAAATTTTATACAAAATTTGTAATGCTTGCCAAGGTTTTCAGAAGTTAACAGTTGTGATTATTGACTTTCAGTCAAGACTGACATAGGAATGCTGGAAGATGTGATGAAATCCTACCAGGATCCCAGTGGGTTTTAGATGAAAATATTTAATAGTTAAAAATATAAAGTCTGGCTTGTCCTGCAGCAATCTCTACAATTAGTTGTCATTAATAATGCAGCGTGGAAAAAGTTTGCTGAAGAAATCCAGAGCATTAATATTTTATAGTTGCTAATATGCTTTGATTTCAGTTCACATTTTCCTACTCAAGCAAGGGAAAAGTGGTTTTGAAAAGTGTTTTTTCCATGAGTAGAGAAATATTAGTAATTTTCTCAGGAAACCCCCATGGGAAGTTGCATCTTAGCAAAGCTTATTTTCAGGCTGCTTTTTCATTCAGGTTTGTTCTGATTAACATTACATGAGCCTTTTGCTTTAAAGTCCACGTGAGAAATCTTGGCCTGCCAAAGCCTGGGGCAAAAATTCCCTGGTTATATTGGGAATGAAATCCTGCCCCTGTTAATAGGCACAGATTTGACAAATGCCAAAATGCTAAATGAGATGAGAGCACAAAAGCTCCTGACCATTTTCTGAAGCTAATCATTGGAGGGCTTTCTTCACTGTCACTTAGGCCATAGAGCCTAAGAATGTGTTCACCTGTTTTAACTTTACCAAAAGTAGCCTTATTGGCTGTGGTGGTGATTCAGAATGCTTGGTACAATTGAAGACAGTAACAGAAATTACAGTCTGTCAAATCAAACTGAGAGAAGAAGAGAGTGTTCTTTTTTTCTTTGTTTCAGAGTAGAGCTAAGGCAAAAAGATAACTTGCGTGTAGTCTGCTGCTTGTCTGTGAAGAGCATCACCAGAAGCCAGAGTCTTTGTGAAGCTTCAGAAATTGAGTTGTAGATATTAAAAAAAAAACCAACTTCCTTAAAAACAAACAGAAAGCTTCTTTGAAGTCACTAGGTATGAGTTAGTGGCAGAAATAGTCCAAGAATATTGTGGTTTTATGTGATTAATTTAGCCTCTGCAGATGCTTAAAACATTTCCTTCCTTGCTCAATGTTTTGCATGGATTTAGATGACTTCGAAATAGTATTAGCTCTATAATAATTACCTATTCTGATCATCAGTGAAGGTATGTCTGCATTTGTATGTCTTATGATTTTAATGAAGTGGTGATTTCAGAGCTATTTAACAGGAAAAAGAGATAGTAAGGCACTGTTTATGGAATTCTGCTGCGCCCAAAGACTGTTTCTTTGAAGGAAATCCTATAGCTCTGAAATGAGAATCCCTTGTCACTGCAGTGGTAACTACAGCAGATAGTAATAGTTTCATCGATGTCAGTATTGCCCCTTTTAGGATGTATGATGATGATAAAATTTTGGGATGTGTTCTTCCTTGAATTTGAAAAGTTCAGGTTAATAATTTGATTCTAAGTAAGTAATTGATTTCGTGTTTGCATTATGAAGCATTATGACAGGTTCTGTTTCTCTGACTACGGTATGACACTGTTTCCTCATCTGCCTGTTCCAGAGAGGTCTTCACATATGCTGTGATATTCTTGTATAATTGAAGGAGGAAAAATCAGAGCATACTGTTACTGGAGTTTAAGGATTCTGAACACTAATGTATTAGCAAAATTTGTCTTTCCAACCCATGATAACTTCTAATGAAATAATTAAGCGTGACGATGGGTACAAGATACTCCTAGGGAGATTCCAATTGGACGCGAGAGGAAATTTTTTCTCGGTGAGAACAGTCAGCCATTGGAATATTCTCCCCAGGGAAGTGGTGGATTCTTCAGTGTTGGACAGTTTGAAGATTCAGCTGGATACTGCGCTGACATCTTGTCTAGTCCGTGGTTTTGCCAGGAAGGTTTGAACCAGGTGATTCTTGAGGTCTCTATGAACTTGTGATTCTGTGATTCTGTTTCATTGTTAAGTCTCAAAATAATGCCTCCTTTTTTTTTTTTTTTAATCTGATGTGGTGTAGAGATACGTCGTGTTGCCACAGTGTAAAGGTGTTTAAAGAGCTATTTGATTTAGCTAATATAGTAATAATCTGTCAGTGTTTTGCCTTAAACAGTATAATGTGGTTGACCTTTTTTGATTGGTTTCCTTGATTCAAAAAATATCAATGTATTTACATTAATAAAAACGCTTTTTTAGTTCAAATATGCCATATTCATTGTCTTAATGACAGTAGAGGGTAATTACTCTAAAGATTTATTTACTCAAAAATGCTCTAAATTACTTAATTCATTAATTCCCACCTTATTAATGGCCTTGTCAACATTTAAGACCAGCATGACTAATCAGATGTCAACAAAATGCAATTACTACAGACTGAAAAGTAATTTTCAACCTTATGCTTCTAATGAGCCCAACAGAAAGGAAATTCTCATGTAACTGTGATATTTTGCAGCTATTCAGGATAAAGTTATGTCTTTGGCTTCCCGACACTGCAAATTCTTTGAAGAAAGGACTTCGGGTACAGAATGTCTTTCATGGTTTTTTTTGAGACTCAACTCTATAGGTAAATTAGTACTCTATAGGATATCTTTTCAGATTTAGTGATAATTACTTATTAGTTTTCTGAAATATGCCATTGAAAGTACACAGTAGTAAACTATTCCTGGTTACTTTTCCTTTTGCTACTTTATTCCCCTAATATTGCATTAATCACAGTTTTATATTTTATTCCTAAATGTGTTTTGAAATTCAAAACATGTATTTCTCTGTTAAAGGAATTGCAATGTTTGGCTTTTTTTGGGGCATTTTTTGAAAAGTAAAACTGTTTTTCGTGTTACGTGGTTTGTTTGGGGTTTTTTTTTGTGTTTTGTGTGGTGAGGGTTTTTTTGTGTGGGTTTTTTTTCCCTCTGGTTTTTATGTTTTGAGGAGAATGTTCTGTCTGATTGCACTTCTAACTTCACATTGTGTGAAGAAGCAACTGGATTCTAGTGCTTGAATTTCCTGTGTTTTGTTGATCTCTGCCATGTGAAAACTTTTTTCCTATATAACCTATAACATTATAGGGTAAGATGCTTTTGATTTAATTTATGTTTAATCTGGTTCATTTACAGTGCTGCTTTTCACACTTAGGTATTTCCTGTGTTTTGTTGATGTGTGCAGTGTGAACACCTGTATCCTCTCCTGTGGCAGAGACCAGGTTTAAGATGGTTGCAGCATCATCACTATAGTGTTATCAGGGAAATTTTCTAACAGACTTGTAGCTTTTCATATACTTATTTGTTTTTCTTAAGTAATCTGCAGTTGAATTTTTCTGAGTGTCTCGGACCAGAGATGAGAAGTTGTGTCTGGGACAGCTATAGTATAGTTTCTGCTGTCAGGCCATATTGCTGGTGGTAGTGATGGTGCAAATTAGAATTGCTCTCGGGAGGTATATGACCAGATGACTTTTTGAAGTCACTTCAAACCTCAGCAATTCTGTGACTTGTATTGGACCATGTCCAGCAGTGCTGGATAAGCCCTTAGGTACTCAGTGAGCTCCTCACTGACATCTACAAGATTTTTAGGAATTTTTTTTGCCCATATGAACAAAATGATTTAGTCCCATAAATCAGTAGTCATCCAAAAAAAAAAAAAAGGAAAAGGAAAAAAACCTCATATATAACAACCTACTTATGCAAATGGTGCATCTGGTGCTTTTTGAGGTAGTGCCAGTGAGTATTTCAAAGCAGGCTCAGACACCCACAGTCAGCTGATGGCAAGATCAATCAACCCCATGTCCTGTTATATTTTAATTTTTATAGAATGGTAGGAGAACACTTGGGTACACCACACGTGTACAAAAATGTTAAAATATTATCTAAAGGCATATAATTACTAAGTACACTTTTTAACTTGTAGCAGGATGTTTTTGTGATGAAAACTTGTTCTTCTTGAACTTTAGGATCCATATAACTTCAGTTCCTTTCCCAATTTGTCCCCTCACTACATACCTATAAAAAGTCTTTAAAAAAACCAAAACAAAACACAAAAAGGGACTGTTATGGCTTTCAGATAACATCCTAGATCTTGTCTAGATTATTTCCTATGTAACAAGATAGAAAAAGATGAAAATTGAATAGATGAACATCATAAAAAGCTATGTGTAGCAGTTTGGGTGCTGGTTTGCGTGCATCGTTTCTGTGTGTGAGGAATTCAGGTCAAAAGAAGAGGGACATAGTTTTTTTTATGTGATATCTGTTTGCGGAGGCCTCAACGTCCAACTCTTGGAAAAACATAAGGTAAGGAAGATGCTTTTGATTTTATTTTGTGTTTATTTTGGCTCATTTACAGTGCTGCTCTTCATACTTAGGTATATTGCCCGTTTGTATGTCTTAAATACACAGGATAAGATTTGCTGAGTCTTTGAGCAACAATAACAACTGCTGTTTGGAGGTTGTTTTTTTTTGTGTGGAGTTTTTTTTCAGTGTAATTCATAATCTCTCCCAAGCACACTGTTGAATCTCTTAAGTTTCTGAGTACTGCTTTTGTGTGAGTGCTGTTGTGAATGTTAGCATAGCTGCCATTGTTTCCCTGCTGACAAGTGGTTTTAATTAGTACAGCTATGCCAAGAGTTCATTTCTGATGTGGCTGATTGGTTTTGTCAATAAAGACAAACCTTTATTTGTTATTTATATATGACAAGTATATATATTAAAGTAAACAAAAACCATTGGCTTGATTGCATGTCCCTAACAAGACAGAATAAACATCCACAAGTTGCTAAGAAGGATTATACCCAATATTTGAGTAGAATATTTTTTCTCATACAAATCCATATTCTATATTAGATAGAATATTGTGGATACTCTATACTGTTTTGTTGGAGGATTCAAATAGAATAGAGTTAGGTCATCTTCTAGATACTTGCCAAATCATTAAGTGATGTAGTGCATGAGTAAAGAATCCACTGAAAGTGGGAAGGATGGGCCATACATAATAAAATGAAATT
Organism: Todiramphus chloris collaris; assembly: GCA_025345505.1. Classification (NCBI taxonomy): domain Eukaryota; kingdom Metazoa; phylum Chordata; class Aves; order Coraciiformes; family Alcedinidae; genus Todiramphus; species Todiramphus chloris. The sequence continues at coordinate 3,934,170 of JANVCC010000062.1, read as the reverse complement.
AGGAAATCAGTTCAGACATTGCTTTTGCACATAGTCAAATAGACAGTATAAATTGTGTCCTGTTCAGCCTTTCAGGAAGACTGGTCATTAGCCAGTGACTGCTGCAATTAATGGAAGTGTAGTTCTTGATATTAATGAGCTTTGGGTCATGTGCTGGGTATAATAATTCTGTAGAAATGAGTTAGACTCAGGAGAGAGCTATTTCAAGTATTTTTCTAACAGCAGAGCAGCAAGTAGTAAATTTTGGTCAGTTTGATCTTGCAAGATTTCTATAACAATATACTGAGAACAGGAAACTGACTGAGACAAATTATTTGAACCACGTAATAGACTTCTTTTTTCCCTTTAGCCATATAGACAGCATAATGTTACTAATGCATGCTGTCCATAATTGTACAGAAATCTGCTTTTTTGGACTAAGATCCTTGCGTGTCACTGCAGCATGCTAGTGATGTTAATATGTAGCCTTTGCAGAACAAAAAGAAGCAAAAAGGTGCTACAGAGTTCAGTGAGAGGCAGGGGACCCAAAGTTGTAATATGGAGAGAGTCTAAGGCAAAACGTTTTTCATTTGAGGAATGGCAAACATTGTGAGAGATGTGCAGGAAACTTGGGAGCCTTGGTCCCTGGAGATGTTCAGAGCTGGACTAAACAGGCCCTGAGTATTCTCATCTAGGTGGTAATGCTTTGAGAGTTGGGATTGGACTAAATGCCTTTCAGAGGTTTCATTATAGCTGAATTATTCAATGAGCCTGTGATGAATAGATAGCTGTATCCTACATTTCTCAATAACAGTTCCTGACAAGGAAGTCACTGGTGGTGAATGCAGGGAAGTGGACTTGGATATTTATGCATTCAGTCTGATAAGAGAACTGTGCATATGGCCTTTGAGCAAATCACACAGTAAATTTGGCATTAAGGCTTACAGAATTAGATAAAAAGTACATATGAAGTAAAATGTTGCTTCAATATAAACTCCCACTGGAGTGGGATCCAAAACATTGCAGCATTTTTGATGCACTAAGTTTCTTCTGCAAGCATAGTTAATGTTCATCAGGGTAGCATCTGTCCAACCCTTCCTTATTCTAGTTTGGATCATGTATCATTTGTCCTCCCACAGCTGTCATGAAAGTGGCATAAAGTTGGCATAAACTCCATGTCATCTGTTCTGGCAGTGTTGAGAGAAATGCAATCCTCTTCTCACATCTGATCTTGATGATGTTTATACTGTGGGGGGTCCAGTACTACATGGATTATGCAAGCACAACCTGATTGTACTTAGACTTGGCCACCTTCCTTGAATGGGTTTATTGTGAACTCTTCGTCTTTATGATGTGAAGTCCAAAGAATGTAACAGGAAAAGTCTTTGAACATGAACCAGAGTCAGTAACAAACCATCATTTGTCTTTGAAAGCTGCCCATAAAAATGGTGTATGTGTTTGGGCAATGATAGATTCTTTTCACTTAAAAATAAATATCCATCTTTTCATTTGCACAAGCTAGTGATCATTGTCTACTTTCTCTGCAACGAGAAATCAGTGTTTTAAGGGGTGGCATTTAGATGAAAGCAGAGGAGAGATTCATTATGAATGCTGAGTTCAATAGATGATTACTTGGGGGAAAGAAAGGAAGGAAACTTTAAAAAAAAATGTATTCTAGACTTGAGGAAATTCTGCATCCTGATCTGAACAGACTGTTTCAGTAAACTGTAAACAAAGAAATTACGGTGTTTCATAGTTATTTCACATTACAGCTGCCTGGAGTTCTAAACCTTGAGACAAATGTAATAAATGAATGGGATGTGTGTATCTTGCCATTTTTATCTATGTAATTGAGCTATTCTAATTTTTGCGTTGACAACTCTAACAGCATAAGTCATTAAATAATTGAAACTGTCCTTAGTAGAGTACTTGGTACTGTAAAGCTGTAAAATAACTACAGTGTAATATGAGAGCTAACTAAGATTACCCAGACAGTCTGTTGTCACATTTGTTATGGTGAAGATTTTGGATTCCTCCTTGCAAAGCTCATGTACAGTAGAGGTTTTTGGCACCAAATAATTGATTATCCTTTGTGTTTAGTGAGAGATGAGAAAAATAGCTAGTAGCTTTGTGCAGTGTTCAAGGCAGTAGGTGAACTTGTTTAGAAGCATTTCATAGATGTGCTTTAAGGGGGGGGGGGGCGGGGAGGGTAGGGTAAGTCCATCTTTGTAGTGCCTGCTTGTGATGAAATTGGGAGCTGGAGGAAAAAGGGGTAAAGGGAGTAGGGAAGACTATGGTAGCTTTTAGTATGGTACATGTGTCCTCCAGTCTGATAATCTTAAGTAGTGATGATTGATTATTTAATCTAAAGGCTGAAGGTGCATTGAAACAGTTAAGGATTCACAGTGAATTCTCAGGAGATTTCTCCTCTATATTACTTGAGCGATACCAAGGTTGAGATAGGAATAATCTCAGGATAATGAAGTTTCCCCTAGAGTGAAGTCAGAGTAGAGAAAGTAGGTACTCATTGAGGACTCAGCTTCTCTCTCAGGGTCAAAGAGAATGAGAAGATGAACACATGCTCCAAGGTGCCTGCTCTGTGCTCAGTTACTAGCTTCCTTCAAGAATTACAGGGGGCGAAAAAAGCTCATGTTTTGGTTTCTAATACTAACATATGTGTTTTCCTCTGATAAAATCATTCTTGAGAGATGTTCTTGAAAGATAGAAGCTGGACGCATTGCTTTGGTAGTAGAGCTACAGACTTAATTTATTGCAGTTTGATTCAAGCTGCTTGTGTGAAATAGCGCACTCTGCTAGAGTTTGGCCTAGAGAAAATGAAGCTTTCTTCAGCATGGAACCTCATCTGTTTAGTGTCACACAAGTAACTGAAGGGTGGAATGTGTATCACATAACTAATTCCTTCTAAGTTATGCAGCTGTTGGGTCTGCTTACTGTGAATAACCCACATAAACTTTTCTTTGTCCTACATCGCTTCTGATAGCTTTATACAGCTATGTTCTGTGGAACAGTAGTCTATGAGGGTGCAGATACTGATTTCCAGTTCCTTCCCATCTTGCTTCCTTGTAATGGACTTCAGAACTGCCTTAGAGTCTTGGAATGCCTGAAGTAAATGTGCTATAATGCTTTCAAATTTAAGGCATGGAAAGTATGTGACTGTTCAGATTCCAGTTAAAATATGAATTAAAATCTCTGGAGGCAGTGGTGTACATGACAATCCACCAATTTGCTTTTGGATTATGTCCCGTTGTTATGGAATATTATGGAATATTCCACTATATTAATGGAAATGAAGAATAAGTAGAGGAAAAGAAGTTTTCTGCTGTAAGTTGCAGGAGTGCAGATTTTTCTTTTGATCCGTTCAGAATGTTTGTTTTGTGTCCCAAGGGACTGATGCAAAATGCTGGAAAGAAAGCATTGAGAGTGTGGTGGCCATTGGAAATGAAAAATTGAAAATAATATGGACATGTTCCCTTTTTTTTTCTTCCTCTTAAGTTTTGAAAAACACCTTTTCATTTTAATCCTCCTGTGTGCTTTCTGTTATTATGTCTAATATCATTCATTTTCTGTCGGTTTTATATACTGATATTAAGCTGTCGTCTTTTAAATGCTTGTTTTCTTACCCTGTGTGGCAAATTTCTAATTATATAATCCAGTGTAGAATTGCAACTGTTAGTATTCAGATGTTAACTCCACACAGTATCATTCAAACTGAAGCAGATTAGTGTCAAACTGCTAAATATTATTAAGAGGAGCTGTCTGACAAGATTGACAGTACTTAACTCATCAGTGGTTTACTAGCACTGCACTGCTCTGACCTGCTTGATTAATAAATAAAAAAAGGCCTAATGCTTTTTTTTATTTCCCGAAAAGGTAAAGTGAATAGTATAATCAAGTGAGTATATGTCACTAGATGGTAATGCTATAGATCAATTGTAAAATGCCAATGTTGGATTGGCAGAAATACTAAAATTTTAAAAATTTCTTCAGTGGCAAGGATTTGAGAGGACAAACTGCCAGCTCCTGTCCTTAGGAGGGTCTCAGATATTCACTTCCCTTTTGAGTGAGACAGCATTTTTATAGTTTGCTAACAAAATCTCTTTTTGACTTGGCAGATGAGGTCCCATAATTTTTGAACATCCTGATTCATATTTCCAAACCTCTTGTTTTTATTGTTATAATAGAAGCTGCGGTTTTTGCAGCTCTCTGATTTCAGAATGTATGGATTTGAAAAATGATCTGTTTTAAAACTTTTAGGCATGATTTGCAAAAGGACAAATGGAGGCTGGTTTAGAACTTTTCTGGTAAGCTGGGTTCTGCAGCTAAGACTCGGGTGCAGTCAGCCTTCTGTTCAGCATTTCTGACTGAAGACTGGCCTTTGAAACTAACTGGTGACTGGACCTTTTATACCACCAAAGATACGATGCCTTCTTACAGTTTTTTGTTTCAGTATGTCATTGCAATGTGACCATCCATTGCTCTTTGATCCTAGTTCTGTTTCATTGTAAATGCTTCCTGTTTCTCATCCAGGAAGACAGATGCTCACTTGGTTTGGGTTGTGGTTTGATGGGGTTTTTTGGTGTGGTTTTTTTTTTTTTTTTATTCCTTTGGTTTGTTATTTTCTTACTTATCTTTTTTTCTGTGATGTTTGCTGCCTCTTCAAGTTATGTCCAGTAGCTGGGTTTATGTTTATCTGTTTCCTATGTCATCCTGTAGGTTTTATGTGTCCAGTTTCTATTTATAGAAGACTTCAGTCCCTAATTTTTGTTGAAAAGGCACTCAGATAGTATATATACTTGTATTTTTGCTAAGAAACTTACTGTAGGAATTTGTAATACTTTTACATTCATCTCCAGAGATGTCACTGTCTAGGTTTCCCTGCTCAATTTGACCATTTTCTACTACAGGCCTTTAGGTCTAGGTACCATAGAGAAGACAGATGTAATGCCTATAAACTCAAGTATTTGATTCTTACATCAGAAAACATGTCCAGAGGGGAGGATCTGTTCAATGTTTTGTATATTTTTACTACTGGAACTGCAGGGTCTGCATTTTAGGAATTCCTCAGTTTGAGATTGGAACTGGCCGCTTTTAAGTGCAGAGAAAATTGTATGCGCTTCTTGCTTAACTGGGCATTGCTTGACAATGAACTTGCCACTCAGAGGGCTAGATTGGATGAAGGAATTGAAGCAGGTGTTTGAGGTCCCTTTGCAGGAAAGAAAGAATTTGACTTCCTGCTGCTCATGGTCTGGATGTATTCTATCCAGTGATGCCTTGACACAAAACCTATAGACATGCCATGGAGAGCTACAACGCTGAACACCCTTTTACCAGAGAAGTCACTATTTTGCTGAACAGAAAGAGGCATCTGCTCCTTTATTCTTGCAGGACTGAACTCTCATGATGCAGATATGGTCTCAGCTGGGGAAGGCAGAGAGGGAGATCAACCCAAGTGTTCATGTTCTCTAACTTTAGAAAAAGTGGATAAATCACCAATGTGTAGACCAAGCAAGCCAGTCACTGTATGCACACAACAGTAACTAATCCATCTTATTCCAGGCAGCAGAGTCATTTTCTGGGTCACTGAGATTCCTAAATTCCTGAGAAGTACAGGCACTGAGTTGTTCCTCACTCTTCAGGTTTTTCCTGATGATGGATTGAGATACGTCACCTTTCAGTGCGTGTCAGAAATCCTTGTTTTGGCACCTCTCTTTTAGTGTACAGAAGAGAGAGAATTTGTATACTTAACACTGTTATGAACTAAGCTTCTTCAGATGATCATCAAGTTCTAATTCTCTGTCATAACATGACAAAATTGTAGTGCTTGCATGATCATGAATGTTAGTAAAATGACAGCAGCTGCCTTGGAATGAGAGATACTCAGTAGTGTGCAACAAATCATCTCTATGCAGATCACTGAAATTCATCCTTTAATCCCATTTTGTAAATCATTCACTTTTTGTTTGTTGTACAGAAACCTACTTCCTATTGTGGACAAAATATTTCCTCATTTTATAAGTATTCTAGTTGCTTCAGTTTTTACCAAATTGTGTTGAAGCAGCTGATTGTTATGCTGAGACAGATTGTGGCTGTTAACTTAGTTTCCCTCCACATCAGGTAGAAGATACATCAAGTTCTTGAAGCCAGTCTAGAATGGAAAAGGTCAGGTTTAAACAATACGGTTTTATCTGGGACTTCTGGAAAGAAGTTTGCAAAGACTGTATCAAAGACTTGTGTAATTTCAGTTACAGAGCTTGTGTATAGTTTTATATTTAAATAACAAGTTTTATATTTAAATAACAAGTGACATTCTTGTATAATGCCTTGTATGCGTGTGGCTGAAGAAATGTCAGTCTCATGTTCAAGTGTATCCTGATTTATGACACTAAGTTTAGCATTTAACTCAACGTTATCCTTAAATAGTTTAAATTTGTAGTGTCTTGGTTTCGAGACAGCAGATAACTTTATTTCTTTAGAAACTTAAAATAAAGAACTTTGGTTCTGGTTGTTGGGTTTTTCCTCCTTAAAAACAACTAGTCTGAATGAAATTAATGGAGACTTTAGGAAAACCAGGACTAGAAAGTTTTGGCATTCAGAATAGTACTGAAGATTTCTTACTTTCTTTTTTTCCAGGTATGCTTACTCTTAAATAATGTAACTTGTCATGTACATGCAGTTAAATTTACAGTTCTTATTCAGTCTGTAAATTTTGAACTGTTTTATGTAAATAAAACCAGAATATCTTAATTAAGAAAGGACTTTTATGACTTGTAAAATGAGTGGTTTTTTTTCTGTTAAAGATACTTTTTATCTATTTCATCTAGTCATTCTTTTCTCCAAAAAGACTCCTAAAAATTTGTGTGCAGCTTGCATATTAAAAAATGACCATATATGACTTGAAAAGGTATTTTTTTAATGTGTTTATAGGTCTAACATGATCTCTAGAAGTGGTAAAATCATAAGATTTATGCTCTTGCCTTAGAGCATTAACTTCCCTTGCTTTAAAAGTGGTGTTCTGGTGTAGTCCAGGAGGTGTTGATTGGATATATTCTCTATTTGTCATCCCAGGACGTATTGTATGCATGGAAACTGCAGTCACACTGATGATAGAGTTAAGTATTTACTGTAGTCAGCAGTGATTTTAAGCCATTTCCATCTGAAAACAATGGACACATTTTCTTTGTAGTTTACAGTTTTGGAGTTAAATTCGTGATTTTATTTTTTTTTTACCCCAAAATGAGTTTGCTTTATTCTCTAGCTTCTCACAATAAACTTTTTTTTTAATGAAAATGTATTAATATTTATTTTACACTTTGTTGAGTAAATGAAAGAGAAACAGAACTAGATGTACAGAAACTATCTATATGCAAAATGCTGCAATATTTGAATATTAAGCTTTCTGGTAGTTGAGTGTTTTTGATTAGTGATCTAATTTGTTGTTTTTATCATCTGAGGGGGGGGGGGAAAAAGGGAGGGAGGGGTAATTTTATTTGCTTTTTCATTTAGTTGCTGAATATGATATATCCTGGACTATTATGTTATATATATTTCAAATATTGTTACAAGCTTGTGGGCTTTTTTTAAGAGACAGTGCACATGATAGCTCAGCAGTGTTATCAAGATATATAGTTGGCATTTACATACAGTTTCTTCTATGATGAACAAAAAAAAAGGGGGCAACTGGACATGACATTTCTACTTATTCCCATTTTATTGGCATGTTACCTGGAAGAATAGCACAGTATAGAGAGAAAGGGCTTTTGCACCTTGTCAGCACGTGTGTAATAAGTTGATTAATAATGGAAGCATTAATGATTTGATGTCTGCTGTTATTGATTCAATAATAATCACCTCCGTGGCTTGCTGAAAGGAAAGGAGGGGTTTGTTTTTGTACACTGTCCTTTCTGATAGACCTGTGTAAGAAAAGGAGGAGTGGGGCTGGATTGTTTCTCATCTACGTCTGTGGTGATGTGCCACAGGTGAACGTGGAGCCCCAAAACTGGAGGTACATGTTCAGCTGATTTTATAATAATGAAGGAATAATGAAGGAAGGTGGCATTGATTTATAGATCTCAGGACATAAGTGTCACCCTCTATTGAAAATTTAACTAATACTCTATGGTGTAATTCTTCACAAGCTCCTTTTTCCTTTTTATCATGGTTGCTATGGAAAACTCCAAGCTTTAAACATGCTTGTCACATTCATGACTGAGCTCAGACCCAATACAGTAAGAAATAATTGTAGAGCTCTTCATAGGCTTTACACTTCGTTTGGTTTTTTAGGTTTGGGTTTGTTGTTTTGGGGTTTTCTTGTTCTGTTTTTGTGGTGGGTTTGTTTGTTTCTTTGTTTTTAATGTAAAGTGCACTTCTGAAGCTTTATCGCTTCCATTGCTCATGTCCTTACAATGAAAAGAGAGGCATACAGTTGGTCAAGTAGAATTGTTGTGCACCAGATCTGACTGGTCAGGAACATGTAATATCCCTTGTTTAAATATTTATGAGGTGCCATAATTAATCACTAAATGATCCATGTCAATTAATTGTTACCTAAGTAACAATGTATCTTCATTATCCAACCTTTTTAGCTGTATGAGTTACATGTCTCTCCTGATGAGAAAAAAAATTGGAAAAAGTCTTGCTTGCATTGTTTGCCCTTCCTTCATGTTGCCTCTTAGCTTGTCAGTTGAGCAGCACTGAAAGAGCCCTTCTGGAATCTAATCCAAGGTTTTTTTAGAACACAAATCCATTGTAAAAGCCAACTACATAGAAAACCCTGAAGACAGGAAGTGTAGAAGACGGGGAATTTTTGTTGTAACTTTTAGTTACGCAGGTAGGTCAGTTAGTGTATTTGGTGTCTTAGCCTCTGTTTCAGTACACATTTTATTGTAATGGTAAATGTGATTTTAATGTGTTTTTGTAATACGGTTTGCAGTGATGACTAATAGTACTGTTTTTCAAAATACTCCTTTTTTCCCATTTACATGAATTTTAACCTCTGTCTTCTAACAGTAGAAGTCTCATTATTGACTGGTAGAATTCTTGCCTTGTGCCTCAGGATCTGCTTTAGAACCCATTACCCACATAACACACAGAGTGCCTCAGCAAGAGAAATTATCCCTCACGCTGGGCCTTCTGAGCCCTACAGTTGTACGTTTCTGTGTCAGTCTGTGAAAGGATTGCATATGGTGGTGTCTGCAGAGGAACACAGGCTAGGATAAAGGCAGAAAGACATTCATAGAAATAGTTAAAAGTCATGTCCCACGGACATTTTCTAATTTTTCCATTTGTCAAAAAGTAAGGAGTTTGTGCACTGCAAAGCAAGTTAATTTCTAACACTATTGCTTTATGTATGTAGTGTGATGTCTAATGTAATTCAGGATAAAAGAAAATTACCTGAAATTAAAAGGAGTATGCCACAGTTGTTTGTATTTTTTTTGTTTTGGTTTTTTTTTGTTTTACCTTTATAGTGCACTGATGCATTGTGTGTGATGGGGTGGGGGGATAAATATTGAAATGACTAATTTGGATTTGTATTGGTATTCAGTAATTCAGCCTTAGCTAAATCCTATTTTCAGGGTGGTAGTGGAAATAATGTGGCTCTTGAGCAGTCGTTCCTGATAAACAATTGTAATAATTTTGGAACAGTTATGATAGAGGATTCTGAACCTGAATGTCAGTGCTTTTGCCTTTTACATTTGTCATCCTTAATTAGGGTCTGAAGTGCGTGTGTATATATGTATGTATCTTTTGAGCCAAACGTAGACATTCGTCTGAGTAGCCTTTCATGCTGTGTTGCTTTTTGAGTTTATATGGTCCTAAATATGTATGTATTGGTTCATTAGCAGTAATTTTAGGTAACTGTGGTGCTATAGTACACTATATATTTGTATGTTAAGAGTAAGGAAAGTTTTTGTGGTTATAATGCACTAGATATGGGAATCTTTAAGTTTCTTTTGAGATTAAAAGCCAAAAATGTAGTAGTGGCCCTTTCACCTACATAGACAGTGTTTTAGTTTTCTGTGACTGAAGTTATAAAGTCTTGCTCCTTAATAATGATTTTTAGTATCAAAAAAAGTTCAGTAATACATCAGAGATGGCTTTTGAACTGTAGACTATCAGTGTAGCAAGCCCTGTGCATCCTCGGGTAAGCGACAGGATTTTGAGAGAAATTCTCACCTGTTTCATGGAACAAGAGATCTGAGTCTCCTCAGTGGTTTCCATCTACCATGCTTCCATTGTGGACATATGCTAGTTTTGAATGTTTGCTGACATTTTAACTAACGTTTATATTGTGTGGAAGATTAACGTGAAGTATTCGTACATATCCTTTTCATAAGGAAATGCTGTGGGTGATAAAACATCTTGGCAGTGTGCTTAAGAAAACTAGCTAAGTTGCATTAAAATGTGCTTTATATCTTTGTGTTACTTTCATTATTCAGGATTTGTATTTTGAGGGAATCTTAAGTTAATTTCAAGCAAAAATGTTTTATCTTTTATGGTTGGAGTGTGAGAAATACAGACTGCAATGTTTTCACTTGTTTTCAACTTATCTTGCCTCCCCCCCACAAATTAATTTCCTCCTATAATTACAGACAACTTCCTTACTGTAATATGATTGCTGTATTTCCCTGGCTTCAGCACAGCTTAGCTTCTCTCTCCAGAGAGTCAGTTTTGAAGAAATACAAAAGCCTTTCCATTTTTTCCTCTCTTCCTGGTTTCATGATGCATACCTCTCTGGAGCAGGTGGTAGCAGTGACTTACCCAGAAACCCACGTCAGTTGTCTTTAAATACCAAAACAGAGTTACAAAAATGGGGAAATATTTTAAAACTAAAAGAAGCTCAAAAGACAGGCAAGAGAACTCTCCCCTTACAGGTGGTTCAAAGGCTATATAAGGACATCTCCATTTTTAATTAGCACTAATACTAATTTATCTGCGAGTCTGTTTTGCCTGTGATGCTAACTTGTAAATGGTCTCCTTGTTTTTATCCTGATCCATGAGGTATTTCCTCATTTCCTGGGGAAGGGGAATGAGAGAGCAGCTGCCTGGGTGGGCACTTGGCAGTTGACAGGGTCAACCCAGCACTATCATTTGAGGGTGAGGTGCAGGAAGACTTTTTTTAGGTATTAGTCCTTAAATTGAATGCAGTCCCATTTGATAGGCTGACAGTCATAACTTTCTCTTTTATTGTTTCTCCTAAAGGAGTAGTCTTCAAGGAAGAAAAAAACTCCCCCTTTCCCTGAGCAGACACATATAATTGGAAACACAGCTGGTGTTTACTGTTCTCTGCAGTAAGAAAACTTTGTCTCTCAACAGATTTATGGCCCCGTGACAATCAGTATGTTTATCTGAAATTATGACTGTCATTTCTTCAGTTACTGTTAAGCAGAAACTGGTTGTTACGTGACGCAGAAGAGATGGACAGTGAAGCCAGCATCAAAACAATTTTTAGATTTTTATAGGGTTTCAGCACAGTGAGAAGATTGTTTTTTAAGAGGAATGGTTTTTGTAATCAGCTAATTGTCAGTTGTTTTTCTGAACAGTAATCAGACATATTCTGAAGTTGCATTTATTTTTGGACTAGTGCACCTTTGGCAAATTGCTTACTGCATACTGAGCGAGCAGAGCAGGAAATGAGACATTAGAAACTGGAGAAACTGAGCAGAAGATGTGAGGTTCTTTTTATGGTGATGGCACCCATACTGTGAGATTACCTTTCTTCAGCTAATAAGAGATTTACCATTGTTCTGAAACACAATGGAATGATGCAGTTAATTGACCATTAGCTCTTTTGCTGACATGACAATGCCAAAAAGATTGCTTTTTTTTTTATGTAGCTCAGGATAATGTTGGAGGTTTTCTGAGCAATTATATGATTCAAAAGTCTGGGTAAGCAGTAGTTGCTTTTAAATGGTATTTGTTTTCAAAAATCCTCAAAGTAATCTAATGAAATGGTAAAAAAATCCTTGTGCATATTACATAATGTAAATTATTGTACAGTGTATTCATTCAATTTTCAGCAAAATAATAAAAGTATGGTTCCTATCTAAAATTTATTATTATTTCTAAAAAAGCAGATGCTGATGTTGAGCATTTTTTTTCTTCCACATTGAAAGCAGGTTTTAATAGGTATCTCAAAACCTGAAGGTAATATTTTTTTTAAGTGCTGTGCAAAATAAATAAATTCCGTTTCCAGTGCACATTCCATTATAAAAATGCACCATAGGCAGTTTATGCTTCTAAAATGTAATACAGAAAATGGCTCATATTATGAAGTTCTTTAGAGCTCTGATAGAGGATTAATATTTGTGCAAAGACTTAATCCCATGAAACGTTATAACTTGATTGATACCACCTTTACCACTTCAGCTGGAAGACCATCCACAGCAGATATTAATATCTGGTATTTTAATATGGTATTTTAATTCATATACTTGAAGGTATAATTGGTAGCAAAATTTCAAATGTGTGTCTGCACGAGACTGTGCAACATTTTAACATATGGTCGTACTGGAAGAGTGATTTGTGTATTTTCATGAACAGCACTAACTGAAGAATTTATTGCTGATAAAATATTTACATAGGATTAGAAGTATTAGGACTGGTTTGTTTGCTGGTTTTTTTTTCCCCCTAACCATCTTATGTATATGGGAATGCTGCTAGACCAGCTATACCAAGACTTCTTTGTTATGTTCTTAGAAGTTAATATTGCCACCCTGTAAGCTTATCTGTATTTCTATAAGCCATCTTGTGTAGTATATGATATTAGCAGATGATGGTGGTGATATGGGACTTAAAAGCAAAGTTGAGGGCAAGAAATGAAAGATCATGACTTCCATGTGAAGAGACAGGATTTTAAATTTAGAGAGAATACTGCCCCAGATGAACAAATAATAGAAAGTAAAATCAGTATTTTTTCCTCTGTAGTTTTCCTTTTTACTTCCTCTTAAACTGAAAGTTGCCTTCAACGGGACAAAGTAATTTGGTAAATATCAGAGCACATGCAGGTGCTCTTTCAGAGCCAGCTCAATCATAGTTTAGTACTTTACAAGTATTTACGAACAAATGGTTTTTCCAAGTCTTGTACATCCTTTGACTTGTGCACTCACAATTAGTGAATGATGATTTTCAGAAAAAGTGATGAGTTGGAACTGCTTTGCATTCCCCATCTTTAATGTGACTGCGGTGAGGTCCTGAGTTTCCATTGCAATTCCGTGAGCATCTAGACCCCTTTGAAATGTCAGTTGATAGACATATCCCTGGGGAGATGTCGGAGAAAGAAGTTGATATGCTGAATTGAATATAAGAAAATGTGTCAGAGCTGGTTGTAGGTCTGTGAGTCGGCAGTGAATAGAATGTAGTTGGGATGACGGGAATGAATTAGCTGGTTGAATGAAAGCCTGTAAAGGGAGATGAAGAGAATGCAAATGACATCGTAAAGCAATGCCACACAGAGATGACTAAGCTCTGACTGAGCCAACCAGGGCGTGAAAAGCAGGGCATACCAGCAGAGGCAGAGTTCTGTGCCAGTGTAGCTGTAGTGCATCTCCTGTCAAACTAGGTACTTTGGATGCCCCTGTGCACCACTGTTTTACCAGGGACTGTTTTGCGTGGTGTGTTGCATCTGCATAGGCAGAGGTACCTAAAATTGCCCGTTTTCTCAGTGGCTCTGTGCATCATTAAAAGAACAGGTACTCTTGATACTTCCCTCAGTTCGTGACCGATTTAGGCACAAGGAGCCCAGGCAGTTGAGCCTTTAAGGAGAAAAATCATTTTGATGCATTCAGCAGTGACTTTTTCCATCTAGTTAGAGGGCATGTATCTGTCATAGAAATGGATGGATAAATGCTCATAAGTACAGAAGGCCACTTAATGGATTTTGTTTGTAAGGTACTTCTTAAAGTAAGATGGAGTAAACCGATTCCTTTAAAGCAAATAGTGTCATGATGAAACACAGCAACCTTAGCTCATTGGACAATACAAGTTTTGGGGGGCTATTAGTATGTAGAAACAGTAAGATGAGGGCTTGTTTGATCATACTTGCTTTGTCTGTTTTTATGTGACTGTATGCATTACTACCCCTGCTGTGCATTTAAAACAGTCCCTATATTTTTCTGGTAGCTATAGCTTACAGTAAATCTCACAGAATTGTGCAGTGTTACACATGTTCCACCCAGTTAAATCAGGGAATTGGATGAGTTACCCAATACTGTCACCTGATGGTAAGAAGCGATGGTATTGGAGGCTTAGAACTTGAAAAGAAGTTTATTTCTCCTTTATTATTACTGAGTCACAGTAATAAACACAGCTGACACTTGAAGCTAGTATCAGAGAAAGGCTCCTTTAGAATACAGTTAGCAGAGCACAAAGAAAATGATTTTCGTAGCGACAATCCGATAACAGGACAGACCACATCAGAGTAGGAATCTGTGAACCGAAAGTAGTCTTTCAGAAGTTTCCAGGTCTCCGATTAAGAAGTGAGAAGTAAATTATGATAATGTCAGCCTGCTTGAAACTCCTTTGAAAGGTGTCCTGGAGGTCTTCTATCGTGTGCTTCAGCAGAACCAATCTTTACCAATATGATTCTGAAAGTGGGGCAGAAATGGCTGCAGCAGAATGTGTGCTTCATGTTGGCTCCTGCCCATCCTTATTAAGATCTCATTGTGTTACAGATTCTTAGTGTTTTGTGGGGTTTTTTTTGTGTTGGTTGGTTTGGTTTGTTTTGGTTTGGTTTGTGTTTGTTTGGTTTTGCCATACTTCTTAATTCTGTCATCTTTCAGAGAACCTTTGGAATTTAAAATAGCCTGGGTGCTTAAAAACAAATTTTGCTTATCTACCAACTGGTTGTTTATAGCTGTTCACTGCTGCTTATAATAGTGAAGAATTCTGAATAGTCTCAGTGAATGTAATTTTCAGCTTATAGACTCTATACAAATTGCCAGGGGCGTTTAAAGTCTTCCCTGTTGGCATGTGAGCAAAGAATTGTTTGGTTACCCAATGGGCATGCTGAGTAAAAAGCTGTATCTTAAGTTACAGCCATTTTCAAGAAGGGGGTATAGGAGATACGCATTCTCTAAATCTTCTGATGGAAAGATTCCTCTTGGTGTTGAATAATTAAAATTAATAATGTGTAATTCATACGGTGACTTTCTGCCCCATTTGTGCCGCTCTAATGCGGAAAATGGAGCAGAGAGCAGTTATCGCAGTATTTAATTTCCAATGTTCATTTTAATTTCTGCTGCTTGGAGGTCTCAGTTTTTCACGTGAGGAATGTGGGTGAGGCTTAAAAGAAGGAGGGGGGCAGAAGAGTGGCTGCGATGCCGCTGTCATGTGCTGTTAGTTGAACGTGTGATGAGAACCAGCATTTCCCTCTTGTCACAGTCAGTTCTAGACTTTTGCTTTCTAAAGCCAGCAACTGGCAGATGTGATTGTCCCAGATAGTTAGGTGTTCCTGGTTTTTTATGTGATAGGAGGGAAAAGATCAGGAAAGATTGGTAAAAACAGGTATAAGATGTTGTAGAGAGGAAGGTCAGATGTATGGAATAGCTTCCATGTGAGTAACACGTGCTTTAAACAGCCTCTTCAGTTTGTGAATGCAAGAACTGGGCAAAGGACAGAGAGGGCGAAAACACTTCAATCATGTTACCAGTGATGCAGTAACCAGAGGACTTCAAATGAAGCAGCAGACCACAGGTTTGAAGCAAAAGGACGGGTACTTGTTGACACACTGTGATGTTATTCTATGTAACTCCTTGCAGTAGGATTTTGAGGTAAATCCCTGTGAAGTTTGAGTACGGTAATTTTGAAATGCAACTTGGCTTTCTTCAGAGTAACGTAGCAGATTTTGCAGGATCAGGCTCTTCTCTCAGGGAAGAGTGGATCCAAAAAGCAGATGTGGGTCAGCTTATAAACCAGGCATAGGAATCAGCAGTTATGTTGTGTTGTGCTTGCCATGCCATTAAAGAGGAGTGTTTGGACCTCTTCTGCTGCAGTAGAAGTTTGGATTGCATTTACAGCAATATTAAAGAGTTTCTATTCAACTTGTGTACAGTAATAAACTTTGAATAAAGGTGAAACTTCTATTCGACAAAAGGTGTCTTTTGGTACTGCCTCCTGTAGGAGCTCTTTGTACCGATCTGAGGGAGGAACACGAAGATGACTGCATCACATCTGTGCTCAGTATATTCCGAGAACTCCCCACTCTGTACAGAAGATGTAACTGGAGCAAAGAAGGGAGATGGATTCTTTATCTTAAAAATTCCATATACATGAAAGGATGTAATTGCTTATTTTATGACTGAATAGATATCTAGCAACCTTCCAGGTGCTAACGCCCGAATTAAATTTGAATGTTATGGCAGGTATATAAAAAAATAAATAATAGGTTTTAACTTTATTCTTGAAAGTTACCCAAGGATTCAATCTCTTAAGCCCTGATAGACTATAATTGGCAATTTTTAGGACACCATGCCATAGAGTGACTGTTTCAATAGTCCTTTCGAAAATCCTTGTGGAGGTGAGGCTTTTTAACCAATTTAATTATCCTCTTGCAACCTCGCAGTGTTGTGTACTAACTGTATTACAGTCAGTTTATGTATTCTCCTCGCTGATCTCTTTTCTTGCTCAGTCTGTGCAGTGATTTTTCAAAGAGATAATTCTGGCTGAGCCACAGTTGTAACTCTTGGCTCCAATGAAATACAGCATATAAGTGCATGCGGAGCCAGACTGTGGGTCTAACATCTATTAATAGTAGGAGTGAACTGAAGATCTCTAGGATAAAAGAAGAACGGGAGTAAAATTTCATGTGACAAGATAAAGATGTCATAATAAGATTATGCTTATAGGCAATCTAAACTACTTAAAAAATGATTTTAAAATTCATGACACATGCCATAATGGAGAGGGTGCTGGTGATTGAGTAAATAATTCCTTCATGAGCCATTGTGTTACAGTAACCCTAATAATGAATTCTGTTTCTCCCATGTTGAGGTCACTTCTCCCTGTCTGGAGAAAATCTTGTGACTAAATTTTCTTCATTTTTACCTCAGAATGATAATCTCAGTGTAAATAAAGAAAAAAAAAAAATCCTATTTCATCTGTAGGAGGGAATAGATGATCTAATTTCATAAGTTCTTTTGAATCAATCCCTTCATGCAGTCCTTTATATTACTTGAGTACATGATGTCATGGACCATTACATCTTAAATTCTTTTTGGAAAAAAAATCACAACCTTTGTTTAAAAGAATTATTCTTTTAGGGGATCATTCTGCTTTACATGTGCAGGGGCAAATACTCAGATGTGCTGTCACTTTCACATATGGCTGAACAGGATTTGTATGTAGTATCTGTAGGACAAGAGAACTGTAAGGAGGCCCACCCCTGAAGTAACTACTCTTGATGATTTTCAATAGCAAAGACCTCTCAGAGGAATGTGTGGAGTTTGAATATTATTTCACATCACAGTCACCTTTCTTCCATTTCGCATCTCTCTCTGTCATTTACGAGTGCCATGCAAATAATACTTTGTGAGTATTTTCTAATTAAATAAACTCTTTGCCATATGTAGCAAAGAGTTACATACTCTTTGTAATAATGTAATAGTCATGTAATATACGTTGGAATTCTAAACAGCCATTGCTGGTGGGTAATGATGTGTTTGCATATGTAGAAATATATTAAAAATTAGATACATGAAAATGTATGCCTGTATTGTTACGACTTCTTCACTGGTGTAGCATACTTGAGGATGTTACCCAGATAGAGAAGACCTCTCGTATCTGCTCAGCTCAAATAGACCATATGATTCAGAGATGAGCGGGACAAAAAAGGAGTTGAAGTGTGTTCTGCTGTTCTGCAGCTGTTGCTGCATTAATATATGAGCCAAAGGCTGATGAAAGGGGCTGTATGACTAGTAAAGTGCTGTATGTAAAGCCATTGATGGCTGGTACCATCAAATTTATAATACAGAAATTGGTAATCATATCAAACTGCAGCCCGCTGGAGGCTAAGGCTTTGAAGATTAGTTTTGGGGAGGAATGTGGAAAGCAAATACTAATTTCAAACACTGCAAAACTTCCTTGGTTGAGAAATCAGTTCGGAATCTTTATTGTCCTGTTACTCCAAATAACAACAAAAGCAAAAACCACAAAAACCCAGAAGGGTAGAGGTAGAGAGGTGGAAAAAACAGGTCTAGAAAACAGTTATTGAAGATAGAGGAGTGGTAGGAAATGCTTAGGAGGAGAAATCGTAACAAAGCTGTTTCATTACTAAACTGGGTTCAGTTTCATTTTCAGCAGAGTGAAATGTGGAGCCTCTGGTTCTCCATGGGAGTTGCAAAGGAGCAGCTCACAGAAGGAAAAGTTAATTCAGCTGAATTAAGCATTGCTTGGTGAATACAGAGAGGCAGACAGGCTGCAGGTGTAGTAGGTCAATAAATGTGGGTTCAAACAGTTGATGGCAAGTGCTGCCTTTCAGATGTGTTCTGTCAGACTATGAGCAGTGCTAGTTTAGGTAAGATTGTGACATTGAGTTGAGACTTTGTAAAATAAAACCTTTAAAGAGGTAGAAGTTAAAACTGCTCTGCTCTGCACTTTGATGCAAGCAGGAAGTTTTTCTTCACTGGTGGTTGTCACTGCGCTGCTTAGGCTTTATTTCATAAGCTGATACTGTCCTAATTTAAACTTTGACTTCCTATTACAAAGTATAAATCAGAAGATTAAAACCGTCCTGCTATAGATTTTTTTAATAGAAACTGACAGTTTAATTTGGCAGAGTTGAGCTGAAAGGATGCTTAAACCTAGTAGAGAGTGCCAGCATCAGCAGCTCCAGAGTAGTTGGAAATGAAAACAGAAACATGAATAATTAAGAGATAAGCTTGAGTTCCTAAGATATTTTGCAATTACTTCAGAAAAGTTTTCTTCTCCATTAAGTTCCAGAGTTCTGTTTTTGTAGTCAACCTGGTTTTGCTTCTAAAAAATCGTTGATATATGTTAACTTTTGTTTTACAAAGAAAGTTTGTGGGGGTGGTTTGTTTTGTTCTGGTTTTTTTCTTTTTGAATTAGAAAGTATAGTTTTGCAGGCAAAGTAATTGTTTACTAATAGGTAGTTTTACTTATTTCTTATAGTCACACTGGTGTTTCTTTCCTAAGATACAACAACACTGGGTTCCGTAAGGCCAAATGACCTGTAGATTTTAAATACAATAATAAATTCATGAGCAATTGCAACCTTGTCCACAGGACACTCTGTTGCAGCATGTGCCTTTATGTAACAACACTGAGCTGTTAAATGTCTGAGTTATTCCTTGTGCTTACAATAAACACCATTCAGCAAACTATCGCCTGATAATGGCACAGATAATACTGCTTTTTTGGTATAGATACCATCTCTGTTACTGGCTGTGCAACAGCTTCATGAGATGGAATATAGTTCAGCCTCGCATGCTGGAATCAGAGCAGCCAGTTTCTACTGCAAGGTAATTAATATGCAAAATCCCTGCTTTCCAAAGTTTCTTTTATATATTTCAGCCTAGAAGAGATTTTGCTACCAGCCACTGGTTCTGCACCTTTATTTGTGGCATGGCTTCCACTATCACTTATGAGATGGGAATAAAATAGGTTGGAATGTCCTTATCTTTTCTTTTGCCTACAGAAGTTATTAGGCGAAGCACCATCAGAAGAAGAAGTGGCTGTCATGGATACTTGAAGTTGTGGTGAAGCTGTGGAATGATCTGAACTAGGAACATGTCAGAACTAACAGGAATTTCCAAAGGGGTATTAAATAATAAAATTAAATTCTTTATTTCGCTCTATAGAAACAGGGAAAGTGTAATACTGTTTAAAAAGTAGCAGTTAAAAAAAAACCAAAGCAACCAAGCAACAACCCATAGGTGTTTTGACCACAAAGCTTGGTTTATATTCTCAAGCTTATGATGTTTTCCAAAATGCTTATAAACAAGTCCCTATGTCCTGCTGCATGTAACTTTGTGCTAGTGTTTTTTCTTTAAAAAGCAACTCATCAGAGTAAAGGTCCTCCGTGGCACTGTAGACAGTAGGAAATCTTGTTGAACCAATCCTAGCATGACTTCTTTTCTCCCAAGCTTAAAATAAATAAAATAAAATCTTGAGGTCTTGGCCTTGTGATAGCAATGTCTCTGACATGACTGGTGTAATTAAGGAAGCTGGCCTAACATGGTATTATAGTGAGGTATTATGAGGTATATAATACCAACAGGTACTATCTGTCTGTAATTATCTTGATTGTCTATGAATAAAAACCAAAATAAAGCAAAGCAAAACACAAAAAAGAAGGCTAAATATTTATTAGTATGCCAGAGCACTGTGATAGATCATTATTTTGCTGCTGAGATACTGTGAAGACCTTTTTTTATAAAGTGGAATTACTGAAGTCTAAGACCTAGTATTCGTTCTCTTCTAATGCTGCTTATATAATGCTGTAATGAAAGGAAAAGGTATAGGACTGAAGTGATTTCAGGCTTAAGATAATTAAGTAGACAAGTGTTCTTGTTCTTTTCTTTAAATGTCAGATTCAGTTCATATTATTTTAAGAACTTTAGTTAAAAAGTAATTGGTCAGGCATCACATTCACCAGGCCTTTTGGTCCATGTGTCTTAGCTTCTCAAATACTAATCCCAGATACATTTTATCGTTCTTATTAATGCAAGAAGTAGGATGGTGTCACTTTTATTTTTGCCATCAGGGAAAAGGTTGAAAAGTATGGCTCTTGCTTCTTGCGTTTTGTGACTCTTTTCAGCTTTAACTTGCAAGATGCATTGACAACTTTGCTCAGAGCTAAGGATGCCTTTCTTATAGGAATAAACTGTCAAATTAAAATTAATACCTGTCAATTAAAATCCATTCACCTTCATTTGAATTTTACAATTTTTTTTGTGTGTGTATTATTTGAAATTCATTACACACTATTTAAATGAGAGCTGTATTTTTCCCTGTCCTTTGATGTAGTAGCTCTAGGAATTTAAAGCAGGATGTCTTGTGTTTTGTTTTAACTTTTAGACTACTACCTGGAATGCTGAATTTCAGATGTCAGTATATATTTTCAGGTATATAATATGATGCCATAAAGAAAGGACAGATGGCTTTTTACGTGTGACAGAACTGTGGAGTTGAACAGACAGAGAATATGTTTGGAAGGGAATACTTTTGTTCATATAACATCTGTCTTTGGTATTCCCTGTGCTACAATGTTATTCAACAGACTGACTTCTCTTTTAACCTGATTTTCATTGTTGGTAGTTGTATAAGCCTTTCACTGAATAGTGAGGATGTTGCCCTATTTGATAGTCTAACATATGAAGAAATGTACCCCTGTACTTGTTAATTCTATTGGTATATGTGCTGCAATTAACAAGAATGTGCTAAAACCAACAATCTGCTGAAAAACAGAATATCCACGTCATGTGAAAATAAAACAGCTTCCTAGAAAATAACAGGAATTTGATGCTATTGGTAGCTCATGGTACCATGAGCACTTAGTTCTATGTAGTAGTAGATGTTTCATCTTGCATGGAGGATCTAGTCTGTAGCATGGCACATGAAATCCAAACTGAGTCCATGTTGGAAAGCTGAATGATACTGGAGTCATAGGATGGTGTATCCTGTGATTTGCTAAGATACTGTTGCTGACAGATAGACAATAATTTCTTATTCCCTGAAAGAAATTGGTTTGGGTTTGTTTTTTCATGGCATGCTTTTGGCAGAGCCAGTATTCCTCACCTCTCCATGACCGGTGTCATTTACCAAAACAGGAGAGCAATCTTTTTTCTTTTTTAAACTTTAACTTCACTGCTGTATTGGAATTGTATCTAATATGGTTGCCTCAGAAGCAGGGCTTGCTACATTATGGTCTGAGTGGTAGAGTTCAAAAATAAGATCTGCTCTTTCCTTATTACCTGCTAAACAGCTCATGTTGTTTCTTGTGAGAAAAACATCCCTCCAGTTGCTTTCTGTGCACGTGTCCCTCAGGGGTAACCCAGAAAATAAACTGCACATAAATTTGATGAAATTTTGTGAGTCTAATTAATTCATTATCCAAGAAGAATTCCTTTGTCAAGCTTGTCAGTACGGAAGCAGGACATGAGCTGGAAAACATTGATAAAACATGACAAAGAGCTCTTAGTGCATTTGATGTGTCATTCAAATGTAAACAAATGCTGCTGCATAACGCAAAAATGTATGGCAAGGAGATGGAAAAAGAGTGGAAAATGCCTTCCCCAAAACAACAACATAACCAAAAAGAGCTTGTAAACCATGCTTTCCTTTTACGCTACCAGACAGTGTTGTGCAAAACACAGCACCGGCTTTTGATTTTTCAAATAGAACACTAAATGTACAATGGGCAAAATAAACAAGCATTGAGCAAACACCGGAAACTTTCAAAAGCAACTTCTGGTTTACACCTGAAGAGATTCTAGTCACCAACTATCTCAAGCATGATTCACAATACTTTGTTAGCATGAATCTTGGGAAGCAAAGGATGTATCTGCTTATTCCGGATGACACCAAGGCAGCTGGGTGGTGCTTACTAAACCAAGTCAATGTGCTTCAGAACAGTTGAAGTGAAAGACATTTCTTCTCTTGGCATTTCTAGGAATATATCAGAAATACTAGACTGGCTCTTCTTTTAGTATCAGGCACTTCCATTTGTGCTCAAGAGAGGAAGGTGTCCCCCCCCCCTTTTGGGGGGAAAAAAGCTCAGAGTGCATAGGAACATACTCAACAAATACTTAAACCTTTTAAAGGACAAACATCATGCAAATATTGCAGTATGGAGAAATAGAATGTAACTATATATTGATTTGAGAAAAAATAAAATTAATGATATATTAGCTATAAGAGCAGAATTTCCACACTTTCTAGGGATGATCTAAAAAAAGTGAGGATTTTTTCGTAATAGCCTTTATCAGTGTGTAATAAAAATTCAGGCTTTCTGTGAACTTATTCAAGACTTCCACTTTTGATATAGCAACTCAACAGCTACCAGAATAGAACAGTGCCTGATGTCATGTGTGCTTTGTGCTGGCCTTTTCTTTAAATTTAGGAAAGCACTGCAGAAACTGCTTTACTGAGATAGATAGATATGTATATATGTATGTATATACTGGGCCAGTAATAACATATTCCCCTAAAGGAAACATTATGATTTTCTTAAGCATTTTTTTCAGGTACACTGAAAGAGAAGATGGATTGAAAAAAGCCTTAACTACCAGCCAGTGTGTATGTTTCTTTTCTCTCTCTCTCTCTCTCTCTCTCTCTCTCTCTCTCTCTTTTAATACTAAATTCTTCTGTTAGGAGACGGATACGTGGATCACCTCTCCATATCTCTCCAGTCACCCATCCTGTCTCCTATTGAAATATACGTTAAGCTCGTCTATTGTAAAATAAATCCTCAGAAATCTCTCCAAAATAGACTTACAGGTGTAATGGATTGAATTAAAATTGAGAGTGACATACTTTTTAAAAATCCTTGGTAAAAATAGTTAAGCCTGATGAAAGGTATAAATACCTTGCCTGAAGCAAAGATAACTTTTGAACTATAAATAATGTATTACATTTTAATCAGTTTTACTGCAACAGTTTTTATCTATGAAATAAGTTATCTTGGAAGCTCTTTTCAAGTAAGTTGAAAGAATAATACCATTTGCTTGAATAGAGTTTTAGCAGGGAAATCACCTTAGTCTGGAACCTGGATGAGCTTATGACGGTGTACTACTTCTCCGTGTAACAGCAACTGAAAGAAGACTTACTGAGTAGTTGCCCAAACTGGTATAGAAAGTAGAAGTTTTAATGGAAGTTTCTTTCTTGTCAAAATAGTACTGATGGACCATATTTAGTCAGAAAATTGTGGAATGCTTACTAGAGCAAAACTCCATTTTGAGCAGAGAATGACCATGGTATTAACTTACTGTTGAAGCTTGTTATTCTTGTTTCTAGCAGAATGATGATACCAGGCACAATTTAAAAATCAGTGTGCAGAGAGTTGATATTATGGCGTCTGAACTGAAAGTTTTGAGCCGTGTGTAGGTTAGTGGAGTTTCTAGGGTTCTCCTTAGACCAGCTAATAGAATTTAATGAAGGTAAAGCTATATAGCTTTACATGTAATATGTATCTTCTATGTTGTTCAAAATATACTATTTTCCCCTCCAGGGAAAAAAAAAAAAGCAACCTAAGGAGTTTAGCAGGGTGTAACTGTTAACACTGCCTATCTTCAACTAAGCTCAATTTGTATTCCAGATTGCTGATCTGAGCTAAACATAAATAAGATGGTATCTTCCTTCCTTCTAAATCAGCTTCCAGCTTTCTTAGAATTTTTCCAGACTTAAGGAGAAAGGGGGGATCCCACTCCCCTCCCCCAAAAAATCTGATAAATTCTCTGCAAAAGCAACCACCAGTGAGAAGGGGAGGAACGTCCTGTGCGGAAGCTTGTCTCTCTTCAAGTGGAAATTAGTGGGATTCATTCTTTACCATCTAGTTTCTTGTGTAATACTTCGTATTTTTAGAGCAGTGATGTTTAAATACTAACGCATCAGCAGTGTCCATGCTTCGGGTAGCTTTGCACAACTGCTTTACTTCCTTTTGAAGCATTAAATATGATTCAAAATCCCAATGTTTTAAAGTATTTTGCCGTAAGTTTTTAGTATTTTATATCAGTTGGGATTTTGGAACAAATTTGGAATGATAGAGTACAGAAGTATGTTCACTATAAATACAGTGAACTGAAATCTGGATATAGTCAATGAAAATAAATGGTTTCATTCCAATTGCATTTTCCTGGCACTGGAACCCGGTACGCTTCAGAGTCTGCAGAGCATAAATTTGACCTTTGAAGACAGAAGGCTTCTTACATTGGCACTGAGAATTTATTTTTATGTTAAATAACTTCACACGCTTTTCCACATCTGGCTGATTTGAGGGGAATGAAGTGTAAGACTGGTTGTGTACCGCTGCCTGTTAAAGCATTTCAAGAGTTTCTGCATTATTTTAATGTCTAATATAACTGTGAAAATCTTATCATTGTGATGTATATAATCAATTATTTATGTGGGAGTTCTTAGTGAAAAGTAAAAATTCCTAGTGGTCCAGAATTTAAAAGGGGGGAAAAAAATCACGTAACAGAAATATCCCTTGGGTTACGGGGTACCGGCAAAATTCTCTTATTAATAATGCAGATCAGATTTATGCAGCTAGAGTGTAACACCATGAAACGCAGCTAGTTTTTTCTTTGAGTTGTCTGTATGCCAGAGAAATTCAGGGATACCTTCTTTGCTATACAGTACTGGGACCCACAGATAAGATGGCTTTTGCTGTCTTCGCTGGGTTGTTTTTTAATTGATATTGGTGGGAAAGGGGAAGCAGGTTAACCAGGTGACACTGCTGTGGCAGTGGTTGGTGTGCATTATTCACAAGCAGATGATGTGCCTAGTGTCCTTCATGGCTGGGCTTGTGCTCACGCATGTGTCTCAGTGTTAGCTTATTTTGTAGGTATTCATCTGCACGGTCTGTCACGTGGGGTTAGGAACACTAATGTAACATATACTGATAGACTTTGAATAGATCTAGGTTGATAAAAAAATTTTTACTTTCTGACAATAAAATGAGGCAGGGATAACTGGTGATGAATTTGGGACAGGGAGTGAGGAAGGGAACATGGTTTATCTGTAACCCTGCTGTGGGTGGAGAGGTGTAGTGTTGTAGAGTGCTGCTATTTGACCCTGGTATCTCTGGCCTTTTGGGAATGGTTTTTTAGTGTTGTATTTCAGGGAAGGCTTGCTTTCATCATTTGCCTCTTTGTGCCCATCCTGCCACCCCCCAAAATCTTCATGACACTGGTGATTCTGTGAAGCTATCCCTCATTTATATTAAGAATGTTACAAAGTAGCAAATAACTGATGATAACGCTGAGGGGTACACAGTGTCACAGGCAGTGGTACTGAACATCACTTAGAGGTGCCTGTTATGTTCCTCATACTTAGTCATAGGTAAACTAGGGAGCTGTGCTCACACTTTTTTTTTCCTGGGAATGCTAGTTTAGCAGTAGTACCTTCTAGCTGTTGATCGTATATTTCTGACAGGTCATTAGTCTAAAAGAGATTCTAAAGGTATCATTGCCAAAGTGTACGTTAAACAGAGTTACTTATTTTTGAAAGTATTTTGATGTCTTGCAAAACACTTGTGAACCTTTAGATTTTTATTCCAGGCATCATCATAATACCCCCTTGTTTTCAGACTGTTAGTGCAGTGATCTGGCTTGCCATTGTCCATCTGTCAGTAACGTTTCAGTTCACATTTATTTACTTAAGTCTGTGTTTGCTAATCTCTGTTGGTTGATTTTTCAAAAACGTGCATTGCTTTGTTTTTGTAAATGAGATGACAAACCCTCTCTAGGCACTTGGGGTCTTTAAATGAGAGCGACTGGCTGTGTGACGGGCTTGAAGAGGCACAGCCTGCTTGGCTACAGAGGGAAGTGGGGAATAGAATAGGGATGTTGTGGTATTTCTTGCTTTTCAGCATACACGGTACTGTTTTGCTGCGATGCTTTTTAAAGTGGGGTTTTCCAGCCTCCCTGAGAGTGGGTGTTAGAGGGAAGAGCTAGGAATCATGTGGTCTTCAAGGAAGTTTCTCTTAGCCAGGTGTGTTTTAGTTGAATCATGTTTAACATTCCCCTAATAAAGCCCAAGACTTCTAGCTAGACAGTGTAAACAGTTAGAAAATTTGAACTTGATGGCTCTGACAAGGGTGCAGTGACAGGTAGCATGGAGTTCAGTGTCAGAAATTGTAATCATAGGTGACTGCTCTTACTCCTGAGAAAGACAATATAACGTGTAGGAGATGTGAAGGAAACCGATTCTGAGCTGGTGTAGATACATCCCCCCTGATTAAGCGGAGATGTGCTAGTTAACACCAGCTCAACGTGTCAGACTTGGTTTTGGGATTGGGATAGAGAAAGGTAGTTTCATTTCTGAATAGCAGGATAATCCAGGCTGGTGTTCCTGTCTCTCTCTCCATTATCTGAGCTTTACACCGCAGATTCCAGATCACTGGGTAGTATGCTTTTTCCTCATTTTTCACCTGAACCACTTAATTTTCTTGTCAGACACTTGATAAATGTTTATCTTCTTTCTTTTCCTAACTCTGTATTACAATTTTTACAGAGTGAGTTCACTCCAACTTACCTAGTTGGCGTCTTAGAATTATTCTGTGGTTACATACCCAGCTCACCATTTAAGTCTGTCTCATGATGAGAAACATCTTCCTGTGTAACAAGCTACCCGCGTTCTATACCAACCGCTTAGTTCTTTACTTCATAAAGCATTCTCACTTACTGAGGTGCTGTATACAAGAACAAAATTCAAATAAAAGCATATGGTAGATGTAATACATTTCAGGTTGGCCGCAGTGTATTACCATGGGTAGCAATGCAGCAGTAATTGCAGATTTTCCAGGCTTATCATTGTATTTTTCTTCTAGTGCAATCTAACTCTAAATTGGGGCTCTTATTGCAAGGTCGTTGTACAGCTTTTCAGCACATGCTATAGTGCTGCTTGATTCCCAACAAGGAGCTCAGGCCAGTAACCCCAAGTACGGAACAGCACAACTGGTATCCCTGCCAGTGCGCAGTAGTAACGCAACAGCTTGTGTTACCATCTGCTGTCTTTTATGGTATGGATTTAAACTGCCCTGTTGTTATCAGAGTGGTAGCAGGGGACTGCTTCTCTTAAGAGGGAGGAAAGGCACTTTGAAATTACAAGCCTTTGAGACAGTTATTTTCAAAAGATTGTAATGTTTGGAGTTTTCTCCCCTCTGAGAACTCTAATTAGCCTTCTCTTTGTGATCTGAAGTAATGTGGTGAAGGCTATTAAAAACCCAGGTAGAGCAACAGATAAAATAATAGGGGACCAAGTACATTTAGACTCAATTACACTGCTGTCTGTATGCAAGGTACATAGTGGAGAACTCAGACATGTGCATCTGGAAAGCAATTTAATCTTTTAACTGATATGGTCAAGTACTTGAAGGGACAACAGAAGTTGGAAACTCCTGATGCGTCAAAATAAGCTTAATGCACTGAGAGTATTACTACTATTTTCTGTATGCAAAAAATATTGCTGAAATGGCAGCAGAGAAAAAGGCTACCCTCACATCCTTATAAAAAAACCAATTGTCTGCTAATGAATAGGTTCAACTTCCTTCCTTGGTTTAATATTAAGAAAATTGGTAGTTTTCCGTAAAAAGCCCTAAACAAAAAATGGACCATGGCACATGTGAAGTTCCTTCATCATGATTTTCTTCAGCACTTTCTGCAAACGATTTTGGGACCTGAATTAAATGAGTACATATTCCTAACTCAGGAAATCTTTGCCATCACTGCAGTCTCTTAGAACAGCCCTATTCTCTGTAGAAATTTCACAGCCTGTGTCAGGCCCAAAAGGTGGGGTTCTTATTTGTAAGTCCTTAAAATACAACAGTGTATTTTTTCAGACTGTGGTGGGATTTGGTTGGTTGGTTGTTTTTTTCTTTGCTTTTCATAAAACACTCAACTGTTGGTTTTTTTTTTTAATTTGATGTGCCCTTGAAATAAAATGTAACATTTTAGGCCTTGAAATGGTTACTTTTTTCCCAGCATATATTTTAGTTTGAACTTACTGCCTCTTGTCAGTTTGCGCTAAGCTCTGAAATGACCTCCGAAGCAAATAGGTAGCTGTCTCTGAAGCAGAATACTTGGGAATAAGTTTCAACATTTTGTCTGCTCCTTGTTATTATCTGTCTTAGCAAAATGGTAGTTTTAGTAGAATTAAACGTTATGTGAAATAATTTTCAAGAAACAAGACAATATAATAAT
Source organism: Todiramphus chloris collaris (assembly GCA_025345505.1). Classification (NCBI taxonomy): domain Eukaryota; kingdom Metazoa; phylum Chordata; class Aves; order Coraciiformes; family Alcedinidae; genus Todiramphus; species Todiramphus chloris. Next base: position 3,905,296 of record JANVCC010000062.1, on the reverse strand, counting down.
GTATCTTGTACCTTCCCTTTGAGAAAGTACCTTACTGGTAGCATTTATCTGGGTACAGTTAGGGTCAAAGCATGAATTCAACAGTGGTCTCCTTTGATACTCTGGTGTACACCTACAATGACAGTGAAATAGCATCACTGTCTTCCTTACTGCTAGTTAATAGTTTTGCTGATGGGTTGGATACTGTCTCTGGATAAATAATATCTTCAGGAGACTTCAAGAAGTAGAAAATCAAACTAATGTTCTACTAAAACTTCCCAAACCCCTGACTGGCAATGTTTTAGTCTCTTATTCCAGCCTAACCCGTTACTATCATCACTTGAGATTCTTAAACAAAATAATGTTGTGTTGACCCTATTGGGAGGCTGAGTGTGAAGGGATAGGCAACATGCTTGTTAGAGTTGCTTCAGAAAATAGTATTATTATTATTCCACATTAATATAGTATTAATAGTATTCCAGAGAGGAATTTCTTTCAAGCTGTGCATTGTAGAGTAAATTAAATCACAGCTTTCTTTCTTTCATAATGCACTAGTCACACCTAGTGCCTTACTAGGGAAGCTGTACAATGGTTAGCCTGTAAGAGGAAATTATTCCACTGGTGTGTGTCTTCCTTTTTTTAATATGTTCAGTGGGACACTGCACCTCAATTAGGCAAGAAAAGCAGCGATGAATGTGGCATTTCTTAATCTGGGTGCATTAATAATAAAAACAATATGGATGTAAGCGCTGATACTTGAAAGGCTGTGAAACAAGTATGAAGGAATCTGAGTAGTAGTTCTGCTGGACTTTCTCTAATTTGTATTTTAGTGCCAACATTGTGCAAGCAGTCTAATACAGCTCCATCCCAAAACAGATACTTAGAATAGCTGTTGTTACAGAAATAATTTCACCTAGAGGAGTTCTAAATACCTACAATGCAGAGTTCACAACACAGCAAATGCTGACTCTCCTACAAAATGCTAGGTAACTTCAGTATCTATAATAAACCACATGTATTTAAAGACAATGAAAGGCAAATATTAACCTTGGCAAATGAGGTGTCAAGAAGACAGGACTTATCAGAGAATTGAAATGGTAAAATGTTCCCTTTCTTTTCTGGTATTCCAACCCTGAAGGGAGAAGGAATTCATTACAAAGTTTTGAGCTTTTGTCAACTCAGTAACTTTCTAACTAAACAAAAGAAATTGAAATCCTTAGGTAGGTTTTTCACACTAGTGTGGTTTGTCCCTTGTACAGTGATATTTCTAGCATATGGTCTACTTAAATGTTGTTTCTATTACGCGTTATCAGTGCTCTGAGAGATTTCTCATTTGTTACTTGATTTATAGGAACTTGATACTTGATTTTAGGGACTGGAAATCTTATGAGAAAAAGCTGAGAGACCTGGAGCTGTTTAGCCTGGTGAAGAGAACGCTTAGAGGACATCTTACTAATGTTTACAAATATTTGAAGGGGCCAGTCTCTTTTCAGTGGTGCCCTGTGGTAGGATGAGGGGCAGCGGTCACAAGTTGGAACACAGAAAGTTCCACCTATACATGAAGAGAAACTTCTTTACTGTGAGAGCGCCAGAGCCTGGAACCGGCTGCCTGGAGAAGTTGTGGAGCCTCCTTCTCTGGGGACTTTCAAAACCCACCTGGATTTGTTCCTGTGTGGCCTGCCTTGGGTGACCCTGCTCTGGCAGGGGGGTTGGACTTGATGATCATCTCCAGAGGTCCCTTCCACCCTCTACCATGCTATGATTTCTAATATTTAGGATAATGGATAGTCTAATTGCTACTGAACAAACTTCTTTGAATGATTGTGAGATAGCACTACTAGTTTTATAATGGCATAAAACAGACAGAAAATATTCATATTTTCTCTTGTTACTGGCTTTATCTCTTGAAATATAAGCCACACTTTCTTAGCTTTATCTGCTACTAAAAACCTTATGCTGTTAGTTATACTAGAAATTGAAGGCTGTAAAATCCTGTGTCAAACAACTTCATAGAGAAAAGGCCTTTGGTTGTAAAAAAAAAAAAGTCAATGAATATTTGATTTCATTTGCAGTCAGTTCAGGTGCCTGTATAATTCTCATGGAGTTCCATTTATTCTAAAGGAAGGGCTTTTTCACAGTTTATGGCAAGGACTTTATGGATAATTAATTGTAATGGATACCGTAAAGCTGAAAGCACTTTATTTGTGCTGTCATGTGCATTTGGGATAGTATTGAAACAGGTTTTCTTTTTATACATTATGTAGGGAATTAGATGATGGCTCACTTGCATGTAAATGAGAACAGTTACTGCATTCACTGTAGCAAGAGATTTCCCACCATAAAGCCACTAGTATTTAATTGTGCAGATGGACTATGAAAATGCTTAATCCAAACACTTAATGACATAATTGTTGAAATGAAGCATGCGGCCAATAGCAAAACCAGGTTTTTAAATTGATGTTTAGACTCGAATTCTCTAAACAAAAGCTTTGAGCTGCAGCAGTGAGACGCAACCCTTTTTGTAAGGGTTATATTTTTGAAGTAGACAATGTAGTATCTTTTAAAATTGGTCAAAGATGTTATGTAATTTCATGTATTGGGTACGGGGAAAACCAGTGTGTGATTCAGAGGCGACTAGTTCATTAAGGCAAATTTTTGTAACATTTAGAGTGATAGCTGAGTGAATGTTTGGTGGAAAGACTAATGAGACATTAAATTCTTAAGAGAGTTTCTTCCCTTGTTACTGCTCAAATGAACAAACAATCCAAACAACTGTTGGGACATAATACAAGTTTCATGAATTTGCAAATAGAACAGGTAACGTGCAAGTAGCTGCAGTTATGGGCCAGTTATCTTTTGTTACCAGTTTAACAGGTGTTTTCTTGAACCACAGAGAAAGGAAAAAGAACTAGGAAAGGGTCTTTATTTAGACAGAAGTCTGATGTCCATGTAGCTCTTTCAAACTTTTAATTAATCCACAGACTTTTTTTGTCATACAGACCAGGACATTTTAAGGTAAAATTAGTTTGTGAGAAGAATCTCTCAATTTTTTGCTTACGGCTGGAGTGAAACCTTTATATCAGTTAAACAGAATAACTGTAAGTAGTGAGGCTCAAGACTTCTGCACTAGGGGCCACGTTTTTAACAGAGATTGTTGTGTGAATACCTTTATTGTCTCACTGATGACAGCCTTTGACACTCAGAGGCCTGTGACCTCTCTGTAATAAAATTGCTTACAGATGTAAGTAACATAATTAACATGGTTTTTAATATTTTTTTTGTTGTACGTCAGTGCAGTTTCTCAGCTGGAAGGAGCCTGGTGAACTGAGCGCTGTGGGAGTAAGGACATGTCTGGATCATCTGCAGTCTGACTGCCTGCAACTTCACTTAAAATAGTCTGGGAACCCTAATGAACCTTCGGACCACAGACCTAGCAAAGGTTATCCTGTCATTTCTTCTACGTTGGCCACTGGCTTAGTTTTTTTTACAATACCTTTCTTTTGTGTTTGGATAATCCTGCTCTGCCACAGCCTATTCAGCTGTCTTAATTTTTCCTTAATATATATAAACTCAAGTCAAGCAGCTAGCTCTTAAAGATGATGCTGCACTGATTTTTCCTTTTTTTTTTTTTTTCCGTCCAGACTCTTTCTAGTGTCAAACATTTCATTTTCCAGAAGTTCTTTGAAATTACTTCAATTAAGGATTAGTAATTACCATTTTATTTTAGTAATACTACAAGTAGTAATAAAAAATACTATTCCTAAAGCCAAGGACTGTCTTTATTAGGAACTGAGCATTATTTGATTGGGTTATCCTGTACATCAGTGTTGTGTGGTAAAATTTTCAAGTGCAGAACCCATGAAGTAATTTATTCACTCAACTTATTAGTTGAGTAGGATTTACCCCGAGTGGACAGCCATAATGTTTTAGACTACAAGTGTATTCCAGAGAAACTGCTTCCACAGTTCAGTGCTAATTTCAAGATACTAGTTTTTTTGCTTTGCCATATCCTGCTTGTATAATCTCTTGAAAATCATTTTCTCTCTTGACACCTTCCACTGTCTGTAATACATTGTTGTCCAACAGGAGTTTTGGAGTGTAACGATGCCAAAGATAACTGGTTACTCAGCTGCTGTAGTAATAGAAACTATGTATGTAACTAAGATTACTTCTTTCTATTCCAGTAATTATTTTGAACAGCTTTCTTAGATTAGCTTCCCAAACTAAGCATGTGATAGATCACATCATACTTCTGTAGATGGAAAGCTATTTCAGTTTCAGGTTCTTGTAACCCAGAACAGCAGCTGTCTGGCAGTTTGAGGAGCTAGTGCCTCAAGATTTCATTGCAGTGCAAGTGTGATTGTGGCATTCCATTAATATTTGTTTGTGATAGATTAATCAACACAGCAAAGCTTGAATCAAATGCTGCAAAAATGTAATCTGTGAGCACATCGAAGGAACTGAATAATTTAGTCTGCCCAAAAGCCAAGGAAATACTAGATACCTATTTTAACAATAATGACTGTTTTATTTCACCGCGGAAAAGACAAGAAAAATGTCATTCAAGTGTATCTTGTTGTTATTACTTCTTCTAAAAGTAACTTAAACTGGTCATTAAAAGTTATCATCTTGTAATTATTTTAAGTGTAAAGAAGAAATTGCTTCAAGTCAATCAGTCATTATTAAATGTCAGTGCCTGGTAAAATTATTTGTATTTTTATCATCACTAAGTGCTTTATTTTGACTATATATTTAAAATCAGAAATAATCTCACAAGTATTTTATTAGCACACTGCAAATTTGTAACAATACAACACAGATTTTATTTCTGGAGAATGCAACTTGTTGAGTGATTTATAGGGCTAACATCACTGAGCTCAGCAAATGCATTATGTGCTGCAGCGTCCTTTTGAGAAGCAGATAACACTTTATGTTATCAAATAGTTACAAAGCTTGCAATCATAAACCAATCTAATGCTGTTAGCTAATCAGAGCCATTCTTCCATGGATAATATTTTCAGATAATGTTTCAGTAAATTGCATGTTTTATTGCTTTTGTAGCACAGTAACCATTCCTTCCCCTGATTCACAAATATGAACAAGTCCCTTAAGAATATGTAAATCTTTGAAGTGAGAAGATACTGCCCTCTTCCACGATGTAAATTAATTTAAAAATTCAGTTTCATTGTTAATGAATTGACTAAAAAGGGAAACTCTTAAATTAGGAAAAAAAATTATGATCAAGGTCAAAATCAGTACTCAAAGCTGTAGGCAATCCTAAAGACTTAAGACTTGCACTGGCACTTCTGCTGTTGCCAGTTTCTGTTTTGTTTTTTTCTGCAGTCTTCTCCGGTGGCTTACACTGGCTTTCACTTTTTTCAGCTTCTAGAAAGCTTAATGAACACAGCAGACGGTCAAATGAAGGACAGTGAGATGAAAGTGTACTACATAATTTAGCCCGTTTTCTTTCTTATGGAAATAAAGGTAGGAGCTAAAAGGGACTTGGTAATCCTGGGACATCATCCTACCCGCTGACAAAATCAACCAGTTGTATCTAGGTGGAGGGGTTGCATTGCTCAATCCTGGAAAGGAATGTGAAAATTATGTGTTCAATAAACAGCCCCGCTTAAATGCCTTCCTACCAGGCTCTTGCAGTGTCTTAAAAAAATTAATGGTGTTCCTGTGTTTATTCTGAAAGTTATTAAATAGTAATTCTAAATTATTAGTGCAATTGTGCCCATATTAAAAAGTAATTTTATTGAGATTTGATAAGAAAATCAGCTTTATTAAGGCTTTGTGAATAATTGCCCCAAGTGATTTATCTCACTTGAATAGTACAGTAGGACACATCTGCAACGTGTATTCTCATTATTAAAGACTCTTAGTACAAATATTTAAATATCTAATAATTGGAGACTTGACATTTATTAGAATGTAGGTTTGGGGAGGACTTAAAAATGCTTTTAATATTAACTTGACAGCATAAAAAAAATAGTCATTAATTCCATTATTGTAATGCCTTAAAGGAAAATTACAAAGAGATGCAACTTGGTTTCGTACTTTTCTTTCACCTTCTTCTGAGTGTGAACTAAATTGTTCGTTTAAAGCTTAGCATTTGCTCAAGTATTTTGAATGAAAAAGGATATGGAATTTTAATATGTTTATTTCCCTCACCAGTTCAGGAAAACCACATATAACTTCATTTAGACCATGAATATTTACAAAACTTACTATTGTATTTAGAAAACAGAGTAATAGGTAGAAAGGCAAGCAGATTTTTTTTGATCTGGAAAAACTCTTAGCGGACTCGTAGAAGCTGATGTTCAGGAGAAAATCTTTCTGCTTGTTCTTCTGTTTTTCTGCTCCCAGATAGGGAGCACAAACTGTCTTTATTTACTGCAGTCAGCACCTAGTCAGTGACCTACCGATAGGATGCTTTTGGCAAAATACCGATTAATTTTCTTTCAGAGAAGGAACAATTGATAATTTTATTAAAGAATTTTACTGAGGTAGTTTATGTTTTAAAATACTACTTTGGGACTTAGGAATTTTGTACAGGCTCCAGGACTGGAGGCTTTTAGGTCCTCTCTAAATATTATTTTTGAATAATTTTTGAGTGAGGTGGTTCAGGGCTTCCCCGTGGTGAAGGCAAGGTGTCTGTTTTGTGGGATCACAGAAATGAGTTACCCAAAAGCTTGAGCAGAATCAGTGAGAGTTTGGGTGTCTTGAGTGAAACTCTGAGAGGGGTGAGTGATATTTGAGTCTGGGAGTCCAGGAGGGTTTTGAGATGTGAATTCTTGAGCTGTAAGCTTTTGCATGATCTCTCCTTCAGTGACCATATCAGGAGTTGCGGAAAACAGAATAAAGAAAAGATGACAACCATGCCTATGTTGCTTATGCTTGAACCCTGACTATTATTGATTAAAGAGACTTTTGCTTGGTTACCTGAGGTACTGCAGCAGTTACTTACTTTCCAGTTGTCACATATCTGTGCAGTTTAATAACTCACCATTGCTCATAGGCTAGTCCCAAACTGGAAACAGATAAAACCACATCAGGGTTATTCATGCTATTCTTTCCCCATTTAACTGTAAAGCTGGAGTTCTCTTAGCCTGCTGCTCTTCAGAAGAGTACATATTGACAAATGACAGTCTTTTAATGCTTTCTGACAATAACAGTGCTTTTTGCCAATTTCTGCTGCCAATAATAATGACTGTCTGTTAAAGCAAACAACTAATGAGTGTCTCCAAATGACCTTTTAGCAGCTACTGTCAACATTAACTACTCTACAGCATTTTCACCTTCCTATGGAATTGCCATGTTTAATTTTGAGTGTATAAAGGTAACTGACATAACTGACAATAGTATATATGGCAGTTGGAATGGCATTGCTTCAGCTGATCTAGTGCTGCTTCTCTTCAGTTGTAGGAGAGAAAAAGGAAAAAATTGTAGCTGAACCACAGACTTCTTGCAGGGCCGGTTAACCCTTTGTAGAACACAACTCATTGTAATGTAAGTACTGCTTCTTTATCACATTAGTTTTCTTTCCTGTGTACGTTGTGACCGCACTTCATTCCCAAGAAGCAATATGTAGCTTCCAGCTCAAGCTGAAAATGTGGTGCAAACATTTGAAGGTAAACAATAAGCTGCCTTGGATTTGGCAGAAAACAAACACCTTATCCTATTGTTCAGAGATTCTGCTCTCTTGAGGCTAAAGTCAAAAGTGCATGCTTCCTAGTATACATATATAATTAAAACTTTACATATGGGGAAAAAGTGTGGTCAGATTATTAACGACCAAATGAAATGCAGGCAATGGGAGCGTTGCAAAATAGGGTGCTCTATATATATAGCAGTGTCTGTGTATGTGTGCGTGTGTGTGTATAGCTATGTATATAGCAGTGGGAATTAGAAAATACATTTCACTGCTCAAGTATAAATACTTGCATATAAATAATTCTCGTTAACATGTTTTATGATTTGGGGCTAACAATTTAATCGTAACGTATATTACAGCTCTTACACGTGTTCAGTAACATTCTGTTGGCAATATATAGTATATAATTCATTTTGTCATTCATTTGGTGTTATTCCCTTTAGTAAAATTGTACATGAAATGTAAAGAGTTCTTCAGTTGTCTGCCTGGTAAAAATAACACTAATATCTGTACTGATTTGAAGACCATAATTTCATCCAAATATTGATTATTAACAGTTATGAAGTTACCTGGAAAGGTCTATAGTCTTGAATTCAGAGGCTTATAAGCTTGAATTCAGTTTTACATGACTGAACACTACATGAGTGTTGAAAGTTTGAGTGGAATGTGAAAAAGCCTTTTCTACATTTGCATATTGTAGCATGGGACAAACATCAGCTCTTGAAAAGGGGTTTTTTTTTTTCACAAAGTCAAGAAATTATTATTCTTTTCATCTGGGGGAGGACAATACATCTGTGCCAGTGGTTGGAGACAGTTGAGTGTACAGGGACAGAACCAGGATTCAGGGAGCACCAGTTTTCCAGCAGCATGCAAGACACAGGTTAGCATCCTGGCTTTTTATGCTGTTAGCTTCATAACCTAGCTGCACTGGATGGCATTCACTAGTTGCCCAATATGTAACAGACCCAAGCTGTTATCCTGTGTAGGGAATAGAACAGTAGAACTGAAGTCTTAAAGTGCGGCTTGGCTTGTGGAAATGGTTCAAACGCTTCTCCTGTAGTAATGGAAGGCACCCATTTGGCGTGAAAATCTTGTTCTCAAACACCAAAATTTGATGGCATTTTAAGCAATTAAAATCCAATTTTTTTTAATGGTAAATTTTAGGTTGGTCTTACTATTAGACCAATATAAATTAAAGAATTTCTCCCCAGTTCTCCCCAGTCCCTGAACAGGAAACAGAAAACTTTTTATATGATTTCTCTCTGCAACACAAAAAGAAAATTCTGGAATAAAATGGCTTTTAGTGTTGTGGTGCACAATATAAGAAATCAAACTGTAAATTAATTATGCTCTGTGGACTACATTATTACGAGGCTGAGATAAGCTTTGACCTTTGATGCATTCATTTGCATAATACAGTGTAGAATGCATGTATTTCTCATCGTCAACATGTGGTTCTACTGATAATAAAATGGGCTTACTTGAAGTAATTTATTGTGTGAGTTTTAATTGTAGACATATTCTTGACATTATTTGTTAGACTGAAGTAGCACTAAGTACAATCTGTCTCTTAATACCCATTGGCTTTTGACACATGAAAGACAATTAAGAGTAGAATTGGATATTGAGAGCTCTAGATGTTGATCATAATATGTCCATAAACTCATTGTGTTAAACAATGTGTCACACAGTTGGGTTTTTTTCTGTTGGAAGAGGCCAGAATGAGCTAATTGCTAAAAGCAAAGCCTGCCAAACCCCTCAAAAACCTGAATATTGACCTTTTTGGCTGGTTATACTGAATTATGAATTCAGAGTTGTAATTTTCTAAAGATCAGGAGATTAAAAATGGTGAGTAGTGTCTATGGGGTTTTTTAGTTAGTCTCAGAAATACTACCTTAGACAATACTTCCTTTTTCTGCCTCGGTATTTAAGTGCCTAGTTATTCAAATGCTTAAATAGAGGAATTCCTGCAGAATAAAAGGTTAACATTAATTTTTAGTGTAAAGTACTGTTTCTTCTCCAAATCCAGCGAGAGGCATAGTTATACTTGCAGGGTGTAGCCTACTTATTACCTACATGTTACCTACCTTAACAGAGGTGAGGTACACGATGAAATTTTTATTGAATATATGTAGGCAGAATTAAAACAGTTAAGAAATATTGTTTATTAGTGGGATAGTTTAAATACAAAAAGTAAAATGGAATGCTAGACTGGCTTCTTTGCAAATTACTGCAATGGACAGATGGTTTTTCATTATCTGTTGTAGAGAAATACAAGGCTTGCAACAGTATGTTTTGTACTGATGCTTATTCATCTGTGAGGGAGTAATTTTCAGGCTGCTTGTCCAGAAAACATTCTAAATCTTCCTTTGCATCTGCAGAACATCTGCTTAAACTAGGATTGTCAATGTCAATATTTTATTGCTTGTAAGCTACAGGCTGTCTTTATGTCTTCCCAAAGCCAAAGAAATGAGTATAAAATAGGATTTCAGGGCTGGGATCCAGGGTTTACTGTCTAGATGCATTCTTCACTTCGTATGCAGTTTAAAATCTTACTCAATACCCATTCTACTCCTGGTAACATATGGTCTCAACAATTAGCACAGAAAAAAATAGTTTCTCTTTGCAACAGTTTACAAATGGTGGGAAAAAGATGCGTTTAGTTTAGATATTTATGCAACCAATATGTTTGATGGCAAGAAAAATTGTAAACAATAAAGGCCACGTTATAAATATCTTAGTAGGACGCATGCCTCAGTTAATTACTCTAAAGAGGGAGGAAGAGGATTTCACAGATAGATTTAAAATTTTCAAACATATAAATTACAGTCTCTATTTTAAAGCCTTAGTACTGAAGTTACAGTAGATAGCCAGGTACATTTTTTAGCTCCTTTGGGTACTCAATATTTCCTTAATTCTCTGTGTGCCAATATTATTATTGTTTTCCTCCAATTATCCCACCTATTGGTGTTGACTTCTGTTCTGGATGCGGTATTCTGATGTATTTTGGAGATGTAAGCCAATGTAATAAGTTTTGAGAGCACATATGAAATAGTAGCTGAGGGGTGTCTGTAACATGATAGGTTTCAGTGAACTAAGAGTACCAGCTAGTTTTTATGGCCTTTCTTTTTGTTTCATGCCTCTTGAGTCTATTGCTTCTAGAGGTGAGAATCCTAGCCATCAGATATGGGATCGATGTTTGAGGCAGTGGTAATGGCCCAATTTAATACCAAAGTTTCTTAAAAAATTGTAGAGACCAGTTTGAGAAAGGCATCCACTGGTGGAGCTAATGCTTATAGTATTTACACAGGCTGTAGAAAGCTCAGGATAAGTCTTTCTGATTCAAGACACGATTGTCTCATGTATGAGGTTACCAGTCACATTTAACTTGGGTTATTTCATCCTGTCGATTCTGCTGTGAGGCATACTGAAGATCATTAGAAATGTTGCTTTTTCACTATTCACTATGTTACTTAGAAATGAAAAAGCAGAGAAGTACTAAAATAGCTACTTTAGTCAGTGCTTCTTTCATGTGACTAGTGTACTCTAGGCTGTACATGCCAAGTGCAAGGCCACAAACAAAAGGGAGTGTTTCTGGATTTGTATTTTGAGTTGACATCCTGAAAAAAGCCCTGAATACACTTTGAGAGATACTCTGTTTTGTTTATTCTGGCCTTGATCCACTTAAAAAGAATCTAGTTCAAGAATATATTTATTCCATTCCTTTTCAAAGAAAAACTTCATTTTTCACCAATGATACTTCGTAAGTGAGTTTCTAGCAAGGCTTGATGCTATGACAGCTAGTAAGAGCTTCTTGAACCCACTTCATGTCAGACCCAGTGTTGCTCTTTGGTTAGAGGGGTGACTTTTCATTTGGGAGTGTGAAAAAAGATTACTTCCCTTTTTCAGTTACAGATATTGTGTACATTTTAGAAACTGATGCACAGTTAGTATCTTTATTATCTTTACTCTTGAAGATCATGGAATGGTTTATTGCCTTCATCCCAGGATCATCATACAGTTGGATTTATTGAATGTCAAGAACAGTACTAGTATAGTTGGATAAATTGACAGGAATCTGTATTGCACTTCATTTTTTTACATGTGTTAATTTAGATGTGGTATCTATCTCTGAGGTAAGATTGAGGATACTGTGAAGAAAAGGGGAAAAGAAACCAACACTTCATTTGCATCTTTCCTACTTTCCAGTTCCTAAATTTGTAGTAATACTGCCTAAAATGAGCAGGAAAAATAATGGGAAATCACAAGAACGAGAGAAACAGCCAATTTGCTGACAGTTTAGGATTCATAACTCTGGATACTATTTTAAAAATTATAAATGATAACTGTTGATGATTCTGTAAGCTGGATCAGATAATGGTGTTTTAATTTTGGGAAGGCTTGACCTAATTCCATCTTCACCTGTGTGTTTCAATGGATGGTGAGAAAAAACAGTCACTATTCTGATCTGAGCTTTTCTACCTATTGATTCTGACTGTTTTGGTTCAGCATGGGCTTGCAATTTCCTGTGAACTTTTTCTCCTGTGGCAAGGGTTTAATTATTTACATCTTCCCTTTACAAAGAACATGGCCTTCCACATCGCAGTTTGATCAAGGATCAGCTTGTAAGCATGTGGAATGAAATCATTCAACCCTGCATACTTTGCATCTTAGCACAAAACAACCTTTTTCTAGGGAATATTTTTTAAGTTTTCAAATAGAAGAAACAATAGCACAAAGTAGATGAATGAATGTTCTAGTTTATTACTTCACTGAAAACAGCCATTAGGTTTTATTTTCACAGGACAGAGTTTTAGAAAAGATTGTCTTTTTACACACAAAATGATACCCATTTATAGTAGTTGAAATAATTTAATGTGTTATGCTTAGTATGTACCTCTGGTATCATTATAAAAACAAGTATTAAAATGGATAGAAATTAACATTTTGTGCTATTTGAAAAAAGCACCATGATTATAGTATTTTGCTTGTTCACTTAACTGCAGTATGACCAGGGATGTAGAATTTCAGCATTTAATCAGTATTTTCGTAGAGGAAATTTCACTCATGAGCTATTTGAGCGTATACGCTTTTTGTTTGTTTGTTTATAGTCATCAGTATGTAAATATTTTCTGGTGTTAATTGTGGTATTAATGGGACAATGAACAAGTTAGGATAGGGTTATTAGTAAAGTGAATACACTATCTAGTATTTTACCAACCATTTTTAAAAGCCTTCCAAAATCTGTGGTTATCTTGAATCAGCCATGCTCTGGGGACAAGCCTGTCAGCTACATGTCACTGAAGTGTTCCCTAAACACTTTAGCTGCCACTTCTTTACACAAACCAGAAATTGACTGGTACAGGTTAATGGCACAGAAGCAGTATGTGCTAAAACCACCCTATGTTACCCCAGATTTTAGCATAGCTCTGTTTGAACTTGAAGGAGCAACATGACATCCATCCCTACTGCACTTCTGGCTATCCCCTCCAGCCTTCCGACTGGCTAGTAGCAGCTTGGATCTGATTCATGCCAACATTACTTGTGACTTGATTTGCACTGTTAGCAGTAGAATTTTGATGCTAATTTGCACATTCTGTAGGAGTTACACTAATATTTTGTAATCGGTTCCAAACAATCATGAACAAAGAGACCCGAGGAGCAGAGATGATACTGCAGCTAACAGTTGTATATTGATCCTTGGGTTTAGATTCATATTATTCTTTCTTGTACTGCTGCAGTAAGGGTGACATTCTGTACATAGATCCGCAAAGCATTTTGATCAGTGTAAATGCTACACAGGCTAATATGCACCAGTATTTCTACAAAGATTAAGTTTTATAGACTCAAATCACCATTTGTTTCTAAAATTTTTATGTGATATTACTTTTGTTATGGTTTGGCTGTGCATTCTGTAGGAGGACAGTAGGCTGGAATTTCAGTAGGCAAAAGAATGAACTGACTGCTTTCATTAGTTGTTTAAGGAAAAAAAAAAGAAAAAAAAAATCTTGACGAATGGCAACTTTTTGTAAAATGAAAATTTAGCTTTTATTCTCTGATCAGAGGCAGTATCAAGTACTTTATTCCTTCTGTTGGATGTGTGAAAGTTCCTTAGAAAGCTATTTCTATCTATGGATTACAGCTTGAGGAGATTAAATTTGAAGTTGCCATATGTGATTTAATATTGCTTTAAGTGTTGTGATCCTCAGGAAAGTATGTTGCAGAACTCATCATAAGCTGAACGTTAGAGAGACTTCCTAAATGAAGGTGGTAGTTACCCAGCAATTTCCTTCTGTGTTAATTGGAATAAACAGCTCATCAAGCCAACCTGAAATGTTAAGGTAATGACATTGCTCCGTATGGATGTTTTCGCAGCATGATGTGTATAGCCTTGTGGTTATTAGTACAGCGGATAACTGAGTTTTCTTGACACTTACTCCAGCTATTTGCTCTGCTGGAATTTTACAGATACATATTAATGCCAAGCACTATACCACCATGAGAACGTCCTTGACAAATTAGCCTGCTGAGTCTGCATGTAAAAAGTGTATCATCTGATTTTTTGTCTTAGTTTTGTCATCCTAAATTTTGTGTTATTTGCACCAGGTTGTTCTGGAACATAAGGATCTTAAGAAATGAAAATTGATAAGTGTTTGGTTTTTTTTTAATAACATAACTTCTTATCTCTCTTTTGTGAATTCAGTTGTGAATATCATAGTCCAGTTTTTGTGAGAGTAGATTTATGTGTTCTGTCCCCCCTTCAAGCTAGCATAAGACTTGGCTTGTTAAAACAAATCTTGTTTATTTGGAGAAAATAGTACAGTGAGATTGCTCCTCTTCTGGACAAATGCAGATGTTAACTGCTGTTTAGAGCTTTCTCTCACATGGGTATGTAAGTTTTAGGTACATAGAGGATTTGACTTTTGATGGGATATGTACCAAGTACATACAAGTGGCCAAGAAGCCTCAAAAATACTTCAGGACCTTAATAACATGATAGCAGTTACTTAATAAAAGAATTATCTCTAGGAGATGGTGATTACTTTTAAGAAGAGTAATTGTACACGAGTCAAATGAATAGATGTTAAAAGCAACTAGGGATCTTGGGTACTTCAATTTCTAGTGTTGCATTTGTTACCTGAAAATCAGTACGGCTCAAGTTACTGCTTCCATGTAAGTAGCCTTGTTTTCTAAGCATTTGGACATGTTTATATTTGGTTTTTATTTGATTTAACACCAAAATCCATCTCCAGTGTTGAACAACGTCAGAATGTAGGATTTTCAGGCTTCTCCATAGTTCAGAGCAAAAGTATTTAACCTTGGTGCTTTATGGCACGTGCATGATACAGAATCCATTTAAGTTAAAATAATACAAGACATTTAAAAGCCTAACACAGTGAAACACAAGGTTTCTTGTTCTTAACACATAATAAAAATTTAGTCATTACATTAGAAAAGGGGCAAGCCTGAGGCAGAATTTATTTTGAAGTAGCTTTGTGGCTCTACAAATCTTCTTAATTCAGCTGTTGTTCCTAGAAAAAAGGAGCCTTTGTTGTTTTTCTGTAGTATCTGTTAACAATAGGACAAATTACTCATTCTGTAAGAATAGTTCCTAGTTTTTCCATTATACAAACAATAGTTTTTGGTTTCATTTCTAAAATATAAATGTGGATACTTGAAGACACAATACAGAGAATAGAAGAGGCGGGGAAGTGCCATTCCAGCAGCAGATGTCTTGGGTACAAAACTCCTTGAGGAATTTTTTGTTTGGTAAACATATAAATGGTGTATATAGTAGTGCAGGGTCAGGGCAGGCAGAGCCATCTTTTATCTGTACACATGATGGAATCTATGCTGTGTCTGACAGAGCAGTGGGCACAGTAAACCTTGTCAGGGATTTACTGATATAAAGAGAATACAATTCAATCCAACTGCTGAACTTTTTATAATGCTGTGGGACCTGGAGAAAAAGCTAGTACTGATGGGTTTGAAACTAGTAGTCATAGAAATAATGGAAGTTGGGGTTGTGTTCATTTATGAAGATTGTAGAGGAAAGAATGTCTCATAAGTCTCAGTTTTAATCAATACCTGTTTCTATTAGTCAACTTAGTTGTGAAGAGGAACATCACCATGTCCTCACACAATCGCTGGATTCTGGATTAACTCTGCACAATTAAAAACTGCCAGTTCAGCCTCTCTGAGAGCTTTGTTTTTTTAGCTTGTGTTTATAGTGTCCGTGTTTCTGAGTCTGAGAAGTAACTGGGTTTATGCAGCTCCACATCTCAAATCAGGGAGTATGACAGAGTTTGTTTTTGCTTTTGTTTGGCTAGTTAAAAAGAATGATTAAAAATGAATGATCCCAAAGGCAGATTTTATAGCCTTTCCTTTTGCATTTTTAATGTTAATTGACCAGTTTCAGTATGAATGAAAAGTTACTCCTAAATAAACACAAGGTCACATTTTCTGCAAGGAAAAAGTTTCTCATCTAGTCTTTCTTACTGCTGTGGGGAAAAGAGTAAGTCAAGCTTTCTACATGCTTATCCTCCCCAGTCAGTATCAGGGGATAAAGCTTTATCCTTTCAAGTGCCTCCTTTTGCTTCTCTGTTAGTGATCATCTTTAATTACGTTCTCCTCTGTGCTCCTGTAAACTGGCTCCCTCCTGGTACTGTGTATCAGAAAGGTCTTGTCTGCTCTTCCTGAGGACTTTGGTGGCTTAGCTCTATTTTAATTATCATTAAAATTTAGATTTCCTCTCCAGTGGACCAGCCTTTATCATCCGCTTATTAATTGTTGAAAAAAGCCATGTTGTCTACAACCATGATCTTTCTAAATGCCTGCAAACTGATTTAATTAACTTCTTTCAAATCCTTTCCAGTGTCTCTCCTCTGGTGGTGTATCCAAAAGAAGCCATCCTAGTGCTCAGGTGGCTTAGATTTTGAGACTGCATCCCACCACTGTTGTTTCCTTATGCTTTTTAATGCTTATTTATTTATTGGCTTTAATTTCAAGTCACAAATTCTGCAGTGCGGACAATGTTGGGTTTTTTCCTGTGGATTTTTACAACACAAAGTACAGTCAGATACTGGTGCTAGACTAAAACAATTCCCACAGTAAAACAAAACAGATAAACCAAAGAACTCCCCTTCAGACTGTGTTAGGAGGATTATTAGAGGTATAGCTGCAGCAGTACTGGAGACCTACTTGTAAGATTTGTATGTTGGTGAAAATTTCATTCCCTTCAGCCCAAACACTGTATGTTAAAGAACTACTTTTGCTCATGTCCTGCTATTTAATTATGCCAGAATTATTTCAGAACAGTTTCTAAGACAAAGAGAAAATTCTTAATGCAGTGTCATAAAGCAGTTAATCCTTTTATTTTTTTTTTAATACCACACTGTGATATAATTTGGGAATCTAAAGTCTCAGCCAGACCTCACCATAAGTGAATATATGTCTTTCCATGCAGTATGCAAAACACTTTACATCCACAGGCTTCTCGCAGGGGGTGGAATTCTTGCTGACATCCAAGGGCTCTTGGTGTTCCTGAGAGTCGTGCACTTGCTCTGCATTTGTACTGCTGCCTGTTTCTCCTTGTTTCCAAACTTACGGGTTGTGATTTACTACTCAAGATATTTCTGATTGTGCTTTGAGTTTGATGATTGAACACAGTAACGTTTGGTATGTTAGATGAGATTTAGAAAATGAAAGCATGTTGTTAGGATGTAATTCATTCCATGTAAATTCTGGTTAAGGTTAATGTGATACAAGCTCCACTGCTATCCTTTCTAAGTCATGAGGTGTACGGTAAAAAGTATTTTTAAAAAGCTTAATCTGATCCTGGTTGTTGGGTCTTTGGGGAAAACAAATAACAGGGGATTAAAAGAAAAAGGAAAGTCTGTAATGAAGGATTAAGTGACTGTTCCTGATGAAAGAGGAGCAACTAAGTGTGTCTTTTTGATTGAAAGACAGAAGAGGCTTTAATGTAACTTTATTTATTGGGACCTAAAATGTCAGCATAGTACTCAAGTTTAACATAAAACTTGAGTGTGATTGGAAAGTGATAATATTCAGGTAAAAAGAAAAAGTAAAAATGGTGTTGCATTGGTTCTATTTCTTGTCCCCATTACAGCTTGCTTTTAGCTTGGTAATTGCAAGAGAAATGGGACTTTCTCCATCTCGGGCTAAATGCAGTGTAGGCAAGCAAGCTTCCTGGTCTTCTGAAGTATCTGAACTTTTCTACATGCCTGTGTTGGCAATCAGCTAGTGCCTGCAGAGAGAGATTTCTTAAAACTCTCAGCAAGACAACATTAAAAAACCCAACAAACTTCTGTGCAATGCAAAATATTAAATAGTTCTAAATTGCAAGAATGACTGAGTAGATAGTGAGGCAGGAACCTGCACATCAAAGTATTCAGACAAGTTTAAAATATTTGCTATTCCAATGTGTTTATAATACAGCATGAAACTGAGTGATGATTCAGCTGACAAAGTGTGTGGCTGCGATGTCAGACGGAAAAATCATCAAGAGACTCAGCCATTATCCTGTGATCTTCAAATAAATCTATTAAATGAAAAATATTTGGAATATGTTGATAACTGCTTGTTTTTTAAACAGTGTTCTGATTATTTACTATCAGCTAACAATGACTTTGAAGTCACTTGAGGCATGGCAGAGCTAATTATTTTGTCGGGCTGTGAAAGTGCAACACAGGAAATGGTTGTAGAAATAGAATCCCCCCCCCCCCCCTCCGAATGCATCACAGCCCCTGTAAGCTGTAATGCAAGGGATTCCTGAGTTTGCTTCTGGCAGCTACTGCATTCTAGATTTACTATTGCCAGAGAATGTAGATTTTAGTCTGTGCTACTGTTCTGTAAATATGTATCTTATACTGAATAATAATCTTGTCACTGTAGTGTAGTTCAAGAAAGTTATTGTGAGTACTCCTTCAGCTTTGGAATGAACATTCTTAGTTTACGTGCTTATTGTCTGTAAAGAACAATCTGATAGGTATTAAATACAGTTTTGAAGCTAGCTACTAAAGACCCACTTCCATGAGCTTTGTTAATTTAATCAGGGAACAGATTTTATCCTGTAATATGTGTGTCCTTTTAACATTAAAGAAATTCAGTTTTTAAATATGAGCAGTTCAAAAGAAATCACTTCTGTGCCACATGCACAGAAGAAAATGAGCTAAGGGGTTTTTGACCCAGGATTTGTGGCAGCTAGTTCAGAGAGTTATTTTTACGTTGTGATCTATTTATAAGCAGTCCATTGTCTTGAAGATGTCACAGGCCTCACATATCCATCATAAAATCTCCAACTGTGAATAACTGCTGTCAACTTCATGTCTACTTCTGTATAAAATCAATACCTGAGGATCACTCAGATCCTCCAGGAGATTTCCCCTGTCCCACCCCTTGGCTGGGATGCTTTATGGGCATCCATAACGCAGCTCATCAGAATGTCTCTAGACCACCAAGGCTGCTGAATATTCATTTTGTTATATATTGTAAAAGTGTCTTTGAGCCCTTGTACCCCAGATTCTTTTTCTCTTTGCTATGCTGTTATGTTCTCTATTTTCTTTCCATTCTCTGTTCTGGGAAATTCTCTCTCTAGTGCCTCCGCAAGCTTCACCCAGCATCAGGAAAACTCACTAGAGGACAAAACATAGGCCATTCAACAATCTAGCCTTTTCCAGCCCAGACAGTTGAGGCACTACACAGACTTGACACAAATTTTGCTGACTTTTTTACTCAGGAACAAACCCACTTTTATTTCATACTGTCGTGGACAAAGACAAGGCCCTTCATGAGAGGCAGAAGCAGAACAGTGATTTTTTTCACCGTCTGAATCCAGTGAAAGTCAAATTACTTGTCAAGAAGTTTAATAGTTTGTTTTGTGGTCAATTCTAATATGTTTTGAAACTGACACCTAATAGGCCATGAGGCATGAGCAATGTCAGAAGAAACTCCTGAAGTTGCTATGGGGAGAGCATTTTGTCCTCAGCCGTGTAACACTGCACCAAGAAGGCATCCCTGCATCCTAGTCTGTCCTTCCAAAGAAAGAAAGCAGTCTGCTTCCTGGCCTACTTACAGAGCTGACCTGGATGGAAATGACATAAGAACTCCTCTTTAGTCCCTGCTTGGAAGGCCCCAGTGGGAGATGTCCTCTGAGGCATAAGGGACACCTGCACTGATGGGGGAGTTACAGTGTGATACAGACTGGGACAGAGGGCTCTTACTGGGGTTAAAAAACCAAGCTATGAAGGAATACAGCCACTGGGACCCCTGGGGTAGTTAATGCAGACAGGATAGTGTGCCTGCATTGATTCAGATCCAATGTTGTGAGCACTAGTTTGTCATCAGAGAGGACTGGTATTTTCTCTGTGACGTTCTGAATTATTGAGGTGATGGATTAATTTTAAAGAAAAATCTTTATGAATAATTATGAATACTGAAGCAATCTACGTAGCATGCAGAAGATTATGGTAATGTGGCTGAGATTTGATTTGCACAACCCACTGAAATCCAAGGGTTAATTGTCTGGAACTGTGGCATGTGGGTTAATTTGAATAGATTAGATTACCATGATTAGCAGTGCCTGGGGAACAGCGTAAAATTATTCACCACTTAAACTGGTTTCCTACTGCTAGAATGAAAACAACCTATGCAGAAAAATGAAATCATCGTTGCTGAGGAAAGATGCTATGAGTGTGAAGTTTGGGGTGGGTGAAGGGGTGCTTTTTTGTGTCTAATTTAACCCACCTAACAAGAATTGCAAATTTGTTCTGAACCCAGAAAATACATCTGAAAAATAAACCTGAGATGTTTCGGAGAATAGGACTACCTAGAATATCACATGTGTAAATGAGAGATACTAAATGTTGGAAGTACTTCCTTTTTTTTAATAAATGTGTCAAAATTTGATGAACATAATTTAAAATAAGTACGAATAATAACAATTGCTTAGAGTAGCAAATGCTGAAACATAATGGAGGCTTCATTCTTGCCATATATTTCTCTAAAATTCTTAAGTAGAAATGGTAGAATATTTCTGAGAGGCAAGAGCGTTTCTAGTGAGTGTTTTCAGACAGCACTATGGTCATTCAGATGAACTCTGTATAGCAGAATTTTCCACAACTTGAAAATGAATGTCCATAGTATAAATGTGTTAACTGTAGCCCTCTATTGCATGTATACTGAATGTATATTTTCCAGTTTGTTAGCAGTGAATTTCTAACTTTCAAAGCTAACACTTGCCATTAATTTTACCTCCGTCATGTCTATTGGGTATTGTCTTAAAGATTTAATCAGACAAATTATTTTATGTTATTTAGAAAGTAATAATTGAATATTATGATTAGATAAACTCTTCGAACACATAACACTTGTAATTGCTTTACATGTATCTTACTGTTAATGCAATTATATAAATTAATTGCTAATCTTTAAACTGTGTATAATGTCTTAATATTTATTAGTGCAATTTCTTAAAATAATTGCTCTAGAAATTCTTTTCCATCTTAGATTTAAAATTGCTCTTAATCTTTCTGTTAAAATTTGGGCTATGGATATTTGATAATTACTATTCCCAAGTGATCAATCAGAATTCACTTAACATTCACAAACAGACTACTAAATCTTTAGTTTAAAACCAGTTGTGTAATGCTTACAGCAAGGCATTGGGAAATAGACTATCTGTATCTGGTACTTAGCTGTACCATACTGTGGTAAGAATGAATTTACTTCATCATTTGAGTATGAATATGCATCTAAAACAAGCACTGGAGTCTGTAAGGTTGAGTGAATTATTCATAAAAAACTAACTCAAATTCATCTGGAGAGTGTATATGGTGCTGCTTGGAGTTCAGCTAGGTGTGAAATGAGTCCAAACTACATTCTTCTAGACAAACTTTCCTGTCCATCCTGTGTGTTCAGAAATGTGGTGTCTGTCTGAATCCCTTCTCTAATCTGTCTGTTTGTCGTATGGCTTCCCACTGAGGTGGCCTATGAGGTTAGAAATTATCCCAAAGTAGTCTGAGGCTTTTTTATGATGAAGAGTTTTATTTTATGGTTTTTTTACTTGTAATTATTTCATATTTTCTGTTAGGCCTGAAATTGGAAACCATTTAAAACTTAACAAACTCCCTTTTTTTTCCCCTCCCCTCTTCTTTGAATTGCCAAGAAGTATGACTATTTCACTTGGAAATACTAAAGAAGTCCAACCTGTGCTTTTCATCAGGTACTCAATTGGAATTTTTGCGAGTGGAATACTGCAAGAAGTGAAACATCAAGGTACTGAGTCCATTGCTTTTGGCTACTGACAGCTGCTTTTATGAGTCCTTTTTGTCCTTCTGACTTTTCTGTGGTTTCTGCGGAATTTATGGAAGTAGTAGTACTTGTCCTTTTGCCTTGGAGATCCAGCAGGTCAATCGCAACAGGAGCAGTAACCTGAAAAACTGGCCATCATGTGTGTGTAGATTCATTACAGGCTATTTACACAGCAGTTCAGACATATGCAGGAAGCGTAGGGTATTATGTAGCCCTGTTGATCTTGCAGAAGTCACAAGCAAAAATACAGAAGTCTAATGAACTACAGAAGCTCAGCTCTGAATATGAATAGAGGTAAGATTAGAATTTGCCACATGCAGATGTAATTGAGATACTGTGTTAAATTTGTTTGACTACATCTGAGCACTGTGGGTTTGTTCACCTTAACTTCTGTTCTGTATGTTAGTGTACGTGCCGGTTCACAAAACTCAGTCACTTTCACTATAATCCTGACTTACTAGTGTTTATGATGAGAAGATTGCACTTACCTTCCCTATAAATTAAGTGTCTTGTTAGGGAAGATGTTACATAATTGTTTACTGAGTCACACTATTCACACTTCTAATATTCACCACTTTGAGTAATAAAGCCTGTAGTGAGAAGCTCATAAAAATAGGAATTTTAAAGCAGGAGCTCCCTCAGTCTTTTATAGCTTTATACTTCACCTTGTGATTTACACCTGTGCAAAATGAGTGTAAAACTACTACCCTGTCAGAAGGACAGGACTTTTCATCTGCTTTTTGCAAAGGCAGAAATCACTATGGCAGTAAAGATCCAGGACCAGAGGGGCAAGTGCATCATCAGTGGAGTTCTGTTTACTTGAGGGAGTAACATTGGTTTTGAGTATGTACTTTCACTAATCTGAAACATCAGTGGTTACTAAAAAAAAAAACCAAAAACAAACAAAAAACAAACAACCAACTCCAAAGCCCAACAAAATTACAGCATTTAGATGAATATTACTTAGGTTGCATCAGGGATGAATTTGATGTGTCCTTTTTGTGTCTTTTTCTCTTTTTATTATAACAAACAATCCCGGACTCCGACCTGACAGCTTGTTCTTCATTAATTGGTAGATCGCAGGCACTGGAAATTATGAGCTGCAGCACTGAATCGCAGTCAGGTATGAGTTGTGATTGGATGACCTCTGTTAAAATTTTGATGTGTAACTCTTAGCTCCCTTTATCAGCAATACTTTGTTGAATTTCATCTTTTGCCTTAGCTCTTCCCACTGAGTACGCCTTGAGCTAAGAAGAGATCTTGAACTGAGAGTAAACAGTAATCTTTAATTATGCCTTCATAGCTCGTGAAACCACATTAACCTCACTTTCATTTTAGATTGGAAACTTTCTGTAGACAAACACTAAATTGTAGTTTTGCTGCCATCAGCTAGAACAAACTTCTTTAGTGATCCTAGAGTGGTAGCTCTAAAAGGCATTGAGATTGTGGAGACCCTGAATAATTTGCTTTTCCAGCTAGCTTTTAATATATTTCCCCTGCAAATCAATTAATGTATCGTACAGCTCAATTACCTGTCCATAAAATGGAAATGATACTTCCCATAAATCAAGTAATTGTTGCTCAGAACTGTGAAATTACGGTAACAAGAACCCTAATGATCCCGCAGATAAATACTGTTGTAAGAATGCTCTCAGCTCTCCTAGGGTATTTTAAATGTGCAGCAAATCTCAGTAAAGACAATAAAGTGCTGATGTACATAAAAATAACAGTGGCTGGAAGAAAAATTAGGTTTGCAGGACTCTTCCTTTCAGGATAGTGAAAATGTTGGTTTGTATTTATAAAAACAAAATTGCAATCATTTAGATGTGCTGCCAAGTATTAAGTAATTTCTGTAAGTCAGTTCCTTTAGGAACTCTTCATTAGGAAGAGGCCTTTTCGTAATCTTTTGTTGTCTTCCAAAAAAAACTCAATCTCCGTTTCACTTTTCCTAGACTGTTTGTTTATTTATTTATAGTCTAAAGGATGAATCAAGCAGCTGTAAGGGTGCCCTCAGCCTGGCAAAATGTAATCATTTGAATATTCTAAATTGGGGGTCTAATTTTAATAGGTTTGCAGCATAGTGGAGAAGATTAGATATTTGTAGGTACTGGGGGAGTCAAGAAATAATTTAAAAGGCTCTAAAAAATGATATCGCAGTAAACTTTTCTGTCAGTTAACTTTTCAGGGACTAATTTAAATCCAAAAATACTAAAAGGAAATAACTACACAAACTGAAGTTCAAACTGAGTGAAACCAGAAGTAGGGAATATAGCAAATTCCCTGATCAAGGGAAAGGAAGAAAGGTGAAATTAATGTGGTGGGGCTCTGAATTTAATTCCAGAAATTTTATTCATCCTTTAAATATAGGGAGAAGGCTGGGATTTTATTTTTCTGTGGTGTTTTTGTTTTACAAGAATATAGTCAAGTATGTAGCTTTTAATATCTAATAGTAAAAGAAGACTTCCAGATTAAGGTGAGTTTCCTGCTAGAGTGAGGATTTTTGTGTAATTGGTCATAGTTTGGATGGAAAGTTAACCTGTAGCAAATGGGGAATCTTTCATTTTACTAGTTGAAAAATGCCAGTATTTCCTAGGAAGACATTGTCTAGCTTTTCTGATATAGACACTTGAATAATTCAGCTGTATAGCTAGTACAACGCATTAATGTGATCCCGATATTAAAAGAAATTTTTGGCCATGGCAGATTCAAGCTGAAGTTCCTAATTTATTCAGGCTTTTAACTCCCGTGTCCGTCATCGTGCAAGTCTTTTCTGTTGAAGCAATTCCATTTTCTGTAATTGCTTAAGTGTCCAGTAAACTAGAGGAAAGCAGACAGTAATTAGATGGTCTACAAGTTAAGTGTCAAACTTGATGTTACTCTAATATAGATGTTGGAAGACAATTTTTAAAAGTAGAAGTCTGTTACAGAGTAGCTAATAACCTGCTGATCAGGACAACCGGCTAGAACTGGGTGACTGAGAATCAGATGGGAGTATGATAGAGTCAAATGTTCATCAGTGACAGCCTAGGTGAAGACCTTTATATCTGATCTATGAGCTGTGTTCAAATAGGATCTTTTCTCAGCTCTCCTCTTCCTTCCTTCCCTTCAAATATTGTTTTAAAATTACAGAACTATGCATTCCCTGTTGGAGACAAATGGCTTCCATTGAGAAAGTCTGGATCATCTGCCTGGATAAATCTTGGATTAACTGTTCTTTGCCATCCTCAATAATGTTCTTCACCCAAGAACCTCAAACCACAAATAATCTTAGTGAGACAGGTAAGATAGTCACTTCCATCTTCTCTTACAGTTTAGCAGCTGTTTGAATACTTCACAGGACAGTGTAATGATTTGGGCAGGAAAAGAAGAATTGAAACTATGGGATGAACTTTGCTTTATAATCTTAGTCAAGGAAACTGATGAATCACACATGAAATGCCTATGATATTTAATGAGCTTAGGCAATCACACCAAACTTTTTCCTTTTTTGGGTTTTTTTTCAGCACTGGGGATGCACTTGGTAGACTGCATTTTTCAAATGCCTCTTCCTGTAGGACTTTTGTACATCCTGGAGTACTCTGAACCAAATGATGGCATAGCTCCACATAGTTCAATATTTTGACAATATAATTAATTTGCTAAAACAAAATTGGAAGTAGCAATAATAATGGAAGATTGTGATGCGGGTGCCTATTATAAATAATTTTAAACATCACAAATAAATAGAACCACTAAATGCCTAAATTTGTAAGTTAACTTCCAAGATTACAGTTCTTAAGGACAAATATTCCATGTTCTGAGAAATCCAGGAGTTAATTGCTCCCCTAGTTTTGTGTCAGAAAGTCACTCATAGTAGAACTGTTTGTGCGCCGAAGGAAGCATCGCTCCTTTTGTGGGTTTTTTTGGAGCTCAAAGTCTTCAAACAGTATTACAGCAGTAGCTGATGAAAATATTACCTAATCTCAAAGCATAAGTAACACATTACTTTAAGAAGGTGTTTCTCAGTGAGCCCAGTGATTAGCCTTTTCCAGTCTTTTAGTTTGTTTTTGGCTTAAGACTATATTGTTTTAGCACTGGAATAGTTTAGAATATTCAGCACCTACAAATATAGTTTACCAGAGGAAGTGAGAAGAAGATTTACAGGGACCTCTTAGAGTTGTAATGTGAGTTTTGTGGCCTAAACCCTTAGTAATCTCAGGAGGAGTCGAGGATTAGGGTTTGAGCTGGTTCTGTTTTTCTGGTGCAGACTGGAATGACTTATGTGCAAATACTTCGCATATGTTATATGACATCTGGAATAAGTGTGTCCCAGAACATTTTAAGATTGATTTTGAGACTTTCGACCTTCAATATAATCCCAAAATGATTTTTATCTAATCCCTGTAGATTGAAGCATTTTTGAGACTAATTAAATTATGTTTTGGGGCTTAGAAGAAATGGGGAAAGTATGTGAGAATTGGGCACAGAAGATTGCTACCTTTCAGTAAAATATCTACCAATCCAGATCTTGTCATGTGTTATGAATGATAAACTCATTTTTGCTGGAATTCCTTTCATGTAATCAAGACACAGTTGGTAAAATAAGCTGTTGATGCACTAGGCTGTCTTTCTTAGCTACTTTTGTACCAGCAGATGGGGCTGGAGAGCCTGTATTCAAGATATCGGCAGTATAACGGTCTCTTGCAGTAGTTTTGTCTTGAGTTTTGTAATCTCTATAGAGGAGATCAAACAAGGAAATTTGTCATTGCAGCTACTTCACTGTTTTATACTCTTCTAGCCTTTAAAACCTAGTAAGTCCGAGAATAAAAGCAGATTTAAGTAAAGTCATCCTGAAGTAGGTAATGAACAAATTCCTATTTCAATGAGAAGCATTTGTAAGATAATGCCTAGATTTATTTTTTTTTGTCTAAGAAATATATAAAGACTAATTGCAAATTTCAGTGGGAGAAGTCTCAAAGGTTAAAATGAATTGAGTTATATGTATTTAAGAATATTCATGCCTGATTCTGATCTTCCTTTTATCTGTGAAGTTTAACAGTGCAGGGTAAGGTTCTTTTATTTGACAAAATCCAAGAAAATAAACATTCCAACATATTTCCAAGCTGCTAGTAAAAACTGCTTGGGACTATACCTGGTATAATCAGGGAGAGCAAGCTGCCGAGAAACGGATGTGGAGACGGGTTCACCTATCTCAGTCTCTTTAACCAGTGACAAGTGTGCACTGAAAGACTTTAAGAAGGCGTTTCATATAGTCTCCCCTGACCTATCACTCCATCTTCTAGAAAAAACAGTACTTGTAGGACTTGATAAACTTGAGGTTACTGCTGGAGTAATAGCCATTTAATTTCTTTCATAGGAGTAATGCCTCCATGTTTGACCATCCTTGCCTTTTTTTTCTAGCACCCATTTGTGCCTTATGGTTGCTATAAACACTGTCCATGACTGATAAAGTACCAGCAGTTCTAGTGTCACTGATTTCCGTTGGCAAGGTTATGGCATGATATGTTGTGGGTCTGATTCATGTGTGTGTGTTACTGCAGATTTCTGAAACACCTGCTTTGAAATGAGTAGAACAATATGGAAGTGGTGTAATGTGGTGGGGAATCATCATAGGCTGGAGTCAGCATTACTTCCACTGCACGTAATTGTTAAATAATCTGTGATTTTAAAAAAATCACTCTTTTTCTTGCAGACTTAATTCATAAATAAATGTACCTGACGAAGGGACTGAAGAAGGAAGGACTCACAGCTGACAACATGGTGAGTATGGTTAAGCAGTGTTCAGTAAGAATAAAATATGGAAACTTGATCCATAGAACTTTGTCTTAAATTATTACCAGAAAAATATTACCAGCTACTTCACAGTGCATTGAAAGTTCTCTGAGGTAAAAACACGTGCCCCATACTAAAGAGCAAAGCATATTTATGTTGGTCATATTCTGAAACCAGTCATTCTACGAGTAACTAGAACTTTTGCGTCACGTCGTCATCCAAATAATTTTGTTTTCTATTACATTGTCTGCTTCACTCAGTTATTTCAGTGTTTCAAGCATTTCTTGAAGTGACTATTACATTGCTATTACCGTCATATAACCCCTTGCTATGAATGTTCTATTGCAGCATTTTTCATGAAAAGCAAATACTTGCATAGAAAAATAAGAACCTCAGGAGCTTCTTTCCAATAAGGACATTAATAAACATATGACAGGGCCTGAAAAGGATTTTATACATGTATTTGTGTTTTGCTTTACTGTCTCAGATTTTTTTAGGAACTTTTTCTGCTCACTATTTCTTTAGGTAGATCTTGTTACTGCTCTTTTTGTGAATTTCTCCCCCCTGTATATTTGAGATTGAAGGAAAAACATCTCTGGAAGTGTTTATCTTAGGGTCCCAGTACCTCTGTCTTCTTTTTAGGACTTGCTTCTTTTAGAAAGATTGTTCTAAGCTACAGGCAATTGTTTCACATTTTGTTGCTAAAAATCCATGTGTACACCCATGCTTGATGAATGATTTACTCCAGAGTGAGCCAGATGTCCTTTTAGTCATGTCATCGTCCGGACCACTCTAGAGCAAGCTGTGGTGTGCTCGAGTTGCTAGATCTGGCAGCTTTGATCTTGAGAGGAATAGTTTCACCTTTCTCACTAGTGTTCCTAAAGAGCTGATGAGGCTTTTCTGAGCTCTGAAGCAAACTTGTGGGTACTTGGTCTTTCCTGTCTGGAATCAGATTAGCAGAGAAAGTTCTGAATCCTCACCATACTGGGGCCATCATGATACCAGGTTCTTGTGAACTCTGGCAACTTGAAAGTTAGAGAAAACATTTTTCTTTGGTTTGTGAAATGTAAAGCTTGACCATGCAGTCTTTCTATACACTGAACTCTCAAGTGCATCAAGAACATTTGGTTCACAGAAGTAGCAGAGCACTGCTAATTTACCTGATATGTCTGTAATTTATATCTTGGTCTATGTGACTCCCTGTTCTAACTGTGTAATGCCAATAACATCAGATTATTCATCCTGCTTTTATTAAAGTTTAATAGTAAGCTAATTGTGGCATCAGGGGATGCAGAAGTCATCTTTTTAGTCTAAGGAAAACAAATACTCAAAGCCATACCAGTTTCTTTTTGATGTAGAAAAAAAAACTTTCTACATCTTGCATTTTTTGCATAAGATCGCTGTGTAATTAGTTTTGCTTTTACATTAATCCCATTGAAAATTTGTATGGAGATCTCAAGTTGCTCTTCTCATGGGTCTAGTTTCAGGACCTTCTGTATAGAGAGATGTAATACTCCTTAGTCATGTGACTGCATGAATAACTGCTATAGTTAAACACTATCGATGCTATTTTTCCTTTGGGGAAAAAAATCATTTCAGTAATGGAATCTGCTTGGCCTCCCTGAAGGGGATTTTTCTCAGAGCATTAATGCCTTTAATGGGATTGAGGGCCACAGAACAAATGTTTGTCCTCACGCTTTATGAAAAACTTAGAAAGATGAGAATCTGGTCATAGTTTTCCAGTTTATAGCTTTAGCTGGTTGAACTAATGTTTATTGAAAGATATTATATTCCTAGGGCTATTACTCCAAAATTTGAAATAAGAGCATAATTAGCTTGTGACCTCATTATAGCCAACAGTTGCTTTTGCTATTCTGCATTATTATAGTTGAGACCAAATTGAGGGGGGGGGGGAAGCTGTTCTCAAAGGTGAATGGATAGTAAATCTTGTAGACCATTAATAATCTGCTAAAGCCCACAGTGCTTTATCTTATGTACTTTTTGTCAAATGGTTATACTCTCCCAGACTTTTTCTAATTAGCCTCTTTCAGTATCCTTCTATCAATTCTATCAGTTCCATTACCCTGTACTACACTTAACACTCACATTTCAAAGCTTGTATTTTTATGCTAAATGCTTCTGCTGGATAATTAATTTGTCTTAAAAGAGAGCATTTATGAATAAAACAGATTAATATTCTTCCCATTCTTTCACAGTCTGAATTTATTTTCGAATATTAAGAAAGCTTTTCTCACTCTATTTCTGCCCTTGAATGTAATTCTCTAGACAATATTGAATCTGTTCTATGCAGAAGAGGGCCAAAACTTCAGCTGCTGCAAGCTTTCCAGAACATATCTACTGATGCTGTAGAATTCAGTGTTACCTGACTCTGTGTTTAACGTGTAAAGGTTATAAATAGCATTTCTGCAAAATAAAAGAAAGGACAGCAGTGTGTTTAAGCAATAAAGGCAAAGCCAGATACGACTAACTCAGGGCTATAGTCACTGTATGACAGACGAAGCCACTTGGCATTGAGAATTTTGTATTTATCTTATTTGTTCAAAAGTTTAGATGTTCTCATTTACTTGGGAGGGGCAAAGAGAACTTAAGATTTGTTTAATATGAGATTTTCTTCATGAAGTATGTCTGCATGTGCATTGATGGGGACATAACCAGGCATAACATGAGTATGCAAAGAGTGTTTGTCAGCTTACCTCAGTCTCTCCTTTCACCTTGTTTCATTTGTTTGCTGTGTCTTTCTGAACCCCCATGGATCTTGACCTCTTAGGACACATGATTAAGCTTCCTTCTTCTCATTTTCTCCTTCTCTGAAAGATTCTAGCATAGGTTATACCAGTGCACAATTTTGTAGAATAATCTTGGGCTAGAATTTGTTTCAAGTTTAAATGGGGGTGTCAGGCATGCAAAATATATGAAGTTCTATTTAATATGTAAAATAATTTCATTCTGGATTCCCTTAAGTGCCACAATTCAGCCCAGAGTCAACTTCTGCATCCAAGTTGTTACAGAAATAGTAGTAATTCAGCCATATAATGGCTTGAACAGTACTGTTACAGTGCACAATTAAAATCTGTCCCTAAGGTGATAGTAGAATCCATATCACCCTTGAAAGTGAGTATGGGCATTTGATGCTTAAATTGATACACCAATACTTTAATGCTCACCTTTTGCTAACCTATTGCTTAGCCAGTCTCATTTAATTTTTGCCCTTTAGTGAAGCTGTTGCCCCTGGTCTACATGTAATTAATAATTTTCTTGACTGTCCAATATGCAGGCCTTTCGAAAAGTCCAGTTTAGGGAGCTTGGGATGGGTTTTTGTGTGGGAGAAGTAGGGAAATTGGTGTTAACCATGGGTGCTGTCCAGGAAAGGGGAAAAACTAAAATTAAGCATACAAACCAAAGCTACAAATGAATAAGACTGCGTCATGGGAAGAGCTGTACATTGTGATAATTAACTAAAAAAACACCAAAATAATGGTACTAGCAGTTGAACTTGATGTAGCAGCAGTTAGCTTGTTCTGTTCGGACAGACTGAGGGTAGAATAATATGAGAAATGAAGAATAATCTTCATACTTGAAGGTCAGGGAGAAATAATATATGTTTACTTTCTTAACAGCATATTTGGATTCTATTCTTTCTTTCATAATTGGCATCACAGCAGAATCTATACCTAGTAATGACAACAATAAATACATGCCACATTCAGTTTAACAATTTTACCCATACAGTAGGAAAGCGATGCTATTTATTAAGGACAATGGAGGTATGAATTGTGACTGGAAACAATTTTTCTTAGTAAAGTAAGTCTCTTGTTAAAATACTTTCAAAAATAAAATGCTGCTTTGGTAGTGTCCTAAAAATGATACAGTTTGCCGGAAATACATATTCAAATAGCTAGTAACTTTGCTCAATGTAGATACTTACATAGCTTGTCATGCTTTCTCTGGAGGTACCAGGGAAGATGAAGATACTAAGTACTTATTTCTCTTGGAGTAAGTAATTTAGCTTCAGCAAATTGTCTTGTGATTTTGAGGATTACCAGATGACAGATGCTTTCCCATAACTTAACTACCACCTGCCTTGAAATCCCATGTCGGTACTTTTTATTAAGTCTAGTAAGCAAAACTCCTATGCAATTTACACTTTCTTGCTGTTTTTCCTCTGATCTATGACAGTAGCATGTCACAGATACTCTAAGAAGTTCATTTCAGGTGATAAAGTGCACTTAAATTTTCATCAGTCTTCATGGAGAAAACATCCTAAGTTGTTGACTTGTACGGTTTCTGATTCACCCTTAGTCACTAGAGCTTAGAGCAGAGAATGTATTCTAAAAATGCTATGTTATCAGTGGATTGTCGAGTCATTTCTGATTTAGCCCCTCGCTCTAACCAGATTGTCCTGCTTCCTGCGAGAGTAATAAAAAGATAAGCCCTGAGAAGTATATAAAAAAAGGCTCATTTGCATTCAGAAGAGATTATTCCAGCATCTCTTTCTATTTTACTGTAAGAAAGTAATCATAGATTTGTTCAAAAGCAGAGAAAAGAAGAATAAATCCAAAGACAGGTCAACAGCATAGTTTCTTATGATAACTTGAGTAGATATGGATGCACACAAAAACATCTTTCCACTCACTAAAATACACTGTACAGTGTATTACAGCATTGATCAGGATTATTAGATGTGACACTGAAATGTCAATAACTTCGTAAGAAGCTGAAATATGTAACTTCATCTTAATAAGGCTCCTCTTAAAGTGTTGATATGGTATCTGAAAATTGATGGCATTTAATAAGTCTCATTTGGGCCCACATTGCACATAACACAGAAAATATTTTCTTCCTAGGAACACTATTCAAGGGATGTAGGGGTGTGTGTTCATACACACTGTACCTGATACTTTCAACGACTTTTTCTGATATGGGCAATCTGTTTGTAAATTTACATATGTAATCTGCCAGTGTAAATGTCCTTACATTTAGTACAAAGTAGTGAAGATCCTGAAGTAGTATAAAGTCATTTTACTCCACTAACTCAAGAACATTAGACAGTGGTATTTACCAGTGCAAATTTTTGCTAGGATGCAAAAGTGTGGACCTCTTTCATGCAAAGCATGAAGAATCATCCTTTAGCCTGTGCAAATAAGATTATGGGATAGGGATTAAAATTTGGTAACAGCTGGCAAGCACTGCGGTATGTTCCTCTGTGACAGACTATTGAAGGGGAAGTTTACTTGTAACATTTGGGACCAGAGAAATAGAAGGTAAGTTCCTTTGAGCATAGGTAAACTTAGAAAGTGATTTGAAAGGGCAGATTTCCACAAGATACAAAGCAGATACTGTTCTTTTCAACTTATTTTTGCGGGAGGCTTAGCTGTGAAGAATGGAAGCCATTATCATAATATGTGAGGAAAATAAAACCGATGGAAATTACTGTTCCCAAACAGGACAGGAGTCTGCTGCACATTACAGCCTATTATGTGGCTCTCAGTGGTTGGACAGTTACATTCTGTGCACAATTTTCAGGGGAAATGAGTTGCACAGACTTAAATGAAGCTCGTCCTGTGATGAGTACATAGGAGTTTTTCCTTTCGTTGTAAGGTTAGTTTGGCCATTACTGCCGTGGAATTTTGCAGTTAGAGAGCATAGTCTTCTTTATACATGTTCTAAGTCATTCATAAGGGCTTATGTAATACACAAAGGCTCAATGTATTTGGATGCAAAGGCTGATACAGTTCTAACCAGTTTAAAATTAAAAGACTGTGACTTTTATAAAAGCAGCCATTCTCCATATTGCTGATTTTATCGAATAGCTTCCTCCGGTTGAAGAAAGCAAATGTCTTCTGAGGATGAGTAAGTGCATGCAGGTGATCCTCACAGGGATGGCTAAGAAGTTCATAAAGATACCATCAAGTTCTTATCATCAGACTTGAGGTCTACATTCAGGCCTGCAGTTATGCTTTAATTTTAGTCCATTATAATCTATAGTAAAGCCTTTAATATTTAAAAAAAGCAAATGTTAAGAAGTTGAAAAATAGCAAAACAAAGTCAGAAGGAGTTGGGCTTTTTAAACTTTCTTGTTTACGAAAGGATAGGTAGGTCTTTGCCTTGACAGTACTTTTTAAACTTCTGGGCAGTCCTCAACTGTGAAATACAAATTGATGGCTACATGGTCTTGCTTCCAGCAGCTGCATTACATCAAAGCAAGTAAAAGTACATTGTTTTAGCTTCCGTGGAAGCAGTGCTTGTAATTGCCCGAAGGAAGTGGTGTAATGGCAGGGCATATGTTGTATGCTGTTAGTCCACAGTATGAAAGGATTTGAAAATAGTCATCATGCACAAGTGATAAGGCCATATATGTAGTTAAGAATTAGTTCTTTGCACCATCTGTGCTAGTCTACTCTGTAGCAGCTTGGTGACTAGGTAGATGAATCTATCAGAATAAAATACTTTAACAAAAAAAAGTGGTTACTATATTTTAAACCACAAAGATAAACTCTTGAAGCAATCAGATAAGCCTTTCTTTGCCTTTGGCTTTTAGTAATAATTTAAAACATTGCTAAGAAATAGATGCTGCATAATATGGTTTTAACATGTTTACTCTGAAACA
This sequence comes from Todiramphus chloris collaris, assembly GCA_025345505.1. NCBI lineage: Eukaryota > Metazoa > Chordata > Aves > Coraciiformes > Alcedinidae > Todiramphus > Todiramphus chloris. The sequence goes on along the minus strand of JANVCC010000062.1, from coordinate 3,870,929 downwards.
TGTACATATCACTATATTGCATAAGTGTCACTTACTTACACATGCCATTTCACATTTAAATGGTCACAGGAAATTTGAGAGGTTCTGTTTTCTACAGCATTAGAAATAGAATGGTCTAAAAAGAGAGGTAAAAAGAACTGTGGCTTTTTTGTTGTTTTTTTGTTACAGCGAAGCTAGTCTTTGCAGTGGATACCAATAACAGTTGATGCTAATTGGTTTTGCAAAGCATCTTAACTGAGAGGCAGATGTTAATAATGCAAACCTCAGAGTGCATATGTCTGTGTTAGTACCTTCAGGCTGGATTTAGAAGGAGCAGTGTTACAGAGAGGAAGGTCAGGTTTCTTAATCGACTGAGCATAAGCCATCCAGAATGTCAGGGTAAACATTGCTAATATATATCAGGGTAAGTCAAGAATCAGGCCCATCTGCTAATAGAAATGAAAGTTAGAGCTTTATCAGCCAAATGATACGCAAATAAATGGCTTAGATGTGTTGTAGAGTATTGAGCATAACGTTCCTGTTTTATACAGCTGTTTAAAAGCAATGTGGCTTTCCAGAGCTCAGTGTTTGAATTACAACTTTAATTTCCTCCTTTGCAGTTATTTAGACTTAAAACGTTCTGAAGTAGTTAGGGGAGGAAGGAAGAGAGGAAATATTTGACAAGAACTGGGGTAAGGGTTTTTTTTCTGAAGAAAAACCTTCTGAAACCTATGTGATACAGTCTTTGGTTCCCCCTCACCAACTCTTCTGATCAGCAACTCTTCTGCCATTGTACTGCACTACCCTATGATGGAGACGTTGCCAGAAACAGTCTGTACAGCCTCTTCTAAAGGCTTTCTCTTTAGATGTTTTTTCTTAGATACAATCTAAGAATTTCCTTCTGCAGTAAGTTTTCTAAGCAGTGAGTCACCTGTTTAATCAATGTTGGTTCTCACCTCTGTAAAATAGAGTGGGAGCGGGATTTAGGAACTTGTTACAAAGCACAGAGTAGAGCTGCAGTTACTACTGTTAGTACTACTTTATTTAAATGGTTTTTTCCTCAATATGGTCCAGCTTCTCTAAAAAATAACTTGCCCTCTGTATGTGTAATTTCAATATCCATGTTTCTCAAATCAGCAGGAAAAAGGCTTTTTTTTGTTGTTGTTGTTTTGTATTTTGTTTGGCTTTCACTAAAAGAAATATTTTTCATAGCTTCTATTGCGTAATTTCCTTATGTATTGCTGGTAGAGTTCTGAACCTTTTCAAGTGCACATGGTGAAAAGTCAGTGCCAAGGAGAGCTGAAGTCAAAAAGAGTCTTTCCTGACTTATCTGCAAAAGAAACTGTCCCAGGAAACATTTTTAACCAAGTAAGGAAAAGACCTTGTATTCTATCTGTGAAACAAGGGGAAAAAAAAGAAAAAGAGGGGAGAAGATTGTAGCCTTTCCTCTCTTTTTAAGCCAGATTTTCAAAGAAGGATCTAAAATCGTGTTTGAAGGCTGGATGTGGATTTATTTTCTTTTCCCCCCCCTTTCATACGCAGTCTAAGAACTGCAGTTTTACAAGCCTATTTAAAATTCGGTCCGTAAAAATCAGTCCTGTGCTTTGGGAACTTCCTAATCTCCTCAGGCCATTGAAGGTCAATCCCATACTACAGGTTTCATTTTTCCTTTAATATGGTTTGTTTGTTGGGACTGGACTTTGAGTGAAAAAATAGATACTTTCTGTTAGCAGTCTAGCAGCTGTAGCGTAGGACTCTGTGTGGGTTAATTTACTCTGGAGAGATGGGTAAATTAGCTCCTGTGAAGATGTGCATTACCTGGCCCTGATGCTTCTGCTTCATGATGCAGTCTACTTAAGGTGAGTTTGGCTGTTTATAACTGTCTGAGTTCTGCAGTGTTCATGTGTTTTTCAGTGCGTGCATTTGAATGTAAAATATGCGGTGTAGGTATGGTCACTTGTGGAAAATTAATAATTATTAATTACTTAATACAATAGCTTAATTACTAAAGCTAGTCCTGCTCCTTTGCATGCCTGTAATTTCTTTTTTGAAAGGTAAATTAACTGTACTTCTATGGAATCAGGTTCTACCCTATCTGATAATAAGAAGTAATTAATTTCCTGAAAAGGGAAACAGTTGCAGCAACAGAAGTGCTGAAGTCATAAAATGTGAAACCCTTGTCAGAGGGATCATTTTTTCGTTGCCAGTCCTTGTGTTTCATGTGACTTGAGAAACTGCCAAGTCAGTTACAGACAAGCTAAGGTAACATCTCAGTTACTCTTTCCCTACGAGCAATGTGAGAAGGTATGCTGTACTGACTGTATTGATGTGTGCTCTTTGTCATAATAGGTACCTTAATAACACTGAGTGAAGCTGCAAAGAAAAAAGTTGAGATTGAATGTTTGTTCCTCATCTTGGAGAAATTTGGGGATAATGAAAAGCTCTTTTGGAAGATATTATAGATTAAAGGTCTCTGAATACTTCAGCCACTGATTTATTGCACCAAAGGGGAAGCCTTTTATTGTCACCTACACAGTCTAGACATAAAATTAAAACACACCATCTGCTTCCTGTTTGAAAGTAAGTATGTACGCACTTACTGTTCTGGAGTAAGTTTGCCTGGATTTGACTTGCTGTGTGTAGTTGGTTCAGAGGATCAGAATTTAAAACATGTATCATTCATCATGCAAGTCACAGATGGACTTGGCTGTAATCTAGGATTCCTGATGTTCTCTTTCCACTTGCCTCACTTCAGTTGTTTGGTGAATCTGAGAAATTGTCACTAATTTGTAAAACTTTCCTGGAGATGCTAACAGACTTCAGACTTACCAAAGAGTAGCTCTTAGAACAGATTTGTTGCTGTGTTTTAGTAGATCATTCTTACTTGTGTGATCAAACCCAAGAACATAATTTTAAAATAAATGGCAATCTGCCTGGATGAGACTATGAATAATATAATGTTTATACCCACAGCTTACTGGCAGTAGAGTAGAACAAGTTAAAAGTGATTTGGCAATAAAAACTTTTTCTCTTCACTAACCTCAACTAGCAAAATTCATAAGCTAGTGATATCCACCTCTGCAGTGGAAAATATTTATTGACTTCATTGGCAATTTAATACACTTTGTCAAGCTTTACTGGTTAGTTTCTATTGATTGTGAGACACATGGAATTACTTTTGCTTCGTAAGTGAATGAATGTGCAAACACTTCTGTTCTGGCTTTGTAATTCACTTCTTAAAAGTTTCATAATGATGAATATTTAAGATAGAAATAGTAATATTTAAGTTAAGAAGATGTGAAAGGTCATTATGTGAATTTATTTTTTAAATTCTGGATAAATTAAACAATGTGTTTGGGGAAAGTATGATTTGGATTTTGTATTGAGTTTGGTAACCTCTGATTTTTCTTTTCTTTCTGCTAGAACTTGTTAGGAACTTGATATATCCAACTGTAACGTATAATTTTGCAATTATTTTCTTTCAAGTGAAAACACATTTGCTTGGTGTTGATACATTTCAGGGAGGGGGAGAATGGAGAAAAAAGTACCTACTTCTCTGACTACAATTTAAATTTCACGTTGCTGATGTGGCCCTTTCCAGGACTTCGCAGAGCATTGGGTCAGGTTAAAACTGAGTGGTTAACTCCTATCACTCAGGAGTAAAAACAGCATTTCATTCCCCAAGTTGGTTTTCAGTGGCCCACAAGAAAGTAAAAGAAACAAGTTCCATTGAAAGTCCAGAGATACCGGTGTAAAATTTCCTCTGCTATTTTTTTGTTTACTCCTCGTTCTGCAGTGTCTTACCAACTGTAGCACATCTGAAAAACTTTGAACTGCGTCTTCTTTTATGGGCTATACTGAACATCAGCTCTCCTTGCTACTGCTATAATTTCCTTCTGTTGCTATACTGAATTTATCCAAGGAATGCTGGTATCAGCAGTGACAGTAGTAACATAGTTCTGAGAGATGAATGAAACAGAAGTAGTAATTTCCAAAAGCTAAACAAATGTATGCCTTCTTCCTCTGGTAAAGCTGTGCCTTTCCAATTAATAATACATGTTTCATGAAACAAAACATACTTATCCCCAGGTGTTTAATCATCTAATGAGTGTTAGAAGTGTTTTAAATGAAGCAAATACCAAGCAGATTTAAAGTAAAACAGTACTTGTTAATGTATTTTGATTATATATATATATTTTAAAAGTTCAGCTACCTTTAACATCATATTCTATGTATATTGAAATTCAGATTGATGAACGTTGAATCAAAACCAAACACAAAGTAGATCCATTAGATTCTTCTAATTCAGAGGCAAAGTATTCAAAACATTTTTATATCTTCCCCCACCACCACCTTCCCCCCCCTCCTTTGTTCAGGAAATGGCAAATACGTATTTATCCAGCTACCTCCACATTTTCCACCATCATTATTCACAGTGATCCCTGCAGTGATAAGTGGTCAATGACCCTAGTGCAGGGTGAACTACAGCAATCTTACAGAGTTGCCCATTATTCATCACAGTGGTAGAACAACTACAACAGCACAGTGACATTTTGCTAAAAGCTCTCATTTCCCCCAGTAGGTTATTACACGGGCAAAATAAAATGTTTCCTTAAAGACCAGCAACATCTTTTCTCTAAAAGGTCACTTTTGTTCTTTCTTATTTTTGTGGAAGATAAAGTTAAAATTTGAACAGGAATCTCAGATAATGGAGGAAACTCCACAAGTACTACCAAAAATGGTAGTACTTCTGTATGTCTCCATTTAGCCACTCAAACTTGCTCTCAGAGGACTTGGACCTAGATTTAAAACTTTGCTAAGTGGTGTCAGCTGATGATTATCTGTGTGAAATGAATGTCTCTTCTTGTAGTTGTTTTCCATGCTGTTTTAGTACCACTTGTGAATATTCCCAGTTGTGAACTTGTTGTGTGGCAGTTGAGGGAGTAGCTTTTATATATTTGAAACTGTCCAGTTGATTTGTAATATTTTGTCCTATTGGATTTGTATGGTAACTCTTTGGACAGGGCACCCTGAGAAGTGGGTTATAAGTCTCTACAGGGAAATTCCTTTCCTGCATATACGTACCTTTAAGTGGAGCTGAGGTTAAGAATACTTTTTAATAAGGTACCAAGTAGTTTATGTGCTGAAGTTTGGGTCTATTGTGTCTCCACCTCTCCCTGATCCCATCTTAGAACAAGCTGTCTCTCTTCCCTGTTACCTCCCATATTAAACAGAAAGGTAACATTCAAGGTCAGGTTGACCAGTGTGAGCATCCTAATCTAGTTGAAGATGTCCCTGCTCGTTGTAGGGGGTCAGACTAGATGACCTTTAAGGTCCCTTCCAGCCCCAGCTGTAGTATGACTTCTCTCGACCTGCTGGCAGCACTTGTGCTAACACAGCCCACGATACTGTTGGCTGTCCTTGCCACCTGGATACACTGCTGACTGATACTCAGTTCTTTGTTGAGCAGCACTCCCCAACAGTCTTCTGCCAAGCTGCTCTCTCTGTGGCCGATTGGCCATGTAGTGTTGCACAGGGTTATTCTGTCTGTTCTGTCTTTTGTTGAACTTTGAGGGGTTTTGTGAGTTCATTTCTGGAGCCTGTTGCGGTCTCCCGGAATTGCCTTATCCTCTGGAGTGTCGATGACCGCCTGTTGCCCTTTTGGTATTATCTGCCAACTTGCTGAGTGTGCTCTGCCTCATTGTGCAGCCCATTAATAGCGATGTTAAGCGGTATTGGTGCCAGTATTGATCCCTGAGGGATGCCGGTACTAACTGGCTGCCAGCTGGAGTTCATATAGCTGATCACAACCCTTGGAGTCCAGCTGTCCAGACAATTTTCCACCCACCTCTGAGTATACTTATGTGTTTGGTATTTCACCAAATGGGTTAAAGGGTGCTTTGGAAGGCCATATCTGATGCTGTTGACTGTATAGTAGTATAACTTTGGTGAAACAATGGTGAAACTGTGAGAGTTAACATTCTTCTGTAAATAATGAGATTCTCTTGCTGGCTATGTGGGATCTGTGTTCTAGCAGAGATGATTAACTGGTGTTGGTATAAAGGAACAATATGCAGAATGTGTCACAGAAGACATTTAAGCAGGGAGCACACATGGTTAATTCCTAAAACTGAAATAAATGGTGGTTTGTTTTGATGGAAGAAGATTCCTAATGCCATTTTGAGTGTTAGAACAGAACAGATAAGAAGAAATGAGCGTGGTGCTTGTGACCACTATGGCAAGCAACATTTGTGCACATTGTCATTTCTTGTGGGTGTACCCCCAGATTTTCATTAGGTAGGCAGCTGTGCTAGGGAAAGCAAGTCTCTTACAGTGCTTAAAGGCAGTCAAGCAGAGAACCATCTTAGTAAAACTCTTACTAAAGTTTAGTTTTATTCAGGTTTGGGGATGACTTGCAAAAGTTCGAAATTGTTTCCTTGGGGAACCAGTAATTTAACAATTTAGATTCTAGGGAGATTCAGCTCTCAATGTGAACCGAGGACCTAATGCAGCTTTCAGGACCAGAAATTCCAAACATACAATTAGTTATCTTTGAAACAAAGATTTAAAATATCTTCTGTGGACAAGAGATGCTGCTGTGTTATTTCATACAACCCATTAAGAGTTTAATGCCTAGAGAAGACACATGGTGCTGTGTGTGCTAGCCTTCATAGAGTTCTTTGGAATAGCTTTTCCACCATTTTATGAAGCTGCCCACAGAAATGTAGTAGATGGGTGAAAAGTTCTCAAAGGGAAATCAGTGCAGTTCTCTACTCCTGCGCAAAGGTCTGTGGTGAGTCAATTAGCTGATTACACATGACATTGGAAACAGGAAGGGAACCACTTTGCAGCTGGATGTATTGATAGAATCAAAGCCCAATATGCCCTAAAGTAGTAAATGAATGAAAAATCTCTCTGGGAACATACCTGTTAAATTGTTATGTTAATACCGTGATAATAATTGTTAACAAGCTAACAACTGATTTTTATATGCGCTTTTTTTTTTGGCTTTTTTTTTTTTTTATCTTTAGTGTAGTGAACAGATTTTTAAGAACTAGGTGGTTCATACTAATAGGACGGTTCTTATTATTGCTTTGGTTTTGTAGAAGAGTAGTTGCACCTCAAGATGATTTTCCTTACCATAATTTCCATTTGTATTTTATGTATTATTGCCTGACAGGTTGACCTTTTCAAGCTGCATGCTGTGAAATGTTGCTACTAAGGATAGTTGATGTCAAAACAAGTTCTTTCCTAGCTCTTATTAAAAATATTGAAAGATGAAAGATTTCTAATTAAGCTACAGAAAGGTGTATTATTAGAAACTTGTACTTAAAAAACCCTCAGACGCTTCTTCCCTTCTTGTACCTAGAAAGACAGTTAGTGACAATCGAACTTATAAAATAATATGTGGAGTTCATGAGTTCTCACCACAAAGGTTATTCAATTTTGAAAATCGTCATTTTTGTTAGAAGTCACTTTTCTTTAATAGTGCAAGCTTATACCCCAAACTGGGAAAATTACTATGTCCTTGTACATTAGCATTTGGTTTATATTAACCAGGGGTTTGAGTTTCTCATCTTTTTGGCCCAACTGCATCTACTGTCAGTTTGGTATACTTGCTGGCTTGTTATTTGTATCTTTTAAAATGCTCTATCTTAGGAATGTAACTTGGTTTTGTTGTGAACTGTGAAAACGGTATCATCTTCGTTTGATGAACTGATTTCTGTGAGAAGACAGCACGGTTTTTGTGGTACGAGATACAAAATAAAAGGAAATGTCCAGAGACAAGTCATAGGCAAAAAAATATTTTTCATGTTTCTCAACAATATAAATGTTGTTCTCTGTAATCAGTGCTGTCCAGAGGTGACGTCCTATTTGCAGTCGAAAGACAGGGCTGATCAAGTTTTGTTTTCCCTTAATGTTATGTAGAAAGCTTGCAACTAAGCTTGGAGGACCTGAACTCAAGACACAAACAACTCGGTATCCTTTATCCTATGATATCCTCCTAGAGTTTATTTTACCCAAGGTACCTTGTGTATTTAATTCAAAGGATGTAATAAAATATCTTCCTGATATTTTAAGACCTCTGACTTGCTATCTGCATTGGTGTAACTAACGATATGTATACTTCCTGATTACTGACTATACTGACACATAAGTGACAGATTATATTTTGAAGTGCAATAACAGGTGAATCCTATGTGAACTATACCACTTGAAGTAGATCCATTTCAATATTATAAAGCAGTTTCTATGGAGAAATAGCTACAGCAGGCATGTGTGTGTCACAGTTCAAAAGTAATGCAGTTCATTGCAGTAACCTCTCTTCTAGCGTAGGAGTTTGCAAACGGAGAAATGAAGCAGCTCTTTTTGAAGAATTCCATTAGCTGAGGTAAATCAGGAAAACTTGCCTTCTTCTGAACTAGGCCTTTATTGCACTGGGCAAATTATTTTTAAGGTGAACCACAGTCGTCTTTGGAAAAGAATGCAATGTACATTGTAGTAACAATTCGTTGTGATTCTGATGTCAAGTGGTAGACAAGTCAAGTCTTTAAACAAATTAAAAATACCTCTATGTGTGAAGGACACAACAAATGAGAAGGTAGGACAGCATTTGAAAGAGACCAGCATTTTTGTGTATACAAATAGACTTCAAAAGAGTGGCCATTTGAGTGTGTTCTAAAGAGCAGTGCTTGAGGCCTCATTTTGCTTAACTAGTAAGTAGGATTTAATGCCATGTCAAAAATTCCCAGCACTGGAGCAAACAGTTGATAGAACACTGACTGTTGTGTGAGCATCATGGGGACTTTGTTTTGCTTTTCTGTGAAGCACTGGCACAGGCAAGACAGCAGACTCTGGACTAATGTCTGATAGGGTATAGCAAATCTCATCTTCCTTTCAAAGTTTTCTGCATACATGGCTGTTGAAGAGATTTCTAAAGAGCCATAGGTGCTAGAGTTTTTATCTTTTATTCTTATTTCATCTCTGTAATGTAGAGGTAATTTTTTTCTTCCAGGAAGACAGGTTCCATATGTAATTTGAACATCTTAAATGACGTTCTCTCAGCTCTAAATCACCGTTGGAAGACGGGAAGATAAGATGATTGAGAAAGTCAGTTTTTGTATGGACTTCAAAGCCTGTGTGAGTATGTTTGTGTGCTTGGTACTAAACAAACTACTGCCATCTGATCACAATAGCTGGCTTACATAGACAGCTAGAGAAGGAAATAGAAGCAAGTGAAAACCAGAACAGCTTACAGACAAGACGGGTGAGGTCTTGGACATTAGTGGACAAAAAAGAACATCCAGATGCTTCCTGTATGGACTAGCAGGGCTCGTTACCATATAGTCTGTAATCAGAGCAAGAGAAAGAGGAGGGCAGATTGGTGTTTCTCGCTGTTGCTAGTGTGTCCCTGGAAGAACAGCTTATGGTTTGCACAAATGCTTATAAGGAGTCTAGAAAGAATAACTCAGTCATGAAATCTACGTGTTTCCGTAAACTACCTTGATTTGTAAATATTTGTAAGGTCTACAGCTGTATGGAAATAATAGTGTAGGAAGGGTCTGGGGCAAGTTATTACAAATAGATAGTCTGATACAAACAGAAAACAAAGGTATTCTGCAAATTTGCTCTTCTTAATTCTATTCTAAGCTATCTGAATTACTTCTAACTCAGATACATCTTTCACAAAGATCATAAACATCCCTATGCTCAAATAGTCTGAGAACATGCAAGATAGGGAGTTTGAATCAAGCAATGCTTATGTAAAAGTTTCATGTCATTGAGCTGTTTGGGGTAAAGCTGGGAGTACACAAACAGGTAATTCAGGTAACCTGTGAATTTCAGAACAGAAGGACATATCTTCCAACTCAGCCTCACTATAAAACAAACAACAAAAAAAAAAAAAACAAAGAAACCAATCCCTCCACCCCAAAAACCTCAAAAATTCAGTGTTAGTACCCGTGGCAAGTGTATCAGTTTAAAAGACTAATACCAAAACATCTGTGCTACAGCTGAAATATACACTATTCTAGTTTACTAGTGCTGGACTATTCTTTTTTGTCAGTCTGTGGACTCATATTCTATACAGTATTATTTGTCAGAAGTCCATTTCACTTTTACCGTCCCTCTGTTTTCCTACAGCTTCTGACTTACGTTTTTCTCCATGCCTTTTATATGGGGAATTCTTGGTGATAAAAGTAAAACATGGTTCATAATGTCTTATCCTTCTGATTGGTTTTCCCCTATTCTTTTAATATTTACCTTTTGTCTGATCCTGTGGAGAAATGGTGTTACAGTTTCAGTATTTCCCCCCTCCCCATTGCTAGTCCTACTTAGGCAGTAAAATAGATGGGGGGGGGCAGGAAACAGTTTCAGGGAAAACATTTTGTATTCTTACTTGACCCTTAAATGAATTAAGATATGGCTATATTGCTCCCTGTTCTATTTCTTAATTTAATTTTGTAGAGTTCAGAAATTTCTTAACATGAAATAGGTAATTAAAACTGCATGCTTAGCTGTGTTCAAGTACTGGGAGAGTATTGCAGGCTTGAGATGTTCTTTGAAACAACCTTTGTTGCTTATAAAATTCTGTTTGTTGTTTAGTTAGAACATGAATAGGAAGAGGAACATTCTGGAAAATATAGAACATAAATAGGAAGAGGTTCATTTTGGAAAATCTCTCATCTACATTTGTATCCTAGAGCTCAACAGTCAGTGTTCCTTATTTTCCCAAAGTCATGAAGGACATAGGGAAACTCCCCATAGTCTCTTCTATTTTGGGACAGCAGTCATTTCTGTTTAGCTTCCTGAAATGCTTAGCACAGTAGAGCTGGAGCTCTGAAGTGCAAGGATATTCCAGGAGGATGAATAATGTGTATAACTTGAACTAGTGCAAACCTAAGCATGGAACTTAACATTAGAAACAAATATATTCCTAATTCTAGGAATATAGAAACTCTTAGAAACTTTTACTGTTCAAGAGCTCCAGTCTAAGATGTGTAAGGGTTTATGTGGAGGATAAGCAGTTTGTGAGACTTGGCCTTCATCCTGTGGGCAGTCATACGGTGTTACGCGGGAGTGGTAAGGGTTAGATGGATTTGGAATTTAATAAGGATTTAGAAAACTAGTAATTTGTTGTTGGGGGTGGGGAAGTCTTCTAAAGTCACAGAGTGATTATTAGATAAGGTGCTGGAATAACTTCTGAAAAGGGTGTTGCTGTTGCATCTAATTTTTCTGGAACTCAACTGATGCACACAAGATTTGCTATGACTAATAGGGTTGCAACAAAACAGAATACAGACCTTTTTCCTGTAACTTAGTGAGGCATCTTTTGATCCATTATCATCCCTGAGCTGAGGGCTCATTGTACAAAGCTGAAAGTGAATGACACGCTGTAAAAAGATTTTGGCCTTTGTAATGTGCAGAAGGTGGATAGAACGTAATTGCTTTGCACATTGGGACTGCATAGTTTAGTTTCCTCTCACTCCTCTGTTTCTAGGCAGTGTTAAAAAGGTGTTACTTCCCTCAAGTTTTATGGCAGCAGAATGGATCTCTATAAGCATTGTAAATAAAACAAAATAAAAAAGTTACCGATCACCTTTTGGATAACCCAATAAGCAATCTTAACAGAAAATGAAGAAGCTTAACTTTCTTAATTTCAGAGTTGATTCCTCCAGAATAACCACTATTGGATAGAGTAAAGCAAGGAAGCTTCCTGGGCTATTCTCACAACTTCTGAGGATAAAAACAGAAGCTCATTCAAGACTATTGCATTACACTTGAGCTCTTGTTAAGGAGAACAGGAAAACACTGTGGATCTAAAGACAGGAATTTATTGCTAATCTAATTAAAGTCTTAACAACCTATTAAAAAAGCTATTGCTATTAACACTCTCCAATTACAATGTTAGTAGCACTTCCAGATCTGGCCTGGCTACTGAAGCAGAAACCTGTAGGTCAAGTATATTGAGAGCTTTTTCAGCTGTGTTCACTGGTGAAATGCATTTATATCAAGGGTCATGTTTTGTGGCAGTCACAGCTCTTCCTCTTCTGCATGTTTTCCCATACTGCATGTGTACCCAACACACCTCATTCTGATCCTTACCACTGATTGCATCAAGAAACCTACCTCTTGCTTGCATGCCTTTGCTTTCTCATCAGATGGAATAACTGAAATAGAAAACTTAGGCAGCAGATGAACTTAATTAGTTTACATCATGAAAACAGTTTGGTGATTTTTTTTAATTCTTTTTTTAAAATTCACTTTACACTTTTTATGTTAAGCTGAATAGTAATGCTGAAATATACCTAGGGTAGTAAAATGAGATGAAAATGTTGTAGTGAACAGAATGTAAATATGTTTAGGAGAACAGTCATTACCACATTTCTACAGGAAATAAAATAAATTGAGCCTGTGAAACAATATGCCTGGTTATGCTAATTAGTACTCGGTTTTTGCAATGGTCAGCAACTCTATTACTGAATTTTATTATTTCTGAATTAGTCCTATAACACAGCAGCATTCATTCTGACAAATTCATTGTTTCTGTGATCTTCAGGAAGATCATGATCCTTAGCAAAATACTGGTGGTTTTGATTTTCCTGGAGCAGAAGCCCAACTTACAGAGGTCAGAGGGGTTGCAGCAGAACAAAACCATGACTCATTCTGTTGTCCCCCATACAGGGACACAAAAATCTTTAACAGCTCGCATCCCATTTTCTAGTGCAGCCCAAACCAACTTTGTCTCATCACAACAGCAGATGTTTTATTCATTGAAGTCCCACAGATGACCCACAGATCCACTTTTTTCCATGCTTGGTAAGTGTCAATATCAGCATCTGCTTTTTCACCACTGTTTTAGCAGAACATTGCTTCTGATTTATCAGGTGGCTAAATCATGCTCCAGTTGCAGTTTATGTATTGCTCTTGCTACCCCACTGAACAAAAAGGCACTTCAGTGTCTGCTTTTTCCAGGAATACTAGCAGCATGCTTTTTGACTGATTTTTATGATATATTTCAGCAGTATTGTTTATGTTAGTAACAAAAAGAAACTGTAAATGTATTATTCAGCCCTCCTTTTAGCAACCCAAGCAGTCATGCTTGTTAATATTGTGTGACAGGTTAAATTGTTTTAAAGATATTTATTTATTTAAAACCATTACCTCACTTTCGTTTTTATCGTGCTGGAAACACCCTCTGGTAGGTCCCCAGATTATGGAGTACACCTCAACTTGTTCTATTCCCCACTAGCATCCTGAGATGTGTCCTGTAGAGTCAGAGGGGCTCGTTATTCATCTCATCACTGTAGTGCTTATGCTTTAGCAGGCCTGAGAAAACTTAGTTGTTTTTGTTTTTTTCAAAAAAGTTTCCCAGCTGTTTGCCTGAAAAGCTTTAGCCATCCTGGGCATCTGGCTTTTTATGTATTTATATCCAGCTACTCTGAAACATCAGCGGGCATTCCATCTACAGCATGGCTGGATAGTTGGAAAACAAGTCTAGAAGAAACATTTATAAATAAGATCTGTGCAGCTGGCTGCCAGACTACTTTTCAGTCATCTTTCCACACCTCCACCCTGGCATGTGTTATGGAAGTCAAGATGTCCGTTAGAAAAGATTGCCTTTTAAAAACAAGCACCCCTACCCCCCAAAAAAGCAAACATCAACAAAACCCTGCCAACCAAATGAGAATATTCTGAACAGGTGTTGTTAGTGTTTGGGTGTTTTTAGCATGAATTTAGATGTGTTTTATTTGAGGATTGCTAGATGGAAAAAAAAAGTGCATTCAAATTTTACAAAAGAAAAAAGCCCAGGAAAATCTGTTAATTCTTCAGTCCTCCTGGGATTCTGAAACAGTTTGAGGAGGGTTTTTTCGGTTTTCTTTTGTTTGGCTTTGATTTATTGGGTTTTTGAGGGGTGTTTTTTTGGTTTTTTTTTGGGGGGGGGGGTTGTTTGGGTTTTTTGGGGTTTTTTTTTTGTTTTTTTTTTTTGGTTTTTTTGTTTTTTAAGGCATTCTGTGGTGTCTTTGCAGAACAAAGAAAATTGGTGGAAAACTGCACTGTTTGCTAGTGTTTTCAATCTGCATCGCTAACAGTGTCCAATATTTGGGTCAGATTATTTTCAAGTAGCTAACTATCTAACGAATTGAATGATTAAGCATAATCAGGCTGATTATGATCAAGTAGTTGAAAGCTCAATGCACAATGAGAAATAGGATAGCAGTTATGGTCTGAAATCCTTTACATGGACCACAGGTGGTGTGCGTGCTCAGGACTGGAGTCCTGGATAATTTGTATCATCAGCACAGTTCTAGTTTTAGTTTCCTAATGTGTTTTTGACAAATTTCATCATGGAAATGACTGAAGTCAATTTTGATGTTAATCCTCAGACTGCTGTGAGTAGGAGTAAGAGATTTGTGTGATTTCAGACTTAGAAAGCAAATAAAAGTCAAGTAGTTAAAACTCTGAGCACTGAAAGTCCAAGACAACTGCTTATCCCAGGTATTCATTAAAGGTAGACTTTAGTACAGCCCAGAGTTTAGAAATGAACCTTGGCAAAGAGATTTAATTTGCAGCTAAGACACAGAAAAGAAAGCATAATGGCTATAGTAATGTTTTCTTCTTTGTTCATGAGGGTAGACTAAACTCCTGCCTCTCATGTATCATTCCATACTCATGTTGCATCTCTTACTCCATTTCAAAGGTCTTGCCATCCAAAAAATTTTGTATGTGGAATGGTGGGAAAATGGGGAAATGCAGGACTCTTGTATCTGAAACTGAGAGCTTGGGAAAGAGGCAGCTTGTGAATTCTAGCTGGTAACGGTACAAGAGGCTTGGAAAATGCCTGCAGATTAAACACTTTCTTTTATTGCCATTTGAATATATGTGATGCGCATGCAGCCAGAATCATTAGAATCTTGCTGGCTCTATAGGCAAAACAGCTCATGTTAGAATAAAAATGGCTTGAGTAAGAACTGAGGGAAAGCACTATTTAATCAGTATTAAAATTAAATTCACAGGATTTTCTGATGATAGAGGTGCACATTTATTTCTGTTTTCTGCAGCTTGGCTTCTATGTGGAGAATTGTTTGTCCAGCAATTTTTAAAGCTTTATACAAAATAGAAGACTATCAAAAATAGTGCACTTGTTTTCAGAACACTGTCTAACTTGGCTGTCGTTAGAAATGCATTGGATAAATTTGGAAGTTCTTAGATGAAGTGCTCCCAATCTGAAGGCAGTGTATCTTTCCTCAGCTCGGTGGTGGTCAGTAGGACGACTTACTAGACACCCGGGGCTACTGTAGGGGACTATTATAGGCTTGATGTCACATGGATTCTTCTGAGCAGTGCTGAAACTAGGAAAGGGACAGGAGGATTTTTTTGTTATCTTGAGACTAAACTTAAAGGACATACAGAAATTAAACGTACCTGAAATACAGAATAAATTTAACAAAGGGTGAGTACGTTAAAACAATATAGGCGTAAATGTTTTGGTTTTTACTTAGTTTCATTTTTCTTTTTCCAGCAGAAGATCTAAACCAGCTGTTTTCATGTGGTTAAAATGTACTTCTTTTTCCAGTGGGAACTTAAAAAAAAAAAGTATCATTTTTATAGCTTTATTGCAGATAAGTATTATCTTCGTAAAGGTCACACGCAAATGCTGTGAAGCACTGAGGTCCCAAATGCATTTGAATGAGTACACTGACATTCCCATCACGTGTGTAGGTTAAATCATAGCCATGTATTCTTTTTGTTGTTGTTGTTTTTTGTTTTTTTGTAAAAAAGGAAAAGACAAATGTTGTTCGAGTTAGATAAACTTATGTTAGAACCCCTACTAGATGCTGTTTGCTCAGGCTTTTTGCTAAGGTTTCTTTTAGAGTTAGGTGTTTTGACTGGCTGTTTGCTGAGAAATTTTACTGTACCATTACATGGTTTGAACCATTTAGATTTGGTTCACTTAGACTCTAATGAAATTCAGTCTTGACACAAAGCTTAGATAAATACATGAGGAAAAAAAAAAGCTAGCAATTTAGAAAACCTGTGGAGACTTCCTCCAAAGCCTTATGTTGCTGAAAGTGTAGATTGCTTGAGAGCCTTGAACCAAGCCCTAAGTCCTTGTTTTCTAGATTGTTCTTCACATGTTTTTCTGATCCTCCCTGTTGATGGAAAGTTGCTTGGTACCATTAGTTCATGATTGTTAGTGTGGAAATTTTGCTGGAAATAGATAATTTAAACATTATCTTTTAGTATACACAGACTCTTCCTGGTAAATATTAGTTCAAAGATGAGATTTAAGTATGAGACAAAGTGAATCATAATTATCAGCATGCAGAGATACCTTCTGTAAATTGTCATTGATTATGCTGAGGATTATATGCTCCTCTGCTTAATGGTTCATAATGGAAATATGGAAACTGAAATGTCTATGTATTATTTCTTGTATAAATACATGTTCAAGTAAAAGATACGCATATTCTCACCCAATCAATGATATGTTCTGAACAATTACAGTTGTAGGCATTTGTCCAAAATGTTTCTCTGTGAATTTCAAGCACGGTCTTTTATTATTTCTCAAACATAGGGATCTCCTAAGCATAACTTACTACTTTGGAACAGATGGGAACCCCCATGTCAAAACTTTTTGATCTTGCATTTAGTGCAAGTTTTACTCACAAAGAAGCAAAGAACCTTCTTCGAATCATTCAGAAGGATACCCCAACATCTGTAGAAAGAGCATTTCACTGATGAACTTGAAAAAGCCTCCCCTCCTTCCAGAAAGTACCATCTGAAATTGTTTCCCTGCACAAACCTTGTCAGTATGTTCTCCGTCTTGCGTGACAGTTTCCAACACTCTGTGGGTAACACAGATGTGGTGAGAATACAAAGTACCCCGTGTTCTCAGGCAAAAAGACACTGTCAGAGACGAAATTCTCAAAAGAGAAATTGTTTAAACATGTTGATAAGTAAAATAGCAACAATCACAAGGACCAGATGGTGCTCATAGAAAACTTGAAAGAATTAATCATTTTGTTCTGTAGGCTGGTAGCAAAAATATGTTTGCTATATTTAAATGAAGACTCTACTGAAGAGTTTCAGAGTAATTGGAATTTCTTAAAACTCTTAGTCAAAATGGTATTGAAAGAACTGTATGTCAGCTGATTCAGAAGCAGGTAATTTGGTTCAAGCATTAGGTGATGGTAATTTAGAGAGACAGTTTGAATAGAGATAGTAGAGATCCAAGCTTAGGTAGGAAAAGAGTTACAGCCCTGTGTGTTGTTTAAATAGTGGCCTGTTTAGCCCAAACCTACCTTCCTTCCTTGTCTTTTCCTGTTGAATATTTTAGCTCTTGTGGCATCGTCTGGTGAAGTATTTGATAGAAGACTGCTAAGTATGAAAGAAAATAATTAAACCAGACTGTGCATTATGTTGGAAACTAATATATGCTAGCATGTTATAAATTACTGTTGTCAGCCCTGATCAGTGATACCCCCAGTGTTTTCAGCAGACCCTGTTTCTTAGCTTTAAAAATCCTAATTATTCACTGTTGCTTTAAGTATCAGATTACAGTTGAGATGGCTGTGAAAAACTTTTTTTATGCTTTAAGAGAGTTTTCTGTGTTTTCTCCTTTAAAATACACTTAAAGACTCATGAAACAGTTGCTTAAAAGTTCTGTTATGATAATGTGGATGCTTACTCATTAAAACCTGTCTCTTTCTGAGCATTATACAGTGTGCTATTATACTTTCTAGACCTTAGTCAGAAGACTAAAATTTTGTTGGCTTGCACGCTCTCACTGTTGATAATTTTATTTACTCTGATTAAAAAAAAATAATAAAAGGAGGAGGAAACCAAACTGGGAGTACTGTTTATGCACAGTCTGGCTAAACGATCTGGTCTGTCTTCTGTTCTTGCCAGTGCTATTGCTTAATCTACTAACAATGTGAGACACTAGGCATAAATACTTATTGTAGGGTTTTAGCACAGAGCTATTGATATTACTTTCAGTTTACATTTATTTTTCAAACCTTTGTATTCTTGTTCCCCAATGGAGAAATGTGCATTCTCGTATTCAGAAATTAAAACAAATCCTTGCTGTGCCTGAGCACAAGACTAGGAATGCTCCAGGGATCTACACTGGAATTTTCTCATTGTGTCTGGATGAGTTCTTCTTAGAATATGAAAGTGCAGTCTGGTACCTCTGCTTGCTGTGACCTGTCTGTTCACAGCTGTGATTTTGTGGTTCTCCAGTTGTAAATTAGTCTCTTTCAGTATTGTGTTGCCTGCTAGATCCAAAGTAAACATAAGATTTTCTGCCATTATGGACAGGTGGCTTTCTTCATTTTCTTCTGTCTTTAAACTGACACTGTTGTTCTATAAAACATTTTCTGTCCAAACGTTGGTGATATGTACCCATAAATACATAAATATAGTTTGTCTCCTAAGAAAACATAGCATTACAGGCTGTGTGCATAGAGTATTATTTTCATATATATTTTTTCATTCATTTTATTTTCAATTTTCATTCATTTCATCATCATCGTTTCATTCACATACTCAGAGTATTATTTTAATCTTGAAATGTGTGTGAGAGCAATACATTTTAGGAATACTGTAAGAAGAAATATTTTAGAAGAGATTACTGAAAAAGAGAGGTGTTAACAAAAGCTTGTTGGGATTTCTACCCTCTAGTCAGGGTAGCATTTTCGAAGATGTCTTGGGTAATGAAGCTGCTCATGCCTGTCAATAGTAATAGAGTTTTTAATGAGCATTCAGTCCCTAAAAGTCATTTTATCTGTCTGTTGTTTAATTATGGAAACAAAATAATTTCTACCCTTACCTATTTGTGGATTTAGAAAGCAGTCTGTGCCTTAATCTCACTATTCTTCAATGTAAAACTAGCCCAAAGGAATAGGCTTAAGGAGAAAGAGAAGCATTTTTTTGCCTTCTGTTTAGTTTTTGTTGCACTTTCAGTTTCTCTTTTTGTGCCTCTCTTACTGTTGCCACAGTTACTTTTTGTTTTGTTTTTCCTTGATTCTTCCATTGTCACATTTTCCGCTGAAATCAAAGAACTCTGCAATGTAGTTGAAGATACTGTTACATTTTGCCCAATTAAAAACCCCAACAACCTACTTCAGTCTTATCACACTTGTCTTTCTTTAAGTAACAGATTTGTGTTTCTCTAATTCACTCTTCCACAACATTTGGGGACAGGTGGGGTGGGGGGAAGGCATTGGTTGTTCTTCTTTCCTTCTTTCTTTCTCTCAGAAGAGAGGACAACAATGTTTCTGATAGATTTACCCTTGGAAGATGAATGAGAACATCTAAAGCTTTGTGAATTGGAAATCAATGTGCATAAAGCAAGAAAAATGGGCAATATTATCAAGCGAATAGTTTGCACAGTCAGTGAACTCCAGAAAAAATAGGCCATTTTCCTATCCCTAGTTAAGCTGGCAAACACCAGTGTAATCAATTCCAACTCTTATTTCCCACCCTCTCTTTGCAAATGTTCCACTTGCTGCCACAGCACATGGGTATGTGCTTGCCTTACAACAGTCCCAGCTGAGTACTTAGAGATGTTTAGTGCATACTATCTAATTTTTTTTATTTTTTTTTAAAGAGTGATCACCAGTAATATTTTTCCTCTGTATTCAGAATGGTTGCTTATCCCTTGTGTGCCAAATTTTTTATCTTTCTTTTTCAAAACTTGCCCTGAAATTCCTTCCCTTTGCTACACTAATGTTCCATTAATGTTCCATATTTGGAACTGTATTAGGGAAAACTATTTGTAGCTAAGTGCATGCATCTGAACCAGTAGAGTTCTTCAGTGGTAGGTCCTGCAACCAATTTTAGAACAGAGCATTAGCTGTTCTTTTGCATCAGGGAACGTGACTTTTACTTCAGTAAGGCTTTGTACCAATTGACTGTCATTTTTCAGTATGAAAGTGGCTGTTCTAATTCTTAACTAGGCTGTCCTGGCATTTTCCATGTGTAGAATGAACTTAGGTTTATTTGGAGGACTGCACAATGTTAAGTGAAAACACATAGGTGGAATCTTGGCCCTATTAAAACAGAAGAAAAGCTGCCTGGGATGAAGTTAAGATTTCTAACTGTGGGTTTGTACAAAATGAGCTAAGGAGGAGTGGGCAAAGTTCATCAGTTGTGGATATTTCTTATCTCAGATGTAAGTTTCTCATAAGAAACTAAGCCTAGACTGCTCAGTTTCCACGGCTTAAAATCTTATGACCCTTATATCATCATCAGTTCTCAAAGTAGCAAAAAAAGATACCATTTGAGTCAACAAAAAATCCAGATAGTTGTAGAAAGACTCAAATGTAAATCTTTAGAAGATACTCTTTTAAGTCAAATTGAGCTAGATTTCTTGGCACTGAAGCTCTCATCCTATATTGGAAAATGTATTTCTTTATTTATGAGAGCTAAGAATTTAATGAAAAGAACTTCCTTGGAGAGGAATCTCTTTCATTAGTGCAGAAGTAACTGTAGGTTAATTTTAAAGGTCTTTCACTGTAAAATTCTTGTAATCTGTATAGATCCAGGTAAATTTTCTGGCAAAGATATTACCTAGTCTTGTTCATTTGAATAACAGAAAGTCACGCTGTATTCTTCCTTAATCTGTGGAGGTTTAAATTCCAAAATGTATTCTTCTGGCTTTACGTTTGTACATTGTGTAGGAAATTATAACTACTACAGAGGAAAGTTTTGGACTATTCTCCATGAAAACAGCATAGGTCATTCTCTGTGACACAGAGAATATTTCATAGCTGAAGCCAAACACGCTCTGTCCACTTCCAGTAATTTTATCTAAGTCACTATCCCAAGTTACTTGAAAAATTTATGGGATAATACATATGTAACAAGTTAACCTTACTCCTGTGCCTGTGAACAATGCAACAATCAGCTTCACGAATGGAGTAGGACATACGTGTGTGCCAATGTAAAGGGACTTTTACTGGCATGGAGGGGAAACGGTTTGAGAAAGCGAGCAAAGAATAGAAGTCGAGGGCCAGTCAGATGGGAGTATTGGAATAGGGCTAGTAATGTGCTGCGGCCAGCAACTGGGAGGTGGTAGTATGTCCTTAAGCAAGATCATTGATGCAACATGTTCTAGCTGTTGTGGTTCTAATTTCAGAGATGCATTTGATTCTCTTCACCCACTGTGTATATGAAAATACTGTATCTAGGGGAAATTTTCCTTGATTATGTTAAACACGTGTTAAAATAGTCTATATTTCCTATGGATTGTCTTGGAGCAACTTTTAAAAATTGTATTTCTCTTTTCTTTAAAGGGGAAAATTAAGGTATTAATGAGCAAACAGATGAGACTATTATCAACATCACTAAGGAAGAAACCAGTGTAAGTTCAATTTAGTGGTAAAGGAACCTAGCAACATTGTTTTCTCTGATAATGGAATAATTATGTAAAGAGATCAATGTATTCACAGGAAAGGCTGTCGGAATTGTCTTATTGTAGTATAATTTTGCTTTGTTGCTGATGGCTTTTTCTCTGCTCTCACTGGCTTTCCAAATTCTAATGAAAACCAAATCAGGTTTTTATGAATAAAATTAGTTTTCAACTAGAAACTAAACCAAGAGAAATAAAGTAACTTTCATGTCTTGCATTCTTGCATTAATTTTATCTCTGTTTTCTTTTTATAATGCGTGTATAATTGCAATAACTAAGTGTTTTAAAACCAGGTCTATTGTTGTTTATTGGTTTTGGTAATTTCAATAAGAAACATCTAGTGCTTCTGCAAATGCATGTACACACAGAGAAAGCTTAAATTACCTATGGAAGAATCACTATCTGGCCTAAATACTCTTGTCAGTACTGCAGGGCTAGGGCTAAATGTTATCTCATGGGTATTTCAGAGTAGGTATGTATTTATTGCACAGTTAAGGGTAGCTGAAACTGCATCTGTCCTTTTTTCCTATATGAAATGGTTGCAAATGTAGAATAATTTAGGATTGTTCTAGATAAAATAGCCTGGAGTTTGTTGGTTTTTTTGTAAATGTCACTTTGAACTGTAACTTCTGCTTAATCAATGTATTCATGAGCCTCAGGCCTCTGTGCCCTTGTGCATGGCCCCACATCACTGTTGCTGTGACTGGATGTCAGCGTTGAGAAATTATCTGTCCATGAATATGGACTGAGGGGTATGTGCCATGTTTGGGATGTCTTTCATCAAATTCTCCCTAGTGTAGGGGTTATCTTAAAACCAACATATATTAAGAGTAAAACATTTAATGCTTGCAATGATTTACCTTAATTGTAGACAAAAGAAGACGATCTCGCAACTTGTGCCCTTCTGATAAATCAGTGTCGGGATACCAGCTCTCTTATTTGTAAAACACTTCTCTTACCTAATCTATTTTGTGCTTCTAGGTATAACCTTAATTGTCAAAATAAGGTTTCTAAGAGCTGTTGTGATAACCACGGAGTTTGAGGATATTTAATCATTGAGATGCATTCATGGAAAGAGACTTTTCTCTTGGAGGTTTTTTTTTTCTGGAGGTAGACTTGCCAAGGGTACCCTATAGAAACTTTGGAGGTTTGTTAGTGAAGAGAGAGTGTTCAAAGATATCTAAAAATGAGGAAGAGATTATTTCCAGAAGTACACAGGATTTAAGAAAAAGAGTCTTCAGAGAGTACAAAAAATGGATTGATAAAGAAAAAGGTTGTATTTTGGAGAGCCAGAAATACAGGATTAAAATCAGATTTGCTCAAGTTAGATTTTACAAAGATTATTAAAACAAATTTTTAAAGTGTATTTTAATCTATATAAATAAAAAGAGAATGAAATTAGGGTCATTGTCAATCAGGTAGAATATTGGGATTTCATACAGAAAGAACTGAATGACCTTCAAAACTAAAATGATGGGATTCATAAAACTTTGCAATTTTTTCTCGGTGACAGGTAACCAGAATTTACATTAAAAACTGGACAGATGATCTGGAGGAAATGATAGAGAAGGAGAAGGACCTGCTATAAATGTCAGAATGGCTGTGAGAGACCAAGACACACCAGTGAAGAAAAGGCAGATGTGATTGTTGAATGTGTGCAGCAAGGTATTTCCAACAGAAAATTATTCATAATATTGTGCAAGGTTGATGAGCTCTCACTTGAGGAAACCATACGCAATCTGAGACACCCATTCAGGAAAGATGGGGGCTGGAGAGATGCAGAGGGCCCAGAAGGGAAGAAAAAAATGTGCAGAAGAAAGGGGGGGGAAGTGCTTGACAGGCTTAGGCACAAGGGAGACTGAAAGACCATATTATAGAAATATTTAAAATACATCAGAACTGTGAATGCTAAAGAAGTAGAAGACAAAAAAAAAAATGTTTCAACTAGCCATAGATAAATAAACTAAGAAATTATAAGTAGATTTCTAACCAATAAACAGAAGAAAGTTGGCAACAGTCTTCAAAGAAGAGCAGTGAAATAATCACAGAAATTGTCCAGGTGTGAGCTCTGAAAACAGACAGCACCTGAAAGATTTTATATTTTGCTAAGTAATTGTCAATTTCTTGTTTAAGGTTTTCTTGATAAATATTTAACCTTTCATAAGCAGTAACTTCAGACTTAAGCTTTTCATGTTTTGAGACTCATTTTCAGGCCCTGCAGACAGGCATCTATTCATTAGACTCGATGATGCAGTAGAGCTACTTGTCTGCTGTTGGACACTGTGTGTACAAGCATTGATGATCCAGCTGTTTACGGTGTCAGCACTGAATAGGCCTGTATCAATTACCAGGTGGTTCCTTTGTTTTAGGTATGACAGATCTATGCCATGGTATTCCTGCTTTATTACCAGCTTATTTTGAAAGACTCAATTTAGTGCAGGGGGAGTAGACTCCTCAGAAGCAGTGAACATCTGTTACTAATGTTAGTCTGAGCATTTTCACTTCATAATATTACTTGTCCTCTCTGATAGTAGAAGAAAAAAAAAGGAGCATCACCTAAGTGGCAGTGTGGGAGGACATGGGTGGGGAGAGGGAGGCGTGAGCATATAATGCTTGGTAGGAGTTTCTTTTGACATATCTGAAAACACCTTTTCTGTGGTAGTTCACACATACATAATATGAAAATCGGAATTTAACTGGTAGTCTAGTATCAAAAAATGGATTTCAAAGTGGATACATTAGTCTTGCCCCTGTTTGTTTCTAAAAAACACAGAAACTGTCCCCAAGAAACAGGAGTGAATATTGCTGCCTTTGGGCCTGTGCTTTCAAACCTGAAGCTGTCTAAACTGAGTGGAAATCTTTCTTTAAGCAGTCAAGTTTGAAAATAGGGTAAGTGGTTATATTAAACTTTAGTTAACTGGTGTTCCATAGATATGAAAGGTGGACGTGATAGTGCTTCTTATGATCAGAGTCCTCCATCACTTTTTACAGTAAAACATTATTTTCAGGTCCTTTTGTAGCTTTGAAATGCATGTGACCTTCCCTCCTTGCCTTCACCACATACAGAGTGTCTGTTTAAATATCTTATTCCTGCTATTTCAGCTAAAAAGGCTCAGACATTTTCTGAAACTGTATTAAGGACAAATTCTTATTACCCATGCTAATAAACTCATATAAGCATTTAATCCAAATGATCTCGTATCATACGGATAGTGGAGCAGAGGCTTGAGATCAGAGGAACTATCTTTTGCCGGAATGAGTTTTTTCCATCTTTGTGAAATTTGCCTATCAAGTCATTAGTCTCTCAGAAATCTCATTTTACGGACGTTTACTAGAAACATATGAATTTTGGTAGCTGAAGGCTCTTAAAATGCCCTTGGAGCTAAACCTTCTCCAGAAATACAGCTTCTGAGTGAACTGTTGCTGTTATCACTCCTCCCCACTTCAGTTAATTTTCCTGCAGGGAGAGACCTCACAGACAGAATTCCTCACTAGCTCTCTAAGTAGCATCTGTAAAAGGTACCTGTGGTACCAGAAGAGAGGAGCCTGTTCCATCTTGACCAGAATGACTGACCTTGGTTGTTCATGCAATTACCAGTTCTTGGCTACGGGACATGCTGAGACTGTAAAAAGGACACTGCACTAATACAGAAAACTGAAGTGTCCTCTTGAATATGGGCTGCACAGAATGCAACAGAGACACGCTGAACTAATTTGCTGTTTTGCATTTAATTACCTTCAAGATTTCAAGTCTGTGTACTCAGAAGTACTTTTTTGACTTTATGAAAACTGAATTTAAGAAGGTTTTCCAGATGGGTGGCTGGCAAGATGAAACATTCAGGGTTTAATTTTACTAGCAATGGATTCCTTTATTTTATTTTTCTTCTGCAAAATGTTATTAGGGAAAGGAGGAAGGAGGAAAAAAAAGGAAAAATTACAGCTGCCTTTTTTTTTTAAAGGAAATTAATTTTCTGTATAATTTTAATCATAGTGTTGGACATTATACAAGAACTTGGATTTACTAGAAGAGAAATTGTGCCCTTTCAGGAAATGAAAGGCCTTTTACTCAGCACTGTATTTAGATAAATAGCAAGGATAGGTAATTAAATAGTAAGTAGGGAGTCACCAACCAGAGAACATACAGAACTCACCACAGCATACACATGAAAATACTCATGCTTTCAGATTGCCTTTAGTACGTACCTCTTCACATTCTGTAGTTCTGACATCTTTATTTCATGTTGTGTCATAACAAATGGGAAGATAATCTCACTTTTCTGCCCATTCATCTTCCTTTTCTTCAATCAAATTATTAAACAGAAAGTGATAAACAGAGCAATTTTAGTTCTGGAGGAAACTGCCATTTTTTTTACTCCGTCTTTCTCTTGGGGATATTTCTCAAGCTCCATTTTCTTTATACATGTGGAAAGAATGCAAAACATAAACCTTTCTGAATCATATTTTCTAAGCCGTTTTTGTCATCTTTGTTGTTCTCATCTGCTTGGTTTTCAATTTGTCTTTCGAAACTGTCATGTCCCAAACTGATTCCAATCAGTCCTGCTGTTGAAGAAGCTTGAGCATTGCAGAGCAGAAGGATTATTGTACTGGTTTGACACATGCTGTTACTGTTAATATAATCAAGTGTAGCATTTACCCTTTTTCACTATAAGCATCTTACATATGATTCTCAAGCAGTTTGTGATTTAACATCTAATAACCATATCTGTCTTTGTAGGAATGTTCCTTGGCCCACATTTCTCATAAGTACATGCTTTTATTTCAATCTTCTTTACAGTTGCAATTTTTTGGACTGTAAAAAAAAAAAAAAAACAAAAAAATAAAACCCAACGAAACATATAAAATGCATTGGACAATGGAAAACTAAGGCAAAATGAGTCTCTGTGGCAGGCAATATGCAGAGGATATGTTTCAGATTGAAAGTTTTTTATAATATGGTAAATAAAAAACTCTCAGAATGGCTTAATTCAGGTGTGATTTAAAGGTTCCCAGCAGAGAGAGCTGTTTATCCAAAGTACCAGAAGCAGTTTCCAATTATGAGGTGGTTGTAAGTAGGTACAGAAAACTGAAGAGCAGACGATCAGATAAGAGACTTCAGGCAAAAAAAGCACAGTCGGGTTAGGTCGTGCAACAGGCAAGCTGCAAGGACATTGAGGTGAAAACACGCTCCACAGAAATAAGCTCAGCAAGTGCTCTTGATTGAGAAGAGAGCTCTCTGCCCAGGCAAGCTCTGGTCTGGCACTAGGGAAAATTCAGAATGCAAGTAGCTGTGTGCTAAATCCCTCAGCATAATGGGGGTAAATGCTTATCCTTTCACTTGTATATGTACAGAATTACTGAGTCTCAGTGCATCAGTAAGATACCTGATGTAGATCGGTTACAGTTGTGGGGTTTTATGGCAGATCAGCACCCCAAAGATAATTGTTTCATTGTTGTTTAATGAACCTTCAGTAACTCGATTGTCACAGAGAATGCAGATAGCCCCAAGTGCTGGCATTTTAATTATTCTGACATACTGCAGTAAAAAGAAATGCTGTTGCTATTAATTCAGGAAAAATAAACACAGTAATGGTGACATTTGAAACAGAGAGGATAGTAGAAACTTAATACTAGACTGCAAAAAATTTGCTACCAAGATGGCTTAGCTACAGATACCACCTCCTGAGTCTTGACATTGACTTTGAAGTTAATAGTTGAAATAAATTGAAACTACTGCTCTAGATCACTACTTTTTCACTACCAAATGGACATGTAGCCATGTACTCTGCTGCAGATCTCAGTAATGTGATAGGTTGACACTGAAGTAGGAGGGAAAAGGCTAAATTAACTTATTTTGGGTATTAAATGCTGTATGCCTGCCTGGTGGTTGGGGTTTTTTTTTGTATCAGGAGGAGCAGTTTTAGGAAGCAGACATAAAAGACACTGCTGTAACTTAAAAGTGTAAAACGTGGATGTTTTGTCTGCGAGTTGCAGGCACCTAGCACCTTGCAGGACTGAGCCTATAGGTACCTATTTTTTCTTCACATTCAGACAAGTTTTCAAGTTCTGAAATGAGGCCATATAAAAATGAATGCTCAGTATTTCTGTTGCTATAATTCTATTAGAGAAAGTGGCTGGCATACGAGGAAAGCCAAATGTTACATTAACACGTTAACTAGTCCTAGCACTATCAAACTTCCCTTACTTTTCATTATAAAATAGTGAAGTCAGCTTTTTATGGCAGTTATCAGCATTATGGAATGAGGGATAAGGCATCTACTAAATTCTCTATTGGACCATTTTCTCTGGGTGAAATTTAGCATAATGATTTCAGCAGAGGAAAAGAAGTCTTGAGAGCAAAAACTGCTCATAGCAGTGTATTCAGTTTGATTTTAGTGGGAAAGAAAGTGTGTGTGGACTGGGAAAATGAGCAAGCACAGGGGATTTGAGAGCCGTCTTTTGTTCTGTTTTACAATGACATGCAGCACAGTGGAGTTTTGATCCCTGAGGACCACCTGCAGTACTATGGTCTAGAGTAAAAGCACAAAAAGTACTGAACTATAAAAATGTTTATTTCAGGACTACATGGTACTTCCATGGCGAAAAAGCCTACCTCTGGGCCTGGGACAGCTTTGTTTCCCTCCAGAATCTGTCTTTGAATCTTTTACCCTGATGAAGACCAAAGGAGAGGACCCCTACTCTTTACCCTTCTATCTGAGGTGCCAGTCTTTAGATTGGCATTGTATGTTGTGATGTTTCTCCTATTTCATGGTATTTGTCAAGGTGTACAGTCAGTGTGCTTCTCCAAGTCAGTGCCTCCGTGAGTTTAAGAACCATGCAAAAGTAGTGCACTTTGCCTCTTCTTGAATTATTCACAGAACCAGACAAAAGCAAGTTTGTCCTGTAGCCCTAATCAAAATATGTATTTCTCTCTCATCTTTTAAGTCTTTGCCCTGTGGAAAACCTTTCTGAGGAAAGGCCAACAGTGGGTCGAGGCTTTGCATATGAAGGGCTCCATTTCATAAAAAGATCTCAGGAGAACAGTCAAGCAATGGCAAAACTGGCAAGAGAAGCCTGGGGAAATCACATAACAGCAGATTAATTACTCTGATTTATATTAAAAAAAAAAGATATTGGCATAGCTTACAAAAACTAAAGAAGGGGTCAATAATGAGTGGGTCAAGGGGTAATAAATTTCCATCTGACTTTATTACAGCTATACTGTAAACAAAAGTCCAGGTTTTTTACCATTTTAGTTGTTGTATACCAAATCAAAGTTCTGCCTTGTGATTACCGTGAACGATCAAATTTTATGATAATCACCAAAAGTGAGAAAACTAGGTAAATTATCTATTTTGATAAGTATGCAAAAATTCTGATTTTAGTTACATTAACCATTTAAACCTCTCATTTTCAATAGAAATCTGCATACGGTTAAAAAAAACCCAAACACCTCAATGGTGGTTAAGAAGTTAAAATTCATGCTGAACTTGGGCATACTGTCCAGTTGCTCCCCTACTGCTTTGTATTATTCAGAATTAAAAATAAAGTGACTTAGTTGCATTCTGACAATATGAATTTCTGGTTTAATCAGGTACAGGCTAAATGTGCTTTACCCAGTGCAGGCTGGAAACTGAAACTAACCTGTATTTTACTCTCAGAAGGAAAAAGCTGATACTTTCACATGTATTCTTGGAAAATACTTACATTCTTATGGGGTATATTTTAAGTTCTAATTATATTGAACATTAGTATAAATTTTTATCTGCAGAATACTCCATGCACACATTTTTGAAATTGTGATATAATGAAATACCCTAATTTTTTTTTTTCTGTCACTAAAACTTAAGTTGCCTGTAGTGTCAATTGGAGTTAAAAACTATGAGTTGACTCTTTTTTTAGATTGTAATATAAATAAATCACCATCAAATTCAGTGTACTTTCAGGAGGGTTTATAAAGAAATGGGGGAGAGTTATAAAATGGAAATTGATAAAATACTTTTATTTGGTGTTTGGGAGTACTGTGCAAGCAGCTAAAAAAGTCTTTGGAACAGAACCAATCTTTCTGTGAAAGCTTTATTGATTACACAGAGAAAAGTCCTTTTAAAACACTTCCATAGCACTGTGTTGCCTGAGGAAGCAAAATCTATTACACTCAGATTATGAACTTTTTGTTTATGAACTCAGCTGTCTTAGTGGACAGCTGGAAGAAACTAGCATTATTATTGCTTCTGTCTATAAAAGCAGAGTTATTAAAAAGCCTGTATTTTTCCCATGTGCGTACTGCTGCTGTTTTCAGAAACATATGTTGTGTGAAGTGGATTTTGCCGTGTGCTTCAGCTGGACCCAGTGCCTGCTGCTGGCTCCTGCAATGGTTTTTTCAGGACAGACAGCTTCTTAGATCTTGACCCTTGGGCAGTGTGCATATCACACATGTCTAGTGGATGAGGTCTGGGCTGTAGTCCCTGATTAGTATTTTTGTAATTACTCCAGTTGCTTCAGGCATTTATCCTAGCTGTAGGTAATTTAGCTGTGTTAGGAGAATGACTCAAATATATCTATTGTTAAATAAGCTGTGAAATAAGCTACCCAAACAACCATCACTCATCACTGTGAATTCTGCTTTATACAAAGAATTTGTGTTGCTTTTTCACGTGAGGAGAGGTCTAAGCAAGAAAGGTGAGGGAGAAGAGAGTGCTTCTGTTTTCCTTTACTTAAGATGGGTGAATGCTAGGCTGCAGTTGAGTATAATTTCTTTTCAAGGGAAGGCTACAAGAAACTTCTACTCATGGGGTGACTGATAGATGCTAATGCTGGGGGGGACAGGAAGAGAATATGGAAGGGCACAGTGAGGCTCAGAAAGAGCAGTGTCTCCATTTAAACTGGCAGTGGCTGTGAAACTTAGGGGAAAAGCAAGTCATCTCTGCATGTGATGATTGAGATTGAAGCAGCTGGGACTGAACTAACTCTTGGAGACCAGAACGGTGAGTTGCGTGTATACTGTGTGTTCACATATTTGTCTCCACTGATAGGCCTGACATTGGACATCTCGTTGCGGGTGACATGATGTGACTTGCTTGTTCTAGCACTGGGTCTTTTTTTCAGTTCATGCTTATGTGATACACGTACTGACTTGAGCTAGATTTAAGTTCTCTAATTCCTAGTTGGTTAAATCAGAACTGCAGTGCACAATGTGGGAGTCATTGATTTGGTGGGCATAATTGCTCCTCTTTTCAATTAACTAGTGTTCTGAATGGCAAAAGAATAGAATTCTGTCTCACCAAATGGACTATTTGTGTTTGCTTTCTGGTATAAGTGTATTTGATGAAACCACTAATTTTATTAAGCACTGTCCCAGAGAACCTGCAGCTCTCAAGAGTGGGCTGATTCAGGTGTTTTGAAGCTCTCTTTTGCAACCTTCTGATTTTGGTTTGCTCCTACTTGTGAAGTAGCCCTCACTGGAATTCAGGTAGCTGTGTTACACAAGCGCTGTTGGATCAGTGCGAGGCGAGTAATAGAGGGAAGCACTCCAGATCACGATACTGCTGTAGACATACTTAGAAGATGTTTCCATATAAGACAGACCCTCAATCCTGACTACCTCCTTTCCAAGGCAGAGTCATTCTCAGATGTATTTTACTACTTTAAAAGAAAGAACTGAGACACAATAGATGATAATATTCTTGAGTCCCTTTAGGAATGTAGCCCAACCACTACACAGTGAGATAGTAATCACAATGGGCTTCACAGCTTAAGTTTGGAAAAAGAAGTGATGTGAACCATCTCTCTCTCTCTCTGCATATCTCATTGTTCTTATAGTGCAATGGAAGCTGAATAAAGGTCTCAGATTGACTTTTTTAGTAGAGCTGCTTCTTTTAGGTTTCTGTCTCTTGTGGTTTCTTTTTTCATTTTTCTTAAAGACCACTGAAGCGGTATTCCACTTGTCATCTAAAGGCCCCTGAAGTTAATGGGAAGGTACTCTCTGACTTTGGGTTTTGATTTGCACCCCTTACATTATGCCATTTCTGAAAGCATTTTCAGCAGTGCTAGCTGGTAATCTGTGAGCAGTACTGTATCAGAATACAGTCAGTTCAGTATGGATATAACTAAACACTCATATATTCTAAGCATTGCCACTTCTATAATTTTCATTCTGAGTAAGAAAGCACTGCAGTGCCCTGTTTTTGGAGCCAACAGTAAATTCTGCTTATTATTCTGCTTCACCATTAACTGTACCATCTTCCACTACCTCATGTCATCTTGCAAAGCAAGAAATCCATGTTTCCTTTAAAGGTGTTGTACCTCAATTTAGAACTTGCCAAGTACTTTACATCTGCTAAAACAGTGTTAATTAATTTTAGAGGCCCATATTTACTCACAGAAATGTTTGTGATCTTTAACCAGTTGGCCTTAATTTGAGATTTCTGGCTGACAGTATATATGCTCATATATCTGTTGTCTAAAACTGCACTACCTGGAAGGATGAATGGTATTGATAAGCTTTAAATTGGGCTGTTTGGTTTTACTGAATTTTAATTAAAAAAAGAATTGGAGTTCCCTGAAATAGTCACTGGGAAAGAAGATTATATTAGTGAAAAATCATGTGGGTAATTTACAAATATACCTATAAATACCAGCCAATTTCAGTACAAACTGGACACTTCAGGCTACGTTAGTCAAATTTAACTTAATTGACCTTCATCTATCTTCTTGCATAATGCTGATCTTTTTAGGTTTAACAAATTTCAACTAGACCAGAAAATATGTGTTTCTGCACATCTGGATATGAATGGTTGCTATGAGCTAGCTACAGCTTTGAGAAAGAGCTGTGTGCTGACAGGTGATGATAATGGCTCAGTTTCCTCTTCTGAGCCTTTTCTGCTTCTTCAGTGTTTACAGAGAGGAAGCGTGTAGTTTGGAAAAGGAAGCACCTCGCTTCCTCCATGATGCCCGAGGTGTAGGAAATGGGTAAAAAGGTGCTTTAGCCATTGTCACATAACTTTTGCTTCTTGTAACTCAGTTGGATCAGTCATGGAACTGCAGGTACTAATCATGTGTTCTTGCACCAAAAGTATGGGAGCAGAATGTGACATCCCCTGCTCTGTGCAGCAGATGTGAGCCTCCAGCTTTGAAGATGTAGGAATCGGTGTCTTCTAGATTTTCCATGTGTTTTCTACAGCAATTTTTATGGAGTGCTCCAAAGTAAATACTTTCAGATAGTATTTTTTGTCCTAGTTTTACTATTAAAACTTTGGGGTAGGAATTCAGTTTAGTACCTCCAAGTAAGCAATGGCACACATACCATGATGGGGGGGGGGGGGGGGGGGGGGGGGGAGTGGTAATGTAAATAGTAAGGTAGGAGAAAAAAAATGGTTCTTGGTTTCTCTCAGAAAGTTTATGTAACTTTTATCTGGGTAGACTTCTAATAGATTGTAACCATGTAACTGTAAATATGAAACTTAGTTTTATATGTGTATCATTAACAATGTTGTGGTAAAAGATTCCTTTCCTCCTTCACCTACCATATCACCATGCTAAATTATTTTCAACACAAACGCCTAGATCGTCCATCTGACTATAAATTCTACATAGCCATGCCAATTTATGCAAACTCTACAAAAATAGTTTCAAAACTAAGTACATGCCTCATTAGTCTGATTTGCAGGAAATGGAGAGTTTACAATCATAAACAGAATGCTTTAAATACAGCTGAATTAATTCCATGTGTGAATGCATTAGCCTAAATATGGTTCAGCTATTATAAAAATAATGCTTTAGATAAGCTAAATGTTTCGGTTTCCCATTTAAATCAGTATCTTTTTGCTTTATCTCTTATGCCTTTGAAGCTGGCCTTCTCTTGGCATCTTCAGTCTTAGTATTATTTCCCTGCTAGCAGGTGTAAGGTAGTCTTTGGAAAACTGAGCTCGTGATTTTTAATTGTACAGCTGGGGACACATTTTCTCAGTTTGGTAGAATCTGATGTCTTTTCTTATACTGCACTTATCTGAGAAACCAGTCTCATAAGAGTCCCTCCTCACCCCCAACAGGCAACATCCCTGGTGACCCAGGGTACACTTTCTTGTCTGAGAGGTTGGGTCACAACTGCAGCTTGCAGCTCTAAGGCCAGAAATTGTCATATATGGAGAGCAATGCAGTGTTTGTATATGAAATAAATAGAATGATCAAAACTATGTGCCAGGTTCCCATTTGAGTGGCTGGGTTCAAGGAAGTTCACTGTTTTTATTGCAGAAGTTGTTTCAACTTCAGTACTTTCTGCAGGAATTAATGAGGACACCAGTATCTTCTAAACACCTGCATCACATATAAATTGTTAATATTTCAAAATATACAGACCTTTGGACAAACTGATTACAGGTGCCTGTGTACGTACTGAGTTGAGCAGCATTTAGTGTAGGTAGTGGAGAAGCTGGTAAAGTAGTATCCTCAAGACTGATCGTGACACAACTGTTGTCAAAACTTTGAAAGTGATTTCTTCTCTGCCCTTGTTTCTTTCTTTTTTTTCTTTTTTCCACCTTTTTTTTTTCCCTTTTTTTTTCTTTTTTTTCCGTAGAGTTCTTAGATATCCAGCCAGATTTATGGAGAACTGTCGTTCTACTCCTTCATTATCTTGACTTTTCAATTAAGGTAGTAGGTGGTAAGGACACCACCATATCCGCACAATCATTTTCTTTTAACCAGATCACATTATTCTCTCCAGTTTTCTTTATATAATTTAGTAACATGTGATTAGAAGAGTAAAATGCCAGAGCTATATTTGTCCTTTTAGAAGATACTACATATTAAAAGAAAGCCCTTCTGTTAAATTAATTTTTATAATGTAAGCTGGGCATGAATTCAAAAACATTATTATACTTGGAACATAAATGTGCTAGACTGACATAACAAAATTAGAATGGACGATAAATAAAACTCCAGGGGTGCACTTTTACTGCCTTAAAAAAATGAGTTCCTTATAATCATGGAAATTATCACAATATCTGTAATGGAAAAAATTTTCTGGGAAAAAGAGCAGGCTGCCTGACTCATTCCAGCAAATTCAGGCCTTATTCATTAGAGTTCAGTCCATGCCATTCTTCTGTCTGATGCAAATTGCCATATACATTTGTTGGAATGAAAGCATTAGGTAACAATGCAACCTCCAAAAGGACACCTCCAGAGCAAATCCTTTTCAGTCTGTTCATGCCACTGAAGAATGGTACTACTCTTGAGCAGATGGGTAGAATTTAATGTTAAAGTACAATAAAATACTTTACCAAAGAGCAATGCATTAAAAAAATTAAGAGAATTAATGTTTGTCGCTTAATTTAATACAAAAAGCTGTTATAATGCATTACATTGAAACAAATTTGGTGTTTCTGCACGCTTCAGCTATTTAGCAGAAGAAAATTGTAGTTGAGTACAGGACAAGAACAAGAGAGGCAGAAGTTAAAGAGCTGATGTAAATAGAGATCTAAGCATCATTTCCCAATCAGTCTAAGATTTGGATATGTTGAAGTTGTGTTTGATAGTTAATTTTAGAGCTCCTAGTTAATGGATTCTCCCATATCTTGAAATACTTCTGTATGCAAAAGTGGATGCTTAAATTAATAAGGCTTTTATTTAAAATCAGTGGAGCTTTGTGATGCCCGAAGGGTCATTTGCTAGTGTATATTGTGGCAAAATCAGAGTCTATATGGATCCAAATTTTTGATGGTCTATTTTAGAAATGA
This sequence comes from Todiramphus chloris collaris, assembly GCA_025345505.1. Classification (NCBI taxonomy): domain Eukaryota; kingdom Metazoa; phylum Chordata; class Aves; order Coraciiformes; family Alcedinidae; genus Todiramphus; species Todiramphus chloris. Next base: position 3,835,805 of record JANVCC010000062.1, on the reverse strand, counting down.
CCAAGACATTGGTATTTAAGTCTCTCTATATGAACAATTGGTTTCTGAAACTAAGGGGGCATATGTGATTATAGATTAAAGAGGTACATTACCCCTAAATTCCTGATACCTAATCTGAGTTTCTGTAATGTTCCTGGTAAATGACATCAAGTGAAAAACTTCCTGAAATTGTTTCTCTTATTTGAGCACTAATCCATGCCTTTTCAGTGTTCTGGTATTGAATTGAAAAGGGACTCTATTTTTAGATCCTGCATCCAAACATTTAGTCTTTCTTATTTTCAGGATTTGGATGCTAATGGCGAAATACGAGAAATAGCCATCCTTAAAAATTCATTTATTCTCTTTTTTTTATATTATTTTGCTTATCACTTCTATACTCCATCATTTAGAAAAAAATACCCAAACAAGAAGTCCTCTTCAAGTGTCTGTATTTCAAACCAGCTTTGACTTGGTGGATTCAGAGAAGCACTAGATGTTATCTATGGGATATGTGAACCCCCATTGCTTGTTTCTAATGTGTTTCAAATGTATAGAGCATGCCTAATACCTGATGAATCTACACCTGCATTAGTGTTTTAATTAAAGCAGTGCTGTAGTTCAACATGTTACTTCACAGGTCTGTAAAAATGTGCTTACAGAAATTACATACTTGTGATTGCAGTGATTGTAGTATGTGCGGTTCAAAGAACTCTGGGGAAAAAAAAATAATATTCTAAGTTTTCTTAGGTACCATCTCCATTCAGAATTGATTCTTCCTAGACAAAATCAGTACATGTACCTCTTGAATGGTCTCCCTTTCAATATTTGGAGGAATCACAGTTTCTGTGAGGAAAGACATTATTAGGACTCATAGTACTACAGCTTCCTTTTGGAACCTGGACTTTTTAATTACTGACCACAGTGTTTAGACAATAGGTACTTAAATCAAAATATTTGGGTTGGGCAATTTTGGGTTTGGTTTTTAATGTGAGAGAGAAGAGCATTTTTAAGCTTTCCCTTAATTGGCCTTATCTAAGTTAACTGTGGCCAGACATTTGCTTGAAATTTCCCTGGAGAGCACGCATACAAAGCTTCTTGTAAAATGTAATTTTAATAGCTGTATAATCGTAATAATATCGATCAGGAGAAATGTTTTGTAATGTCCCATGGAGATTCTTTCTATAATTTGTTTAAGAATGATTGTAGACATACACACAACTAATTTACTGTGCCTATTTGAACTGCAGGAAATAGATCAGGATGTTTTTATCGGATTGTTTCCCATCCCTTTCCCTTGTTTCAGAAATAATTGGCAAAATATTGTTGGTGATATCCTGATCTTAAATTGCTGTATTTTGCAGCTAAAAGTGGAAATTGGGGGAACGAACTACAATTGCTATATTTTCTGTATTAATCATTCTGTTGGGATCTTTTCATCTTTACCTGATTCTGAGGACTGCGTTTGTACCAAGGCTCATTGATAATGGCTGTGCTCTCAGAGTTTCCATAACACTGTATTTTTTTGTCCCCCATGTTGGCATCTGTGAGCTCTCAAATGCATAAAATTAAAAAAACCAAAACCCAAACAAACAAAAAAGACGACCCTGAAGTCAAACAACAAACCCTCAAGAAACCCAACAACCACCACAAATAAAATAAATGATGTTCAGAATCTGTAATTCTGTTCATTCCTCTCTGATGATCATTAATTTCATGATATGGCCTATGTAAAAATCTCTTAGACTGGAATTGAGTTCAGAAGTCCTGTCCAGATGCTAGCAACAAACTCTTCCTACTTTACAGAGTCTGACTTCTGGCTCAGTCTTACCTCTTCAGATGCAATTTGTGTTAGAATAATGTCTAGTTGCTTGTGTTCCTAGTGGTGTGGATAGTTTTTTTTTTGTAATCACCTGCTTTGTCCAGGATTGGGATGGTCAGGAATTGATTAATAATGTATAAAGTATGTGATCTTTGAGTCTGTGCAGTAATCCCCACCAGGTACATGTTAGAGTACAAGTTGGTATTGTTAGATTCTGTTTGAAATTAAGATCCTCCAACTAATCTGCAATCCTATCCAAAATTGATGCCAACTCTGTTGAAATAAATGGTATAACTGTCTGGGGGAACTGACATACCTGTGTTACTCCCAAAAATTACAAATCTTACATGCAGCTATTGAAAACCCATGAAATGTCCTTATTTGACTTTAAAAACACATGATATTAATCACATTTCACGATAAACAAATGCCAAGAACATTAAAAAAGGGAAAGTGCCATTTAAGATGCTACATAAGATGTGTATCTTTCACATAAGTGTGAGTTTCAAACTAGCAAGCTTTGTTATACATGCTTGATTGAAACAGGTTTGGGGAATTTTTTTTTTTTTTTCCCCTCTGTATCAGGAGAGCTTAGAATCTCAGTAATGCAGCTATTGCTTAAAATAGCCTTCTGAAAACAAAGTCAGTAAAGCACAAGTTGCTTTACTTGACCTGTAGTAGAAGAGGCCTTTCTAACTATGTTAGTTAGGGCATCTCTACAGCCTTAGGAGTTGAAGTCTACGTGTGTAGTTCTTAAAAAAAGAAAAGTTGAGGCTCTTTTGAACCCAGAAGCCGAAAGGCATAATACCACACAAGTTCATGGAGCTGAACTTTTTTAACCTCTCAAACAGGAGGCTGCATCGAGGCTGCCAGAGAGGAATGGTCCCTGGACTGTGTTAATGCCCGAGTTGTGCTCAGGAGCTGTTTTGGAAAGTGCTAATTGGTAGGGACCAAAATCAGGCCATGGATGTTACTGTAGTGGAACCGACAAGGTGGTGGTATGCCAGGGTCTCTGCCCAAGGCTCTGCCATGACAGTGTGTAGTTTCCAGCACAGGCACAGCTATAGCATTAAGAAGAAGGGAAAATATTTCTCCTTGGATTGTAACTCTAAAGCTTTAATTTCCCATGATGATAACGACGTCTGGCACCATTAAATGAATTTGTTTTATGCGTTTTCTCACTCTGGCATTGCTGGGGAGGGGTGGATAGTGCTTGTGGTGTTTATTCTTCCTTCTGTGAAACAGAAAATAACACCACCCAGCTGCCTTCTAGCAGTTCATTAAGCCATACAACTAAGCACTTTCCACAAGGGAAGGATAAATCTTGATATTTCTGTTTTGACAGACTTTGTAGTGTGGTTTCCCAGGGAAACTAGACCTGTGCAATCACATGGGAAATGGCAGAGGAGATGGAGGAAAGGAGAGCAGGGGAGGTGGAGGAAGGGAAGGAGTCTGTTTGTGTGACCCTGTTGGTGTGCTACCAACTGTTCTTTCCCCTTCTGTGAGCTGATAGCTTCAGAACCTGTTAGCTGCTTGCAGGCACATTTGATAAAGTATGACATGACTGTTGAGAAGAGGGGAGTCCTGGTCCCATTCAGAAACACTCTAGCTAAAAGAGAAGGTGCAGCTCATGCCTTTCTGGATCAAACAGCCACCACCATACACTTCTAGGACAGCTACTTGTTATTCTTTAATGGTTGGAAAGACTTTCTCAAATGAGAAACTTCAAACTGTTAACACTATAAACAGACATGTGCACGTGTTTATACACACGCAGTTTTTTTCTCTGAAACATCTACGCATACATACACACAACAGGTTGTGGTTTGGGGTTTTTTTTCTATGAAGAAACCATTGTAGTTTAAAGTTACATAACAATCCCATTTCTTTCTTGCCATTTTCCTTCTCCATCTGGTAGGTTGGCATTTTACAAAGTGGTTAAAATAGCCTAGCTTTTAAAAACATTTTGAATTGTCTGGTCTGATAGACTTCAGATGAAGGTAGAATTATTTTTGTGATCAATTGTTTTGTGGAGACACAGCTGAAATTCAATCCAAATGTCTGAAAGTCCAATTCACTATAGACCATCTTGTCGATGATAAACACATAGCATTCAGAACAGATTTTTCTTCTCATAAATCTACGTGCTTTTATAAACAAAGGAAGAAAAAAAGAATCAAGTTTAAAGCCGATATGCTGGCTTTTCCCCAAGCTACATGCAAATGCAGTCATATAGATGGCACTTCATGAAAATTGATAACGTCCAGATGCAATGCTATATGCCCCAGCTACTCCACTCAGTTGTTTTAGAGGCTACACTGTTGTTTAAACTACAAAGATAATATGTAGGAATGGAAAAGGAGACTTCCCAGCCTATGATTGTCTGTTCTATCCTTGCTAAGAAGAAAAATAGAGTAACGTCTGAGTCTCATATATCATTATTTTTCTATGTAGTATTCCAACAATGCGTGTTATTTCCGTTACAAAAAAGTTAAATCAGTATTGTTTTCTTTACCTTCTGCAGTTATCAGTCTAGTAGGAGTACAAGTAGAAAATATTTTTGTAAAATAGCTTTGAATAAGTCATGAACCTCATATAGAATGGAAAATGACAAACATCAGTTACATTTGTTGTGTAGATGACTGGATGGATGAATCTGCATACATACAAAATAAAAGTTCATAATGCAGCAGAGATACTGCAGATACTTCTGACTCGTTGATAACAGTCTGTGTCTCAGACTGCACATAAACTCAAGAACATTTTAAGTAGAAAAATAAAAACACTGAAACATTGACAAACATCTACTAAATCTAGTTGTGATACAAATTATGCTTTTTTGTTTGATTGAATTTTTACATGTTCTGTGTCATTTCATTTTGCTTTTACACTGCTGTAAAGAGGAATGGTGGGAGAAATGAGTCTGTGAAATACCTATCATCAAGTATGATGCACTTGTATAGATTCCTTATACAAGAGTTACCAATGAAGGAAAAAATAAGCAAGGTTTCTTACCATGAAAGACATAGGTAACTTCTTTGCTATACAGAAATAGGAGAGAATGTCTTGAAGCAACTGGGTTCTCATTAAAGATTCCCATTTTAAAAATCATGAGCTAAAATTATGAGGTACACTGGTGTGGGCTTTTTCCCCCGATGTCAATATGCAATTCCTTGTTTGTTTACATGAATAAATGGACATGAATCATTCTGACATTTATAATCTTTATTTGGAGCAGAATACTGCTTAGTAAAGCCAGCCTGAGGCCACACATTAAACTAAGGGAAGAAAACGAAATGCTGAGTGGCTGCCCATTTATCTGAGCATTGACCACTCTGTGTGGAGAGTTAAGCAGAGAGTTAAGGGAGTTTGTCCCCAGGCAGTTCAGTTTGTATTTAGAGCAGATGTTGCATGGTCTGCCTACATTTTTCTTTTCCTGGTATTTTAGTGCTTATGTTTGCTTTTTGTTTCATACCTAATTAACATGTATTGGACGGAAAAGGAGTGGGAACTTGGTTGTGAAGTCTTGTTAATTCTGTACTTCGAGAGAATTAGACCCTACACAAGAAAAACAGGAGACGGTGCACATCTGTTTTGCAAGACAGTTCTTTGCAAGGAGAGGTTTATCTGAAGGATGTAGTGCTAGTGCAAATTCACTGGCCATGGAAAGACTGTAGGCCTTCACCTGCTAGCACCTGCCATGTTTGCACCCATTTCAAAGCTTTGTGAAGTGGCAGGGGTGCAGAGTGTGCTACCTCCTGCCTACTGGGTTGTGACGAGTGCTTGTTCCAAGTGCTGAGGGCAGGAGCAGGGCTGCAGGGATGTATGAAGAGAAGTCCAGTCCCTCTTTAGGGGTCTCTGCCAGGACCGTGTGACTTTGGCTTTTGCCATGAAATGAAGCAGGCAAAATCCTCATCCTTTTGAGCATTTCTTTGTGCTCCTTGTATTTTTGAAACTTCACAGTACTTGAAGGAAAAATCACTTCAAGAAATCTTGACCTTTGTCAATACAGCAGAATTTATGGAATGATGGTTTTATGACAGAACTATGGGTAAAGCCATACCATACTATAAAATGGGGGTTGTAGTTTTGATCCATCATCATATGCATTCTTTCCAGAGCTGGAAATGACATTTTCATGGCAGTATATCCCTCCATCTAAGATAATGAATGTGTTCCAATCTGGTATGAGAAATACGATATATTCTTTCTGCTCTGTGTTTTACCTGTTGGGTAGACAGCAGAATGGCAACAGTATCTAGGATCTCTGTGCTGTTTAAGGTAGACAGGTCCTTAATTTATCACTGTCATTACTGATTTTCCCTTAGGATCTAAATTTCTTAAATATGTTGACAAACATAACAAGAAAATGCCAATGCTGGTATCTGTCATTTTCAGATGCAAGGCTTCCCAAATGCTGTGAGAATACAAGACCTGATTCAGTAATAACTACGTGGCATCATGGCTGCGATGTTGGCAGATCATCTATAAGTCACCGAGGCATGTTCTTCAGGGTTTTCTTGGTGCTGCTGGGTAACTCTGCTCATTGTGAGGCTCAGGACTAAAACATGGGGTATATATATATAAAAATATGTAGAGGCCACAATTATTTCTAGAGTTCATGGACTTCAGAGCCTGTGCCGTTTTGGGATGCAGAGTTATCTAGAGTGCATAATTCTGCTGTTAAAACACATCAAGAGAATCTCTTACATGGATAGTGAGATATACGTATGTATCACAGTCTAAATGCACTTGAAGGCACCTAAGAATGACTAACGTTACTTCAAAAGCACACTGATGGTATTTTTGGTTTTCAGCTGTTTTCCATCTTCTTTTTTATGCATGTCACAGCATGATTTATCACAATTAGTATGTCTACTAGTGGTAAGTAGTAACATGCTATTGAGCAAGGAGAAAGGAGTTTAATCCTGTTAATATTCCATATTTCATTTGGGTGAGTCAGTGAACCTTTACATACGTATTCATGAGGCTGTGCTTGTAAATGAATGTGGAAGTGGAATTGCCAACAAAACCAAAAGCAGACCGTTAAAAATTATCTGTAAGAGGTTTCAATTTCTTCATGTCTGTGACAAGAATTATAACTAGAACAGACAAGAATTTTAACTAGAGTGGAAAATGGCACCAGGTAAATTAATTGTAGTGACACTGAGTGTAACAATGGAGAAGAAAAGTAGAAATCCTAGTTGTTATCTTGAGAACTCCAAGATTGTTCTGTTTTACTTGCTGTCAGATGTTGCAGCATGGAGACTTAAATAATTGTGCTAAAACTACATGGATGATATTTCATATGCTTTTTCCATTAAGGTTCCAATTCTCATTATTAGAATTGCACTTTTTAAATACCTTTTTTTCTATTCATTTCCTTTTTAAGACTACCATGCAAACGGTTTACATTGAACAATAAGAACTGATTATGTTCTTCCTTGCTCTGTCTTTATTTGAATTGAATGACAAAAATCATAACTGAAATAGAAAAATAGTGCAGATAGAATCCACTCTCATGTCACAAGTCATTAAAAAAAAAAAAAGTAAAGCAACTGTTTTTGACATGACTAGGATACTTTTTTTTTTCCTCTGTCAGATTCTTGTTTGAACCTCATAGCGGTTTACAAGTAGTTCATGTACAAAACATTGTAGCAGGCATACATGATGGTATCTAATTATTCCATTCAGAGAAATTTTAAAGCTACACATTTTAGGACTTCAAATGTGCCCCATGTTATGGTCAGGCTCCAGGTACATCAAAATTTTTGAAGACGCTGAATTTCTAAGTCCAGGTTTTCCCACACAAAAATGTTGTAGGATACACAGAGTCAAAGCCTGTTAAATATATAGGACTTGACACACAGAGGTGTAGGAGATCTTTTGCTATATGCCAGTTAGAAATAGAAATTTGATCAAATCATCACGCTAGCTTGAATTAAAATAGCACAGAATACATATTTTAAGCAACTTTATTTTAAAGCATTTACGTTCTTCACCTCAAACTGCAGAAAGCATCCATTAGATTTATCATGAACTGCACAATTTTAGTCAGTTCCACAGCACTCAATGTTACGTGTTTTAAGTGCTAGCTGCGTACTGCACCTAATTATTATGGCACAGCAATTATATTTACTCTAGGAAATATTCCCTGGGAGATGTCCTTGTAGAATAAAACCAAAACAAGCAAACAAAAGTAAATAGGAAAAGTTATTTCAACACTATTTGGCATAGGTTTGTAAGCTTAATGTAGGCAAAAGTTATGCCAGTGGTGATGAGGATGCGTCCCCCACCACTTAGTACAGGACAAGAAGTTTGAAGAGTTGCTGTGATGCTGGGTAAGCCTACACAAGAAAAAAGTAGATGTGAATACAGTCTGTCTGGACATGCTACGTACAAGACCAGAAATCCTGCAGCACCCTGGGAGCTCTTTCTTACGTAAGGCAGTAGGATCCTGCTACCATGAATACATGCCAGCATGTGCTCCTTAGATCTGTTTTCTGCTGTATGTGTACCCAAGTCCAAGAATAAACCCAGTGCAATACAGTGTTAGCAAGCTAACACAACTAAGAGAAATCAATAAATAAAGGAGTGCTGTTATGTTTTGTTCGACTCTTCAGACTGCAAAAATTAAAGATATTATCTAATCTTAAAAGAGTGCCATGTGCTAGCAGTCCTAGGTGTAATGTGGAAAAAAAATGTTGGGTTTCCACACTCATCAACCAGCTAAGAAATTCCTGCAGTGGCATTAGGAAAAGGGATGAAATCCTGACTTCATGAAGTTGATAATAATTATGTTTCTCAGTTCGGTAGTGACAGAATTTCCCTATTTTGCCTTTATCTCTTTAATCCTAGTTTCTCCATGAGTACTATTTTTAGTGGAACCTTCCCCCCCCCCCCCCACACCTGTTTTCAGTAACATGCAGAAGGTATGGATCCTAGCCATTTCTGGATCAGTTAAATCCTATCAAAGATAGGAGAGAGAGCAGAATTGTGAAACCAGGCTTAGGTAATTTGTGACAGAAATGCCATCAGTAATCAGGGGATAACAATACTTACTAAAATATGACAAGGGATCAGTGAGACTAGTCTTCATTCTGGAATTGCTTGCTACTTTTATGTTTAAGTGCTTGATCTCAAACTGTGACTCTGCCTTTATATGATATAACAATGGAGTGTGTTTGCATATATGTTGCTCACAGTGTCATTGTATTAAATATGTGTAATTGTCAGAAACAAAAGAGAAGAGATGTTGACAAATCTTTGGAAGCTTTGGCTGTAGTCTGAAAGCCAAAGTTAGGCCTTTTCTGGTTTATGCCTCATCAGTCATGAAGATTTTGTAGGGAGAGCTCAATTTTTGCCAATGCTGTTAAGCCAGAATTGAAACCAGCTCACTTTTCTAGGGCTCTGTTAGCTTTGCAGTGCTAGCAGGACTTCAAATGAATAACCATTTATTTTGGTTACTAGGGAAATCAACCACATCTATGAATTTACAGAGGTAGTAGCTCAGTTAAATAAAAAGGCATTCCATTTCAAGTAGTACTGTGCTTTAATTATGAATGAATGCTATGCTGGGGTTGTTGGCTCTTATTTCTCTGTTTCTGTGTACATACATTCATCACAGAGACAAGATGGACCATGGGGCTCCTTCACTTCCTGTGATACAGTGTTTGGCAGTGCATTGATTGTTCCTTAACTTGTAAGTGTATGCATCGTGGTACCTACCAGCAGGATTTACAAAGTTCCCATTGCCAAAATGTTTCTTCTCATTCTTACTTAGATTGCCTTATTTAAAACATTTGCTTTGTAGGTGTGGGAAATGCTAGGTTAACAATTGTGATTTTAATCAAAAATATCTTAAACTAATTCAGTTTCTCCAATGTGTGTAGTCTGTTGTTCATATTACAGGCAAATATTTGAGGATGTCTGAAGCACAGTCTATAATATTTAGTCAAGGATATTAAGAAAGTAACATCGGATTAAAAATGTGCTGCTCCAATATTAAGCTATTCTTATTTCAGTGAGATTTTTCTGTGGTTGCTGGAGGTGTCATCCATTATTTTCCTGTCCCCTATGTATATTACCACATCGCATTTTAATACAGCAGGCAATTGGATTCCATTCTGACACAAATCCAGGATTCACTCTTTTTGACATGCATGCTTGAATTTTTGTATCTTCTGGAAAGTTCATCTTGTGATCACAGTATTCTTAGGCTATAAAAGGCCTCATTTCAGCAACTGTGCAAGTTGGGTCAGGATCTGTGAAGAGATCCTAGTTTCTGAAAGCTTTTTTTTCCCCCACATTTACATTATAAATAGGTATCTCACTTCCCTCAATCTTAAAGATCAGTCAAAGAAGTATGAAATATATTCATTTACACAGTTCTGTTGATTTACTGAAAGAATGAAAATAATTAAGAAATTTAAACTGATTGCCCCCAATCTTATTTTATTTACAGTACGAGGTACTGATTGCTACAGTAAATAAATAAAATATTACAATATTGTTACATGGTTAAAAGTGGAAACTAGTCAGATAACTAAGTTAATTGTTTTTCCAGTTTGCAAACCATCTAGTTGAAATCCTTATTACTCATCTTCTGTACTGCAAGTTAGATAAACTAGGGTAAGTGTGAATGTATCGAAGATATATCTTTCACATCTGGTGAAAATTTTAGTAATTAATAGAGATAGAATTTTTACCAGATAGAGATACTAATAGAGATAAAACTTATTAACTCTTCTGGGAGTCAGATACTGGGTTATTTTGCAATTCTGTTTTTGAAATTCACATGATCCTGGAGTGATACTCCATTGATACTTTTAACATACTAACTCTGTAGTTGCAGACTAAGTTGGCTGATGTCAGTTCCTTGTTCTTAAAGCAGATACAAGATATGTTTTTAAAATTTCCAAAGGGGCAGTGTTTTAAAGAATAAACAGAAGAGGCAGTGTGAGGGAAGGCAGATTACTTGATGGCAAACAGCTTCAAAGACAGGCAGTCGGTCCCTCTGGCTGTGCTGGAGGGGCCTCCAGTCTCCTGTGCCAGCTAGCGTCTCCTGAAGTGTGAAAGTTGGCAGCAGGAGAAGGGGAACATCTTACTTGTGCTTATCTGCATAGAGTAACATTCCTCTGAGCTTGTCTCCACAGAGGAGGGAAAAGAAGCAAGAGTGCCTATGATTATTAGTGCTGTTGGCCATTCACTGTATGAGGCTGGAAAGAAAAAGCCAAACAAGGAGGTTTTCCACAACTGTCTCAGAAGGGACAGATTATCGGTGGGATGGACCAGCATGTCAGGCTGCTCTGAGAAATTACTGGGTTGGCAACATGTAAACTCTTTAAGAACACCAGACAATATTGAATACCTGTGCTTAACCCCACTAACATGTTTGGAATATGTTCCACATCCAAACCTTCTGGACTTCACTCAGACAATTGCTAAATATACCTTTTAATTAGGTTGAAGTCCATCTGAAATTTCTACCCTGAGGGGTTTCTGATTTTATCTCCTTGGGTAAGCAGAATTTTGCTTCTCTTCAGCACACTGATGAGTTTTGTCTGAGTTCATCTCAGGGAAGCAAGGCTTGGATCCATCCCATTCTTACTTGGCATGTACATATAGCTAACCTGCAGAGCTTTTTAAGGCAGCAACAGCACCATCAACTGACAGTGCCTTTCATTTCACAGATGGGGAACCTGAGGAGGAGACGCTACAAGACAGAAAGATGCAAGAATTCAGGCAAGATCTACAAGAGAAAGGTAGTTGAAGAAGTTTGTAATGAGATCTGTCAAAACAGTAGGGTTTAGTTCCAGACCTCTCAAAGTCTGTTTGCCACCTCAGAGACTATGGACTAAAAGTGACACAGTTTCTGAAATCCTGTTTTGGGGCCTACCCATTTATATTTCGGTGCTCAGCATGCTGTCAGTATCTCTATTGAAGCACAGGCAGGGTTCACGGTTAAAGACTTCAGCTTTGTGTTACTCACTGCAGGGCCTAAATGACACAGACTTCCTGAGAGCGTTGCTAGTTCTTCTGTTGCACTGCACAGGGAATAGCCCTGCCAGTTCATTGTTTAGATTTTGTTTAGTGGAAGGGTGTTTAAAAGCAGCTTCTACTCGGAGCTGCGATACCTGCATCCCTTGGTGGAGTGAATCCCCTTGTTTTGCTTTTACCTTGAAAAAGGAATGGTATTTCCTCAGGCCACCTGGTTTAGGGAGATGGAAGGACAACACGGCCTCAAGAACCAGTGTCAAGAGTGTACATGTACAAGCATAACTTATTTAGACCTACTATGTCAGCAGGCTGCCTGGGAAAAATTACTATCCCTTTTGAGGTAGGTAGATGTTCATTATTGCCTGAATCACAACTGGTTTTGAATAAATAACAAGAAAAAATGCACGGTGACATTACAGTGACATAAGAGAAGGTTCCAGCATTATTGTAAAACAGCAGTCATGTTGCAGTCGTCTTAAACTAACACGTCTGTCCAGGTACATTAGGATCCTTTTTTGGAGCTGCACTGCTGCTGTGGTAGTGTTATTATACTTGCTGACTCTTTCTGTGTCAATTTAAATTGATAAACAAAGCCAGTGTCCTCTCACACGTGCTGCTGCACAGGGCAAGCGGCAGTAGATGAAGTATTCAGCTGTCCCAGCTGTTGGTAACTGTATGAAAACCCAACTCAGTAACATACAGTGCCAAAATAGATACTAAATCAGAGTAACATCTGAAGAGTATTCACACAATAAAATATATATTTTTATGGTTTATGGCATCATATTTACTGCCTGAATTTGGATTATCTTTTATACCATTACACATGTAACAGCAGGGCTCCAAGTACGTTTGTATCTGGGTAAGTTAAATTTCTTCCTTAATAAACGTTAAAGGTACACTACTGTATTTAATTTCTGAGAAAATGAAAGGTGAGGAAATAGAAAAATGTTTACAATAAGTTGCTATGCAGAATTGGACAGTAAATGAAGTTTTGTGTAAAATCGGTTAATATTCAGCGCTTCATAATTTGGTTTTGCCAAGGACATATGGGCCAGACCATTAATTGCAAAATGGTCATCACTCAAAACTATTCCACAATATTTTTATTTAATAATTGCATGGAAAAAATACATCAGCTTGTGAACACAAAACATCCAAGCTTTCTCTTCAGGCTTATGAATTGGAATGCTCCAGTCACAAGGAGTGGATGTGGCACCGTATTGAATAGGCAGAATGTCATCCCAAGTATAGATCCTGGTTTCAAATGAGTTTTGCAGTCTCGTTTAGAATTTGCAGTCTTGGGAAAGACAGAAGCGCAGTGCTCTCCTGGAGGAGGCAGCAGGGAAGGGGACTCAGGAGGGTTCCTTGTTTGATACAGCTCACTGATTTCCATTTCAAACTTGCATAGCTTACAAGTACAAATATGGTTTGCTTTTTGTTTGTTTTCATTCTTTTGTATTTTTATTTATTTATTTATGGCAGCCTGCTCAGCACATTCACCCCAGGCTCTTGGCAGTCAACTTGGGTTCTTGCCATTTCATGTCTCATTGCTGGTAGTAGAGTCTCTGCGGGCTTTGCTGCACCTCCACATCTCTGTGCTCTTGTCTTCAGATGATGCAGAAAGTGACATCTGTGGAACCCCATTAATCTGCAGTGGTATGGTTACCGTACCATGATAGGTGCGGTGAACAGACAGCTCTAGTTTCTTTCTGTACAGGAGAGCAAAACTGAGTCCTTGGGGCATTTCCTACTGACAATGTGGGCTGCCTGACTTAACATGTGAAGTGGGAAACAAGTGAGCCAGTTTCAGCTTGTGCAATCAGATCCTGGGAGAAAACAGGGCAAACGTTTACTTCAAAACTAAGAAATGCTAAATAGAAATCTATAACCTGCTGTTGTCACTACATAGAAATCAATGCCAGGATTAATTACCTGCTAAATCCTGAGACTGATAGTTAATTTCTGTGAGTCAAGCATTATGTGGTTTGTTTGTTTAATTATTTATTTATTAATATGCAAGCGACTGTGTGGGCATTTTCCTTAGCTGCCTGAGATTAAGAGCAACTCTGAGGCTGCAGAACACTTGAGTTATGTTTGGGTCAGTTCATCCTGCCCAATTTAAAGTTCAGTACAATGTAATGAGGTTCAGAGGCCCTTTGCTGTCTGTTACAAGGAGATCCTCTTCACAGCAGGAGTCCTGACCAGGTAGGTTATCTATCAGACTGGCCTTTTCTCAGACAAAAGAAGGCAGGTTTTGAGATTGACTGCCACTCTCAGTGGCTAAGGACTAACTTCTCTAGGGAAGAAAAAAATCCATTTGTTTCAAGCCCAGCTTCAAGGAAATGACAATAAAAAGAATTGAATCAAAGGGCAATAAATGCTGAAGAAACTTCTCTGACAACGACAGTACAGTACCTGTTTTTGAAGGCCTGTGTGCAGTTAAATAAAGCACCAGCATTGTAACCTCATAATGTTTTGTGCCTTCTGCATGCCTTGAGTCTCTCCATATTCTTCACTGACCCATTCGGGCTCTGGTAGCACAAATGAGGTGACTGCATCAGAGCAGGACACGGAGCTGGCTGAGAGCTGCAGTTTGGTGTCTTTGGGGCCGCATTCAGCTCTGATGTGATGAGCTCTGGCAACAGCATAGCAGCCTTGGTGAGAATACTATTAGAGGACAAGCTGGTTTTCCTAACCTGACTTTTAAAGTGTTTGCAGATGCAGATGAAAAGAGGAGGATAATCTGCCACTGATTTTTCTCCATTCAGAGATGCAAAATTATTAAATAGTGTAACTGATAAACTGAAAAATTGTCCTGGAGATGTATTACTATGTCCCCCACCCCAGTCTGGGCTAGAAGAAGCAGTGGAGATATGAAAGAAGACAGGAGCCCCCTTGCAGATTTTTGTCACAGAAACTTCCTGAAATTGTCCTCGCTTCTGGAAAGGTCAAATGAATTCTAAACACTAGAGGCTGAGTGCACACAGAGAGCCAGGAGCTAGTTCATACTCATAGCTTCTGCTTTGCTGTGTATACCTGCAAGGGTGACTTTCCAAGCAATGGCTGGTTTTAAGTGAATTATTTTCTCTGATTTTCCTACATGGAAATCTAGCCACAGGGAAAGGGACCCCTTCCAGCCACACTTCCAAAAGTCCAAGAATTTTTTATTTTTTTTTTTAATGGAGCTGCTGCTGAAGAGCATCTGCTTTGCAGGAGGTGTTGTGACAGCTGCATTAATCCCTCCTTTTGAAAAGGCAACTGCTAAATATGTGCTTCCTTGAGATATATACATCAGGTTGAGACCAAAAAAGAACCCTCCTGTTGTAAGTCATTTTTCTAGGTCAGGAAAACCTCCTCTTTTATGCCTCTCTTGCTTCTGCATGTTTTTTGTATCCCCGTAGAGCTGGCCATGGCAACCTGGTCCTAGATTTTCAGTCAGGTCAGAGTTGTTATTGGTAATTTGCTGAAGGATAGTCTGTTTATGACTCCTTGTAATATTTCACAATGTGTCTCACAAGAGACAAAGTAAGTTTCTGTGCCTGCTTTTGTTTCAGATTTGTGTGTTTACCAATTTCTGAATACTTCTTTTTTCTTTTTACCCTGTTGCCTTATTTTCAGCAAATAACTCCACACGTATTTACATTGAATAACAGCTGGTGAATTGAATCACTGCAAGTGCATCTCTTTTGAATATTTGACAATGTAACTTTTCGTAAGCCCGTTATCTAGACTATTTAGAAATTTCCAAACGTGAATAGCTCTTCAGTCTTGAGACAGTTGTAAATTAGGTTGGGATTTTCAAAGTTACTCTACATTTATTGTAAAAATCAGTGGGGTTTTTGATGTTCTCATCCAGAATAGAGGAAGGTAAACAGAACGTTGACAAGTTTTCCCCTTATTTCACCCAGTATAGTAGTACTGGTATTATATAACTGCCTTCCTCTCTGTAGCTTTCTCTATCACTTGAGCTATGAATATTGGCATCCTTATCTATGTTCAGGTTATTTAAATATGCAAAAGAAACGGTATCACTATATATGTTCTTTGGAAATAAGCTACCACATATTTTGCCTGGATGCTAGCGTAATACTTCTGATCCATTGAAAATAATGATTATGTATTCTGGGTCGGGTTTTTTGTTGGTTTGGGTTTTTTTAAGTAAAGAATATGCATTTTTCAGTAGTATTTGCTAGTGTTTCTGGGTTTACTCATTTTTAAATCAGTATTTCAACAACTGTCCCTATTGTTGCTAGTCTGGTCCTGACGAAATGCACGTGCTGTGCAACAATTCATTAGGACCATGCTCAGTAGGGGGAGGTGAAAGATAAGAGATGGAAGTGTATCCTAATTATCAGGGGCAGCTGAGGGGATGAAAAAAATTCTAAAATCTAATTAGACATATTTCAAAAACAATGCTAAATGTTTAACTTATATGAGACCAGATCTACAAATTGTATAAAGCTTGAATGTGACAAAGAATTTACTATAAAAAGATTTTCATTAAAACATACCTTCACCAATATTTTATCAATTTCTTCTTTCCTTTGAGGATAAGGATATTATTAGCTTCTTTAACGTAGATTCAGTTCAGATCACAACTCGCCTTTCTAGGCATTAAATAGAATTCTGCATTCTTCATCCTCCCAAGACTCAACTCTTTCAATGAAACCACAGAACAGTACAGACTTTCAACTCAACTCAATGCCTATTAAAACCATTGAACAGAGGATAAGAAAAATGCCTGGCATTGTTGAAAATAGTTGGTGTCTTCCTGAATAAATGTTTCTGTCTTTGCATTTTGTTTAAGCATTTGCTGTGGTAGTTTTGATTTTTGTTTTTTAGGATGACAGACAAAGGTATTCCAGAGCAAGATTCTATCATTGTGTTTCTGATGGAAAGTAAGCTTTTTTTTTTCCTCTTTTTTTCCTCGCAGGTTATGATGGGCTGTTAGTGGCAAATCATTATCTATTCTGTCAACTGGCTTACTGTGGACTGCGTTCTCTGATAAGTGCAAGCTGGTTGGAGTCTTTCCAAAAGCACTGTTGAGTCAGAAGATGAGGTTTGATGTAAGACAAGTCACTAAGAGACAAACCATTGTACATGTAATTAAGTTGATCGGTATTTCCAGGTCCTAGCATAGGTTAACTCACTTGTTAAGTGAACATTCTACAGTACTCTATCCAGCAATGTCTAGATGTATGTATGACCCCACAAAACAGTAGTTATAAAACTGGTTTAAGGCTCCTGAGTAAATGGATATTAACTTGACAAATTAGTATGTTTCTCCTAATCATAGATATAAGCCCAGATCTAATTAATTTTTTTATTTTTAATAAGATTCTGACATGGATGGTATGTATTGCTAAAGAAATTATTATAATATATGACCATTCATGCATGCATATAAAATTTGAATTAATGGAAGCTGTAGAGATGAGTCAGCATTGTAGATTTATGTCTGTTTTAATGCAGTGAGAAGGATCCTCTGAGAAGGCAGAAGAAAGAAAAAGATTTATATTCCCATCATTTAAGAAGTGAAGCCCCTCAGCAGCACCTGAACACCTTTCAGGATGTACAGGAGAGCTTTTCATAAATTATGTGGTGCATTTAAAATAAAGGTTATTCAGAGTAATTATGTAGGACAGTCCAATGTAGTTGGGCGGGAAATTGCTTGAGTCCATTAATTTCATTTGTGTCCTGTCAGAGTCAGTGAGAGGTATACATCAGGGGATTGCACTTTCTCCAGAAAAGGCAGAGCGTGTATAAGATCCCCATGTAAGTGTGCCTAAGTTCCTCCAGATGCATGTGTGGTTAGAGGACTCCACATGAACCGAGCAAGCCCCAGCAGTAAGCACAGCCCCACAATAATAGGTAGAGCTGATAGGACTTTGTTAAAATGTGTGAGTTCCTTACAGCTGTCAGTGCCTTTACGTGCACAACAAATCAGAGGCAGGGAAATGTTAGGAATCCCTTTATAAAGGAAGAGACTGAGAGACTAATGCTCAGTGTGATTGGATGGACTTTTATGGTAGTATTCGTGTGGTCTTCTGACACTTAAACTGATATATTCTGTACAAAATACTGGTTTCTTTTACTGAGAAATGAAGTACGTGGGATAGAAAGGTCCTTAATTTTATTCTTCCATAGCTTCACCATGTAGTACTCACATAGTCTGGGGAGTCCAAGGTTTCTGTCCTTTCCCTACGCTCATTTCCAAAACTTGCCTCTTGTTCACAGCTAATGTACCACCCTATATGTACCTAGTGTGTGTTTGATTTTTTTTTTTCCTGGCTCGAGTTGGGTTGCAATGCTGAAATCTTGTAAGAGTTTCTAAGCTAATAATGGAGAAAGTTGTTGGTATTACATGAGCTGTGAAATTTCATTTTGATGCTGACCTTTCTGAAAATATTATTCTAAAAATGCTATTATTGATTTACATCTCTAAGCAAAAGGTAATCTTAAGCCAAATTTTGGAACTTGTCATTTAGAAAATGTTGATGTGGGATGTTGTGACAACTGCGAAACTACTTTTCCATTTAAATGAAAAAAAAACCCCAAAACCATCAAAATCAGCTCTCTCCTTCTGAAAAGCTTTTGGGTTTCAGCAAATCACTTAACAGTACAAGTTCAAACAAAAGGTGCCCAGGAAGTTGTGAAGGTGATGCCTGCTGCCTTTTGCAGTACCTAGCCCTGAATTCTGTGGCATCCTGAAGTGAAGCCTTTGTGTTTGCATAAGGGAAAGGCACAGTAGACTGGCTCATTTACAGACTCTTCACTTCCTGGAAGTGCAGTGGAAGAGGTTAAGGTCTGTAAAGGAGGGGGATATCCTAGTTCTGTTTAAACAATGAGTACTTACTAATCTTTTCCTGTGGTTCAGATATATTGAAATTTTGAATGTTGTAGTTTTCATCTTACTGAGGATAGGTTCTTGCCACAGACGTGTGGGGTTTCCTTTGTACTGCACTTCGTTGTCCTACATAAACTGCGTGTGTTTTGGAAGAGTTGCTGCTCTCTGTTGTTTTCCATGCAGAACTCTGTGTGGTAGGTGTGTGGTCACACTTGCCACACTATGTCAGCAGGAATCTCTTTCTCTGTGATCTGTGAACTTAATGTAGATGCTTAAATCAAGAACCCTGCAAACTCTTTACATGGATCTTTCAGCCTGTAATTTTTGTAGAACATCTTAGCTGTCTCACAGAAGCAGCTTTTGACATCAGCTCTAAAGAAATCAACAGTTTTTGTTAAATTTGTGTCTGTCTCCCTAGAAGATTGAGCATAGGATTGGGTTCCTTTTCTTCAGCTTTCAAGCTAACCACACGTTTTCATCTCAATTAGTGTATTGTTCAACCTGACCTACTGAAATAAAAGGATATGGTAGGTTTGGTGTCCCATTGTGACATTATGGTTCTACTTGCCCTAAATAATGATAGGATAAACCTGTATGTCCATATATCTGCAAAATGCCCTGTTAGGCAACATGTGTGATAGTTGTAATTGTGTTGTTGGCTTAATGTTCACCATGTGTGAGTTTGGCTTAACTTCTAGGGTTGCTTTTTTAAGCATCTTAACTGTATAAGCAACTTTTCCCCAATTTACATATAAGTTGTGGTGGTGGAGAGCCAAATGTTGTATGTTGAAAGGAGGATGTGAAGCAATGCTGCTTTTCCCTTCATTCTAATTTGATTTTCTTCCTTGAAAATTAGAAAAAGAGAAGCCATCTAACATGTCACCAAACTAATACATTTAAAAGCATTCTTTATGTCCAGTAAGAGCTTGAAGTGTATTACAAAATTAACTCAAAGCATCAGTGATTTCCTTACCAAAAAATGTGTGTAATTTTACTGTATAGCATAATCCAGAAGAAACGAAACAAGATAACACATACATCTGTGTGTAACAGACCCATGTTTCCAGTTCAGGACTGAATAAGAGACCCTCAGCAATCTACTCTACAGTTAATACATGCAAAAAAACCCTCCCTAATGGAAAATTTGCACTGAATTGAATGACTAAAGGCATTGAGAGTGATATCTGGAATCTGTAGTTGACCCCCCCATACAGGTTAAACAGATTTTTGCCTTTCAAAAATATCACTATCAAAATTGTCTATGTCATTGCCCCATTCCCTTTTCAAATAAAGGATAAATTCTGTAAATAATGATCTTTAAAACAAAAAGTCCAAAGATATCCTGATTATAGATGGCTGCGTAAAGCTTCTAGAGGGAAATAATGTCAAGACTTGATTTCTGTCTGTTTAGCATGTTCCACTTAATAATTTTGCAAGATAATATTTTCAGGTAAGTTTTCCTACCATCTAGTAGTAGACAATTCCCAGTTCTTTAGCCTCTTCTCATCCGATAATACCTTGTATTTGCAGTACACTAGCTTGTATCTTGTTTAAGCTTAGTGAAGCCTGCAAAGGACTTCTGCCAGTATTCTAATCTACTGTTATTCACGTAAGACACTATATAGTCCTGCTATAAACACGCTTATTGGACAGTGATTTAGATGAGTTCTTATCAAAATATTAAGTAAGTGATGAAATAAATATTTTTTACTCTGTTTATTTCTTTGGCTTAATCAGCAGCAGCTATTGTGCTAATAAATAGGTGGTGATACAGCAGACAACAAATATTACCACACCTTAAAGCTACATTTTAATTTTCCTTATAAGTCTGTTTCCTGTTTTAGCAGGAGAATTTTTATCTTCATTACAAAGAAAAAAAGTGTCTTTTTAAAGTTCCATTTACATTTTCTTGAGGAAAGCAGAATCAATGAAAAAGTGTTTAGGAATTACTAAAGCATCTGATTAATTGCAGGCCTTTTTTCTTACTCAGTTGCACATTTATCTTGAATTGCTACTTCACTCTTTCTGGTGACTGAAAGCTCTCCATTATTCAGGAGACATTTCCAGCTGTCTGTGTTGGTAGCAGCAAATGACATTCATAGGTCTCTGCTAAGAAGCTGCCTAAATCTGAAAGCAAACAGTGCAGCAGCACCATGACAGAGCCAGAACATGCTTCGGGGCTGCCTAATCCGTCACTTGACTGTGAGAGGAATACAATCTTTTCCCAAAAAGAATTTGTGTGTAAAATCACAGTGGGAGAAATTTTGAAGCCTGGTAGAACTCCACAGTTACTGCTGCTTTACCCTGTAGTAAATAGCATAGGAATATGGCTTAGTGTCTTGATACAGCAGAGCCTAACTTTGTATTATCAATACAGATAGTGATTATCTACAAGAAATTCCCTGGTAATCTAATTTAGAAGAAAAATCACAGCTAGTTTAATGTATCCAGCTATCCTGCAAAGGAATGGAATGATGGATATATGATGTATGCCCAAGTCTTTATAAGCTTCACTTTATAGAAAGGGGAGCTAGATTGGTCCCATTTTCTTTTTAATTAGTGCTTTTTTGTACTCTCAAGACTGATATCAATATGATTTGAATGAGTCAACTCTCTTTGCCTGAGCCACGTACAAACACAGAGAGCAACAAGTCTGAAAGTACAAAAAAGTGGAGGAGGCCCAGTATGGGCCAGCTGCTGTATGACAGAGTTGCTATTTCCCAAGCAGTGTGTGCCCTGGGTAAATGTAGTGTTGAATATGATTCTTTATCCTTACTATCAACTGAAATTTTGTTTCTGATTTCACTAAGACCAGGATTAAAACAATCCATATTGATCTGGGAATTGAAGGTAGTCAAATTTGAATGCGATTGAACATGTGTAATGAAACACAATGCCATCATTCATCTTAATGGGCATGATAAAAAAGAATTTTTCCTACAGCCTACAAGTAATACAAATGAATTAAAGTCATTTAATTGCAAAATATTTTAAAAGCCATTATGATAACTTAAAAATAACTGCTATGCCAAATTTTAATAAGATAATGACGGCTTCATTAGCTTTAGAAATGTGCGTAATTTACAGGAATGTTGTATTAGCATTGAGGTGACATTTTCATTTTATTCAGATTAAAATTGTGTAAATAGGCAATTTGAAATGCTCACATTGTATATTAAAACTAACTATTCAGGAATTAATTCTTCAATTTCTCATGAGAGTTATCCTTATTCACACAAGAAGTCCCATTGACTAATGGCATTTCTCAGGCATAATCAGATGACAATGGGACAAGTATAAGAATTACTCAATGTGAAAAATACAAACTCCATCATTCTTTGTTAAAATATTTGCTGATAATGGTTCTTTTCACAAAAATATTTTGGTCTTCGGTGCTGTACAGCAGATGGAGGGAAATTTTTTCATGAGCTCTGTGAATGATGTTTCTTCCCTGGCATGTGACAGGAATTAAACAAAATGTTGTAGAAACAACATGAAAGTGTGGTGGTGATAGGCGAAGAAGACAGTTATGTTTTTACCAACATAAATTTTACCTTTTAGGAGCATACAGCAGATGTATTTGTGAGTCCAGACTAGTAAAATGCTTTCTCCTACATTGTAGCCACCTTTGTTTAGAAAACGAAGGCACGTTGTCCTGAGAGAGTGGATAATATTGAGGAAAATATCAGTGGCCGATTTAGTAATTTGTAACCTACCTTTATTGCAAAGCCCTAAAAACTTCTAGTTTGCTGGCAGAGTTCTGTGTAGCAAGTTTTAGTCTCTTGACAAGTACACTTGCTTTCTATAAGTGAAGTCTTTCATGGGACTCCAAAATGAATCCTTGGACATCAAGGAGTCTGTGGAGCACAGACTGAAAAATACTGGTTCAACTGATGCATTACACCAGTTAATTTCAGTACAACTTGTATTCCTATATTGCAGGGCAACATTTTGATAAGTTTATTGATGACCTAAATATGGATACAGAGCCCTATCTTTGTTACATATTTCTTACGTTTTCTGGTTTTTCTAGACACGCCTTCTTGCCGCTGTGGCGTTTTGAACCTGTCTTCATCATGTGTAGTATCCTACTTGTGTCATTGTTTTCTGTCACTCATTGAAACACATACATATTTGAAATGAAAATTATCTTGAGTATTTAAAAACCATCATCCATTGAATAGGATTCCTTGGGATTTTCCAAAAAGTGCTCGTTAAAATGTCAACTACTCATCCTGTAATTTATGAACAGATAATCCTCATCAACGAGAGAGAGATAGAAACGTTTCCTAAGGCGATCTTCTTGCCTTTGTAATAGATCAAATTTGTGCAATATGGTACATAATTCAAAAGAGTATTTGAAAAGTAAAGCCCTACATCCTCTTAAAGGACTGTTTCTTCTCCATAAATCTGGATTGAAGGCTGCTCTGTCCTATCGTACTCTACTGATACCCAGAATACATTAAATTCTTTTTTAAGAGCAGCTTGCTGACTAATCCTGTTTGCTCAGACTTCATAGTTGAACATGAAAAAATGGTTTTATTTTTATTATTTGATTTTTGTCAAAAAGGCTTGTTTTCAAGTACTCCTCAGCTTTTCATTTCATTGGCAGCAAGCTTTAAAGAAAAAGTGAAGTATTGGCAGATGTTACAACCTCTGACTGCTGGATCCAGAAGCTCTTATCAAAAGATCTAAAAAGTAGTATTTAGAAATTAAAATGTTGTAGCATAATTGTGTAGGGTTCTTTGTGTATTCATCTGCTTAAATAGAACAATCTTTAATTCACCGTAACAAAAATAATCAACTTTTGGGCCGAGTTATTCCATTGAAGGGCAGTAACAATGTTAATTAATTGTAAGTTTAATTATATTCACAGTCTTGATGTGAAGTGTTTGAAAGAAGGCAGCAGTATTTCAGCAGCTGAAATCAGAAGACTTTCAGAGAGTTCTTAAGGACTTAATTCTTTCTTTTAAAACATGGTTTTGACAATTATCCCTTCGAGCAGGAAAAGAGGGGTGGTTGTAATAAAATGAAAATGGCACCATGAGTGTGAGCGAAGAAATATCAAAGTCATAACACAGAGTCTTGCAAGCAGGCCAAAACTTTTTATTAATACATGATTTTTTTTTTTTTGAAACAGGATGAAATATCTCTGATGAGAGATGGAATCACTTTTGTCACCTAAATTAATTTTCTCCCGTGTCTTGTAAATCATTTCATGCCACAAATAATTGATCAGAGACTGAAGCAGAAATGAACAATTCAGGCTGTGATTTAAAGGGAATTAATTCTTAATTAAGTTGGCTTACTTCAGATTTTCATCTTTAGGGAGAATAGGCTGCTAAGCATTCACAATACTGTCACTTAGTTTAATATTAGGAAAAGCCTTCAGAAGAGATTAAGGCACTCTTCACATTAAGGGGATCAGAATGAAGTACCTGCATTTAAGGCTAAGAACCAGAACTCAGATCAGTATATAAGGGTCTGGTGTCAGCGACAAAGTGAGCCTCAGATTATCCCAAGAAGTGAGGCAAAATGGCAAGTTCAAAATCCTGTGTTCGCAAAGGAGGCAGGCAGTTAATCCAGAAGTCTTTGCATGCTGATCTTCCTTCCAGTGTAATTCTCTGATACGGCTTCTATCAAGCATTTCCAGTAAGAATAACACAGTCCCATCTTTGTCATCTTAATTGTAGTATCTTATGGGTGCTTACGTCTAAGAACA
This sequence comes from Todiramphus chloris collaris, assembly GCA_025345505.1. Lineage (NCBI taxonomy): Eukaryota > Metazoa > Chordata > Aves > Coraciiformes > Alcedinidae > Todiramphus > Todiramphus chloris. The sequence continues at coordinate 3,811,436 of JANVCC010000062.1, read as the reverse complement.
CTGAATCTTATTTCTGAATATTTCTAGAAATGTATATGTTGTTTTTTTTTTAAGCTCTGCTTCCTTACAGCTTACAGTTCTTTTCTATATTGTTATTTACACTGTCTTCTCTTGTGTTGTTTGCACATGGATTTTTTTTTTTCAGATTGCTCTAACATTGCTTGGAAACTACATTAGTCTAGCCAATTAGTATGAGCAGAAACTTAATTATTTATATCTAGGGACTGAATCATTAATCATGTCATTCTCTATAAACAAAGTAGGTGCTAGAAAAACATTTAGATAATAAACATACAATCAAAAAAGTACTTGAATCATGCAAGTCAAAATATTTTGTCTGTTACTTTAGTTGTTCTGTAGTTGTTTTAGTTACTATATTCTTCTTAGCTGTTTCACTCATGCAAGTCAAAATATTTTGTCTGAGTTGCTTAGATTGTGACAGACCATTATGAAGAAGCTATTTTAAGGTTTTTCGGAGACCTAAATGTTGAGATGTCTTCCAAATAGACTCTTCAAAAATGTGTAGGTGTTTAACTTCCACTGTTTGGAATTCTGGCTCTTAATTTCTCACTGTACCTCATGGAACAAAAAAAAATTGAGTTTTGCTTGCCTTTTATTAAAAACAAGCGATTGAAGTGATTGTAAGCTAAAAGCAATGTTTTCAATTTTTAAAATGTGGGGGTTGTTTCCTGAAAAACAATTAAAAATTTTGGGGTTCATCAGTGCTTACTCTTCATAAATGAAATAGTAAAGCATCAAGGAGCAGTGTATTTGAGAATGCTGAACTGTATACTGGGTTTTTTCTTTTTTGTGATTCTGATGGGACAAATTTGTTAGTGATTTTAAAAGTGCCTTGCACACTGATGAGAAATAACTTCAAATGGGGTAGGAAGAGAAAGATGTTGCACATTGTGGCAAAACTTGGCATTAGATTCCTGTGTCCATGCCATTGATGCATTTGAAGTCCTTTGCAGGATTCTTTAAAAGGATTTGGGATAGAGCTGCAATATGTAAGATACATTGTGAAGAAAATTACATTAAACAGATAGATGGGAAACTGAATTTTAGAAGTGTTGGTGGGAAGACTAGATACGAATATCTTGCAACACCCATCTTGGTGACAACTCGCATACAATTTGGCATGAAAATGTGTTTGCTAGGAAATAATAGTAAGGAAGACAAAACTAATTGCGTGGCTGAAGCCGTAGAAAGCATCCTTGGTAATAACAATGCTTCAAATTCATTCAAAGTAGGTAACATAAGAAGGTAAATTGCTGGATAGCAGCAGCTCAGATTCAGTGGAAAGATTTTACAATGTCATTAATGTCAAAGAATAATAAATCTGATATGGATCTTCCCTTTTATAAGGCCTAACTTCTGGGTTCTCTGTGAATTCTTACAGCATACTATATTTCCTACTACATGAACTGTGACTTAGAAGCCACCAGAAACCAGAGCAAAAGTGTACAGATAACTGGTTTGGCAGGTGTGTGCAAAGGCAGCAAACTGTTCATTTGAAGTACACAGATGTGCCACATTTGGGACATTTGTGTTTGACTCACTCAGATTGAGCCAATGTGATTTCTCTGTAACACTAAAATTGTAATTAGGTTTAAGCAGCAATGTGCCAGCGCGTCTTCATTTAAGTGGTGCGAAGATTTACTCATCCCAAAGACTTACTGCTCTGATGCATAATAACTAATAGTTGGAAATAGCGATGGGGTGAAGTTAAAAGAGTGGGTAATGATCTTGCTAATTTCTGCTTACTGATGGATCTTTTGGTGACTGCTGAAGCTAATAAGACTGTGTAATTGAAGTGGAATAGCAAGTCTTAAACAAACAACTAATCCAGGCTCTTAAGGAGTTGTAATACCTCCCAGTTCCTATCGAGAACTAAAAAATGCTGAAGTGAATCCAAGAGACACCTTGGTTCATCCATCTGAATGGCATTTCCAGCTGATTTACATGTTCCAGGTTTACTCATCTTGCCAAAGGTAACAAGAAACAGTATGCCATGCAGCGTGTCCTGAGAGCCTGGGTATTTGACACATTTTGGATCAGACTGTGCACTGAACATCCAAACATAGAATCATTCCAAACAGGTTGTTTTGGTTTTGTTTTTTTTTTTTACTTTGCATTTATTGTAGGCTTGAAGATAATACCATTTTATTTGTGTATTCTCTTATCACGTCTCTTGGATGTCTTGAGTCAAATTAAGTATGTTTTTTCCACTGGAAAATTGTAAAATCAATTGCCTTTGGGTGTGTGTTGAAAAGATCATTGTGATGCTGTTCCTTCTCCAGTATAGTCCAAAATTACTCTCTGTTTCTACCTGACAATTTGTATTTTAGTATGTTACTAGATTAATCGCTTAGTGTTTGCAGAACTCAGGAAATGAAGCACCATGGTCAGTGCTTATGATTTAAAAGATTTAGTAACAATTCTATATTTTTTGGAAAAGAAACTCTACTTGTAGCTATTTTTTAAAACTTTAGTCATGAGGCAGAAAAAAGAAAAGGAGAAAATTAAGGGGAAGGAAAAAAATAAAGGGAAAGCAGAGAAGCACCTGCCTTTGAAAATAAGAAAGTGAGCTACATTATCTTTTTGTGTTACTCTTTTTGCAATATGTGTATGTTGTCCTTTTGACTGACAAAGTTCTTGTGTTTTCCTTGGAGTGTATCTGTTCATTAGTGTCTCCAGACAGAGGTAGTTCAGCTTTTAATTAAAATACAATTTTCAGGTTTTTTAGTGTGTTAATGAGACAGCAAAAATGAATTCATTGAAAGAGGAACAGATATCTAGGCCTCACAGCAGTGAAAGTTAGAGCCTCATTAGTAGCTAATTATGCAGAACATAGTATATAAATAGAGCTGTTATGGCATTAAAAAAAGCCTCAGTGCATTACCTAATGACATGAAATGTTTACAGTCTGTTCTGAGTATGGTATAATGTCTACTGAAGTAATTAATGGCATATTTAACAGTGACACAACTGGAATCACAATTGCTTTGCAGGTACAAGTTGAGGGCAAGGCAATGTATAAACGTCTTTGAGGAACAGATAATTTGTCTGCTAATTAATATGTGAGTAGCAGGAGACAGAGGAGGATCACATGGTTTATGCATTAGGTGGGATAATGTCTCTTTCTGACAAGGACAGAATACACTGGACTTTATATTTCGGTTTTCCCACTATGAGCAGTAAGATGCCACAAGTCCAAACTGACACTTCCAAAAAGGGCTGCATCCCTGAAAGAACCCATGTTTTTAATAAACTAAGGAAAACACGGTTTTTACTCTGCCTAACAAGAGCTGCATATGTAGCTTAACAATTAATTAGTAGTAGTAATAGTAAGCAGCATTAAACTTCCATTAGGCAAAGCTCCATACTAAGTGTAAAGCTGTAAATGGCAATAACTAACCATAGCTGCTTAGATGCAACGTGGTGAAAAACACTCATGATAGCACACCAGTGGTTTTGGAGGAATGGCTAGAGGAGAATGGTACATTTGGGGAAACATACTGGCTGTGGAGCCTCTTTAGCACATTCAAGGTAATTCGGATAGAAAAAAAAGTTGGAGGCTGGGAGGAGGCAGATGAGATGTCTGTGTAAATAAGAAAGGCTTGTAAAAGGATCTGCACAGTAGTCACAGTGTTTCCAGTTCTTGTTGTATTGACTAGGAGCTGCAGAGCCACAGAATCAATTAAATGGTTAAAAGTACAAAAAGCTATTTCCTTGCTCAGTTTCTTCAGCAGTCGACAAGTTTAGAGTTTGTTCTGGGAAATCATTTTGGTACAGTGACCAAGTTAGAGACTGATTAATATTTAGCTGGGGATAGGTGAATTGAAATGATTTTGCTATGAATTCAATGCTTTACTTTTTAGCCATGATGTTTAGTGAAATATCATGGAATGAGAGAAAACATCTCCCTCTGGACTTGATGGAGTGATGGAAAATGGTGCCTCTGCGTTAGCACTGTTTCCTGTGTTAATGAAATTATCAGCTCTAGTGGGAGGAAGAGTTAATGACCTGCAAGTTTACGTTATGGTAGGTAGGAAAAGACACTGCTTATTAGCTGTGATAAGGGCTTTTTTTAGTTCATTAGTAAAAGTAGTTTGGGATTCATAAAGAGGTCTAGGTAGGCCAGAGCTGAAGGCCTGAGAAATCTGTTACACATACAGTGGGTACAGTTAAATAAATGTCGATACCAGCACTGTCAAGAACCCGCCAGTTTGCCCAGTCCCCGATACAGACGTTTGTGCGTTTGCACATACATTGATCATTTTCAATAACTGACTCTGTTGGGGTTTTTTTTTATTACCGTGGCCAGCATGAATGACAAGTTCCAATTGTGATGATGGTCTCTGTAAATATTGAGTTAGTACAAATTTGCTGAAGAATATTGACTTTAATAATCTATGACAAATGAGGATGATCAATTACATATGACATTATATGCCCACAAAAATGTGTAGCACATTTCCATAACAGGTTTTCTGTACTGGGGATGCTAAAGGATGTATTTTGCAAAATATTTTGACACTTTGCCAAAGGACTTCCTTCTTGCTCTCCATCTATACAGGGGAATTAGAGAGAGCCATGGAGGTTTCTGTCTCACCGTGGGTAGATCCAGGGAATTTGTGGAGAGGGATAATTAGGGGATACTGCAGTGGGAGAAAAACATCACAGGGGAAACGGGGCAGGTGAAACTTGTGTTGTTGGGGATTATGTACAGGGTTCATTTGTGCTACATCAGGTTAGACTAAATGATCAAATGATGCTTTTTGCTCTAAATATTTATCTGCTTAGAGTCTGGGAGAGGACATGGTATTTTGAAATCCATTTTCTGGTTTGCTGCCTGTGTGACCAACTCTACAGTACTGTATGTATGGCTGTGCTACACCGCAGAGAGACAGAGAAGCAGAGCTGCAGAAGTAAGAAGGAGCAATATCCAGACTTAACTTTTTACGTCTGCCTTTCTTCACTGGGGCTTCTTGCTGTATGGACATGATACAGGGCGTCAGGATTAGAGCGGCCTGGAAAACTTTACTGAATCATGTATGTCAGGAACTGCTGATGCGGACAAAGAGCAATATTTTCTTCAAAGCATTCAGCTTTGTTAAATTCTAATTGAAAGTCTCCTTCGCATGAGATTTCTGAAACCTTTGTGCTTTCTTGTTTACTTATCCACACAGCATCTGGCTTTCCTCTGAGCCAAACCCCTTAGAACTTGAGAGCCAGGGGTAGAATCCTGAATGACACTGAAAGAGCTGAAGTCCTTCTCAGTAATCCCCCACAATGTAGCGTGTGCAGTCTGTGTAGGATGTATTAATCTTTTAAACTGAACTATGTTATTTTTAGTGTTTTAATTAGTAGCAGTGAAAGAATAATAGTATTAATATAATTATCAATAAAACAAGCTATGCAGTAATTAATGGCAATGAAACTTACAGAAATTGTGTCTAGTTCAGTCAGTGTGTTGCAAGGGCTTCCACAGTCCTTCATTCACCTGAAACAGGGTTTCCTTGTCATCTGTACAGTATTATGACATGAAAAGTCATCAGCAGAAAGTGATAGCATCTCTTAATTCCCCACCTCAGCTAAGAAAAGTATCCTCACAATACCTGTGTGAAATGTAGGGGATGAAAAGAACATTTTATAATTATATTTCCTGCTCCTGTCTTTCCTTGCAGAATATGAGAATCCTTCCAAAGCCATTAGATTAGTATTACCAACTACATAGTTTACAGCTATTTAAATTTGATGCTCTAGAAACCCTTTAATATTAGTTTCTTCTGAGGTTTTGATATTTTTCTTCTTGCATTATAAAATAAATAATCTGTATAATATTGTGGTTATTGATGTAAATTACTTCATGTATCAGATCAGTGATGGAATCAGCTAGTGGAAAAAAGCTCTGGTAGATTAATCTTGATTATAAAATTTATGGATCAGAATGGCTTGAGAGATTGTAATGTAGTGGGCAAATTTTGTCTTAATAGCTACTTTTTAATTGAAAATCCTACCTAAGTTGTAATTCAAAGACTTCTATTTCTTTATTAATTCATATATTTATTAAGAAAAATATGCTTCTGTTATACAGCTATGAAAAGTATTGAATTAATTCTAGAGGAATCCTAGTAAGGATGAAAACGTGAGGATTCTGGAAGAATGGTATGCAGTTTTAACTCGGTGTGTTGCTTTTAAGTGGTTCCTGATGAAGGAACCATAGTGGATATTCTGGGGAAAACAGATACAGGCAGTGATCTTTCTTCAGCAGCATGCAGGGAATATCTCCTATTCTTATGGAATAAGACAAGCTGTTGTGAAGCCTCCAAATATGTGGAAAATTGCCTTAAAATGATGATATGAAACAACTCATTCATATAAACTTTCTCTGCTGTCTCAGAGACTTTTGTGCTTTTCTTTTGGCCTCCTTTTAATTTCAGTGATATCTAAATTTGTTCCACTTGTGGAACAACTGGCCATAATAATAAGAACTTCCAAAGGCTTTCTTCTGAACTGGAGATAGTATTTCAGAAGGTGAAAATATAAAGTAGACGTTAGCTTGCTGGGTGGTGCTTGCATAAAATCAGCGATGTCTTCATTGTGTTATGAGAGCAGAGGAGGTTGCCATGCAAAAGGACAGTCACTCACGTCTAACATTTTGGAAGAAAGGAAATGAAAACTAAAATTTCCCTAGTCCCTAATCTGTTAGGCAAAATATTGCTGAGTGTGAGGGGAAGAGGCTGGAAAGGTTCAGATCGCTTGCAACTGTTTCACTTGCCCACTGGAATATTTTCATTCCTTAGATGTCTGTTTCTTTCGGATGTGTTGCTGAGCATTGCTAGTAATTGCCTGAAGACATGAAACACTGTGGAAAATAAAAATTCTGTTAAATTTGAATCACTTCATGTAGTTCATCTTTTCAAATGTCCCTGTCCTCTCCTAGTTGTTTCTTCCCGTGCCAGTCTCCTGCAGGTCTCTCCTAATGAATTTATTCCCTGTATCTTTTCTATTTTTGGTATTCGCATAGCCTAGTGTAGCATAACTGAAGAGAAAAAGCTCAAACAGACATGGAAAATAAAATTACGTTCCTGATGTATGGACAAAACTGAGTTCAGTTATCATCATGAGCAGCCACAATTAATTTGTAACTTCCTGTTTGTTACTGATGAAACAAATGTACTCTTAGCTTATGAATAAACCTCTGAGCAAGTGATCTTTAGCCATTAATGATTCAGTTGGTTTTAATGTCTATTGTATGTGTACAAAAATTTTACTCTACTTTTCTTTTCCATTATGAATTCATTTGGTGCAGCTACTTTTATATGAAATCTATTTCTATATTTTCTAGGTGGGCGTTTTTGGAAAAAAAAAAACCCTTAGTTTTAATTTTTTTCTATTATTACTATTTTTTTATTTTCAAAACCCTGAAATTTTCACTGGCCTGAGTAATGACTCTGGGGCATTTTAGTCATTACTGAGAATGTCTTTCAAATTATTCTGGAATAGATCAAACAATCTTTGCCACTGTACTAAGCCTTATGGACCAATCATGACATTAGTTTCAGCAGATCTTAAATTTGTATGTTCCTCTCTCTGTGGGGTGGTGGGTTTTGGTTTTTTTTTTTTGTTCTCCCCCTTTTTTTTTTTTCCTTTTCTCATTCAATCTGTGAAAATATTTCTCTTTTCACGGTAGCTGAGGGACACCAGCGGAGCTATGACAATTGCATATGTCACCTGCATTCAGAGATTGGTTTCTGTATAGATCTAAAGGAGTGACTTCAGACAAATGAGTATTTTTTTATAGACTCAGCTTTGGCAGTAATGCAGAGCTGAATTGCTCCTTGGAGGTGAAGGTTATCAGTTGTGTCACAGCTTCCTGCACTAAGAGGAAGGTGATCTGTAGCACCGGTATAAATGTTGCCCATTTTCTGCACTTTCTGGCTAGACTATAGTTGGGATGGCCAGCATCCTCTTCATCTCCACTGTCTCTGGGTGAATTGCACACAACAAGAGTGCTGTGGGAGATTGATATAAAACCAGGTGCCCCTGTTGTGGTCACAGTTAGACATGAGCAAATCCCATAAACTCAATGGAGAGTTCTTTTGCATCAGTGAGAGTATTTGGCTGATTTTTAAAACTGAATCTGATTAGACCCTCATAGCTGGCTTGTCAAATCCTTATCCAAGGAGCAGAGTGATACTTGTTAGACCATTAATTAAACATGGTGATTATGATTATTTAAAGTTAGTGAAGTAAATTAGGCACAGCTAAAAGACAGCCCAAGTTTTTAAAGAAAAAGAAAAACAAAAGCAGTGACAGCTTAAACCCATGTATCAATATGAAGGTCAGCATGATGGCTTTGGGAATTACAGGACAATTTTTGGAACAGCTTTCAAAACGACAGAACAATAAGCACCAACAGTGCATTACTTTTTGGTAAATCTTTTGGAAATTTAATGCTCCTTCTGGTTAAAAAATTATTGCTCTAAATCTCCCTGTTTATTACTAAAATGAAAACCATACATATTTTTTAAATCTCAGAATACTCTTTTTGCTGTCACTTTCCCCCTCCTCTGTGAGATAAACGTAAAATGTAACAGCTGGTGAAGCAAAGAACATCATGAAGTTCTTATTACGTTTTGCTATTTGTAAGGAAGAAAGGATGAAAATTAAAGTGAATGACAGCGTGGTGTTTTGGCTGGGAAAGACAAGTATTTTTCTGTCCCTACCCAAGGAGAAGTTGTAAGAGATTTGTAACTGAAAAGTAGTTGAAATGTCTAACCTCTCTGGCTTGTAGAAATGTTGGTGCCATTCTTGCTAACTTGGTTGCTGATTTGCAGGCACGGAGGAGGAAGGTGATGCTGCTGAAGGTGACAGAGAGCTTCTGGTGCTTCTTGCCATATGTGGACTCACCTACAGCCTCACCCACAGTGAGTCATCACCTGTGGAGCAGATGGTCCTTGACACAGAATTTGTTAGTGAGCCCTTCAGTTGTAATATTAATTATATTGGAGCGTGGTTCTAACAATGTTTATTTTAAATCAATACTGCAGTTTTCACACAAAAGTCACGTATGTGATGAGATCTTCCTAAATCAGTGTTTCAGAGCAATGGACTTACTTTTTTCTTTACATTCACCGTTTTCCAAGAATTGCAGTAATGTATGATCTGAAGTGAAGATCGTGCCTCTTTATTAAAGCAATAAGTAGGATGTGAGAATTAGTCAGGTAAGGTTACAGAATTTGGGGAAAAATAATCTCAGAGTGATTGATGTCTCAAAATAGCTGCTAAACTTTCATGCCTGTCTCTTAAGTGCAATAGCATCACATCTGCTGGTTGCAGTGCAGGTTTTTGCCAGGTACTTTTTTTGTTTGTTTGTTTTTCCTCCACAACTCATAAAAACCTGTTCATTTTGGGAAGAGGCACCTATTCCAGGTGGGCCTTAGCTGTCACTGTGGTGTGAAAAGCCAGCAGTGAAATAACTCTAGTAATGAATCTAGCGCTTGTCTGAATTTAATTGAGGCAATAAGTGGAAGTATACTTTTACCTGCAGAGAATCCTGAAACCTGGTTGCTCTGTTTATCAGGTACCTTGGTGATGATACAAATAAAGCAGAATACTATTTCTGAGAGAGTTTGTTACCCTCCTTACTTCATGGGTAGAACGAAGTATATACAGAAGAGTTAGAAAAAGACTGGGCAGCTTGAAAGATTTAAGCTGTTCTCTCTTTCCATCAGTACAACAATAAGAAGACAATCCTCATACTTTGACTGTCAGTGCTAACATTTTTATGTAAGTGCTGAAGATATCAAAGGAATAATAAAGAATTCATGCTCAGGGATGCTATTTTAGTTACTGAGAACTTCTTTCCAGAACACAAGTGGATAAATTGTTCTCCTTTTTTACCAATTAAAAGAAGAATAAGTCCCTGGACTTTAATGAATGTGTAACAGTAAAAACATGATGTGGATGAAAGCAGGCTCTGCTTCCAGCTGCTGGAAAGTATGTTAAAGTACCGGTAATATGAGTGCAAATAATGTTTTGCACATATTAGTAACAGGAATTGCTTACCTGGCAAGAACTGGGATCATAAAATATCCTGTAGTGAATATACGCGTAGTGAATGATTAGTATTCTTGTTTGCTAGACATCGGTAAAATCCCTCCCATTCAAATGTGTTAGTAATGGCCACATTACTCAAGTTAAACATTTCAACAATCTGTGCAAAACCGCTTAATACTGTGAAAGTGCTCTCTTGGTTTTTGCCTCTCAAGGCAAACCAGGTTGTTTATGAGATGGTTATCAAAACCTAAACTTTTGGGGATATAATTTTGTAGTTCACAAATACCCATCTGTATTGATTTGATTAAAACAAAAGTTTTCTTTTAAAAGCACCTTGAAGAAAAAGAACTTTGGCTTGTGCCATCTTGCCTGATGTCGTTATTGCTGTTGCCTAGTGCACAGAGCTGCATGAAAACAGGACACTGCTGTCACCAGCGCAAGATCATCATCACAAAAAACTTCTAATAAACGTGTCCACTTGGGTTCCTGGAAAGAAATGGCATAAACCTCGGCTTTCAGAGCTCCAAATATGCTTCCCAAACGGACTTGGTACTTAAACCTCTGAGTATGACAATCTTTGAAACGCCGCTTGATATTAGTATTGTGTTTTGGCTGATGCTCACTGACATGCACCTGATTCTTTCCATAATTAGAGAGACTATCACTGGTTAATATCTTGCAGTATTTTTTCCTGTTACTGTCATCTAAATTATTGCTACCATTTCCATCATTCTAGCAACAACCCGGCAAATGTTTTTATTGCTTTCCAGTCCTTATTTGACCTTTGCAAATGGGCATTTGAGAACAATGCATCTATCTGACTGTGGCACAATTTTGAGCATTAGCACAAACTCGGCAGAGAAGAAAAGGGCGTCTTCTGAGTCTGGAATTAGAACTGGAGGGTTCTAATTTTTTAATTATTTCCTATTAGGAATTTACTGTGATAATCCTAGCGCAGGGAGAAGCCAGGTGTCCTGCTTTGGAATTACAGCATGAGCTACGCTGTGTATTTCAGCACATGTGTGCCATCTGAAGCTTCTGTAAAAAAACTATCCCAACTCCTTGTGGTGGACTGAAATCTGGACCATCTGTTTAAACATAAAACCTGCTGAGTTCCTGAGAGAGTTAGAAATTCTGTCTGTAGACTGATCTGGGTCTGTATTTAGGTGTTTGTCAGTTGTTACTGCTGCTGTCTTCACAAGTGCTTTCCTGACAAACCTGTGGCTGTCTCACGTGTGCTGTATCCCCTAAAGATCATCCTGCTGGTCAGAACTAGAGGAAAGCATTCAGGTCAGGAAGCTTTTCTTCATCATTGTTCTTAACACAGGAAGTATTTCAGAAGTATCCCCTTATCTGAGCAATAAATAACAGTGTGTAGTGTATGATGCACGGTACCAGGGAGTAGTAACATAACTAATAGATAGTAGATCTCTGTATCTACCTCATTTTCCAAAATGGAAATGACAGAACTTTGTGATAAGCTACAGTGATTTTCCTTAATCTGTAAGGAAGATAAAATACAACAAAACTTGCTTTTCAAGAGTAGCAAAATACTTTAAAGAGCATTTTGGTTTTTAAGTAAAGCATGCGTAGTGTCATTACTGAACATGGTACGAAAGGGAAGCTTGCAATTACTTGAGGAGTCTGAGGTGAGATGACAAGGTCTGTTGGACGCTGCAGAAACACAAGTGGATTTGTGTACAACCCGGAATGGAAGATAAAGTAGAATTTACAGTGGAAGGGCATGAAGAGAATAAATAAAAGGTCATCTACTTTTGGTAAAAAAAAAAATACGACTAGCAGCAAAGCTAACTGTAAAGAAAAGAAAATACATGTAAGGAAATTAATAAACTTCTCGGAGTTTCTTCATATCTAATACAGTTTCCATCTCCTACAGAGAAAGATCTGAAAAGCAAAGTACAGGATGCCTTGAATGGCAGAACTGCTAAACCATAATGACAGCCTGGCTTGCGCAAGCAAGAAGTGAAGGGAGCAGAGCTGCAAACATGTTCATTTTCTGTTCATGCCACCTGAAGTATCAAAGATTAAAGCAGTGACTTGTATGAAGGATTTATACAGTGCTCATCAAGTGTAATACTGTAAACCCAACGAGCTAATCTGTTACAGCACTGTAATCAATGCTACTGGTAACCCTGTACGAGGGGGAAGGTTTGCCATATGCTCCAGCCAGAAAATGCTTTTATGCCAAAACAGCAGCTTCCGTCTCCTGTACAGGGAGCTGTGACAAACATTGGCTGGACTTGGTGACATACACAGCAGAGACTTCATCTGCTTTATGAGCCATATAACAATGTGATTAAATGTGCTGTCTGCTAAATGGGAGCAGCATCAGGATTCCAACCAAAGAGTAATAGGATTAATCTCAAGAACATAAAATGCGGTATTTTAGTGAAATGTGATTCCTCCCTCTCAAACTATTGTAACAAGTGTGCAGCTTTTGCTTTTTTCCATCATATGTACTTAGGCTGTTCTTGCAAGCATTTGCTTTATTCCTGTATTTCTAAAATACAGGGTTTGTGAGAGAAATTAGACCCAATTTCTTATTTCATTTTTGGTGACATTCATCTGGGGAAAGCTCCTGAATTCAGAGATGACTGTGCTTAAGTAAGGGAATGGGAATCAGCCTGGAGAATTTAGAGAAATCCAAAGACTTCGGATTTCAAAGACAAAAAGAAAAGATACCTCATATTTGGTATGACAAATCTACAACGACCAGTGTCTCACTTATTAAAAGAATTGCATTTCACAGGACACAGCTTCCAGTTGTAATAAATACACCTCTTTTTTTAATACATAAAACAACAGGAGTATGTCTGATTGTCACTGGAGTTAAATGCATCATGATAGAGTTAATAGTGTATGTACCATACTGGTACATTACCTGAAGTAGCTTAGGTTTTGTCATTATTACAAATTCTGTCCTTTTTTTAGGGGAAAGTTGTTTTCCCAGTCCTCCTTTTTGCTTCTCCTAAAACAGTGAGTTGATAAGTAATTGTTAGTATCATTAAATACTGTTCTGTTTCACTTAGAAATAAGGCTTGAAATAATTCATTTTAATGTGTACTGTGAATCCTCGTTTGTGTTTACCTGTATCTAGGTTGTCCCTAATATTTGTAGGTTTCATTTAAACAAGGAATTGTAAAAATACAAATATGCTCATTTCCACTATTCAGCCAGTAAACTTTCTTCAGAAATAACTAATATGTTGTCCTGGTTTGAGTGAAAACAGAACTAATTCTGGTCAGTAATTTTACTTTTCAGCTCGGTTCTTGTAATTAACTGCACTTTCTGAAAGTAGCAGCCTGTTTTCACAGATAGTGCCTGCTTCTAGCAGTGATAACACTTTATGTTTAGAGTTACTACCAAGGATTGGTGTGCAGACCAAGGCCACTGCTGGGTCCTGTGTACCACATCAGGGGGTGCAGAAAGTGAAAGGCGGCACCTGCAGGGAGGAGCGGACAGGACGGGTGACTCTAAACTGACCAGCGAGGGATTTCATCCCATATATGCAATATTCGGTCTAGACCTGAGGGACCCAAAGGGTCTCTGGGCTCTTCTCCCCTCTTGGACTGCTTTGCCAGCTCTTGCTTGGCTCGGCTCTGGTCCTCTTTCGGTTCCTTCCTCGGAGCACCCAAGGAGGACTCTGTCCATTCTGCCTTCGATCTGATCTGTGTGTTCCCGAACCCGGTACCAGAATCCAGCTCCTGAACACAGCTCCCGTCTACTGTGGGGCCCAGTCTGGGACTGTCCCAGTGCCTGCACAGCATCAGTGGTGACGGTGATGGAATTACCATCAGGGGGTTTGGGTTCCATACTGGTTTTGTATATATTTGTGTATGTATTCCATTTTTATAATTATTCATTTCCTTCTCATTAAACCTGTTCTAGTTTCCTTTTCTAATCGCTAAGTCTCTCTCCCTTATTCCCTTTCTCTTCCCCTCTGGGGAGGGAGGGGGGTTAATAGAGAGCGTCTGTTATAGGTCTGGGGGCTGCCCTGACCCTAAACCGTGACATATGTGTATGACAAGTTGGGTAACAAAAGCATTAAAAAAGCCAGTAATCTCATGTCAGCTTTTTTTCCTTCATTTAAAATCAGATTTATTGTGTCTGTCTTCTCTTCGGAGTGATTTACATTAATATGAAATGCTGGCTACATTATACAGCCCTCCCTCCAGGATTTGTGTTTATATCGTAGGCATTGCTTCTTTCAAGTTTGTATTTATGGTAAGATTATGTTTTATGTGTCCATAATACAGGAGAACGTGGAGTATAATGTGAACCTTCTCCTTTTTATATTACAGCACATCAAACACTTTACCACTGTCTGCACAAAATGCACACGCACAGCAGCTTGGCACGTAGTTCAGTGTGGTTTTGTGGAGCAAGGGGATGCTTTCTGTGGAGCAGTATGGTGGAGGTGCTGTAAGGTGCTGAAGGTTGGGATGTCATAAAGCTTTACCATGGAGGGGTTATGAATTTATCCCAGGTGGCATCCTTTGAATTTGTGCTTAACCTACACAGGAAGATCCGTTTTGGAGGCTGGAAGGTAGTTTCAGCAGGGAAGGCACAAAGCCACAATCAGGTCCAGGCAATACTTCAGAATAACCCTTTCTTTTGCAAGGAGCCAATTGAAGGGGCCTTCTGCATTGCTGCGTACCCTGAGCGAAATCTGCCGTGTGTTTAAACTTTCCAACGGGGGACAGAAATTCTGTTCCTACCTGTAAGACTTACTGAACCTATTTATATCTAACATAGCACTGTAGCCAAACTTGGGACAATAAAAGAGAAAGCAAAGGTGATAGCTTGCATTCTTAGGTAACTTACTTTATTGTTGAGAATCCATATACTCCCCTTATCCATCCAGGGCAAAAAGTATAAATATTGATGTTCAGTTCAGAACAATGTTAAACCTTTACAATTGTTTTCAGCCATAAATCACATGTGCTGCAATGCTCTCTGCAATGTTGCAGAGAATGGTCTGGAGTAATACTCTGTCAGCTAAACGTAGCTGTTGAAAAAGGTTGCTAAAGCACATGACCATGTAGCCCCTGGGATCGATTTTTATAATGTGCAGCGATATTCAATAAGTCATTAACAAGATTAATGAACTCTAATAAAAAATGCAAGCTCTTATTCCATATTTTACTCAGCTCACTGTAGCTTAAAATTGCGTTTTATGATTTTATTAGACATATTACTTAATTTTTCTCAAACTGGCCATTTTAAGTTAAAACATAAGAATTTTTTTTTTCCCCACAGAGAAGTAAGATTATTATATTAAGCCTTTTTTTGAGAAAAAAAAAAAGTACCTTTATAACATAAATAGGTATCTAATCAATAGGCTCAACTCTGCTCTATCGCAGTAGCTTAAGGCTTAGAGTGAACCTTTGAGACTGGGCCACACATAATTGCAGTACCTTACAAAAGGGCCGGGAGTATAAGGAGGGTTATATCCCAATCATATATCACTTACTGAAGACTGTTTCTTTTGGTGACTTACATGTTGGCAGAGCCCTGCTAAATCTCTGTTTAATCACTCTCAGCCCTCCTGTTGAAGAGGAAAGTATTGCCTTTGCAGGAGCTGCTCCATTCAGACCTTTATGCAGAGCTTTGGGTAAAGAGATTTGAAGCTGTTTGTGATGAGAAGAGATGGAATGCAAAAAGCTGCTGCAGCTACTGAGCTGCTCGATACAATACATGAAAGAGAGTAGCACAAGCGACAGCAGAATCTGGCTCAGGGGTCATGTTTTTCTTACTGCAGCCCATGAGAAGATATTACCTTGAAAGTATATTCCTAGAACCACAGCTAGGTATTTCCCAGCATGGAGAAAAGCAGCTGTGCAGAAGGCAGATCAGCTTGATGGTGTGTACAGCTTGTCTAGCTGATGCTGTACAACATCTAGAGGCATATTCAGTGCTTTTGGAAATGGTGAGATTTCTAAACTAAGGAATGAGAAGTGACTCAACCAAAGTCAGTAACAGAAACAAGTTATTCTTTGCCAGTGATTAAGAGGGGAAGAGAGTTAACAACCAACTTCCTGCACCTGTATTATCCCTGGCGTTATTACCTCTCCTCTAATGCATTTTTTAGTGTATTTCTGCTGGTCTAAATAATTCAAGCTTTGTACAGCATGTGCAAAGCTGCCTGTCTTTCACATCCTACTACTTAGTGCTCTTCCACAGCAAAATTTCTCATAGGGATTTATTGTAGCCCTGCTACTTTCACATACCTTTCTAATATGCTGGCTCTGAAGAGTGTCATTCTTTTAAAAAAACTCAGAGGACCAAAGGAAAACCAGGTACTGGTAAGAAAAGTTTAGTGGGTAGAGTGGCCATTCTTTCAAAATGTAGTTTTGAGTTAGTCAATGAGCTGGGAGATTGTGACTCATCCTTTTTTGTGCTCCATTACAATTCTTCTGAGCAAATGCACCTCAGAGAAAGTGGCCAGTATCATAAGGCAGTTGGTTGTCATTTATTTCTCCCTTTGTGCAAGTTTTACTTTAATTAAATAACTACCTTGAGTCTTCTTGATAATCTTTAAGGTCCCTTCCAACCCTGACCATTTTATGATTCTTTTATAAAGTTTGGCTCTGGAGACCAGATCCAATATAGTGTATTTTGGTGATTTAAAAGTTAATTTAAAGGACATACAGGATGTTGCAACATGTAGGAACAAAGCTTATTTTTGATTCATGTAAGTCTTAAGTCCTGGATTGATAGGTTTAATAATATTTCTTAATAAAGTAAACTGAATGCATCTTATTCCTGTGGGCTCATGGGATGTGGAGTAGGAAGTCTCATTCTCTTTAATATCCTCTGTGAAATCAAACTTAACAAGTTACAGAGTGCTATGATTTGCAGCTATTGTTTTATATGCGCAGCTCTTATTTGAAAAGACATCTCCACTGCACTAGGCGATGCATGTATTTACCAGATAGAAGTGAGTTTTCACATTTAGCTATCAAGTGCAGTCTGGGTATTGGGACACTCTATTTAGAGCAGTTCTTTTGTACTTTCAGAGTTTTGTCTGTGAGCTTTGTGGTCCTGAGGCAGTACTTCAGGAAAGCAATCTTATTGGGAGGAGGTGATGAATAGAACACTTCAGTGATTTCCTCAGTTATGACTGAAGTTAAGTGTTTGCTTCTTAGAAAATCTCACCCAAACCCATTTCTTTTCAACATATGCTTATACTGTTCATCCCAATTCCATTCTTACTGTTTTGCCTTTACAGGGGAAGGGAGAGACTTCCTACAGTGATTACAATATTCTGATAAACCATCTGGGAAAGTGCTGTCTGGTACCTAGTGTTAATTTATTGTAGTCTTCTCAGAAAACATCTAGAAAAGCTGATATTTTATGGATTCCAGTAAGGCCTGTAAGAGGTGATAAATGTGCGTAGTGACCTTCAAACTAGAGCTGATTTTGGATCTTTAAACTTCATTCATTTTTAGCCAAAGACATGCTTCCAAATGGAATGAGCTTCTGAAAATCTCCTCTCTTCTGAGAGTCTGGGCATGAGTCAGTCATGTTTTAGATCTTACAGAGAAACTTCAAAACAAGTGCCTTACCAGGATAAAACTGTCCCTCTAAACTTAAGAAATGCTATCTAACATGTCATCCCTGTGAGATTTCAGGTTGACACAATGAGGTAAAAAAAGATTAATTTCCAATAGCATTCTTTTTACACTCTTCAAACAGTTGTAAACATAGAGGGCAGCAGCTGCTTGCAGCACTTTGCAGCATCAGCTGAGGCATCAGATGCTGTGCATACTTGGAAGCAAGGCTACAGCTAGCAAACCTGGGATATGAAAGATGGAAGGCACTGAAGGAGGAGAACGCTTCTGAAAGAGAACAAAAAGAGCATACAGGCCAACTTTACTGAGGCGGGCAAGATGTCTGCCTTTGATACTCATTTATGGCAAAGCCAGCCTTCCTTTCTCATGATTATGGATTTCTGGAGTCCACACTTGTTTACTTTCTGTGTATCAGAGGCTCAAAGGAGAGAGAAAAAACGTATGAAACTTCTACCTTGACATACTTCTTCAATATATCTGCATAAATAAAGTTATAAATTCTCTAATTACAAGATTCAGGAAAATTGCTTTCTCTTTTGCCAAGGGCCTGAGAAGCAATGCAGGTAAAATGTATAGCCAATGTGATTCAAAACAGAGGTAACATACAAGTCTTACTGAAATGGAAACTTTCCAGGTCAGGATGGATGGGTCTCTAAGCCACCTGTTCTAGTTGCAGGTGTCCCTGTTCACTGCAGGGGGGTTGGACTGGATGACCTTGAAAGGTCCCATCAGACCCAAAGCATCTTAGGATTTTATGATCTCACATCTTTAAAAGAAAAGGTTGTATAATTTTGAGAACAAAATTGTTCACAAATAGAGCTATGGTTTGTGAACAGAAATCATTAAGAGGTTTTTTTATTTAGAGAAAGGGAATTTAGGACTCACTCTGTTGGCATCCTCTGAAAGGCCACAGGAGAATTCAGCTACTAGCTAAAATGTAAGAA
Source organism: Todiramphus chloris collaris (assembly GCA_025345505.1). Classification (NCBI taxonomy): domain Eukaryota; kingdom Metazoa; phylum Chordata; class Aves; order Coraciiformes; family Alcedinidae; genus Todiramphus; species Todiramphus chloris. The sequence goes on along the minus strand of JANVCC010000062.1, from coordinate 3,792,826 downwards.
TTCCAAAGGTAGAAACAAACAAGTAAACAGAAAGGTACAAAGCAGAATGAAAACCTAAGCTGAAAACAAAGATACAAAAGAAAACAGATGTCTTATTGCTGTTTGAGATCAAGCTCATGGTATCTGTTATTTTGCAGAACTGTCCCAAAGAATGGTTTGATTCTAACTGTATTTATGAAGACCTATTTTTATAGAAACTATAAAGAATAAAAGGGCCTGTGTGTAGAAGTGATTTGGCATTTACCCTCAGTTTAGTCACCTTACACATGCTGTCTTCTACCAAAGATTCAGAAGCCTTTTAAACTAAAAATAATATTTTTTTCTCCTTGCTTCTTTCTTGATTTAAGTACATCAAGTCTCCCTTTTGCCAGCCGGACACAGTCCTCCCAGAGGTGATGATCACTTTGCCCTCAAAGAATGGCTCTTCTCTGTTTGCAATCTTTCTTTGTAATTTATTCACCAAAAAGGTCAGCTCCAGACACAACATCTGTTTTTCACTGTGATCCTGAATTCACTAAATAATTTTGAACACTGCCAAAGTTTTCAGGGAAAAAAAAAAAAAAAAAAATTTGCTGTTTCAGGGGACTTTCAGAAATAATCTAAAATATTATTACAGGTACAGGCACATAGCATAATCATTCCAGATGAGATGCAGCTTGGTGTCTTACAGGGAGACGCTTGGGAAGAGGTATCATGAGGTGAGAAAAGAGCTAGCTGGAAGGAGAGGCATTATGGGATAGGATGGATACACTTACTAAGTTGGAGAAGGCAGTAAGAGGATACAAAGTGAGTTTAGAGCCTGAAAATGCGTTAGTTAATATTTAGAAAGCGCATCCATCTTGCTCTGTTTCTTGGCTGTGTGCTTAGCATAGATATTGGCTGGTCTCATACCAAGTGAAAATGGTTATATAAAGCCAAGTGATTAACATCTGTTTGAGACTATTGGAAGGTTATTTTTGTCTTTTACATTGCTTCTTTATGTACAGCATATATGCACCATGCATGAGGTACTCCAGTAACAACACAGATAAATGTGTTTTACTGATCTCCTTCTGTTCCACTTCACTAACTCTGCCTCTTTTCAGTGAGGCATACCACCGGGATAATCAAGGATGCATTTAATGTTAAGAGTGCACATAGCTGTCTGGAGAAGCTGGGTCTGATGAATTCAAAGAAGTATCAGCCTTCTGAAAAGTATGGTGAAGAGAGAATGAGCAGGGGAAAAAAACACTATTGTGATGTAGTGAGATTAAAATTATTTAAAGCACCTTAGAGACCTAAAAATAGGAGTTATCATTTAAAATGGGAAATGCAAATTGTACTCTGAAATTGAGAGACACTGAGGCAGATTTGGAAACTGAGAGTTTTGTGTTCAAAGCCATATATAGGCTTTTGAAATCACTCACCCAAACTAACAGATTTTATACAAGGCAAACAAAGAAAGCAATTATTTAGAATGGTGAAAAATAAAGGCCTCATATCTGTATGCATTTTAAGCATTTTTTTCTAGTAAGGCTTTCTATAAGAAAACATAACTATTTGGTAAATCTTGAAAAATATAAATGCTTCAGCTGGCTAGAAACACACAAAAAAATATTAGAATGTGATTATTACTAAATTTACTATACTAATAATTATCTTTTCCCTGTAGAGAGTTGGTGTAACACATTTGTGCATGAAGACATTAACTGAGAAAGAGTATACATATTATCCAAATGGATTCAGTTAAACCCATATCAGCAGTGAGTGTCTCACAGATTCAGAAACAACTGATAGTAGGAGTTTGAGGGCATACTTAATTAGTTTAATTCCCCTTTGTACATTTTAACTTTTGTAGAATTACTATACACTTAGGATATTTTCTACAAAAAAAAAAATGGACATTCAGTTAACATTACCAAAATACAAGTGGGGATAAATTAAGTGACAAGAAGAGTAAAAGCAGGACAACAACACCTCACTTGTTCTGGTATCTCAAGATTAACTGATAGATTTAGTCTTTACACTTTTAACAATCCTGTGAAAACATGGAGGAAATAATAATTAAATTATTAAGTTCACATCTTACACTGTATTGTGAAGTGCTAAAATAATGGTGCGAAGAGAAATAAAGGGATTACACTGGACTCAATAGAGAACTGAAATGCATTATAATCCTTGTTTTCCCTTATCACATCATAGAAGCCACTTACATAAATGTGAAGTTGCTGGGTTTTTGCCCCTGTTCTATAGGAGGAGTACTTAACACTTAAATAGCCTAATCTCTGAGTTTTAAGTCCCCCCCAAGCACAGATATGAATCAAGATTGCTATTCTCCAGGTTAGGATCTGGAGCCTCTATACAAATCCAGTTCATTTCATAGAACTCTCACCAGTTTTGGAAAAGAGGCTATTTTTCCTTTATGCCCTTCCTCAAAATAGGGATATGGGAGAAATTCAGTAGTAATAAAGAGAACCTGCCATAGTGACTCTGACTGCAGAGGTACATGTTTTACTGTAGCATCAGCTGTAATGACCTTCATCAACTTAGTTCAGCAGATACACCAAAAAAAGGTGACAAGGAGCATTGTTAATGCTTTAATGTATGAAGAGATCTTTTCCCCTAAAACACAGCAACTGAACAGGAGCTTCTGTCTGCTTCAGAACAGATACTGCTGCTTTAATACATAGCCTACAGTAATTGAATAGTCCTGTCCTTTATTATGTACCTAGCCTCTCCCCCTTGCACTCCTACAACTTCATACTGTTTGCAACAGCTTTTCTCCCTCATTTCACTTGCACCTTTTTGACATTCCAAATCCTTTATACCCAACAGTTTAGATTTTCCTGCCATAGCAGCCACGTATGGTTATTATGTGTTTTGTCAACACCTTAAAGAGGAGGAGCTCTTTCTGTCAAAGGCATTCAAAGTCTTAACTGATTTTTACAAGAAAACAACAACAGTGCATAACAAGAAAGCTATTATGAATATTACTTCAAAGGGTGTATTGTGAAAGATCCTGTCCCTTTGGTTCTCACAGAAGGTCAACGAAATGTGCAAAATGAACTAACATATTCAAAGTGGTGTATTTAAGAAAAGTACTGCATCTGAGAATAACTGCAGTAAACTGCAGCAAGGGGAGAACTTTCATCTTGAAGAAAAATACAGTTAACTCATTATATGAAAGAAGATACTAAACACTATTGCAAAATGATATTTCATAATATTAAGTAATGAAGCTGTAAGTAAATCTCCTCCTGTACCCAATGTAACTATTCTAAATATAAAAAGACAAAAATGATTGATAGAGAAAGCTTATGAGGCACTTTCACAACCCAGGTACTTCAACTACATCTTCCTTCTCAGTACACAACATATGAGTGGCAATGGTTCCTAGGAAGCTGCAGATCTTTTTGTCATATACACTCTACATTTTCTTAAACCTGTTGTGTAAATACTCAATTTACTACTTAGTGAGTAATGATAAAAGGGGTGATTAAATAAAGGTGCAGGATTGGTATAATGAGCCCATCTGTTCGTGACTCTGTTTCAGATATTCATGATGTTAATTTAATGGAAAACATGTAAGACAGAATGGAATACTGGGATTACATTGAGTATTCTAATCCCAGAAATCATCTTCCTCCACCAGCGTCTTCCAGCCTCCTCATCTTCTTGGGCAGACAGCCCTGTTGCTTGCAGTCTTCACTGCCCAGGTGTTCCTCTGAAGGAAGCAGG
>JANVCC010000062.1:3704734-3769109 GCA_025345505.1 Todiramphus chloris collaris | reverse complement strand
GGCCTGGGTCGGGGCCTGGCTGGGGCAGGCCCAGCCGATACCGCGGCCCCTCCGCCCGGTTCAGAGTCGCGAGCGCCGCGCTGCGCCACGTGGTTCTGCTCCGGCCGCGGCCAGCGCCAGACGTGGCGACACCCGAGGCAAACGACGGCCGCCCCTCCGCAGCGCCCCGCAATAAGCGGTAACCGGAGGCGGGAAGAGGGTGGGGCTGGGGCAGAGGCTCCGCCCGGGGAGGGACTGGGCCGGGGGAGGCGCGGGAGGGCGGGGGGGCCGGCGGGAAGTTGCCGTGGCTGCCGGGCAGCGTAGCTGGGCGTCAGGGCCAACCGGAGTGATAGCGGCCACCCCTTCAGCCCGGGACCCCCAGAGGGGCTTGGCTTTATTGCCTGGCCTGCCACACAGGCAGGGCCTGCCCCCGCCGCCGCTTTCAGCCTCATCTTCTTGGGTAGACAGCTTCCGGCGCCGCGGCAGACGTCCAAAAGCGTTGGAGGCCAGGGATGAAGGGCCAGGACCCTGGACACCCATGGTCGGGGAAGGGGGCACGGGCTAGGCAGGGGGGAGAGCCTCGTCCCGCACTCAGACGGGGGGCTCCTTCCGCAAGTGGCTTCAAAAAGCTGGATTAATGTCCTGGGAGGAAATCTCCCAGAAAGCACCAAAGTCCGCCAAGAGAAGGAACACTCTTGAGTTGCTCCACCTAAAAGAATACTGGTTTAAATATGCAGAATGCAGCCACCCTTACTTGAACACAGCTTTTATTGCACTGTAGTACTGATAGCAGTGATAATCCTTTTCCTTAAACTGGTCACTTCTCCACAGAGCAAGACTTGAGTAGGCACAGTATGTCACATTGTGGGGCTAGGACAATGCCCCAAAAGCCAAGTCAAGTTTCTTTCAGTGTGAAGTCTCAAATCAGTGAAGCAGATACTGATTTAATACCTGCCATTGCACACTCCATGCACAATATGAGATACTAGAGATCATACCAGAGCAGTACATCCAAGTAATGGCAACTGTTTTTCAGTACACTGTACACAATGGCTAAGTAGAGTATGCTTCACACAATAGCATTGATTTGTCCATAAAGGACAAGAAAAAAAAAAGCCATTAAGTCTCATCTATGTGTGGTATCAGGTTACGCACCACAATTTTAAACTGAGAAAATTAAGTAAGTTTTGAGGTTTTTTGTTGTTGTTTTACAGGGGGTCGTTTGGCTGGGGTTTTTCCCTTTTTTCTCCGTTTTCAGTCTTGCACAAAAGCCTATAATATATCACAGACTTAGGATCACAGGTGGCTTTTCATCAGTAAGGCAAGAAATTCAGGTTAAAGTGTGACATGGGGGTCTTTTTTTTGTATTCCCATAACAACTACAGTATGCAGAAACATGCAAGTGTTTTAGTTAAAATGGCTGTTAACATTCTTCTTTGGTACTGATATAATGAGGAAGTAATGCCATAAAAGTTCATCATAAAAAGCTTCATTACATTCTCTCAGTAGTGGAGTTTTAATCTGCTATCCATGAAAGCACTGGGATGGGAGACTAGAGAATGGTTTAAAAGGATAGCAGGTATGCCCAAAGGAAAAGTGCACTTTAAAAGAGTGATTTTCAATTATAATTTTCTTTTTAGAGAGTGTACTCCACCTGAATCACGTTGTTACAGTGCATGATGCACAACATCAGATGAACATGTGTTTTCTAGACCATTTAGAGATGATTGACTAGCTGAACACATAGGTCAGCTGTCTCTGAAACACAATTTGTAAAAGAATACCTACAATACCTCCTCTTCTTTTCCATTTGAGTTAATTTTTAATTATTTTATTTTATTCCCCCCCCCCCCTTCTTTTCCGTAAGCCATTTTATTCTTTCTCTTCACCCAGGATGGGAGAGGGCTGATTACCAAGAGCAGGAAACATGAAAGGAAACTGAGTTCCAATTTAACTGAAATGTAAACAGGTGCATTTTCACTGGGGGTAAGCGTGACACCTGCTTTCCCATTCATTTACAAATACAGCTCAATTAAAGCTTAGTGCAGGAGCCTGTGAGACTAGATGATTGGGCAAAGTTACCCACCCATGTTATGTCATCCCAGGCCTGAAGTCTTATGACAACCTCTGCCTATTGCTTCATCCTTCTGTCTGCTAACAGTAGCCAGCAGCCCTGAAATATATCTACCCTGAAGCAGTCACAGCAGGACTGCAATCCCAGGGGAGATACAGGTCCTGCAGAAGGCATGCCTTGAGCCTGGGTGGTACTGTGCTCACCTGGGAAGGTGATTGTCTGTCATTCTCCACTTTCAGGTGAGAAATAGAGGCCTGGATCCTGTAAGCTTATTGAAGGTCCAGTTTTCCAAATTCACCATCTATGTTCAACTGCTTTTTCATGTACAATTGCCCCAAATAATATAATTCACATGAAAAATTTGTGCCCATCTACTGTACCCACTCCTAGTACAGATTAGTGGCTTTGTATGAATGCTCAGGTCAACAAATGAGGCTTCTCCTTCTGTGCTTTCTGAAACTGATCTTCCTCTCCTTTTGGTGTCTAGAGGAGGAAATTAGGGTCCTAAATAAATGGTTGTGCTATCTTCCTGACATTAGACAGCATGTATGAGCATTATTGATGACGGGTGTGGAAATTAACTCCCAGGTTGTGAAGGAGTCTCTCTCTCCCCACTCACTATTATAACACCTAATGAGACTAGCCTCTAATGAATTTAGACAGCCATGTTAGACATCTAAGGCTAGATGGAGCAAATACTCCTAGTAATGGAATTTGAATATATAATAAAAATAACAATGACTAAAGAAACTGATATCAGAAGTAGTCTGGTGGTAAAACCTGCTCTTAGCAGCTATAATCAGTGCACATCACAGCTGGCATCCTGCATCACCTATGACAGCCGTTGCAATATTTTTAACATCCAAACAACTGAAGTTATGGAAACAACACTGGGAATTACTGCAAAAAAAAATTCAAGGGAAAGGAAAGAGAGCACTGGGAAAAGAAAAACCTTGTTGTGGTTGTAGAGGCTTTATTATGTTTAAGCAACATCTGAAAGAACTTTCATTTTGTTGGGGTTTATTTTACTCCTCCATCTGTTCTGCCTTTTTCACTATATACTTTCATTTTAAATCCGAATTCTGATTATAATGGAGTTTTCTGAAAGGCTTTGGAGAAAACATGTTAATGAAATGAGGAAACTTGTGAAAACAAAGGTTTTGGAAGTACAAGTGTTGTTAGACAATCAAATAATCCAAAAATACACAGACATTGTTATAAGGGCAGTTTTGATTTCTTTAAGAAAATTCTTCAGACTTAGTGACTCCTCTTGGAAACAAGGAAAACCACATTTTTCTATTCCAAGTAATTATATTATAGAGCAAATTAATGCCCATTGAAGTCACTTATATACCACTTTCAAGACACAAACAACTTTCTTAATTCATATATTGAAATAGCCTATCTTTTTTCAGGACCTTTTCTTTTTTCATTTTAAAATCAAAGGCAGAACTCCAGGTGTTGATAAAATACAGTAATCTACTCATTTCTATTAAAATGAGCGTTGGGAAAAAGCCTTCAGACAAAAGGATGTAAACAAACAAGAGGAAGTTTTTTGAACTATGTGATTCAGAAGTGTCTGCATGCTAGCACTTCATTATTGCTTGCAATGTCTGCACAGCTTAGGGGTGTAACTCCTATTTAAATGCATATTCCCTAAATAGTGGATTTTGAACGTCTATCATAAAATCAACCCTTTTAACACAGCATTTAAATCTGTACTCGGCCTTCAATACTGCTGAAATCTCAGGGGAACTTATGCTTTAATGCTGTCCTGAAGAGAAATTTTCCCAAGGAAGTACTTTTCTGAAACACGGCCTATAAATGCTCTGAAAACAGCAAAGAATCTCTGCCTTCCCATTTCATGAACCTCAGATCAATTATAAACATACTGATTTCCTCAGAACGAGCTCTTTTTCTGTCACACATATGACACACTTGTCAGTCACATTTCTAGTCAGCAATTTGAACACGAACCTGCAGAAGCAGCTACCTTTGTCATAAATTTATCTTGACAGCTTCTCTGCAGGGCTTTCAATTAGGCTCCTCTTTCTTTTTTTTTTTTTTTTTTTTTTTTTTTTAATAAATAATGGAAGTGTCAGTCCAAATGGGATGAGCAGATGCTGTTTTATGGGAGACCTACACATAATGCTTTTTTTTCAGACTCCATGACTGTCAGGAACCTGCAATACCAAGTGTTAGATAAAAAGCACTTTAAAAACCTCATTACAATCACATAAAAATACCTGCTTTTTCTGTCTGGGGACATGCATGCATTGGATACCAGACTGCCCCTGAGACCTCATGGGCATTCCTGAGGGACCAGGATGTAGGAGGTAATGGAGTGGATCTGTAACACTACTCAAATAATCCCATCTCTTTCACTTAAAACTTCGTACACTCAATGGAGGAAATGTCAAAAAAACCCCAAACCTCTGATTTTAATACTGGTTGCTGAAAGCTTTGATTACGAAGTGGCAGGAGCTCGCGTGCCTGGGAAGGCGGAAAAACCTCAGGCACGGTAAAAGCCTCAAGTGCGAACTGCAAAGCAGTGTTGGTACGATAATTTGATCAGTTTGTCATAGCTGGCAGCTCCCCTCCTGCAGCTGCCTTCCAGTAAAACCCCAACTGTTTTTTGTAGTTACAAGTGATCACGTCTGACCCTGCATCAGGATTGCCACCATGGCCTCTATCAGTGTGGTAAATGTTATCTTCCAGGGAAAAGTTTTCTTGTGAATTGTGAAGAGAGAATTATAATTAATTTTCTAGTTCAAAAAGTGGTAAAACTAACCTTGAAGTAGTCATTAAATGTAAATTGATACAATGATTTCCACCTGAATCTTCAGCAAGCCTTAAACAATGTGCTCAGGAGATGTGAACTGGTATGCAGGAAGCCCCTGTGTCTGGCTGAATGGAGGGCCAGGTTCTAGAACTGCATTGACTTTATATTCATCACTGATACATCTGACTGGAAAACAGACCAAAATTCTTAGGACAGACACAAGGAAGCCAAATAACATCCCCCACACACACGCACTTTGGATATGTATCACTCTGTCATTCCTCATCTGCTGCCTCTCTCTTTGTGTTCTATTAAAGCTGTAACTGTGTCTGCTTAACCAGGTATGTGCTAAATTTGTTAAAGATATTCTTTCCTTTTCACAGCTATTAATTATAGATGGGCAGCAACTGAGAAATGATGCAATTATGGAAATGGATGAAGTTCAAAAGTTTGTTGGAATTTCTCTGCATTATAACTATTCTTATGTCTTTGTGTCATTTATAGGATGATTATTTTCCAGGGGAAGGAAAAAAAAAAAAAAATATATATATATGAAAATGTTTTCAGGCAGCATTCAGCGGGGGGCTGAAGCTGATGGTAACTTGCAGCCATCAGATCCTTATGATGGTGACTCAGAAATTCTCAACCCCCGTTCCTCTAAGTGTAAGGTTTTTTCTAATTCATGAATTTTGAATTTCAGGTTCTTCTTGGGTACCTAGAACCTGTCTGAAATTGTTAATTGCCAGTTTGTTTCCCAGTACTAAATGTCCAGCAAACTACCAGTGTAAACTAGGACTGAAAAAGAGCTAGATTAAGAAATAACATTGTCCTTCTGAAAGTATTGAGAGACCTTTTTTTTTCAGAATCCAGTTTATTCTTTAAAGCAGCTATGATTTCACTAATAGTACTGTAATTGCATTCTCTCAGATGGTATTCCAAGATCTAAAAAAACAAAAAAACCCAAAAAAACATGAAAATGAAGCAGCTGATGAAGTCTGATGTCCACTAAACAGTTCTTTGTTAAACCATGTATGTACTGTGTATCTGCCTGAAAGGTAAAGGTGAGAGAGCACAGTAACACTACTATTGGATTGCCGTGCTGGATTCAGTTAACTCGTGTCGAAGTTCTGCCGCCATTCCACACCTCATCTTCAGCTGGTCATCACCCGTTCCCTCAAATTACCATCTTCTCTGATCTGTCAGGGTAACTGCATATGTGGCCTCTCCGTAAGCCTGTTCTGCCAAACTGAGCTGCATTAGATAACCCTGTTATTAGAGGTGTTTTAGCTGTTGAATTTATTTAGACAGAACTGGGTTAGAAGCAATTACACATATCATTAGTTGACAATTTGGAGAAGTCTGTAACCTCCAGTAGTGATGAAATTGGTGATGGGATCATTAGAAAGTAGAGTGATAACCTCTTAGTCTGGCACAGTTGTTGCCCAAATAGCCTTATTTAGCATCAAGGACCCTATGTGGGCAAGTTGCATTCGTTAATGCTGAGAAAGTAATAGAATTACTATACTTGAAAGACGTGACAGGGTTGCTGTTCTACCTGCAGCTTCTTAAAAGTGGCAGAATGAGATTTATAAGTTTTGCTACATGAGGAAAATAGTCTTCCATCAACAAGAAGTGTTGTGTAACTCTGGAACAGTCAATGGCTCAAAGCTTAGCAGGTTACCTTCTTGCTCATTAGGTAAAGAAAGGAGTTGTCATAAGTGTTTTACTAAACATTAAATGTAAGGGAGTCAAACAGAACTAAGATGTAAGTTACAGCAGGTTACTGCATCTTACCTGTGTGAAATTGTCATTGAGTATGTGAGAGATAATGAGATAGAAGAGGTGTCAAAGCCATGAATGTCTCCCCGTTCCTAATAAGCTATTAGTATGTGAACTGGAAAGTGTCCCTTTTGTTATGTGTGACATTACCTTCAGATTTGACCATGAGAAGGGGTTTTGGTGTCAGCTGCTAGAAGAAGAACAGACACAAAAGAGTTTGAAGACCAAAAATATGTGTCCATGAACCAGGAGGTAACCTTTTAAAAACTACAGAAGTTTTAAACTTCAGTATTTAGGGCATTGCAGTGTTAATGCAGCCACAGGATAGTCTTAAAGATGCAAATACTATGTATTATCATATAGTAAAGTCCATAGATCTAGGTTTATTTTAAAAATAAACCTGATGTTTAGTGAAAAATTTATTTTCACTTTTAACTTGAAGTCTTTATGAACAGTTACATGAAGATGAATATTTTTTCCTAATTACACTTTTGGTTGGGTTTTTTTTTAATTTTCTCAGTCCGGATCCCTTTTTGTCCAGCTTATCTGTGGCCAGTCCAACATGTGTTGCTGCACAGGTTGGGGCAACCTCTCCCATCCTGACTTAGACAGGAGCTATAGAAGATGAGATGGTATTGAACGTGGAAAGGAAATGAAGTGCTCACATGGGAGACTTTCATACAGACTAAAAGATAAATATAAAACAAAAACTAATTCATTAGGTGCAGACATTTGGAATCATATTAGCATTTTCATGTTTACTTAGACTCATGCCTAATTAGTTTAATTGCTGTATACTTCTCTCAAGGGAATAAATTAATGAAAAAAAAATCCCTTCCCAAATATTGTATTTAGTGAGGTAAAACAGCGGATATTAAAAGAACTGCAGTAATCCAGAAGAAATGGCACATTCTAATCTAAGGGAGTATCCCATTTTTTTCCATCAGGAGAATGGTTCCATAACAGGAGGAAAATGAGTAGAACTCTAAGAAAAAGAGGCTGATTCTGACATTTAAAACAATATTTAAACATGGAGGTAGTAGGGCAGTGGCTTGCCTCTGAAGGTTGCTACAGGACATAGGAAAACTGGGAAAAGATACTGATTTTACATTTACAGTTTTTTATAAGCACTGTAATCCCATGTACACCCCACTGACACTACGCATGGTCTTGCACATGTCCAGACTGTTTAAAATGCATTTCTGGGCATTAAGTATTGTACATTCCATAAGGGTAAGAATACTGAAAATCGGGTTTTGGGGATTTGGTTTTTCTTTTTTAAATTGTATGTGTTTCTGGCAAGTAGTTCTACCTTGAAGAATGAAAAAAAAATTGAGTTCTAAATTATACTTCTGCCCTATTTTAAGAAAGGCCATTAAACACCAATCTGATTTAGGACTTACTGAGCAGAGCACTGACCACATGTTTAAGACCCAGTGAGAAGAGCAGCATGTCAGCATGGGTGTTGAAGTGTATATGCTTTGGTGGGTACAAGTTCTGTTTCTGGGGCTGACAGCAGTGACAGGAGAAAGGAAAAAACAAAGCCTGCTTGTGGGAGGGCTGAGTTTGTACTCATGTGTATTACATTTTGTAGTTGTTTCTGGGTTCTGTGAACAGATGTGTTTTTATGAACCTAAATAAACAACCAAGAGAGCACATGAACACCTGGGATGACTAGCAGACGGGTGGTCATCTGTTCAAGCCTTCAGTTACATTTTCTCTATAATTAGTTGTCTAATTGCTAGCCCAGAGTTGTAGCTAATGTATTTACACGTGTAATTAATTATATTTAAAAAAAAAAAAAAATCAAGCAACTGTTTTCAGTTGTTCATCCTTTTTTTCTTCATTTGTGGAATGTCAAACTATCACGCTACTGAACTATTATCAGTTTTATTTATGGACTACATTATAGCTCCATTCTGGATATGTCTGTAGAAGGACATATGATACATAATTATTTCTCAGGCTAAATGAGGAAATAATATGAATATCAGTTGCAGCTAAGTTCAGCATTGTGGCCAGTGGTAGACAGGGCAGGAATACCTCAGTAGCATGGATGGGGAGAAAGCTGGGACACACTAGCTAGCCATGACTTTTATTCTCATTTTTTAATTAAGAAATTGTCCCCATTGACTTGTAACAGTATGTTCAACTTTCTGAAAGCTGAATTTGGAGAGGGAGCTTAGATTTACTAGTTTCATGAGACGTGGCAAATGTCTGGTGGTGGCTAAAATTTTAATATTCACCTGTGAGAGAACTGTGATATTATGAGGTCCCCAGAGACCAGCTTTGGAAATGTGCCTTTTTGCACTTTATGTGATGTAGTCGATGGTGTTCACTGTGTTAGTGAGGCTGAGATCATGGGACAGGGCAGTTGCATGTTGCCCTGATCCACGGATGCACACCCTCGTGTTTCTGAAGCTATGGCTACTGAGAGCTCTGTCTGAGCTGCTGTTATTCCTGTGAGTCTTCTCTCCTACATGTTTAAAGCTCTGTTGGTGCTTTCAATTTTGCTCAACTCCAGGATCCTTGCGGACATGACCTTTCCCTCTTTTGCCGCATGCCAACATGTGGATATCCATCACTGCCCATTCCTCCTATTTCCTCTTTCATCAGTGTACTATGAAGCCACCTCAAATCTCACCTGTCCTCTTTGTCTAGGATATGTCATCCTGTTGCCAGCACTTTTTAACTCCACTGTGACAGAGAAGAGAGACTGGGCAAGCTACTGCTCTGTTACTCAAGCTGCACAGTAAAATCAAAGGCACATAAAAGAGAAGAGCATCGCTAACAAGTTTTGCAAGTCTGTCCAATATTAATGTAACTTGAAAAGAATTGCAGTTTTGTTTTGAAGGCCACTTCAAATGCTGATCAGTATTTCTAGAATTAACTGAGTGTTGGGGAAAACTCAAAGCATTTATAGATTTTGGTTTTCTCTTTAAAATGGTAAGCCATGTCCAATCTGTGTTACAGCCACTGGAGAGTCTGAGCCAAACACAAAGACTGGGGAGGGAACCTCATAATTAAGAAATAATCACAACTGCTGAATGATTTCCAGGACAAACATGTCCGTGACACTGAGAGGTCAAGGGCACCCTCCCAAACCCTTCTGGCTGTAATATTGAGAACACTTGTTACTGTGTTCAGTGTGTAGAAGATTAAAAACTCTGTATTCTGGGAATAGGACTACTCAGGTTTGCAGACTGAAGATGTTAGGGCATAAACAATAGTGGATTAGATTCTATTCTCTGCTTTAATCTAACACACATTTATTGTGGTCAAACAACTCTTAGATCCAGAGTCAGTATCAAACTCGGAGATACCAAAAAAAGGCAAAAAGAAACCTCACCCAAAACACTCACTGAATAGATAGAGTTTCATAGGGCACCTGTGCATGGACCAGTGCAATGCTGTGCCAAGAAATTGGCTCAGGCCCAGAAAGTGGCCACAGCTCTGTTGGCATCTGCAGGAGCTGAAGAGATGCTGCCATGTCATGCACCCACAGTGTGTGGGGGGGCTACTCCAAAGGAGATGGTTAAAGGAAAGAAAGCCAAAGCAAAGTCTCAAGCTGTAAGTAATGAACAATCTACAAAACGTTGAGATTAGTAAAAAAAAAAATTAAGCCAGAAATAAAAATGGCAGCATTAACTGATTGAACTACTAAAAATGAAGACTAGAACACTGTCCAGTTAATTCTTTCTGGGACGCTTACCAAAGTTAAAATGACTTTATTGGCAGTTCGTTGTCCCTAAGTTTGTAATTTTAGTGACATGTTAAGGGTGAACGGTGGTATGTTGCAGAGCTTAGCAAGTGTATCAAAGGACCAGCAGTCATGAACATGTATTACAGTATAATTAATTTTTCTTAGCTTTAAAATATGATAGCTCTATCAAACGTAAATTTACCTTTATTCTTAACCATTAGTTATTACAACCCCACTCTGGGAAGGATATCAATACATTACATTGGAAATTACTCTTTTAACTTGTATTTTTCTGGCTTAAATCTTATAGTTGTGTTTAATATTAGAAATAATGAAATGAATGAAGTCTGCTTTTCAGAAAACTATCAAAGAAAATGAAAAAAAAAGTGAACATGCAAGTCAGCAGACAAAGAAAATGAGCAGGCTGCAAATACAGCAAAAGGAAATATGCCTGAACAAGATGATGAGCTCAGTGACTGATCTAGGCTACAAGATCCACTAGAATTAGGTGTTTTGTGAAGACCTACAGGAATTCTGCAGTAGGCAATTGCAGATTCACCTTTCAAGGGTATGAATTTCTTTCAAACCTTTGTTACCCAGACTCCAGATCTGTGGTATAAGATTTTATGTTCTTTCTAAAGCTGTTTAATGATAGTTAAAGAGTTAACTGTAAAGGCTCTTACTACCTGTAGATAGATCTCATTCATCCCTGAAGCCTGCTAAACCATACACTACAGTAATATGTTGCAGTAGTTAGTTGAAAACTGCCTTAAGAATAGAAGCAGAAAGGAGAAATTTTAAGAACTTAAAGAACTTGGGATTGATTTTGGTGCGTGCTTAACTCACAGTGATACTGGCAAATAACATTTCATTAGAGAAAATAGAACTAGGTCACAGCACCCCCCAGAAAAAACCCAAACCACCATGCAGTGATTTCTATGGACTTTAGATCAGGAATAAAACGAGAAAGCAACAGAATAAGATGGCTAAAAAAAGATACTGGCTTTCCAAACTCTGAAATAGCTCCCAGCTAACTGGCAAGTTGATAGCAAAGATGCTACACAGTAGCTTCAGTGGTGTCAAAAATATAGAAAGCTAGGTTAATTTGCCCAAACCCAGGCATCCAGCACCAGGGGAGATGCTCTGCAGTACATCAGCAGGCTGCTACTGAGGGATGATGGACCCATGCCTTGGGTACCAGCCCCAGGTACCATCAGGGGCTATGCCCACATGGAGCCAGTGGCCACCCACTGGTGCTGGTGGAGCCAGAAGCCACTTGGAACAAGAGATGAATCCAGATAATTTCATCTCATTGTCTGTATATCAGACTAATGATCAGTATTAGGTGATACTAAAGAAGCAGTTTCACTGCAGTAAGCAGCTGTGACTCCCATAGGTAAAACACTGAATTAATATCCTGCAGAAATTTCTGGATATTTCAGGCTGTTTCACACAGTTAGATGCAAAATCAAATACAAAAAGTTGATGCTATATTGAACTATTTACCTGAAGCCATTTGGTGATGATAGCTAATACTTATTACTCAAGGTAAATCTCATTGCATTGCTTCATTCTTGTCATTAAAAAGAAATACTGCTTTGCTTCACATCTGAAGTGGGGCATAAGCTTATTTTCTTTCTGACAGATTTTCTTCTGGATATAACTGCTTCTTTATGCTGTTCACCACTGAGCTGTATGTATTATTTTTTCCTCTGTCTTCTCTTTTTTTTTTTTTCTTACTTTAATTAATATGGTCACCTGGCTCATCAGAAGTGACCTGTGCAGTATCCATGAATCATCTTTTTCAGCTGGTAAGCTTATTTTATGTAGCAGCTTAAGGCATTGTGCAACAGTGTGCTCTTAAAATAGGCCTGGCAGTTTTTAGGGAATTAATCTGCTGGCAAAATAGAATAAATCAGAAAAGATCTGATAAAACTTTGTTCTTTAGTCCCATTTCCAGCTGTAGGATTTCAAAAATGCTTTTGGCTCTGGCTGCTTTCAGTGATGGCTCTCCAGGCATCCATATTCCAGTCTCTTAGGTGCGGAAGCCAAAAGAGTAGAGAATTGAATTTTCTGAAGCCATTGAAAAAAGTCTGTGAAAACTCAGCACAGATTTTTGTGATCTTACAAGTAAAAGATCTCATCTCACTTAAAGGCAACTGTCAGGGGACTCGCAAGTGGGGCAAAGAGACAGGACAAGCATGCAGATGTCGTTTGTAGGGATGTGGGTGTTTAATTGACAAAAAGCCTCAACTCTGTAGCTGGGGTTCTGTGAAGACACATTTTTTCTATCTAAAGCTTGTAATGGTTCTAAAAATCTTCAAACTACTTAAGTATAAAGAAGTTATAGCTTTGGGAAACTGGTATTTTTTTTGGTTTTTTTTTTTTTTATATACGTTTGCAGCTTCCAGAGGTTCAAGTGGAGAATATGGGGAGGGTTGGGGAGGGGGGAACACTAGGGAAGTCAGCCATGACCTTCAGACCTGGTTACTTGGAAGATGCAGTCACCACTCTGTTTCTGCCTAACGCAGTTCACAGTGAGAAGGCAGACATTTTGCCTTCACCATAACAGCTTTTGCAAAGGCAGATGCTTTGGGCTGTCTTGCATTTTTTTTGTTTTATAATTAACCATTAACTGATGCCCTTTATGAAATAAAAATCAGGCACAGCAGCTGGATTATTTGCCTTTGAAAAGCTGTTACTATGCACACAGCATGCCTTTCTTCTTGTCACTAATAATATCACAAAGCTGTAAGGAAGAAAAATGCTACACTAACATCATGTCATGTCCAGTACAAATGAAAGTGCCACAAACATTTGAAAAACATATGAATAGAAACAGCTTCATTGACAAATGCTTCCGCTGGACCATCATGAAGGGTGATATCGAATATGTGATTAGTAAGCATGGGTAGAGGCTTAGGAAATATTTCTATGGAACTGTCAAACTATTTTTTAAAATTGTTTCTCTTTGCAAGTCATCTGTTTACCTCCACATTTTTCCTACTTTTGTTCCTCAAAGAGCAGTTGAAACAGAGGTAGAACTCATTAGTGGATATACTTCTGCACCAAGACCTGAGACCCTAACAGCATCTGTTCCAATAATGTCAGTGCCCACCTTGGCTCAGTAAATGTGTATGAAACCATAATGCACATGAGAGCCAATGTAAATTCTTCCTCAGTTAACTACACTGACCCTGTGAAAAAATATTAACCTATAAAATGTGTGGGAGAGGCAGTGGTTTGAAAACCACACCATATACAAGCTCCCACTGAAGTCAGACCACAGACCATGAAGTTCAGTAAGCCGTCCCCAAAGGTGGCTAAGGAGTGTGCAGGGGTATATTTAAATATACAAGAAGCATTGTAAAGAGAAGGAAAGTGACCATGAAGGAAAAGCAAGTATGTGTGTGAGTGGCTAGTTCAAGATTACACAGCAGCATAAGTAATGACAGTATCACCCCATTAACTCTTTGGGATTCAGGTTTACAGTGCTGGTGAAAGCAGCAGAGCACTGAGTTATCAGCAAGAATTTAGGTGTGGCAGCCAAACGTTGGTAGCATCCTGGGGATTCATGGGAGCCAAGTCACTGAGATTTTAAAGTATTTTGAGCAGAATTAGAAGTTTGCAGCAGGATCAATGGACTTGGGAGCCTGTGTAAAGGAGACGGTGAGCGGGATGCTGAGGGCAAGGTCCTGTGAGAGACTTTAGAAGTCGCTCCTTCCTCAAGGTCTTTTTCTGTTTCCAAATCAGTGGGGTATGAACACCTACCACCCTCCCAGCTGTCTTCTTCCATCACAAAGGACCACCAAACTCAGTCTGTGGCAGAGGAGACCTCCCTCTCCTCCTGAAAGCCCCACCTGCCTTCTGCATCTGCTGCTCAGGGAAGGGGATGTGTCAGAGCCACCCTCACTCCTGGGGCGGGGGTACAAAGAAGGGGCTGAGCAACCACAGAGAGTGCAATTTTGAGTCCCTGCTTCACCATGTATTGGCAAGATACTTGTGTCCTTCTTGCTTGCCTGATCCTCGGTGCATTACCCCTTGCTCTTCTCAACTCTTTCCTTTAGATATGTGATGCACAAATGGGTATTTGTGATGGACAGAGAGGCAGAGAAAAACAATTTGTTAGTAACAGTCCATCTGCACACACACAGAGAATCCTAGAAGTGTGTAATCTATTCAGTTTTAGAATAGCCTAACCTATCTCTCTGAATACTTTTAACACTGTTAAATAAAATCGAAGTGTGATTGATCACCTCCAGATCCAAATCTGGATTTCTGAACTATCCAACTACATCTACAACCTTGTTGTGGGAGCACCCTGTCATCAAATGCCACATCATTTCAAGGCATCTCACATATTTATAAAGCTCTCCTTAGTAATTATAAGGCTTCATTGCTATTATAACAAATGTCACTCATATTGTTAATGAAAGCATTAGGCTGGTGTTTCAACTGAGAGCTTAGCAGGGGATATTAGTATATTTTGGATTCTCTGATTTAAATTTTTTGCCTTTTTTAATTGGACACCTAATTTAAATATGGAATATGCAGGTTTTAAAATGTTGTTTTGCACTTGACTATTTCTTTTTTTTTTCCTGCAGTGGCCTTTTCAGATCCATTCTTAACACATTTACTGCAAAAGTCAGTTATCAAGAATAATGCATAAAAAAGATGGATGAAGAGATGTAGAACATTAATGTGTGTTGGTGGTGGTAAGCTTGACAGCTGTCAACTTTGCCCATGTGCATTTATCTCTTACTCTGTATTATTTATTCATCTGAAACACACTGGAAAATGAAGGAAATGAAAGGTAATATAAGGTAAATTAAGCCTGTTTAGGGCACCTAGAGATCCAAATGGGATAAAATACTTGCAGGAGCAGAGCTCCTGGGTATTGGTGGCTGCTTCCATACATGAAGTGTTTCACTTGAAAACATGACTGTCATTATCCGAGACTAGCCAACATCTCTATCCCCAAAGCATCTTTATTCTTCTGAATATGCACATAATAAAAATTTTATATTTTAAACCGAGTCTTCAAATGACTGAAAGAGACAAAAGGAGGAAAAAAAGTTAAGAAAAAAAAGCAAGCAAAGAAGCAGCAATCTGAAGAGGAAGCTGGGTGCATCCAAGATACATTATTTGCAGGGTTCACCTTGTAATGAAACACCAAACACACATTAAGAGAATGGGAAAGTGCAGTGCAGGTGAGGACCCTGAGGGTAAGCAGGTCTGTCCTGGTACAAGCATAACTGAGGGCAGATGGTGATTAAACATTCTTGTGTACCTTTTCACACTGAGCTAGATCAGAAAGTAAAACCACTAGAGTTTCAGATTTTCTCATCTCCTTGTGTTTGAATTGCATTTGATTTCATGTAGCTTAGCTCAAGGCAGTGGAATTGTTCAGGGTATCCATATTTTTCAGCTGCTGTTGGGTATTGAGCTGGTATATTACCATTCCTGCTAGATGTTGCATGAAGGGTGGTGGGTTGACCTCTTTCTGCATAGCTTTATGCTGTAAAGTGTTCTTACTGCTGTGATTTGCATTCCCCTTGCTCAATTTTATCCCTGTTACATGGTAGTAAATGGCCTGAGAAACCTGGGCAGAGTTCTATTAATCATAACAATCAAGGGCTCTGGCTTGAAAAATCAACATTAAGTGCTTCAAGCTGAATTTCTTTTAAATGTCTGCTTAACTGGTCCGCTTAAGGGTTCCTGTACTTACTATTTTGCTGTTTTATTTAGGTGGCCAGTAGGAATTTGGGCACTATAGAGCATACTAGTGATGGGAGTTTGATTTTTCTCATCTTTTCTGTCCCCTCTTACCATGTTAGGGCACAGCTGCCCTTCAAGGAACAGTGTTGTGTTAGAAATACATCTGCAAGCTGGCAGCTAATCCGTAACTCTCCAGAGTATTGATAGCTGATTTAATTATAGATCTTGTTAAATCAATTACTATATCGAATATTCACAAAACTTAAAACATACCCCAGTATCTTTATTGGAGTGCTTGGGCTTTTCCTTACAAAAAATTGAGGAAGCCTCTGCTGAGATGACTACAGGTAATAATGTCAAGGGTTCTGTCTATTTTTGATGAGTCCACTCCATATTATATAAAATATGTGAACATTTATTAGAACAGTGAGGATTAATGACTCTGTAGTTAGAGGGATCTACTGACACAAGGGAAAGTTCTGGATTCCAGTTGATACTTCAGTTAATACCTAACCATATTATACAGTAGAGAAGACATTTCTTTCTCTTTAGAGACTGTATTACTACTATGATGTCACTCCCTCTCATCACTAGGTACATTAACAGAGCCACACTTTTTATTTTCAGTGGTTGCTCACAAGGACCATACTTGTCTGTCTTTGTACACTTGATTTACACATCCAAAGAGGCACTTCAGTAACTATGACTGGCTGGCAAATGGAGTTTTTTGAAACTGGGGACTCACTGGACAAGGCAGCTTTGGAAAATATGAGCAAGGGAATTATGGGCTGACTTTCATTTCACCATTTCATTTCATTTCGTTTCATTTCATTTCATTCACAGACACAAACCTTGTACTGGCTGTAGCCTTGGAGTCCAGGAAACAATTGGACTTAATGAACGTTCATTAATTAATTTTTTTTGCCCACCTTTTTCAGGAGGGAATTGTTTCTGTTTTGCTGTTTTAAAGATGGAAAAATTCTGCAGACAGTTCTATAAAAGAAAAATGTATTTTATTATAAGCTTGATTTATTTTGCTGTACTGCCTACTCACATCTCTTTGCCTCCTCTTTGAAACTAGGTAGAAATTCAGGTATTCAAAACATGTAGCCTGATTACTGCTGTCTTGGCATGCATGAGGATTCTTAGTATCATTTACCACATTTTCATAACTCAGATCTTTGTATGAAATTTGAGATGAGACGTTCTTTCAAAATAACTTCTATTTGTATCTTTTTTTTTAATATAATAATTATATCTGGAAAGCCTTCTTGTTCAAATGAAGGATGACATTACTTCAATACCTGTAATTTAGTTTCTAAACAGTGTGAGTAGTTTCTAGCATGCTCTTAAAGTAGCCATTTCATAGTGTGAAAAGTCTTTTCCTGTCCTTTCAGGTTACTATGTGACTGATGCTATTTTAACCTGCATTCAGTATTAGTTGTGTGATTTTTCTTTTGGGTTGAAATTGCCATAAACAGATGGAACCTTTCAGACTGCCTAAATTATTGGTTAAATAAGAAGTAAATCTAACAATACCTAATAGTAAAAAAAAATACCGGTGACTTTAAATACCTGTGCTTAAGGGTCAAGAATGGAAGACAATCTTTCCAAAATATTCAATCCTAGCTTTCCCAATAATGCATCCATCCAGTCTGGGGAGACAATATGCTCCCCTCCAAACCAGAAACACATTCAGATTTCATCTCATGCATTTTTGTTTTGCTGGTGGAGTTGCTGGTTGGCAGCCTGTGCTTACTCAGTAGGCTGGTGGCAAGTAATCGCTCTGGGTTACTGGGAGGGAGAAGCAAGTCTTCAACTTTACAAGTGTTTGTGAGGTGCCAAGCAGCACAGCCAGATGTCTAGCTGATTTTTTTTTTACTAGATTAAAGATGCCTTTAGCCTATAATTGCATTATTTCTAATAAGTGTGCGGAGTTGAGGCAACAGCAAGGAAAAAGAATTGCCAAGTGTGGGGTTTCAGTTTTGAGGGCTTTTAGCTTTCAAAGCTAAGTGGCTTTTTTTTTTTTTTTTTTTTTTCCTTAATTTTTTTTTTTTTTTGTTTTTTTTTTTTTAAAATCTAATTGGTTTTTTTTTTTTTTTTTCCTTTCCCTAAATCTCATTCTGTTTTGGTTTGATACAGAATAAAATCACAGTGGTTTAGAGATTTATTTTTCACTGTGTAAAGGCAATGGATTAAGTGACACTAAGAATGGAGTGACTCCTTGCACCAAAAATGGAAACGATACCATTACATACCAAGCAGCCATGATGCAAAGAGAGAAGAATATATTTTTCATTCCACTTCATCAACTTCAAGGTAATGCAGAGAACCCCGTTTCTTTTGTGGAAAAAAAAATCATTTATTTTCTTTGTGATTATAGGAGTTATTTGAGTTTGAGATGAGAAAAATGCAAATCTATGCAGTATTATCTTGAAGAGTAGATCAGTGCATAGTGGGAAATGAGCAGACTCCCCTCGTGCTCTAGGACAAATGAAAGCAATTTTATTAATCTCCTTACCTTTCAGAGAGTGTCACTCATCCATCATCAGCAATTTTAGGATGCAAGATAGATGTTGTCATTTCAGTAATTGTATTAGCTTAGTTATTCTTCTGTACATTAACCAAATTAATCATTTAGTTTACTTAGAAGAATAGGTTAGGGGCTAGCCTTTTTTATTCTTCTGTACATTAACCAAGTTCATCATTTAGTTTACTTAGAAGAATAGGTTAGGAGCTAGCCTTTGTGAGGTGTTCTTATAAACAAAACCAAGAGGTGCTGTAATTTTTTTTGTTTAGTAACTCTCTTTACAGTGTACTTCTTGTTGCAATTTTTATTCTTGAGACTATGCCTTTATTGAGATACATAAGAGTAAATATTTGTGGGCAACCATTAGAAGTTTACAAAATACTAGCAGTGATGCAAAGGCTAAAGTTGCCAAGTGACAGCAAGGAATTGATTTCCAAGTTGTAATCCCTCCAAAGTGTGGAAGTGAATACATAAGGACATTACATATTTTTAGTCTGACCCCATGATGTTTATGTGATGTAGCTGAGAAACACATTTATACTCTTCTGAAATTTGTTTTTGAAAAATTCACATTTTGCAGCCAGCCCCATCCCTTAGTGTGAGAACTGAGGAAGGTGCATCAGGGCAGAGGTCTGGAGGACAAGGTCTTCTCCACTTAATCCATCAGTGGGATCCAGCTAGACCAAGTCTGACACTGCTTAGACACGTGGAGCTTGACTTCCGTAAGTCTTTTCCTCACATTTGAGTTTTTTCCATCTCTAAGATGGCACATAACAAAAAAACCCTCACTTTCCTGTCTCACAAAGGTTTAAGAAGATGCATTAGGTGTTATGTGTAGGGCAATTTGAAGATGAAAAGCAGAAAAGAAATACTAATTGCTATTAATTTAAGTCCATACAGGGATGAAACTGTAGTAAATAAAGGATAGATGTCCCAGATATTTGATAAATACACTGTGTGGAAAGTTTAATACCCTTTGAATGCTTCAGAAATCAGATATCTGTAGTTCAAAAAGTTCCAGCCCTTTGTTTCATTTTTGCCCCCGCAGTAGAAAGTGACAACAAGCTGAAGTATTATTGCAATAATCCTCTTGTTTATTGTTGTTTATAAAATGGCTTCTGGCTAAATGTTCATTACAATTTTTTTTTTTTTTTATGTCCCAACTAATATATATCATGACTTTATGGATGTCCTAAATAAAATGACCTATTTAAAACTTTTGAAGACTATGTGAAAAGGCATGATATGCTGGAAAATTGTATATACGCTGTACGCAACAAAAGCAAAGCTCTTTTTCATTTGAGGGAGAATGGCAAAATAATAAATTGTGACTGGTGACATTTCCCTATGCTACCATCTATTTGTAATACACTTATTTAAAGGCTGCGTTGGCCATATCCATTCATCTTCTCTCCTGGGTCAATTATGCTGTTTGCATTCAAATCAATCCCTTAATCAAGCCCGTTGATAATTGCAGCAGTCCAAGGGAGATATTTGTCATAGAAATGTACTGAAGGCACTTTGTTCCAGTTCAGTCGAGTCTAATACTGCATTGCCACAGTGGACTATTTATGCATATGTGTGTAGTTTATTTTCCTCATCAACAGCCTTGGACACAGGCATGCTTGGATCTCACTGATAGGGTTAGATGGGCAACATACCAGCCTCAGGACCACCATCTTCAGGCTTTAGCATATTGTCTCAACATTGCTAACCACATGAAATTTCAATCATCTTTGTGTAGATGCTTCTGTCCTTCCAAAGAGAAGCAATCAGAATTAGACCTCATCTGTGCTCATTAAATGTACCTCACCACATAGTGTGGAAGTGAGAAAGGGCTGTCGAGTGCAATTCCTGGACAGGAAATTAACTGTAGCACTGCACAGGCTTTCTGAAATTTAAATTATGTCCTTACTGGTGGAAGTTTGTTATGCTAGGACAGGCAAAATTATCATCTGATCAGTCTCCATGAAATATGCTGGAAGTATGTCATCTATTATGACTAAAAAATCATCAATTTTACGTAGAAAACAGTATTGTTGTCCAAAGGCTCTATTGCCACCGACTTCAGAAACTGTAGTAATTTCAAAAGGCTGCTTCTCACTCCAAGGGTTGTGTTGTGTAGAGTAATAGTGAGAATACTATTGCATACCTGATGGTGTGAGGCTGTAACAAGGTAGGGGTTGTGAAGAGAGATAATACCTTCTATTAGATTAAAATACGTAGCCAGTAAAAGCCCAGTCATTTTGTTTGGATCACTAGTATGTTTCCACTCTGAAAGAGAAATAACAAGCTTTCACCTGAAGTTAGCACTTAAATACTTTAATTCCTTTATATAAGAGGTGAAATGAACGCAGGGTTTTCCTGTCTGGTAAAAACACTGTTGATTTTTGTTTGTTTGTTTCTGTTTTACAGAAGCATTTTTAATAGCTATTGCTTGTTTAACCTGATATGAAATTCTAACAAAAAGCTGCTTATAACTGTCCTTGACCAACAAAAATGTATTGCTTTCATAAAGTTCATGATCTGCAACTGCAGTTTGGATTTAGTGATCTGAAGCAGGTGGAGCCATAAAGCCAACATGGCTTTGCCATTTCTGACTCCTCCAGGTTGCTTTGTAAAGTGAGTTATGTGGGGCCAGCTGGCACAGAGAGCTGGGTCCAGGGAGGTTCAAAATGGAGCCTACACATCTTTTGTGACAGCTCTTGTGTGATTTGCTGACTGCACAGTGCAATGAAAGAAAAGGATGAGGAGGAAAGTGCCTTCCTCCCAGTCTCACCTTATGAGAGCTCTAACTCTCGCCTGTAG
Organism: Todiramphus chloris collaris; assembly: GCA_025345505.1. Taxonomy (NCBI): domain Eukaryota; kingdom Metazoa; phylum Chordata; class Aves; order Coraciiformes; family Alcedinidae; genus Todiramphus; species Todiramphus chloris. Next base: position 3,747,736 of record JANVCC010000062.1, on the reverse strand, counting down.
ATTGTACATGCAGATGATGCTGAAATATCTTCCAGTTTGTGGTGTTCATTTTTTCATCTCTTTTTGGCTGTAAGAGGGCTGGTTAAACACAGCTTGCCTTAGTTGCATCCTCTACCCATTACCAAAGTGTAAATAACAGTAGCCAGTAAATTTTGGTTCTTTATAAGGGAATTCAGCAGTGTTTTTCAATATTTCAGCTAGTGGCATTGTGTGTCTAGATTCCTTAGTGCCCTTTCAAAATTTCCCCCTGCAGCTTTAGTACTGAACACTGCACACTCTTCTGTACATAAAGGGTTGTCCCTAATTAAAAACTGTCATTGTAGATAACTGCTGTTCTGGGAAAAAAACACCACATTGTCATTGCAGAAAACTAAGCAGCCCAATTCTACAAACAGGATACAGTTCTTCAAAACACATTGTCATGTATAACATCAGAACACAAGCTTAAATGAAAGTGATGAAACCGAGCTTACAGATATTAATTCAAAAGAAATGAACATAGAAACATTTTTTTTTTTGATGATTCAGTTTATTAGCGCATACTTCTTTGTGCAGCCAAGCCTAAAATAAAATTGTAATGAAGTTTTTATACATCACTTAGTGAGGGTTCTTTGAACTGCCATTCAGCTCAGCAATGTTCCCTAACTGCCTCAATTCCAATTTCACTTTATACTTCAATTTGCCAGGCTTCACCCCCCCTTCCCCCTGCCATGTATTCTCTGGGGATCCTAAACAATCTACAAAAATTCCATTTTATTGCCCTTGTAATGGTGCTATTTGAGGCTTCAGATTGTTTAGGAGCATCCCAAGTAAAATACTTAGCAAGTGCTGAAACTTCAAATGAAGGCCAGATTACCTGGTTTTTTCTGTTCCAGACTAAAGCCGAAATTCTGCTGATTTTTGACTCTCCTGAGATTTACCTGGGTTGAGGTTTATTCAAGTATCCCAATTTTAAACACAACTCCAGTTTAGGTATACGTGCAAGATTCCTGCTGGGCCAACTCAAAGAAAGGAAGTGATTAAATACCTTGTTCACATATATCTTTCTGACAAACAGAAGAAAAGCACTAATTCCCTTTCCAACCTTTTGTGACAATTATGGTATCAAGTCAAAAACCTGGATGTTGATGTGACAACTGGGCCTGAATTTTCTAATCAGCTGGGACAACTCAGCACTGTCTTAATGACAGGGTTCTTTCCCTATTTGTTTTTGTGTTATAAACCCAGTCATGAGCAGTATCTTTGTTACTAACACAGAACACAAGCAAAACCTGTTGGTGGGACTTCAGTGTCTCAGCTGCAACCCAGTAACCTACTATCAGCGTGGGTTTGGAGTAACTGTAATATAAACCATCTCTAATAGCAGGATGGGACTACAAGCTGCTGTAAATTTAAATCTAAATGTATTTTTTGTAAAACTATAAGGAAAAGCAAAAATAAAACAGGGTTAGTTGTCTACAGTAACTCTCTCAACAATCTAGTGGTTTCCTTGGTCCAAGTGAAGGGAAGCACAGTGCGCCCCTTGCTCGGAGCTGCTGCTTCCTCCTCTTCCTCCTCATGTCCTTTCCAGGCACTGCCATGGTCCCAAACAGCACTAGCCATGTAGTATAAGTGAAGCTCCCCATAGAGATGTGAAATACTCCATGAATTAATAAGGCATGACTCTTAACGTGGCTCATTTATTTGATTTTGGGTGTTAGATGAAGTTGGTCCCACATCTTCTGAGCTGCTTAAACCTCACTCCCATTGTGCTTCAAAAGCCTCTGTGAGGTGCATCCTCTATTATTGAAATTAACCCCAACTTAGTGGAAAAATAGTATGCACGTGTCTCTCATGCTGAAAACTGTCATTTTTTTGAACACTGTGAGCTAAATTAATCTCAATGTAACCCCCAATCTATCTGACCAGTAGTTCAGTTATGCTAGCAGACATTACAAATATTGAAGTCTCTGAGAATTCTGCATTTGACAGCAGCTTTGACCTCATGTGGCACTATTACTTTAAGGAGAACAAAGGTTCACTTTCATCTGGATAATCTTAGGCATTTTTCAGGCATCATTGAATTGAAATTACAATTGTTTGTTCTTCAGAATATCCATTTTTAAGATTGCTGGGCAGAGAAAATAACTGGGAGTCATTAGTTCCTATTGAGGGTCAGGATTTTGTAGTGCCAATTTGCAATGCATTTGTGGATATCACGTATAAGGAATTGGGAACAATAAAATTTTTATCATTCATTATAGACACTCCTAGAATAATTTGTGAATAATTTGAGATACTTTCATTTCTGAACTGTGGTTACTTGCTGCTTAAACAAAATAAATAACATACCACTAAATATTGCTTGGGTCCAGAAAGCAAGTCAAGGCAGAGGATGACAGCACATGGTTTGACTCATAGAAAAGCATGAGGCACACCACAGAACAGCAGGGGCTTGCTTTGTTGGGCTCAAATAAGAGACCACTTGCTGCCTCAAGTGAATGACAAAATTCCCCAGAAAAATGATACCAGTGTTAGACTATTTTTTAAAAATACATAAATGTGCTCTCACTTGGTTTTTCAAGCCCCACAGCACTGAGGTGTGTAAGGAGAGCCTGCATACTCTGGAGCCACTGATTTGTTACAACCTGCTCCTCCACACCAAACCATCTGCCAGATTGTGGTTTTGTTTGGGCACGGTACTGTTTGAGGCCGTGCGTGTGTGCGTGAGATGCTGGCCCTTACAGTCAATAGGGTATGAAGTGCCTTTTGGAAACTGTGACTCTCTGAACTGTGGTCTGCTGCATTTGTTTTAGGGGTAGTGATCTCTCAAGGAGCCTAAAATGGCACCTTGATCACACGTCAATGGCTAAGGGTAAAATTGTGGGACTTGGTCTCTCTGCATGGAATCTTCCGTCATAAATAGGACTATTGGAGTCAAAGGAGAAAGAAGCATTTTTCATAATTTGGTACCAGTTAGTCGGAAGCAGCTAGCTGATGTGACTAGTTGTTGTTTTGCTCTTCAGTTTACTTGGTTTTGTTATGAATATTAGAATACAATGTAAGGCATTATAAATGATAGGAATGTATACCAATTTTAGGTCATGCATCTGATCAAAATAATGCTAGCAAGTCGATTAATAGTAGGCTGGAAGAGCTTAATATGTTCCTGTTATGTTAATCTCCACTCACATTTTCGTGGGCCATAAATCAAGTATTTTCTCTGCACCTTTCAGACAGCAAGGAACAAAGCTGAACAAAACCACACCGACTGTAAGCATTTCAGGGCAGGTTATATGATGCCACTAAATAGCCTACCCATTTCACAATAATTTATTGTGTATAAACACTAGTCTGTTGGGTTTTGTCTGCCCTGCATTGTGAGAATTAACAACTGTGGCTTATGCTATCTATCACCAGCAGAATAAACCCATTTTCACAATACACTGTGGAACTAAGTATCTAAGTAGGTTAAAGTTAGTTAAGCTTAGGTAACTTGTTTTGCAGGTACTTAAATATTGGTGAATATTGGCAGGATGATAATGAAGTGTGCTTTTCAATTCAGGAAAGTGCAGTCAACCAGATTCAAAGGGAATTACCTCTTTAAGAAACATCTCAGTGTACTGTTCTCAGTTCATGATGCTTAAGCCAGGATAAATGGTGACTTCATAACTTAGTACTTACTTATGCATTAATTATCCATTTCGTACCTGGGATTAAGCTCTGTCTGCACTATAAATAATATGTATACTCATGCAAAGACATTGTAGGTCATTAGTAACAATGTAAAAATTACATCATCGTAAACTTCTTTAAAATGGGTATCAGCAAACCCTTTAGTAGCTCTGCTGAATGAATTGCTTATAAACAGAAGGCTATTGTTCTTTTTTTCCTGTACCATTGGAACAATTATCTTTGGCTTGTCCTACCTACCACCAACAGAACTAAAAAAGTGACAGACAAAATGATAATTCATAGGGTTTACCCCTTCATCTCCAACTCTTAACACACTGACTCTTCCACATGCTTCCATCCCTGCTGAATGCCTGGGGTCACCAGGGCTCTTGCTCTTGCTATTCCCTCTTGCTACAGCTGAAGTGGCAACTCCATGTCCAAGGTGTTTCCCTCTATGCCCTATGAGCTCCTGAGTAGAAGAACTAGAGGGTGCCCAGAGTGGATGAGCCCAAGCTCCTGTCCTTTCTGAGAAAGGACAAGCAAATGAAGCTAAGGATGACTTCTTGACACAACATGGAGTTAAGCTGGAAATTAATGTCACAAAAGAGTTGCTGATACCACGTATTTTTCATAAGGATGAAAAAGGGATTGGATAAATACATGAAGGAAATACCCATTTCCTTATTTCCTAAATTCAAAGATCACGTCTTTGCTTTATGAAATCCTTCAGCTTCACACTTCTAGAAGCTGGGTGAGCACAGAAGAGAAATGTGACTAGGTTTGATCCGAGTCCCTACACTTTGCTATTATCTATTTTCAGAGACAGTGTCCTGGGCAGATTTTTGCTGTGGTTTAGAACAGACATTCTTGAACTCACAGAAACAAGTGTAGAGCCTTTTTCTTCTCCAAGTCCCTCTCAGATTTCCTAGAGCAAGCAATCCCAACAGACATAAACACAAGGAAGGTAAAGGGTCTGGGAAAAGTTTTGATGAAAGAATGAGTAAATGTAGGGGGTTCTGAGAAAATAAAGATCCATGCAGTTATCTTGATTTTTATTTATTTGTACAAGGGGACCGTCACTGTGGTTAGGGAAAGCCTGTCACTGAGATGTTTCTCTGCTGTATTGCTACAAGTTGGACATAATAAAAATATTTCTATTCAGATTTATGATCTCTCTAACACTTGGAGGGTTATACAAGGAGGCAGTTACACAGAATGGACTTCTGATGGCTTTGCTTTGTCTTCCTGTGTCAGATCTCAGCCCATCATGAAGGCGGTGATGGCTCATGCTTCTTTCAGATACCCACTGTTCTCTCTGGGTCAGTGCTATTGTGGAGCAGCCAGCTCACACTGAAATCACTGTTTCACATATCGTGTAGCTGTTTTTCCACAGGGAAAAGCCCTTTTTGTTTACCTGAGGTATTAGCTCCTTTCCCTACGGCGGGGAGGGTTATTACAATACCTTTTAGTAAATGTTAACTATCAGAAATAATTAATATCAAGCACGGTGGAGAGCACCTGGGGGAAAATGAACTCTGAAATACCGTGAAATGATTCTGTAACATGATGGGTAAAGGATTCCCCTGGATGATGAACAGGAGAAAGGCAATTCATGCTGCGATATCCACAGGTCATTCTTTCTTTTAGAAGAGTGGAAGATAAGATTACCACGTCTTTCAGGTCGCTGTTGAGCAGCTTTTGTGTTTCATGAATATAGCAGGCCCATCTTCCAGGAAAGCTCACTATTTAGTGGGTCTTTTGTGTACAGAAATGATAACCTAATATATTCAAATGGAGTTACACAATTGTTCCACATTTGAGGAAATAAAAAATGAGGCTCCCCTTTCAGTCCACTCTGCCAGAGGCCCCCAGCGAGAGTGGATTTGATTCCTGTGAGGGTGGAAAACCCATGTTCATGGTGGTGATTTTGGCACTGCCTTCTGAAGATATACCCAACCTACTCACATCTCTCCCAAGCTCCTGCTGCAGTCTGTGACTGGCTTGTTCCTCCGTTTAACAAGTAATTGCTTCCTTTAAATGAAACCTAGCTTGCTATTCTTTCATTTTGCCTTTTTGCTTCTTGCACCAGGCAAGAACGCAGGAGTGGGCTGTGAGAGCCATTGTGATGTGTCCTAAGGGTGCGGGAAATTGCCATGTACCAGGATCAAGGGGAAGATGAGCTTGGTGCCACTCCTTCCGTGCCCTGCGATGCAGTTGGATTGAAATAAATGTGGCTGTTCCCAAGTGAGCAGCTGGACAACACAGTGACTGCACAGAAGAAAGAAGAAAGGTGTTCCTGTCTCTACAGGCTATGTTTTCCAGCGCAGCAAAGGAAATGGTCCCTTTTTCTGAACAGTACTTCCGCCTCTAATGCTGGGAGAGGCTGAGGATGTTAAGAGCTCTGGGAACTGGTATTAGGCAAGCTTTAATCTGTCTGTTCAGGCAAACCATTCTCCTCTAAACATACTGTCTCTGTTAGCTCCATTCTATCTCTGTTTGTGCATTTGCATGCTGCCCACACCTGTAATTCCTGACTGGCATCTGTCAGTCATTTTCTCCTCCTTTCTCTTGCCTGCTCATAATGTAGCAGAGATGCTCAAAGTGCTGGCTGAGATGCAGACTCTGGCCACCTCCAACGGGTGCAGAGGACGATCAAGGGCTATAACCTGGTATAAGAAAATAGAATTGCCATGTTGCCCAGAGCTGGTGTGATATGTGATTGGGACACTTGTCAGCGAGCAGTGGGGCAACTTTATTACCAAGTCCACACTAAGTAAATGAGGGCCTGATATCTCTGCTACACAGCTCCCTGTGCAACATAGCGGTGATTCATTGGCATGGTATGAATAAGCTGCAGGGACTCCTTAGCCCAGAAGAGATCACATAATTTATTTAGTGGAAGTCTCATATGCCCCATAAATGCACATATATCTGGACACAGGCACTGACACGGTTCTGGAGAATTTTTTAATACGTTCACATGAAAATAGAGTTAAGTGTGTGTACTGAGAACTGCTCTACCATACACAGTGTTACCCATTTATTCTGCAATTTTGGCTTGAGCCTGGGATTTATAGCAAACCCAGGAGTGCCATTGCAGCACATGGCCTAAAACCCAATGACTTTTATTCAAGCTGTGATTCTCTTTGTATTGGTTCTGTGAAGGTCTTACTCAGAGAAATATCAGCTAGTATAGGTGCTCTTTCTCCCTGCTGTTTGTTTTCTTTAAAGATATGGGTCCATGTATTATTCAGGAAAGTGAGGAACAGTGATTAAACCTCATGCTGATGTGAACGGGATCCAGACTTTGGCTTCATACCCTCAAGTGGAGGGCATGGTCCAGGTATTATTGAGACTCTGGGGCACCCCATATTCCTATGACAGCACCATGGGACCTTCTTGGCCCCAAACAAACAAGGGCCTCACCTGCACAATGTCTTCAAAGACCTGATGTCCTTTTAAGTGTGGGGAACTTTCCCATTGTCCCTCCAGTGAGATATTCTGATGGTCACTGCTGGTTACAGCTCCCTGACATCACAGTGTGGTGAAGCCAGTGAGTGGACTGGCACGATGATGGAGCTATGAGATGGTGACACCACTCAAACCTCTGAGCAACCCCCCCCTGGAGTCAACCCCCCCCTCCCAGTCTCAATTTATGCCCAGAAAAATCCCTAACTGTTGAATTTCTCTGGAGCAACAGTGACATCTTGTGGGTGAATTTTAAGTGTGCTCTAGGTGGAAATGTTTATTCCTGTCTCCTCTGCTTGTGCAGAAACTGACAGTCTGAATTCAAGCAGCATCCATGGCCATCTGCTCAGCACAGCCTTAGACCTGACAGCAGAACAACTGATGGATGGTAGAACTGCTCATAAAGTAGAATGCCAAGGGCTTGCTTGGAAATTTGGTTAGGAGGATCATGTTATTTGGAAATTGCATTTTAATTGGAAACTGATTGGTAAGTGGATATTACACATATTTCATTAAGAAGATGTACATAAAGCTTAGTTCTACATGGACAACAGGAGACTGAAGTATTCGTTAACACACATGTTTTTGAAGATGACAGTATCCTAGTTTTAATTCTCAAGAACACCATTAGATTAATGTTTCAGGTTTCCGTTCTCATCATGATAACACTCCTTTTTATTCTGGTTTTCATCGCTGAGCATAACTTTTGCTACTGTTTTTGCCAATCTGCTTGCAAGGCTTTATTTGAATCAGATTTTATTTTTTTTCCATCCTGGCATATTGGATTTGTTGCTCCAGAGGATTTTTCATTCCAGCTGGGCTTCAGTTATTCTGATTCCCCCAGGGCTCCATTTTGAGTCCTACTGTGATTTGCATTTGTAGACTTTCAGTGGGTAAACATTATAGCTTCTCAGACTCTGTACTGTCACATCCTTTCCGATGGCACTCAGCTCCTGCTGATCATGTAAAAAAGTGTGATGTTTTGCATAATATTCCGCATGACATTCAATTATGGAGATCTTCACATTTAAAAACTCTGTAATCGAGAGAAGAGCGATCTGCTATTAATTATCTGTCCGGTGCCCAGGACTCATGTTGATAGTAATGGTTCCCCTTGGTTGTGGTTTTATTAATCCATAGGAAAACATGCCATTATAGATATTAAAAATTCATTTTAAAAGAATACTGCCGGCTTGAAAAATGGAGTTCAGTCTTTTAATTTATGAATCTTTTAATAGAACTATTAAAAAAACCCCAAGTACTAGAACTGTTTAAAATATTTATTTCCAGCAAATGTACAGATAACATCTTTGTATGTGTGTTAGCACATACTTGTGCACAAAAGCACTGGAATGATGGCTTAAGAAAGATTTGAAATCTCTGTTATTGATCATACTTTAACAATCTTTGGGAATGGATGAGATTCCTAAAGATAAACTTCCGAAGCTCAGGGTTGAGGTCCGTTCCACCTATTTCTTCTCATATGTGCCTGCTCAGTCCTATACACACAAAAACGTGCCCACGCACTTCTGCATATATGTGCAAACTTCTTTAATAGTTTTTTGAAGCTGAATGTTAACAGCACATGCCTGCTGATCACTTATTCTTCCTTGCCTCTTTGCATCATCCTCATTTTAAATTCCAGTTCCTCCCTTGACAAAAATATATCATATTGGCCTGGATTAAGGACTGTCCTGCTACACCTACCCAAGGGAATTGACTTCCTCATGAGGTTTCCAATGGAGGATGACCAATATACTACTTGTTTGCCCCTAGCAACAAGGACATAAGCATGATTTCCAGTATCACCACACATCACCTTTCTTGTAAAAGCAGCAACATGTACAGGGATTTTCTTCTTGGAATCATACCTTTAAAAGTGAATAAATGGGAAAGAGAGCCCACAAACCAATAATCTTCTAATCTTCTGAAGTGGTAATTCATCACCATGCCACCTATTTAGAAACATTATAAATCAAATGCCTTCTCCATACCTATAATGATGTTTAGAGCAGAGTGATGTTTTTAATCTAATAAAAAGAAATTAAGGGAGATAACAATCCAGCAATCTATCAGTTTCAGAACTGCAATCTGTTGTACATTAAACATCAATTAATATAATAATATAGGTGCAGTTTGCCATTACTGGAATACCTTTTTTTTAACGCAGTTGATGCTTCCATTTTATAAATTTCCAAGGATTTTGAATTCCGTTCTTCTAGTGATATGTGCATGTTAATGGGGCAAGGAGATGCATGTCAGAGCAAAATATTCAGCTACATTAACACTTAGAATGTATTCTACATTGTTTGAAGAAAAAAATATTTTTACCATGATTCATTTTGCAGGATAATGGAACTACTGGGTTTATTCCCAGGTTCTTCTGGCATTCTTAGTATGCGTTCACCAATTTTCCTCCCTGCACTTTTGCATGCTTACTAAATCATAAGCATAATTATATTGCTGGAGTTTATTAAGTGTAGATGTAACCTTAATATACTGGATGGTCTCAATGGAAAAGTAGTTATAGATTTATATGTGTTATACCCAGGAGTTACTGATTTGCAGCAAAAAATACATAAATAAATTTATGCTCATTAATACTCATATTGTATGAGCTAGAAAGACAGAAGCAGTTTCTGAAAGTTATTGTCTAAGTGCTTTTAGATCTGTTACTTTCTTTCCTTTAATGATGTATGTTGTTGAGGAGAACTTTCTTCCAAGGGAGACAAAAGGCAGTTGATTCAGAAATGCTGTCAGCACAGCAGTCATCTTGTTCTTAGCTCTGTCCACACAAGCAGGGGTCAAACTGGCCCTTCCTGTTGCTTTCTTCATGTTTCCTTGCTTTAAGCTGTGATCTATTAAATGTCTTTGAAATTCATCAAAATCATGAGGAAAGATATTGCCCATGTGTTTGCGGTTTATCTCGAGGCTCACTCCAGCTGACAAACTTTTCCTGTGTTTGGGGTGATTAGCACCTGAGATTAGGTGGGGGGGTAGTTAGTGATTTTTCATGACTTGGAAGCTAACTGGAAAATTTAGATGTACGTTTTCCTAAATTAGGGAAGTTCCTGTTACACAACTGTGATTCAAGCAAATTTCAAGTACATGAATTTTCTTCAGCAAATCTTACACTCTCACCTTCCCATTTGTAGTATATGGTGCTGAGACAATTTTAACACATTTTCTCCTGGATTTCAGGTAAGTTTGGGGGTTTTACAGGTGTATCTGAGGAAAAAAAGCAAACACCTACATTGAAAATGCAATGAATTGAAACATCCTCTGATATTTAAAAAGAAAATAAAAAGCGAGAGAGACTGACTGTCATGTCCTGAAGGCCTTGTTAAGGCTCCTTAATAACTTGATTGGTTTTTGAAAATAGCAAAGTGCTTGACAGCTACAGAGAAATGACATTTAACAAAACAGTGGCTGAAAGCTGTAGAAAACCTTGAGCATTTCTGAAACGCAAATGGTGATTGCTTCTAACCATGTGCTTGGAGAAACTGGAGTCACTCTTATCATGTCATTTTCTAAAATATGACATTAATTTAAAAGTTCAGCTACAAAACTGAGTGACAGTCTTGTTATTACAAACTTTAAGACACTTTATTGCTTTTTGATTAAAGACAATCCTAAGCTGTGTTTGTTCCAAAATACCAGCTCTAGTGAGAGGGCAGCAGGAGCCACATTTTCAAGTTCAATGACTTCTCTGAAAAGGTGAGAAGGTCTTGTGCACAATGCACAAAGATAGGTTAGAAAAAAAGGGAGAGTAGCCTCCCCACCATCAGTAAGTTGTTGTAGATGTAAAATCTGGGAAATTAGAAAATATTTTTCAACCATAATGGCCATGATTTTCTCTCAGAAGAAAATGCACATAGTTTTGCTGCGTTTGGAAAGAAAAGAGTGTGTCTAGTTGGAAGGTTTTGGGGTGAGGTTGGGTGTTGGTTTCTTATTCTCTTTTTTTTTTTTTTAAATAAAGATGTGCTATTTAAATAATGGAAAGGATGAGGCATCACTGTGTACTTTCCCATGTGTACCAGCTGGTATCTGTTTCTGGAAGAGGAGTGGGAAAGCTGTTTCTTTAGTCTAGCATTGCACGCAGTGTTACAAACTGGGAGAAATACAGGCTCATTATAACACTGAATGAAAGCAGACATTTACTGTACCTGTGAATGGTGGGTGTTCTCTCACTAACAGAAACAAGTGGCAATTTTTTCACAGTTGCCTCATCTTCTTTTTTCAAAGTGCTTTCTTGGGAAATTAAAGGTAAAAACCAGTCCAGATTGATGCATCTTTGGCATTTACAGTGGAAAAGTCACCAAGTGGGACAAATCCTGCTCATCATACTTGGTGAATTATTCCTCTGCAGCTTGGTCATGCATACAAAAATGGCAAAGTGCATCCTGCCCTATGAGTATCCACTTCTTGCACTATTTTCTTCTCCTAATGCATCAGCAGGCATATGTGTTCATCATGTACACAAGGACCCATAGCCGTCTTCTGTTAGGTGGCTGTCTGACCCTGTTTCTTACAATTTATTTACTTTTCACTTAAAATAGAGAAAACCCAGTAATTCTTTCCTTGTGGCCTGATGATGGCCTTTTACATTCCAACAGTATTTGTTTTCTCCTCTTTGTTTCTAGCAGGTAAATAGTATTAAGAAGCATCCAAATAGTTTATTGACAGACTTTTCTATGTGATAAGTTTTTACATCCTTGCTGTAAGGATTGAGTTTTGCTTATGGGAAAGGCAGAAGTACATTAAAATTAAAAAAAAAAAAAAAAAGGGGGGGGGGGGGGGGGGGAAGCAAAAAAGAAAGTGGAAGTCTCTTGAGTGTCACCAGACATACTGTCTTTCCTACTTGGGTGGGGGGGACCACAGCAGTTAAGCGTGATGCTGGTTGGTGAAGGATGGGTGAAGATCACTGCTTTGAAGGTCGGCAAGCAATCCTACAGGTTTTGGTGGCCCTCCCTGCAGGCTGGGGCAGAAATCAAGGAAAAGCTTTGAAGAGACGTGACAGTCAGTGTTAGAGGAAATAGCTGTTAATAGTTCATTCACATTTTCTGGAAGAGAATTTGAAACCAGGCTGTATATGCTGGAAAAGGAGGGGGGAGGAATTGTGGATAGCGGTGAGAAATCAAAGGATTTGTGAGAAGGATGAATATTGTGGAATATATTAATTTGTGTTGTTTTGTTAAAGAGGAAGAACTGATTGGCTTCTGGAGAAACACTTACCCAGAGGGTGCTTCATAGCCTGCTAGCTGAGGGACATAACAGAACAAAAAAAAAAAAAAGGCTTGTTTTTGTCAAATACATGATGCTTTTGATGCCATCTTCCTGGTTTAAAGACACAAAAGAAACTACAAGAGGTAGAGTACTGAGACTGCTGATTCTAGTTCACATGCAGCCCAAGGCCATGCAGTCAGTGACCTATAGATGAAAAACACTGCTGTGATGTATGCAGAACCTTCATATGGAAATAATGAGAATCAGGCAATATTTGTGACACTTGCAGTAACTTGTAGAAGTTGGCCACAGACATTTTTTCTTGATCTTTGCATGTGTATTTAGTGTATTTATCATATCTTGCACTGAGCGTGGTTTAGTAATTGAATTCCCCAGACAACTCCATGTGAATATTTCAGGGGCAGAAACACACTTTTCACCAGACAGTTTAACTTTTGTCCACTGAGTTTTAAATAATATTTGACATGCTGTCTTTCCCAGTGGTCACTTTTTGTCATTTTTCATTGCAACACTTGAGAAGTACTGTAAAGATAATAGTGTGCCAGTGGCACAAAACAGTTCAAAAGAAAGTGAGATGAACTTTATGTACTTACAGCTATGACTGCATGATACAGTCCTGATTATGTTATTATTGTGAATTTCTTATTATAGAGGAATGCTACTTAGCTGTGTTGGCTTCCTATTACCACAGTGAATTAAATGAGAGAACTTGTGAGGTAAACAGATAATCCAAGAGTAAAAAAGATCTGCAATAGGAGCTAAAATCTTAGCAAGTAAATGATCTATAGCTAAATTCACACCTAATACCTTTCCCTTCATAAACTTCACACATAATAGGAATTTAGATCAACATGTTCCACCTTCCATAGCTACAGAGAAGGCAGACAGAAATGCTTTATCTGTGTGGTTTATTTGCCAATGATGCAGGTTCATTTTTGCAGGCATGACTGACTATAGTTCTAAAAACTATTTGCCTCTATGAACATCCTCTCTTCCCCGTCTTCATATTAAGCATTTAATTCTAAAGTGAGTATATTTTGAAACAATTAAGTAAGGGGTATCAGGGAAAAGATATTTCTGAAGACAAAGATTTCTTGGGCAATATTTTTATGTAAGTCACCATAAAGTCCAAGTATTTGGTTTGGACACACTAGAGCTACTATTCTGGGTGAAGATGTGATGCTTTTGATATGTTTAAAGATCTATCTCTTTCTATACTTCCAAGAGATTTTTTTTTTTTTGTTGACTATGATGTTAAAATTACTGAAGAAGTGTCTGGGATTTCCCTCACCCTAGCTGCAGCAATACCTTAATGCCACGTGCCTCCAGTAAAGTGCTCTAACAAAGTCTCTTAGGAAGTTCCTAAGGTCTCCTCCTTCCTCCCCAGTTTCTCAGCAGATCCAGAGGAGTCTTGAACCATGGAAATCATGGTGGAAATTTCATGTGCAGTTCTGAGGCACTCATCAACATGATGGTAAATGAGAAATTAATAATAATATCTGAAGCACAAAAACCACATGAAACATAAGATTAAGTATTTTCTTGAGATGAACTCATTCCTTTTGAAAGTTTTTCCTTGGCACCAGGTCAAAGGTCATCACTTAATCCAGCTTTATTTATTAATTTCATTTAATTCTGACAGTGGATTATGATGACTTCAGAGTTCAAAGCCGTTTTCATTTGCTGTGATTCGCCTACAGGGTTACCGAGGGAGTTGTCCTGGGTTTGGTTCAGGTTAATGATCACAGTTGTGGGGGGCTGCAGCTGGGAGGGGCCACAGGCAGGATAAACAACCAAATCAGCAATGGGATAGCCCATGCCATACTGAGTCATGCCACATGTAAGGGGAGGGCTGGTCCAGTGCAAGGGTGATTGTTTTCAGCTTGCTTGACTGGGTATCTTCCAGGTGGTTGATATGAGGGAAGTGTGGCACCTTCAGTACACGTAGAGCCTATTGCTCACTTGGTCTATCATTTCATTAGCACTGCTGTTTTCTGCGTCTGTTTTATTTAACTCTCCTCATGTCAACACATGAAGCGTCACCTTTTCTCTGTATTTAGCAACAAAGTGAAGTTAATTCTTTTCAAAAAGAGTGTGATTGCTGGTCACCACACAGTACTGGCAAAAAAAGAACTGGGAAAGCTGGAAAAACAGAAGCAGTTAAAATCCCTAGCCAGTGATACCCTCCAAAGCCTTATGTGGCACCAGGCTGGCAGTGGAGGGCCCCTGAGATGTGTATAGTCTTGGTCTGAGAGTTTCAGGGAGTAAACCTGGACACAGCACTGCAGGCCCTTCCCAAGTACCTTACAGAGTGATCCATGGCTGAGTGTCTAAAAACACCCTTACAAGAGTTGTGGGAATTGGATTATGTGTGTTTCATTAAAAAGATTGGTTTGATTTACTATTTAGAGGAAAGTACAAGAAATAGTGCTCTATTTTGTCTCCACCCAGTAGCAAAATATTCATCGGGCTCATTGTGAGCAGCATCAAGCCTTTTTCTTCAAATATTGAATCACTCTCTGAGAACATAGAGAAACTCTATGGCTGATGTATTTTTGTGAAGAAAGACATTCCAATTTCTGGGGCAAGCATCTAAGCCCTCTTCTGCACGAAGCTGAGTGATGCTCCCTGTCTGGAGCACACCCCAGCTAAGCACTCTCAGTGCTCGTAAGAGCCCCGAGTCTCTTTCCATGTCCATAACTTGTGTAATGAATTGCCTCTTGCTGCTGCTTTGACTAAGTAATGTATTATGTATATCTTGAGGTATGGTGGTTAGTGTAATATTTATGCATATAGGTATCTCTGAGAGTCACCTTGAGTACGGCACAGCCTGCAAAGAGCAGATAAACAGCATCAGTGCCTGCAGCGAGCGCAGCACGCTTGCAGGTACTTTACTGCAATCCAGCATCTTTACGTAAAAAAGATATAAATGATGTAAGTTCACTCATCAGTTGGTTTCCTAATATTTATCTAGTAAGGAGAAAGAAGTGTAATGTGGGATCTCATCTAAAATACACGCGTTTAGACTTCATCAACAATAAGTATTTTAGAAACATGAACACAAGTGTTTAAACCACTTGAACTCTCCTCACCTGCTTGAAGGAAGCTGGAAGGGTGAGAAAATAGACAAAACTGGTGCTGATAGATGATGCTCCCATATAATGAGTGCTGCATGCAGTTCTGGTATTCCAACTGTTCCATTTTGAAGAAAAGAAGGTATAGATAGGTGTGACAAAGTTAGCCAAAAGTGCCACAGATTTCTGTGTAAGCAAAGACTAAATAGACTAGGGCTTTTAAACTCTGCAGGAGGGGATGAATAGGATGTATGTGTAGGAGTGGCAAGAGGGGAGGGACTCTAATGGACTTCTACAGTTCTGCAAGTGCCATGGCTATTTAAGAAGAGCTTCCTGGTTGCCGTCCTCACCAGGTTGTTTAATTCCAGGAATCTTCTTAAAACTGTAGACTCTGAGCATTGTTGGGATGCACTTGCTGTGAGATTGGTAATGGCATTAATTGTTCGAGCCCTGCCAAAACTCACCTCCAGCAACAAAGGACACCCAGGCACTGACAGCATGCTGGTGTATCGATCTCCAGCCGAAGCACCTCCACTGCTGCTTCAGCTCCTGCGGCTTTTTGTGAAGTCTTCTGTCCAAATAATGAAGAGGTCCAACCCTCCTGAGGTTATAAAACCTGATGATTTCATGGTATGGATCAAATCTAGCTCAAGGCTCACCCTTGCTATTCCAACTTCATTATTGCTATATATTTTGGTGTCTGTGTAAACCATCTAATTTTCAGCTATGTTATTCTTGGGGTAGAATCAATACTGTCTTGATCCTGTTTAGCAGAACAAGGGTTAGCACTTCTGATAAGGATGAAGGAGAAAAATTTTGAAAAATGAAAAATGAAAACTAGGCAAGTTTGCCTTTAGAAGTATGAGGTTTTCTTGTATTTATAGCAACTCCCTGCCCTTAGGTTGCTGCTTTTAAAATGTTTTAATTTTTTTTTTTTTAACATAAATCAGCATTGCTTCCTGATCCACAGCACAGAAAACAGAAGAGGCTCACTGGCTAAAAGCTGGGTGGTTATTTGCTGCCTTATTCTGCAGTGTATTCTCTGTGCAAATGCCCTATCATGGCACTGTAAGAAGTTGCTGATGGGAGGAATCTTTTTGTCTCATCTATGGTTTGTAAACTGCTCGATCCCATTGACCAGTCAGACTTTATGAAAATCATCCCACTCAGATGATTGACTCAGGTAAATAATGACCTGACAGGAAGAGGCGAATTCAGATATTGCCCCCAAATAATTATTATTGCCAGCTAACCACATGTTAAATATGTAATTTTTCCAATTTCATTTAGTTCTTTTCCTACTGGTAGTATTGGCCTAGCAGCCATCGTGCTGCAACAATTTCCCCCTATTTCTGCTGCATGGGCTACAGTCCCTTGCAGTCAGATAGGGCTGCATTAGACACTGACGTTTAGATCACAATTTTTACTAACAAGGCCTAGACATAGTTCAGTAGCTGTCTCCACCACTTAGTGGTTCATCTTTTATGCTGTTTCCTGAGTTGCAATGGTGCCATTATTGGTGATGACAAATAGAGAGGCAGGGGTATAAACGTCACTGATGATGGGCAAGAAAAGGCTGCTCTGCTTGCTCTAGGGAGAGACCATTTTCCAGACAGACATATGAATTCTTGCCTGTTCCTTAGGGGCTGTTGAAGGCTGGACACACAGACACAATGGCCATGTTTTGTGGCTGAGGCCTGCAGGAATCTACACTGCTCCTGGCATGGTCATTGTTCAACAGAGTATTGTTAAATAATCAGTGAGTTAGGGATGTCTTAAGAGGGGACCATTAAGCACCACCAATAATTGGGCTTCACGAGCCCACACGCCATTATACTCGCTTAAAGGTGGGGAGACTCCAGTGAATACCTGCAACACCATTGTTGTCAAACAGGTAACAGTGTTGGATTGGGCTGCAGAGATAAAATCTTAATAGGATGGGGGCACAAGAGAGCCTGGGTTTTATCCCCTTTCTGGAATGCCATGATTCATTTTTCTTCCCCTTCACACCTGCTTTTCTATATTTCTCTCCATTTTCAGGTTTGCTTTTGATAGTGTATGCCTGTTTCTGCAGGTTGTGTCCTGCATCCTCCTCTGGACTCCTGCTCTTTACCATCCCAACATCTTTTGCACTTTCCAGCTGGGTTAGTGCACTGGAGGAGGGGGAGTGCAGTGGGGTTATTGGCATCCCTGGGGATCTCAAATGAGCTGCTGTGAAACAGACTGCTCCTACTAGTGTGGGGACTGACATCCGCAGTGTACTCCCAGTGCACCAGTGGTGTAGTTTGCCTGGAAAATCTGTCAGGCAAAATTTGTTAGGTTTTTCGCAGCTCTGATTTCTCTATCCCCGAGAGTGTCTTTGCTAAGAGAAAGCATTGATTTTTGCCATCCAGCACACACACGTATGAATATGATTCATTCCACCCCATTCCTCAGAATAACTTTTGTGAGTTATTTCTGCTAAAACGAGCCTTTTCACAGTTTGGTATTTCCACCTAGCACACACAATAAAATTACCAAGTGGAATAAACTTTCCTTGCTTTGAGAAGAAGTTTTATGATGTTACAGAGGGACTCTTTCTGAAGATATAATGATTAGCTTTATTCTACATTAAGTTATATGTAAACCTAACACCATATTTATTTGCTATAAATATAGGGACAACAGGGTCAACAGAAACAAGCATAAACAGTTTGAACCAAAGGTCCACTTCTAACCATTATGCTAAAGTATGAAGTATCTAAAGGACAGATTCCACCAAACTAACTAAAAATTTTTAAATCTAGCTTAAAAAAAAAAAAAAAAGGCTCATTTAATGGTAAACCCACAATGTTTTACCAAGTGAGCTATCAGTTGTTTAGACATGGGAAAGGGATGAAGGTACCAGCTGAGAATCTATCCAGCAGGAGCATTGGAAGACCTGCACTAATGTTATAAAAACCCCACCAAATAATCCAAAACTTGCAGCTCATAATGGAGAATAAATAAAATCTTCTGTGAACTAGGACAAGCTTTTCTGAACAATTAAGCTAAAGTAAAGGTGTTCTGATATAGCAAAAATTCAATGGCAAAGACCAATAAGGACATGGGCTACTGAAGAAATCCTATAAAATTGTATGCTACATGGAGACCTGAGTCATCATTTTATCTTATCACAATATCCCTTATTCTTTCAGTTCAGTTAAACCTGCAAACAATTCAACTTTTAGAGCTTTAATATTTTTAAAGAGACAGTCACATACAGAAGATGTCTTGAGGTATTTGTTCTGTCAGTCTGGGCTTTTTATCCTTATTAGAAAATATATATGGCTCACTTGATGAGAAAATCTTCTTCAGAGAGAAGGATTTTCCTTCAGCTTAAAATCTGAAATATAAAACTGAGCATAAAAAAGTGAAGAGGCAAGTCATGAAGCAAGGGGCAGAAAAAAAAAAAAAAGACCGAACATGTTCTACTGAAATTGTTAGGCTTTATTAGGAAAAGTGAAATTAAATTCTCTGATAGTAATCTAATTAGAATTATTTCTTATGTTGAGGTGTTTGTTTTTGTTTGTTTTGTGGGAAATCTGAAGAAGTACACTGAAGAAACTTATTTTGAAAGCTGCGATCATAGTAGTATGTATTTTTTGACTGAGTAATGAAAAGAGTGCAATGACCTTAGGGTTTATATTTTAAAAAAGAGATGAATATGAGAAAAAGAAAAAAAAAAAAATGTCGCTCATGAGTTTTGACTTGCAAATAGCTATGGTTAAGACTCTGTCTGGTTTTGTTCTTGGCATGGCTGGACCAGCCCTGGTGGCAAAATACCAATAGTGGTGGGTGAATACAGCGTGGATGAAGTTCTGGACACTGGATGGGAGCACAGTAGTGCTGTTTTTTGCACTCTGTCAACTGAAAGCACTAGAAATTGTGGCACGTGATGACAGCTGGGAACGCAGGTTGGGAGCTGAAGATTTCAGCAGCATGCACCGTAATTCTTTCATAGAGAAGTAGGAGTGCATATAGATGTTCAATATGCCAATGAGTGTGAGCAGACGTCCTTGCATTGCACCCTGAAATCCTCTAGTATTAACGTGCTGCGATCTTCCATTTCTGTGCATCATTTCCAGCCTACCCCGTGCTGCCACTTGAGGGGAAGAGTGACATCAGGTGCTGGCTGTGGGCCTGCCTGCTAGTAGGAGACAGTTGCGGAGTGAGCCAGAGGACAAGCCGCAGAGCCCTCCCCAGGACAGGCATTGGGCATCTGGGGCCCCATGTAGTCCAATGACAGTACATTTTTCATTTTTCTAGCAGGCATTGGGAAGGGATGTGCTTGTAGAGGATGCCTGTAGCATTCATGAGAAATGGTGTATGTGAAGGCAAAGTTTTCAAGGATGAAGCTTTAAGATGCTTACCTTTAAAAAACCTTGATGGAAATTGTTACTTCATGTTAATAATAATTTTCCCAGCCATGGCTAGGTCAAGAGTTTTGTTTGGTACTACTACTGCATATAAAAGAAATGTTTTCTAGATACAGGCTTGGAAGGAAATTATTGCTATATTCTAAATTATTTTTTAAATATCTGCAATTATCACAAAATGGAAAAGCATGGACCTAGGGCACTGCTGTTGCAGTGGCTCATGGAAGGAATCTGGGTAAATACAAAATGGGAAGGTTATTCTTCCAGCTCTTATCGTGAACTCTGACACTAGATTTTGTCTGTAGATAGGAGTGGCAAAGTGACTGAAGCCATTTGAACAGGCAAAGGCTGACTGTCTAAACAAGTGCAGTAGTGCTGCGGTGACCATCTTCACCTTATCACTGTGATACATTGAGGATGAAGACGAATCCTCTCTTTGATGGACATTTTTACTCAGAAAACTACATCCTACATCTTCTGTGCTCGGCATAGGGCAAGAGCAGTGGCAGGCAGGTGGAGAAATGGGGAGAGGTTATGTACTTTTGCGATACAGTGTTCACTAAGGAAGTGTAATCAATGGCAGAAGTTGAATTTATTTGTCAGTAGCTTCGACCTTCACAGGCACTATGAATCTGGGGATAGGTGACAATCAATCCCCGAGTCTTTTATTCAATTACAGAAATTAATAACTACACCTGAGCTGAGGGTTGACCCTCTCCAAGAGTGGGGTTCATATTTTATTCCTGGGTAGAGGATTGTGTTTGGAGCACTGTTTGATTAGATGAGGATCTTGCTGATAAGGCATATGATCGGTGCTTGCAAGACAGCCATTCAATTTTCAGATTTGTCATTGAATTTCAGTATGATTTTGAACCATTTCTGTATGAGCTTCATCAATACAATGCTTGATCATCTGAAGCAGGAAACAGTAAATGATCATTCAGCAAATTCAAAAGATGGATACAATTACTTGGCCAGATAATGCCAGGCCTTATATTGTTGCATTTAATCACGATGTGTCACAGTATGAAATAAAAGCTCATCACTGGCATTTCAATCTCTTACAGATTTTTTTTCTAGAAATATTCTGTAAGACAATTTTAAAATACATGCACTTATCAAATACTACATGATGAGGTAATACTGAGTGCTGTACGCTGCATAAAAAAATAGAAACTCAGTCTGGCTGAAGAAATTCAAGGAGAAAGGGATTATGTCCATAGAAACCTGAGGGTATATTTAATCTTCCCAATATCCATAGCAAGCAGAGTTTTGTAATGTCTTTTAAGAAGATGAGCAAAAGCAAGGTTGTCTCCCACTGATATTCAGTAGGATTTACATGCCCAGCAACATGAGGATCCCATACAAGAAGAACTAAGTTTATTTGTATGTTTTTTTCACTTACTAATTTTCTGTTTCATCGTCCATTACCTAAAGGAAAAGGGATATAGTATCTAAGAACAATGTGTTCTTTGAGGAAGCAAATAACAAACACAATGCATTGTTGGAAATGGGAAACGAGAGCCACAATGCAGAACAAGTTTACTGGTAGAGGTTGCCCAGAGAGGTTGTGCAGTCTCCATCCTTGGAGATATTCGGAAGCCAACTGGACATGGTCCTGGGCAACCTGCTTGGGTGACCCTGCTGGAGCTGGGGGGCTGGACAAGATGACCTCCAGAGATGCCTTCTGACCTCATCCATCCTGTGATTCTCTGAATGCTTACCAGTAATGTACTGAAAGTTGAGACTGCCTCCATATCTTCATAGATGGAAAGGAAAGAAATAGAGCAATTTATTTTAGCCATGATAGCATGGGACAAAAGGACAGAGAGAAAATCTGAGAATTCCAGTTAATTTAACTTACTTTACAAACACAGTATGGCAGACAACAATTGGTAGTCCCACAGCTAAAGTCTAGCAAGATTAAAGTATCAAAACTGCAGAAAGTCAGGACACACTTCCATGGAGAGTATGCTTTGTCTACACCACTCATTGTTTTGTGGTCAGCCCTTTCCTTGCAAGAATGTTAAAATTTGTCAACATATACTTAAATAAAGTATTTGTTGGTGTTTGTCACTGATGGTTCTAGAAGACAGTGGTCTTCTGGGGGATCATGAGGAGCAGTGAAGTCTCACTGTACAGTCTTGGTAATGCTGTATCACATCTATTTTATTTGAGTTTCTGATCCATTTTGACAACATCTTACATATTCCAGTCTTAAAGGTCAAACCTGCTTCTTGCCAGTGATAACTGACAAATGAAAGTATCACTGTTTTAGAAAAATGACATCCATAATAGGTTAATCTCATCTTTATCATCTGAATTTAATAGGATGCTCCTGAAAAGTGATCGGGGATACTCACCATAAGCATTTCTGAGTCTGTGAAAAGCTCAACTTAAGCTTCCTTTGTAACAGACTGTAAAAACCAATCAATGTGATACCTGAAAAATATTGGTGGATCAAGGCAGATGCCAAGTTTTCACAGCCTTAGGATTACTCTATCAATACACTTGACTGCCTCACTGAATCTGTAAAGGTGCCCACCAGAACAGGTTTTTAAGGACCTTACTGTCAAAAGAGTTTTAAAAGATAAAGTAGATTTTGTTTGTCTAATTTGTGTTTCTGTACCTGAATAATAGACAATGGAATTTTAAAATACATGGGGAAAAAAATCGTGAACAAACTCAGTATATTCTGTGTGTGTCTATAGTGGCATTGCAGGTTTAGCTGGTGTGTTTAATTCAGTAAAATTAATATGGATACAAAGACTGAGAACAAGAATGTTTTTGATAAGGAACACAAAAACTAAATAGCCCACAACTGTTGATCAGGAACTTCTCTAGGAAAAATGGTTCACTGTTTCCCACAGCTCAAGAATTAAGGGTTACCAGATGAAATTATCATGGGACAGGTTGAAAATGGAGAGGTACTTAACCCACTGAACATACCAACACTGGCTGCTGCTGATGCAGGAAGCTCACATGAAGTCAAAGAGCAATCAATCAGACATTCATAGAAAGCAAAACAAAACAAAACAGATCAATACTTACTAATGAGAAATCTTTGCCCAGCAAATTTCCAATAAAAAGAGGACTATAGCCTGGGAGAGACCAGGCCAGTCCTCACATTAAGGTGGTTGTATCCTTAAACTCTCTAGACATCTCCTAGGGGCCACTGCCAGAGACTCAATACTAGGCTAGGCTTAGTAGGAAATAGTCCACCTGTTGGGAAAAAAAGTAATTGGAATTTACATAAACATTCTTAAAAGTTCCTTTTGTTCTCACATGTCTGGATGTCTGGGTTCCTCAACAGCCAAACAAGATAGGAATATAGAATCATAGAATCATTGAGGTTGGAAAAGACCCTTAAGATAATTGAGTCCAGCTGTTAAATATGCTTACCCTTTGCCATGATCAAGAAGGGACCTTGAATCAATTTTTTTTTGAATTTTTGAAATAAGCTGATAAAGCATCTCCATTTTCTGAGCTGGCAATGAAGACCATCTCAGCAGGATTTGTTCCTGAGTAGGAAGAAGAGTGGGAAGAGTCAAATCCAAATCAAAAGGGTTTTCCCTCAAAATTTAACATGCTTTTAAAGGTTTTAGAAATAACAGTGTTTCATAGCTGCTTCTACCCTTGATATACTCTTGCCCCGATTCAGAAAAATGACTAAGCCTGTGTTGAGTTTGAAATGCGCCCATGCTTCTTCAGCCAAGAGAAAACATCTGACGCATCACAGAACACAAAGGTAAATGCTGACACATACAATGATATGTTTCACCAATACCTATACTGGGTATGCATAGCTTTTCTCGCTTTTACCCTTCTGATTCTCTCCCCAGTCCCATGGTGGGGTGTGTGAGGGAGTGGCTATATGGGGTTTAGTTATTGGCCAGGGCCAAACCACAACATGTAGGTTTGCTTTGAAAGCTGAGAAAGACTATGATGAATTTAAAAAGTATAAAAGTAATCTAACTCTGTAAAAGATCAATCTAAAAATGTTGCACAGGAAAAATTGACTATGCCACCTCATAAATAATGTTAAAGAAAACAAACAGTAAATTGCAATTATTCTTTACGAATGCAGTTCAAAAAGAGTTACTGTGAGAGCTGTACCCTTCTGCTGCAAAAAGCAGTCATTGTAGATGCTGTAAAAATGCTAAATACAATTTATAGATTCACTTTTATTATGTTAAGATGACACTAACATGGTACCATGATTATTAATTTTAACAGTGTAAAAACCATCTGTGACTTGGCTTCTCTCTATTGATAGAAAAGATGTGATGAAGGCTGCAGTAACGTATGGATCTTTTCATTCAACACTATACTACTCCAATTTTCAACTGCTGTAGCATAATATTACAGCAGCATGAATATGAAGTACCACAGTGGGGAGTGAGTCCTCTGGTCTGCATTATTCCAGAACAATAAACAGATGACATATGGGTAATAGCATTATGTTCTCTAGGAGAGATGGTAAACTGTAAAATAAGAAACAGCATCTTCCAAGCAGTTACACAAAGTTTAATTTAAAAGGTGTGATCTTACAGCTGTCCAGCAGATGCTCACTAAATATTAGAATGGCAAATGGTGGTAGTCCAAGTTACCCTCCTGGTAATGGGACAGTATTGACAGTCTAAAGTGAATTCCTGTCCTTGTCTAAGTCAATTGCAAATTGGATGTGGGTGTTGATTTGGATGGAGGGATGATTTCATCCTCCAAGTACTCTTCTGTGCAGTCTATCACAATTACTCATAGTCTGCATTTCACATCACTTAGAGGAGTGCCAAAGCTAAAACCTTGAGAAGCAAACTTTAATCTGCCTATTTAAGTAAGTTTAATAATCTCCTCCGTTAATTTTTTTGGAGGAAATCCTAATTGACTTTGGTTTTTTGTAACCAGAGTTAATCCAAAATATGTCTCTTCGGGCTACTTTCAGTCCTTGCCTAGATCATAAAACACTTTTTTTAAATCTTTCTCCTTGCTAGTAAAAAAAATGAAAGGACTGCGATACTGTGAGTGGAGCTCGGTGAAGGCCAATTGCAAAGTTCTCTGCACTCACCTTGGAAATAATGAGGGAGAATATTGCCCAACAGACAGAAGATTGAACTGATGAAGATGCCTTGTGAGGAATGTATAAGGAATTACTATATATAGAAACCAAGTGAGTACTGAGGATGGAGATTCACAATAGACATTTTCCCCAAATATAGGAAGAAGCATTTTCTAATATTATTAGTAGTGTTCATATTATTGCTGTTATTATTATAAGTTTCACTCCAGGGCTCAGGTCAGCAACAACAAATTCTACAAGGTTATCAGTATTGCTGAATGTTTCCATTTCTCTTCAGTGATGCTCAACTGTCTTATTTCTGGTCAAAATAATTTTAGTGGGAACTGTGAAGCATAAACATAATGAGACCAATTTTCATAAAGACATCTTTCCCTCATGAATGCCATGTGCAATCATAGCAGAGCAGTGACAGCAACTCACCATTTGTGCTTCCAAAACAAGAAGTGTTAATGGTGCTGAACAACACCCTGCTTGAGTCAGTGTGCAGTTCAGGTCATCCTCATTCAGAAAAGAGGAAGCCAAGCAAAAATAATTTCAGAGAAGGGCTACTAGAATTTTAGGTTGAAAAGAAAGCCTGTCATTCTGAAAGACACACAGAAAGTTAAGTTTGGTAGAGGCCATCTGAAAAGGGATATGCATCCTTTTGAATATCTGTGTCATAGGAAGAAGTATGCAAGGTAAAGCTGGCAAATGAAATACAATTTGGAAAGAAAAATCAGGAAAGCCGTTTGCTGATGTCCCTGAACCAATCTTTTAATTTCTGCAATGATGGAAAATATTTTAAGCTGAATCTTGACAAGTTCCTGGTGGGTCCAGCTTGACACTGATGGTACCAAATTTCTGCTGACTGGCTTTAGCCACCCAAAAGCTGCTCTCTATTTCTGTATGCTCTAACCCATGACTGTTGATAAAGGTTCTGTAGCCAGACATGTACATGCTCAAATATGTGCCCATGGTTGACTCTTAGTCCAGTTCTAAAGGAAGCCTGGGATATGATCCCACTCAAATGCTTTTTTTCTATTGACAATTTCAGCGCAGAACAACTCTGATGAAAGATTTTTTTTTTTTTTTAAATAATATATATATATATATGAACCAGTCCTTTCCTTTTTTTCTCTCAGTGACCTACATAAGCCTGTTTTTATCAAGGAAGGGATTACAATAAATTCTGTTCTTTCTCCCCTTATTGGCTTCTCAGCTGTAGAAAGAATTAAGCAATGAGGTGAAATAATTGTTTAAAATTACTGAAAATGAATCTTGATCACAACCTCAAAACTGAGAAACATGATCATTATATTTGCATTCTCATGAATGTACATGAAGTTATTGTTGTGTACCAGAGTATATATTTCTGTATTAACTTTATCAAATTTAAGTGTTTGTGATATCTCAGTGAGCATGAAATGTAGTTACTCGGTTGCACCTGTTCATAATAATTGGATTCAATATTCATGAATGATTTTCCAGGAACCATGTGCATGAGCAATGATCATTAAGACAGGCTTCCAGCTCCCCAAATGTTGTACTGCAAGTGATCTGTGAGCTCTGTGAAAACAAAGGTTTATAAAACATCAGCTGACACTTGGAAACGTATACACAGGTGATTGCTTCTCTTGGCCCTGGTAACAAATCCCTGCTTGTTTACAGATGGGAATTAGCCTTCATGTGGCAATTAGGAGTGATAGTAAACGGAAAGGGATGCTATATATAGTAAAAAAGATCATGCTGAAACTAACAACTCTTAAGTGAGCTGAACTAGAAGCAGCCTGGGAAAGGCAAAGGATGAAAACATTGAAAGTTAATTGTGCCAAGACTGGCAAAAGTCAAAAGGCAAAAGTACAAGCAAGCAGAAGAAAATATAAACTGTGAAGATGAAAAGTTTATTTCATTTATCTGGTAGTAATGAAATAAATATTTGTCTTCCATGAGACCTTTGCTTATCCCTGAGCTTATCTGTCCTTGTTCTGAAATAATTGAAAGGTTGTAGGCCAAACCAGAATATTGTTTGAGTTGGTAAGAGTAGCACCTCAGCTTAGGGAACTAAGGGGAATGTTCACACACCTCACTCTGGAGGGGGCACAGGCTGTGAAATGGAGGTGTGCAGGGATGCTGTGGTTCATACAACCCGATACTGTCAGACTGAAAATCTTGACTTAAATCTCACACATTTGTTCCTGTTAGATCAGATTATTACGATCCCTGTACTTGGTGAAATGGTGTCCAAACAACAGTTTTATTCTCAAATTGTCTAGTTCATCTTTTCCTGATAGCTGTAAATGTAGGTAATTACTTAAAGCTGGAGATATGCTGTCTAATAAACCCAGCATCCATGCTAGAAAGATCACTTGCTGTGAAAACTGCATTGTACTAAACACATCCCTGTTATCAATGCTCTGGATTTAAAATGAGTACTAAGTATTAAGGCTCATATTAAAGGTTTGGTAGCCACACATGTACTGCATGAAGGACCTATTCCTCAGTACAGTATGAGTCAGCTATAGCTACATAGCCAGTGGACTCCAGCATGGCCTTCCTCCACTCTGGAACCATAAGAACTTGAGTGCTTAATTTATTTCAAAAGGTTTGAACAGGTGCTCAACTGGCTTATGTTATGTATTGAGGGAAGTTTTCAGTCATAAAAGTAAAACTTAGTGCTGCTGGCTAATTAGAAACCAGCACATCTTAGTCACAGCAAGACTAAGACCGAATCTCCAGGATATTACCTAATGGCTTTCATTGAAAATGTAACAGCCAGGAGACTGCTTTGTATTTGGATTGGTGTCCCTGCCCACAGCAGGTGGATTGGAACTAAATGATCTTTAGAGTTCCTTCCAACCCAAACCATTCTGTGGTTCTCTATGACTCTATAAAAGCAAGCCCAACTTCCAATGAGTCAATGTGCCTGTTTACAGTTATTATAATAGGCACTGTGGATAGCAAGTTTTGCATCATCAATGCCTGAAAACCAGGATGAAAACAAGTCTTTTTCTCCTCTCCTTCTTCCTCTGCTCACGTTAGCATTTAGGATTTCCCAAGTAGAAATATGCATCTAATATACCAGCTAATTCACGGGCAGTTAGCCCAGTGTTTATAAGATACATTGGATTTACTGCAAATGAACAGATGATGTTCAGTAAGGCCAGTATTTCTGGACAAGTATACAAACTTCTTGCAACTGTTTTTGTGTGGGAAGGCAATCAAGTCACACATTTCTGGACTGTGCATAGCTTGTAGAGTTCTTGTAGTTCCTCTTAATAAAATCCCAAAGTTAATTGAAGGTAACATTGCAAGAACATCTAAAATGACACATAGGTTACTCCAAAACCAGCAAAAAGTAGGAATAAGACACTTTAGCCCCCATGGACTTATATTTCCCCCTGTGCTAAGAAAGGGCAAATAAAGCTTAAGTGGCAATTTCTGTTTTGGTTACATTTTACAACAGTATCTATTTTCTACAGGTGAAGACTTGAACAAGAACAGCTTCATTTTCAGATCTGATAAAGACCAAAGCAATTAGCATCCAGTTCCTTGGCTAAATGATCAGTCAGGATAAGCCTGCACACTGGGGAAATCCAGGGGCTTTTACAGCTTCTGAGGATGGCTAAAAGTGACCCTGCTGAGATTACACAGAATATCTAATGCAGTGGTTGTCAGTTACTTATAGACGAAGGAAGCTCTGGAAATAGAAGTAATAGCTAATAAGCAATTGATCTTTACATTGGCGAAGAGATTTTATTTTTCTTTTCTCATTTCCTTGCTTTAATGGTATTTCCCCTTAACAAGAGTAGTCAGTCTCCGTAGAAATGAACATCACAGAGAGAAGACTGAACTTTGTGCTACATGGGTAATCATATAAAACTATCAGTTGGTGCAAAAAAACCAACAACAACAAAAAAAAAGATTAAAAAGAGTTATCAAGAAGAATATCCAAGTTTGGCTTTTTAAACAAGTGCCTATATAATGGCTCATGCCAAACATGTGGTCTATTTTTTTGTCCCTCATTAACTATATTTTTGGCTCACAAAAATAGCATTACTGACAAAATACATTTTCTTAAAGAACACAGCTATTTATTGATCCTGAATTCTGAAAACTTGTGCATTTTGGAGCTGCAACAAATCTCCTATTCAGTATTCATCATTTTGAAAGCTACTCATGGATTGTATCATCTTGTTTCACAGCTTCAGCTCCCAAAATGATGAACTTAAGATCATACTATTTATTGCAGAAAGAGCAGAATGAAATTTGTCTTGCCATTATCTATTTGATAAAAATACATCCCATGCTAATGCCATGGGAAAAGATGACAGCAGGCTTTAGCGCGAGAGGCAGAACAGGTTAGATTTCGGTTATGGTAATGAGATTAGAATGAGACCAAACAAAAGATAACACCAGCAGAAGATGCACATAGATAAATACAGGGATTTCTGTAATGGGAAGTTAACTATGCAAAGATTGGGCATCTCTTTTAATTTATCAGTTTCATCTCATTCTGCTTTTGAAATCAGGTTAGTAGCATAATATTGGCCTAGCTTTTTAAGGAAGAAAATGTCAGCAGGCATTATTAATCTTATTTAAATATAACCATATAAAAAAGTGAAGGAAAATAACATTGTTTATCTTTGTTTTGAAGCCTGGAGATACTGTGGTTATTTTGCATAATGGATATTGGTATCAGTTGTGGTGGGTTTTTAAGCTTAAAATGAATAATAAACACTTATGGTCAGTATCTTAATACTGTTTAAGGAATACCAAGCAAATTCTTGCCTCCCTAACTGCACCACTGGCTGCCCATGTGGCTCCACTCAATATGGTCTGTGCCATTCTCTTTGCAAAGCCTGTTGTGCTTCAGAAGAAAGTTGTCACCAATGAATTTCATAGAACCCCAGAATCATAGAACGGCTGGGGTTGGAAGGGACATGTAAAGGTAATCTAGTCCAGCCCTTCCTTGCAGACAGCAGGGACATATCCCACTAGATCTTGTTGCTCAGAGCCCCATCCAACCTGACCTGGAATGTTCCCAGGGACAGAGCATCTGCCTCCTCTCTGGGCAACCTGTGCCAGTGGTTCACCGCTCTAATTGTAAAAAATTTCTTCCTTATATCTGTGAAATATCAATTAACTTTCTGTTTAACTTCTAGAGATTTTGCTACAATCATTACAGGTCAAAATTCTTTTTCATTATTGATAGAGGGTATTTTTTTAACTAGAGGAAGCTGGCAGGTTCTATATTCCTTTTGACATTCTTTCAAGGTTTTAAATTACTTTTGAATTTTCTTATCTGTGGACACTGAGATAAATTAAATGTAACCCATTCCACTGTCTCATACAGGAATTCAAATGCAGATTTTAAGCAGTAAACATCTGATCTTTTTAGATGTTGATAATAAGAGCCCCTCTTAAAGCTGTTCCATCTGAGTTATTTTGAACTTTTTCTCTGGCACCTCATCTCACACTGGATCACATAAGTCTCACGCTTCTCAGTGTATTGGAAAAAATAAATTCAATGTGACTTTGTGAGAAAAATTGATAGACTGATTATAGCGTGCCAACTTAAAATTCAGAAATTAAACAACCAGTTTTCATCACACTGCTGCTTGCTTAAGGGAGAAATTCACACATAAGAAAACTTTAGATACCATAATGTACATAGC
This sequence comes from Todiramphus chloris collaris, assembly GCA_025345505.1. Taxonomy (NCBI): domain Eukaryota; kingdom Metazoa; phylum Chordata; class Aves; order Coraciiformes; family Alcedinidae; genus Todiramphus; species Todiramphus chloris. The sequence goes on along the minus strand of JANVCC010000062.1, from coordinate 3,717,165 downwards.
GCAACTTCCCTCTCATGCTTTCTTAGTAATATATGCTAACACAGTATTGTTTACATGGGCTTGAGCTACAAAGAAGAGATTCAGATCTTGCTTTCATCTAGAAACTTGCAAAATTTTGAGGACATGAACTTATATTATAATCCCAAATAGCATTGGTTTCCAAACACAACACAACACAACCAAAGGTCAGTAAGATGAACACCCCACCTGAAATGTGGCATTATGCTTTACTGTCTTTGACTATGTATATGGTGCATACAGTATATAAGCAAAACTCTCTGGTGAGCTTTTAGTGCTTCTGCAGTGACAGTGGATGAAGACACAGTGCCTGCAGTTTTGCTTATGTCTTACATGGCTGACTTAACAAGTAGCCTTAAATGTGCTGTTGCCTCATAAAATACCACTATCAGTGGGTCTTTCAATTTTTCTTCATAATTAAAATAACAATAATATTGTGGCACACAGAAGCATGCTGAGATCATTTGTAGGAAACATTTTCAAACATTGCCGAAAAAACTACATTAAAACGAAAAAATCCCCTTGGGACTGAAAACGTGCACACAAATTCAGTGGGAACATTACTCTTAAAACATGCACGTGTATCTTTTCAGCTCTTAAAGGAATTAAAATAGCCATCACTCTCTGGTGTTTGCAAATAGTTTGCAGACAACTGTGACTTAGTCTCTCAAATATATGCCAAATAAGTACTACTTTTTTTAAAGTATAATGTTAAATACGGCTAACTTCATACCTACCAACCACTTCTCCCACTCTTTTTTAAGTTATTTTAAGCATGTGGTCTTTCAGTCTCAATATCACAGTGACATAAGGATCTGCTTCAGCTGTTTTCTTTGTGCTGTTATATTTAATGTGTTTAGAATGACCTCCTACCTCCATTAAATTACATATGATCTAGTTTCTCAGCAGGGCCATTTATGATCATTTGTCTTAGATTTTATGTATTGCTTTTCATTGCCCATCTGAGAAATTGTCTCACTTGCACTGAATAAAAAGTGACAAGAAGTGAAGAAGTATGTTGTTAGAAACACTTTGGAGATTCTTGATTTCAGAAATATTAGTTTATGAACCGCAGGCCCTCTCAGGATGGGTAACTGCATTACAGCGGGGCCAGTCCCACCCTGGGGGACACTTATGTAGAAGGAGGGTACAGCCCCCCCCCAACTCAGCCGCCCTCAGCACCTGGCTGAGCTGGCTTGAAGGCAGCTCTGTGGTGCCTTCTCTGAAGAGGAGCTCGTAGACAACTTTGGCTCTGCTGACTACTAGTGAGTTACCTATAGGCAGGGCACCAGCCCCATAATGTGGGTTTCTTAACTAATGTTTGGATACTATACTGTCAATAATAAAAGGAAACTGTCCCTGTCTAGCTTCCCTTACTTTCCTAGGAAGACAGTGCAGCCAGGATTGGGAAGACAGAGGAAGCCACAAGAAGGAAAGGAAGATGACTCCAAAGTGGGAAGCACTGCAAAAGTCTTGATGAAGAAGAGCAGGGGATGAGTCTTTAGTGAAGGCTACTGGAAGCTGGTGCAGCCTCGTGACAAATGTCTATATTCACACTTTCTCCACTCTGGGGAAACATTTGCAAACTGTCACAGGCACCACAGAAGAGGTAACTCTGAGTGTCTCTTTTGCTGTCCCCTTCTCCAAATGGAGGCCACTTTGCATTGCATGATGACATTTAAGAGAGGCGATGGAGTATCACTCTTAATAACGTCATATATTATAATATTACCGTGACATTTAGAAACTTGAACTTGGGTCCTTCACAGAGCGGACAAACATTTCTCTGTTTCATAAACTAAAATGCACAGTATGAACATAAATTAAGAAATGCTTGTAAATATAAAAACCTGAAGTTACATCTATAAGACTTCAAACATGGAGAAAGTATCAATATTGTTATTTGTGTCCTATGTGATAACTGTCAAATCCCTAACTGCAGAATTAGAAATAAATATGTAAACAGACCAGCCAGTCTGGATACTGCCATCTCAGAGATGCAGTAGGTAGGAAGAGTAAAAAAACCATGCCAGTCTTTGCAGATGCCTTTATGAATCTACGAGGCCGTAAGCCTTGTTACTGCTCTCCATTGTTCTTCAATGGGACCATGCAAGCCAAAAGCAAACCTCAGTCAAAAGGTAGAAGTTCTAAATAAATAAGTACAGAGCTGCTTTTTCTGCTTCAGGACAGGGTTTGTAATAAATTGAATCAATAAGGGTTGTGATCATTGGCTGTAGGGTGTATGAACGCTCTGATTTCTGTGTTAATTTAGTTGTCTTTGGGGATTGGAAAGACTGAAGAAGTGTTTTAAGATTACTGTGTCTATCCCATTTCTGGCAAAGGCCACTAAGGTGGGGGTTTTTTATATCTTAATAATTTTGTTTATGACTAATGATGCTGCAGAAAACATCTTTCTTCTACAGTTTATTAAGCAATTGAGTCAGATATTTCATTTTGGGTTTTTTTTTTTGCCCCTGTCATGAATAGGAGGCAAACCAGAGCATTTGTTTCTTTAGGGTACTTTGGGAACAACCAAACACATTAGCACAACCAGTGTAGATAAATCCAAAAGTCTGAGGCTCACCTAATTTTTCAGGGATCAATGAAAAATATGTGAGTGTCATTTCTCATAGACAGTTATATTTGTTTCCTGCTGTTATACCATAAGCTTTCTTTTATTATTTTTATCTCCTGTGAAAGCAAAATTGAATATGTCCAGAAAATAAATGCAATACAATAGAAGAAAAACTCAAAAGGTTGTGAAGTGAAGCAAAATCTGGAACACTGGTTGTTCAATTATACAGAATTAATGCAAACAGTTTACCTAACTATTTTTTACACCACATTAGCCTTTCTGTAGGGAGGAAAATGTATTCTCTGGTGCTTGAAATGCAAATATTTCAAATGTACATCTATGCATATTCCCTGATAACCACGATTAAGGAAAGTTTTTATTTTTGCCAGGATTGACTGTGCAGTCCATATTTGTTTATTTCTGAAACAGCAAGTCGCAAGTAAGACACGTCTCTCTCTTTTCTCATTCAAAGCCAGAATGTTCTCACTTTGCCATTGAAAAGTTTGATCCAGCACAGAAGCATAGTTAAAGCACAAGTGGTGTCCAGCCCAGATATAGGAGACCTATGTACATGCTTCATAATTACACAAGGAAAGCAAGAGGATATTTGCATCTCAAATGTAAGAGACCCTCAGGTGGGTTTTTTATTGTTGTCATCACAGTAGACATAAATGATCTGAGTAGGTTTAATGTGAACAATATCTCTGAATATCCCACAGTATGAACACATTAAAATATTTTCCCTTCAGAGCAATCTGGCCCTTTACCAACCTCCCAATGGCCATGAAAATAAACTGCAGTGCAAATTATGCTAAAAAAATATCAAAGGGTGAGAGTAAAATTCCTATCTGCAGAATTCTTAATTTGTGCTTGTGGCCATCTGGTGTTGCTCTCCCGTGGGAGGGTGACCTTCCTCTCTTCACTCTCTGTCAGTATTTCAGTCACTTACCTCTTAAGTTGTCACAGTGGCATATGAATGCTGCCTTTTATTTTTTAACCTTTCTTTCTCTCATTCATTCTTTCTTTTGTTTGTTCATTCTTTCTTTCGTTCTCTTTATAGAAGTCTATGCCTTCTTTTGGAAGAGAAATTTCCATAACTGCAGCTCTACTAACAGAAATACCATGCAGCCTCACTTACTAAACATTCAGTGTAGGCAAGTACCTCCAGCTTTGGCTGGCTTTACTGGAGCTTAGTTTTGCCTCATTTAATTTAGCCCAATACTGCAGCTATAGTAGGAAAAGGTTAAAGTCTTCAGACGAACTCTATTCTGATTATAATTCATTAAAAGCTGAAATCTCCTAGCAAAGCGCCTTGCTGTGAAGGTAGGAAATAAAACCAGAAAATGTTTTGATGCTGCAAAGCCAACAGACACTGCTGTAAGATCAGCAACACTGTCACGTGTCCTTGATTAAAAAGGTATAAAGAGATAAACTTGTGTCTTTATGTTCTCATTTATCCAGCTCTTTGTTGATCCTTTGTGTCCTCCTGAACTTAAGGAGGAAATGATTAAAGGAACTTTTAAAAGAATGCTATAACTGTTGCCATGCAATTAATTTACTTGTGCTATTCTTCCAGGCATCTTCAGTGAGAGAAAGTGTGTGTCCAGAAGAGTAACCTGGTTTGATCTGAAATAGAGACTCATACAGTTAATCACAATGTTTCCCCATGTTTGGTCAGTCTACTTTCTGAGTACTTGATAAATCCCGACTAATTTAACAGCAGTATATTCAGACCTGTCCAAGCCTTTTTATGTAAGCATATAAAATTAATATATATGCACACAAAAAAATCTATAACAAAATCCATCGATTTGCATTTTTCTATGGTTAGAAGAACAAAGAGAGAGCATATGAGTATGTAAATGTGGTTGTTAATGCTCATATACATCAATGCAGCATTTCAATGCATTTCATTTTATGGAAGACATTTATATGGGCCTATCATTAAGCATAGGACTTGGCTACTTTGCCGTTCAAAAATATGCTAGTTAATTGAAGTTACCCCATTTCTAGACTAATAAATTCCTGCAGACCCATGTATCCTCCTTACATGGGAGGCAAAGCAACCAGAGAGACTGCTGAGTCTGAGTGAAAAGGGAATAGGCTGTCCTATAACCTGCTATAATTTGATACAATTATAATTAATTGTAATTGTAATTATATTTATGGTTTGACAGCCCAACGTTGGAACACAGTGTAATCATTACAGTGAGGCTGGTGAAATGAGGAGTTTTGTATCAATCTGAAGTATCTGATGACGGTTAAGAATTAAAAAGAGAATTTTATTAAAATGTTTTCATAAGTATTGCTCAAAAAACTGGGGTAAAAAGTTTCTTCTAGGTGACCAGAAGACTAAACATTATCTGTTGGATTCCTCTCTTATACCAGTCAGTGTCGGCCTAGTAGTTCAGCTTGCAGAGGTGAACTATCTCCTTTTTATGTGGTATACCACAGAAAGAGAGAAAAACAGAGAGGTAAAACTTATCTCATATCCTTCCCTGAACAGGTCCTAAGGAAAAAATTCCATGGGCACAAAAAAAAAATGAAAAAGACAATAGTTACTACCACTGGAATTCAGTTTTACATTCAGTCAAAGGGCTAACTGAAAATAGTAGTGGCTGTGCAATCCTTGTTAGAGTATACTCCATATAACAAAGCTGCTACCTAAAATCTGTAACCCAAGGTCCAAGAGACAGCTAATATGGAAAAGGAAGTACCTCTGACCACAAGAGACAGAAACTGGCTTATCAGTCAAGCAGTACATGTACTTTTTCCTCTGCAGATAAATTAATAGTCTCACATCATAGATTACTGGGCATTTTTTAATTTCTGATGAACGACATAGGTTTACCTGGTATAACGTGTTTATTGATATGCCATACAGCATTTAAATCCCTAGATTAAAAGAAGTGGCATAATTTTTATATACTACAGAAGGCTAACTATGCAATAAAGTCATACAAATATGCAAATACTAAACCATTTACAAATGAAATGGAAAAACTGCTATTATTGTCAATACATACCACAGTATATGAGAATACATGCATAGACATATCCCTGTGTCAATATCTACAGGTCAAATCCTGCTCCCAGGATGGATCCTTTGAGGACTTAGAAAAGCATGCTGAAGCAAATGACAAGCTAAAATACATGTTATGTGAAAGGAAAAAGGAGAGCAACTAAGATCATTATTCAAGGTGAATCCCCATCTAGTATTTGTTTTAGATCTTAACTACTGGTAATCACCTTTTCTGCAGAAGGCCTCCTTCTGCACTGTCTGACATGTGGTGTTTTGTGGCTGGCTGGAAACTATTCATTCTGTGTTCTGATTAAAAGACTGTCCAATGTGCAAGACAGTAGAGAAGTCATCCCAAGACTTCTGAGTTATTTCTCTTCTGTTGGAAGCTGACATTACACTGACAACCAGCTCATATTTACTTTACACTTGCAAGTTTTCCCAGTTTCTCATCTTAGGGACACAGTCCAGAGGAAAGCTTTTTTATTCTATTTTTTTTCCTAGTTTATATACTTTGTTGATTTGTGAAAGCATATCTTAAGATGTTTGATATCTTTCGCCTTTGTATTGCAGGCACAGTTTTTCTAGTAGTATTAGCTCCTCCAAAGCCTGAAAGATTGACTTTTTTCCCTCACCTGTTAACCTAATGTAGGTTGCCTTTCTGCTACGCACTTCAATTGCATTTCTGTCATGTTGGATAGAAGGGCATAAAGAAGGAAAGAAAGCAGAAAGAAACCCTGAAACTGCTACTGTTCCTCATTCCAGGTACTTGTCACAAAGGTAATGTCACAAAGAAAATGACTCCCACAACCCCCATTATGGGAATACCTGAAATCCGAGGCTCATCTAAGTTCCACTGAATGAGAATTAGGTATAAAGATTTTCATTTTCATTTTTCAATTTTAGAATTGAAAGATAGGCTGAAATTATACGAACTGAATTGTTTTGGACTTTCTATGATGCGTGAGCCTTGATTCACCACATGACAAAAAAAAAATCTTTCAGTTATATACTTGATTTTACCCTTTATCTGGGAAATAACTGCATGCTTCAAATTCCTTATTTTAAGGTCAACAAAAAAAATGCTGCAGCCTACAACTGGTCAGTAGATTTTATTACACTGAATGAATGACAAAAGTACACAGGCAGAGCGAGAAAGAGGTGAATCAATGCAGTTATTCTACAATTTGTCACTTTTTACAATGTCTTGAAAAAATGCTAATCACACCACCTTGTGATACACTCATCTCTCAGTTTCTCCCCAGTTAAACAGCATTATGTCTCTTTAAGTCTCTTCCAGTTTCTTATACTTTTCACTTCTTTTTTTCCCCCCCTTTTGCTTGTTATAATCCCACTCTTCTTTCTCCATCACCCTCCTTGACAGACTCCTCTACCTGCAGCAGAACACTGCTTTTTATTGTAGTTCCCATGGTCTGTTTTGGTACTTAGAGCACCAGCTTGTTTCTGAAAAGACGTAGCTGCTTGGAAGTGAGGATCTCTGCTTACTGAGCAACTAATGTAAATGGTTTAAACACCACTCATGTAGGGACCAGGAAACAGAACATTCCTCCCCTTTTTTCCTTTAATATACATGAAGAAGCACAGGTGCCTAGCTCCCAGAGGTGTATCTTAGTAAGCTACAGGACACAGTACCTGAAACTTGATGCTCAACTCCTGTTTGTGGGCTGAGACCTACATTTGGGCACTACCCCATTTTGGAAACCATACAAGTAGGGCATGAACTGATGGGCACCTTTGCCACCTTTCAGCGGGGCTGGCAGGACTCTCCCGACAAGCTGGGTAACAGATGGAGAAACAATGAGATGTGTTTAGTGGCCCAGACATAATGGAGGCTGCTGCTGTCTGGGGAATGCAACTAGAGGAATAAGGGTGTACGTATCCACTCCCATAGTAATTGCAGAGGTTGACAAAGTGAGGTGATGTGGACACGGAGAGGAAATGACATAAGGGAAGGTTTTCCTGGGGGCAAGGACTCTGACAACTGATCCAATACACAAACCTACCCTAAGGAAATGCAGTTCCTTCACTCCCCTTCTAACAGACTTACATTGCTTTTCAAGTAGAGAGGTTCAGATAAGAGCAAAATAAAAAGAAAGGGTTAGGAAGAGATGACTAGTATTAAATATGGATTGGATCCTGTAGAGCATACTTAGTACCAAAACATTTCTTTGTCTGATGAGCCTGAAAAAATGCAACACAAAAAGTGGCTGTTATTTACCTCTAAATGTGGCAAAACATTTTAAATAAAGGGCAAAATCCCAGCCGCTCTTTTTATTGCATTAGAAAAAAATCCAGTATGAACAGATAAAATGTTCAGGTACCAGATGAGAGTAGACAGAATCAATAAAATCAGAAATAAAGATGGTGTTTTATTGTGCTCTAGTGGATGGGTGAATTATACCTCTGAAACATATTTCACCAACTTACTGTGTACAGGTTTGACGGCAAGTAACCCTTTCTGTAATTGCTGCCTAGTGTTTGCTAAACAGTGCAAGACAATGTAATGGTAACAACAACCAATGTGAAACTCTTCCAGTAACCGTACAAAGACCAAAATTCAGGTCTGTAATAGTTCTGTAATGACTGCATAAAAAATTACAGCACATTAACAATGATCCTAGGACACGCAGCATGCCATCAGTAAAATAAGCTGCATGCCAGCTTTTTCTGAGTGCAGATAAATGAGCGACAGAGGAAAAGGTCAAGAGTATTATGTAGAGTAAGAGATTTTCTGGGCATAAGATCATTAAATCATTTAGACTCGCCACCTGTACAACACACAGTAAATAACCTCACTGTGTGGCCCTGGAATTCATCCAGGTATCTTGTGTTAAGTATATGCATATCCACCAAGGCACCAAGTCCTGATATGAAGTCAGTGAAAGATAGAAAACCTGATGCTTCCTTCGGTAGAGTATTTCAGATACAGAAATATGTGCATTTTTGCCTCATTCTGAACTAATTCAGACATTTTTAGAGATCCCTGTGTTTGTCTTTAGGCGGTGAAAGACTATGGTGACTATGCCAGCATGACTTAACATGTTTAGACCTTATTAAAAAGAAAAAGCCACGGGGAACAGGAATGCTATTTGTTAAAAAGAAGCACTAGGACTCACTACAGAATTGATTTGTCCTTTGTGAGATCAGTCTTCATGTGGCTTCATATAATCCCTGGGAAGACATCCTGCCTAAAAAGAGAGAAAAAGAAGAAAAAGGACTTCTTTTGGTACAGATACTTGAAGTGACATAAATATTTTAGGAAGAGCATGATCATATATTACTGAAGGGAGTATTAACAGGAGAGTAGGGAATATTCTGGATGAAAAAAAAAAAAAAAAAAAAAAGATCCTGCATGACAGACATGACACTAACAGAACGGACTTAGCTACTAAGTTCAGCTAGCATTTTGATTTGCTGAAGAAAAGTGACTGTGTTGAAAAAAGCAGATGTTAGCCCAGCAAAAATAGCTGTCTTGCAAGACATCCATGCTGAAATAGTCATGGATCATCCGTAGTTTCTCTAACTGCAGGGATGCTCTCAGCTGGCAGTGAAATGAGAATGTGGCATGCATTGAATCAAGGACCATTCACAACCTCTTCTCCCTGAAAGATAGGGAAGACACTTCCTAAAGCAGGCAGTCAAGACCTTTGAGGTTTCTGCAGCCCCACAATGAGTGCTTTTCTAGTCTTAGAACCAGAGGTTTCACAGACAGTTCCACAATATAGAAAGAAATTCTACTGCAAGCTGTAGATTAACTAGCAATTGCAGGCACAGGATATGCAGAACAAACCTGACCACAGAAATTAGAAGCACAGATAATGTACCAGAAAGGGACAGGATTTGTGAAGTCTTCTCTAAATATCTGGGAACAAATCCTGACCTTCATTGGATTTAATGACAAGATTAAACACCACTTCATGAGCTTGGAGTTGGTTTTCTTTCCCCTGGATTTTCTAAGCTTGTGCATTCAGACCTTCCAAAGCAGGAGCTGGTGACCTTCCAGAGAATTAAGAAGTTTTTTGCCACCAGCTGAGGCAAGGGGTCCCTGTTCAGAGATAGCTTAGGAATTCAAGGAAAATGATGCATACAGAAATTAAAAACAGACACACATATACCTGAATGATGCCATATTAAAATCTGTATCTTTTAAATACTAACTTCACAGTATTCCATCAGTTTTCATCATGCAGAGAAGAAACCAGGCACAGAATAAAAGAATAACCTGTTCAGGGTCACACCGTCTCCTTCCCAGAACAGATTCACACACAATGGGTTAAATGGACTTCTTCAGTTCTGGACCCAGGGAGATCTTCAGAGGAAAATGGGAATTAAATAGCCTAGCTGCCAGCAGCAAATTCCTCCACAATGGAAAATACACCCAGATCCCAACTTCTCACAGAATATTGCTACTTCTTTGCTTGCAGCTAATGAGTTCTCTGTTTGCAAAAAGTTCCCCTAGGGATATGGGGAGGGGAATGTAAGAAACTCTCAGCTCTACCCAAATTTGACAGTTTTTCAGGTGTATTTTGCTCCCCTCTGCATTTTTCTGATAGAGAACAGCATATGGCCACTTGTTAAATCTCAACAGAATTTCCAGCAACTGTGGTGTTATTAGAGTCATTTAATAACACTGATGGACATCACGGGGGAATTGAGGTAGTTATGGAGTCTGTGTGTTTAAGTTTTCAGAGAACTAATTCAGAGTGCCTCGAAAATGGTTTTCTGAAGTATTACCAAATAGAAAAAAAGAGAAACATGCAATTGAAAAACATAATAACTAGATTAGTTCCTGTGATACTTAGATATATTCAGAACACAAGAAAAACTATCACGAACATAAAACCTGGGAGACAGGGATATACTAGGCCATTCTTCTGAATCATAAATTATGCACCAGGCACAGTGGAATGAGACTGCCAGCCCCACTGTTATGTCATAAATAATAAAAATCAAGGGTTTTTTTCTATTAATTTCTTTAAATAATATTTTTCTGACAAAAAATACCTTCCAGACAGAAAATCGAAACTGGACAGATCACTGCTCTCCTCTCTCTGCTGGGCTAAAGACAGGTACAGAAAAGAAGTCTGAGGGAGGAAAAAAAAAAAAACCCATCACATACGCTTAAACTTTTAGATCTTATCCAGAAACAACCTATGTAGCCACACCATTGAAATTGGTAGGAATACTACTGTTTTTAATGGGCTTTCATCAAGCAAAGAAGCTATCAGCACACCTGGTTTTCCCCTTTCAGTGTAAACATTAAGTAGCCATTTGACACTGTTTATGTTTTGTTAAAGAAAAAACTGCAAACACACGTATGTTGTAAATTACCTAGCTTTTTGACACAGTTTATATTTTGTTAAGGAAAAGAAACACCAAGCGTACACTTCTAGTAATAGAGTGCCAAGCTGCACCGAACTGGAAGCGATGCAGAAGCGAGCCAGGAAGTGTGTACCTCCAGCAATAGAGTGCCGAGCTGTGCCGAACCAGAAGCTGTGCCGACACGGAAGCGAGCCTGGATATGCATGGCTTTAGTAATAGAGGGCTGAGCTGCGCCGAGACGGACGTGACGCGGAACCGAGCCTGGAAATGCACGCCTCTATTCATAGAGTGCTGAGAACACGCCAAACTGGAAGTGATGAGGAAGTGAGCCTGGAAGTGCACGCTTTTAGTAATAGAGTGACAAGCCGCACCGAGCCAAGCTGGAAGTGATGCAGAAGAGACCCTGGAAGTGCACACCTCTAGTAATAAGAGTGCTGAGAACATGACAAACCGGAAGTGATGCGGAAGCAAACTGAGAAGTGCATGCCTCTAGTAACAGTGACAAGCTGCTCCAAACTGGTAGCGACATCTAACGAGCCAAGAACTGCGCGCCTCTAGTAACAGTAATAATTCAGTTTGATCTTGGCACTGTATGACAGATGAGCACTTCTGGGCTCACTTAAGCATCACTTGCAGTTCGGTGCCACTCGATACTTTATTACTAGGGTTGTGAAATTCTGGATTTGCTTCTGCATCACTTCAGGTTTGGTGCGGCTCAGCATTCTAGAGGCAGATGCTTCTGTGCTTGCTTCCGTGTCACTTCCAGTTCGGTACATCTTAACCCGCTGTTACTAGAGATGCACACTTCCAGGTTTGCTTCTGCATCATTTCTGGTTCGTCATGGTTTAGCACTCTATTACTAGAGGCGAGCAATTCCAGACTTGCTTCCACGTCACTTCAGGTTCAGTGATCTGTTACTAGAGTCGTGCAAGTCTGGGCTCGCTTCCACGGCACTTCCAGCTTCCACCTTGCTTCTGCCGCGTTTATGGGTAAGAACTCTATTAATAAAGACATGCACTTCCAGGCTCACTTCCACATCACTTCCACGTCGATGCTCTATTAATAGTGAGCACTTGCGGGCCCACTTCCGCAGCACTTCTGTCTCAGTGCTCTATTAACGGAGTGTGCGCTTCTGGCTCGCTTGCGCCTCACTTCCAGATCAGCACTCTATTACTGGAGCAGCATGCTTCTGGAATCGCTTCCGTGACGCTTCCAGGTCGCAGCTCTATTAATAGAGACACTTCCGGATTCGCTTCTGGACACATTTCCGCATCGGAGCTTTATTAATAGAGGTGCAGTTTCGGTTGTCGCTCTATAATTAAACTGTACACTTCTGGTGTGCTTCCGGATGCACTTATGGATTGGTGCTCCATTTAATACAGTGTGAAGTTCCGGTGTGTACTGTATGCAATTCCGGTCGCCGCTCTATATAAGAGAGCGCGCACTTCCGGCTCGCTTCCGGACGCACTTCCGGTC
>JANVCC010000062.1:3624710-3694734 GCA_025345505.1 Todiramphus chloris collaris | reverse complement strand
AGCGCCGACCGGAAGCGCGCCCGGAAGCGAGCCGGAAGTGCGCGCTCTCTTATATAGAGCGCCGACCGGAAGCGCGTCCGGAAGCGAGCCGGAAGTGCGCGCTCTCATATATAGTGCGCCGACCGGAAGTGCATCCGGAAGCGAGCCGGAAGTGCGCGCTCTCTTATATAGAGCGCCGACCGGAAGTGCGTCTGGAAGTGAGCCGGAAGTGCGCATTTATTATAGAGCTCCGACCGGACGTACGTCCAGATAAAAAACAGTACACGAGGACATATATATACACACATCAGTCTACTGCATTTAACATCTTTTGCATTGAATAATTAAAACACTTGTATAATTGTAAATTATGTAGTAGGAGTTTTATACTAAGGAAAAGAAAGGCTTATGTCTACTTGTGCCATTTTACATACCGTTGTAATCCTTGCATTCCTAGTAGCTAAATTGTAATGATTGTAAGTCAAAAATAACATGGAAAAATTGGTTAAAGTTTCTTATTTTCTTTCAAAAGTGGGCCTTCTAAGTACAAAGTTGATAGTAACTGGACTACTATTACCTGGTAAACTTTTCTAACCTTGATTTCCCCAGTGTCTTCAATACATTGGTCAGAGGCATTTGGGTGAAAATACAGAAAATTTGCCTGTGTTCCTGATGGTACCATTTCTGGTACAGATACAAAGGGAAGCAGGGACTCCTGAGCCCTGCTCCAGTGGCAGGTAAGGCTCAAAGGGCTAAAGTGTCCATGAGCTCTGAACTGGGCTGAATGGTGGACCCACACTAACACTTTGGAAAGGTATCCCAACTCCTTGGGACAGGGCCAGGTATCACCACCCATGCAGAAAGGACATACTTTGTCAATGCCAACACTGGCCTGGCCAGTGCCAAAAATAATTTTTCATGGATATTGTTAGCACCTGTCATCTGGAGATGTTAAACCCTGGTAGCTTGTTGTGATTAAACACATAGTCTCCCCTTCTCTTTTACATCTGTGTAACTAGACTGAGTTTGTATATTTTTTCCGAGTTATACAGAGAGAAGTGAGAAGACTCATTCCCCATGAGTAAAATTCCAATTTGTGTAGGCTTGTGTATAGCCACTTATTTATATGAATTATATGAAAGTCATGGATATGCTGGGTGTAAATCCAGGTGGAACCACGCCACTGATCTATGAATGAGTTGCACTCCTGAGAGACGAAAAAACAAACCTAGAGATCTGATAGCCTTATAAAAGCATTCCTATTGGGGCATAATCTTTTAGAAAAAAAATAATTCATACCCCATCTTTTTGTAAATTGACCTGTAAGTTACCGGCAGCAAATCAATAGGATACAAATGAAAAATAATAATGTAATAACAATGCTGTGTATTATCTTGGACCCTGGACGAAAACTTGTAAAATGATCAATATGATAAAGATTCAGCACTGTTACTCTTTTACAAAGAAAAGGCAAAATAGCATACTGATTTCAAAACGTGGCTGTAAAAAAAACCAAACCAAACCCATCTGACACAAAATGAAGAGATGAACCCAAATGTTAAACATCTCCTTGTTTGTATGTCTGTTTCTTCCACCCCCAGACTTCCATTAATTTGAAGTGGAATGAAAAGGAGTAATTTTTTTTTTTTTTTTGTTTGATCGTACAAGAAAATAAGCTAAAGAATCACCCATTTTAACATTAGCACAGGAAGCTCAATGAATGAAAACTCACTTGCATGCAAGAGGGATACAAGAGCAGGTGGTTTTCATGAAATACTTATGTGTGCTTATTTTGTTTAGTACTTCTTTTTAACTGCTACCTCCACATTTTTATTTTTGGAAGTGCTGAGCATATTTGCAGCAGAGCATTTGTTAATTAAAACAAGCTTTTCTTTGTAATTGGAACAAAGATGGTGCTTTGAAAGAGGCTTGTCCCCCATCCTTGCTTGTCTCATTTATAGAGTGGGCATCTAAAATTACAGAGTTTGTTTTCTGTACATGTTTTCCACAATTGTGGTGCCAATTAGAAGTTGAAGAGCAGGAAAAGAAAATGGAAATACTAGAGGAGACAGAAAAGAGCAGCCGTGCAGCCTGGCTGCTGGTGGGAAAGCTGCCATCACCAGCATGTCCACAGCAACACTCAGATGTGGCTGAGAGTCCTGGCAGTACAGGCACCGAGGGCAAAACATCGGGAGTGACGATGGGCACACAGCACAGGGAAAGACAGCTGTGTTTAGGAGAATTGTCTGAATCTCTGAATTAATCCATTCAATCATTCTGTGATACACATCTATATACACAGGAGTAAAGGACATTCTGTTTGAAAGCTTCCAGGAACAACAATTTACAGTGTAAACCAAATGACTGCATCCGCAGCTCAAAACAAACGTACCCACATGCTGCTATTTTACAGACATCATCTATGATGTCCCACTGAAGTCTAAGAGGAAATCATTTTTAATGTCAATACTAATGTCAAGAACTACAAGGTTACCAATTAAGTATTAATCACTAGTGTTATTTATTTATACCTTTAGGTTTGCAAGGGGCTTTTCATTCATGTTCACACTGGTGACTTTTAAATGAAAATAAGTCTTATATAGAAGTCAGATAAAGGGAAAGGGAACGAAGACAGAATGGAAAGGGAAGGGTAAGCTTATGTGAGGGCACCATTTACGTGAAGTAGTTTTGCCATTCCGGCTTGTTTTCTTGCAAGTACAAGGCAAAAAATTATCTCAGCCATTAGTCGTAGTAGCTATCCACAGCCACCTTATTGTGCAAGATTGTTATAAATAAAAGCATGAAAAGATTGTGGCACATTGTGCATTGCCAGAACTATGCAAAATAACTTCCACGATCAATGCAGCATGGCATGTAGCAGTTACCCTTCAATCTCACTTGTATTTTCATTTTGGATTACTAAGTGTAGAGTGAAAGTAAAATGCGTTTCTTGAAAGGCAGCCAAAAGCCACAGTTTTCAAATTTCAGGTCATGTTCAGAGCTTTATCACAATTTAATATGAGTAAGTTCTTAGCTTAAAAATGTCCACTATTGCTTAAAGGTGCATTTAAAGCCATTTATCTCCCTATGGCTGCATTGCTGTAGGAATTTTAAGAATTATTTCAGTATTAATCCACACTTCATGGCGGTCAGAGATCCTCACACAGCTCCAGTCCCAAGACATGCCACCACCCATGGGGTGACAGTCCCCTGTTTCTCCCATTAAAATCATGTGCAGTTAATTTGCTGTGACCTTGAAATAAAGGATTATAGCTCACTAGCTGTGAAGACTTTTAATTCCTGTGTCATATCAGGCAATGGAGATGTTGGAAATGATGGCTAGAAGACTATCTGCCAGGGCGTGGTAGGATTCTCCCATTTTAATTTGGGGTTTTTTTGGTTAGAAAATCATGTTTGCATAGTTTTTTTTTTTTTTTTAAATAGCATCTGTCTCTTCCCTTTTAAATGGCATTTGTTGCAAATCAGAACCATCCACAACTGAAAAATCACACTTTAGTGATGTTTAAAAAAATCTCAAAATTCTTCATGAGAATAAGATGAAGTTTTCTGGACAGCTGCACTTACCACCTGTTTGCAACACTGAAGGAAAGAAACACACAGGTGTTCTTTTCCAGATGTGCCAAAGTGATATTTGCATTTATTCAGTCCTTCTGCTCTGTCTTAGCACACTGTCTTTGTAAAATCTGAAGGGATAAGTATGTAGAGAAAGAAATACCTCATTCTGATACTCCCTTTGCCTGCTACTCTGTGCAGACAGAAAAAACCAAACCCACAGTGCTATCAAGACTCTGACGTCCAAGAGAAGCAGCACTCATTTTGCTTCCATATTCTGCTGGACACCAATGCATTTAATGAAAGTAACCAGATGTCCATTTTGCCAGCACATATGTCTGCTGAAAACTGACTCTCACCGCCCTTTTGCCACAGGTAAATCCGCCCATGCTTCCTGTGGATGGAGGTTTTGTTTGGAAGGGGATCAGCTGAATGCACTTTAAACTATTTTAGGTGAAAGTCCGTAACTGTAGCTTTGCTTGACAAAGAAAAGGAATTAAAGTCTTACCCAAACAGAAGCTTCAGGCATGTGCACTAACAGCAGCTGCAGATGTGGAAAAGGAACAAAAATCAGTGTCTGTTTCCCTTTCTACTTGTGTAAATCCCTCCTGGCAGTGAAACAGATCCAACATTGCTGCTTTTTGCCTGTGGATGTGAAATAGTGAAAGAAAAGGGACAGGTTGCAGGCTAGATAAGGAAAAGTCTTCCAGTAGAAGTGATACAGTTTCAATTTTTATAAGCCAGGAAAGTATATCATATAAGTATTCTTTTCTACAGTCAGGGCTAGTTATTACTTGCTATGCTAAATCACAGCTATATATATGTTCAAAGACCAAGAAACCAACTCTCTTCATCTGCCATAAAACCAAACAGTATCCTATTTCCTGTTTCCAAGTAGGATGCTAAATCACACAAACTAATTCTTATTCCTTTGTTTGCTTTTTTTTTTTTACTGGATTTTAGCAGATGTACTCTCCTGTATGACTCGCATTCTGTAAGAACAGCCCAAGTTCTAAGGAAATGGGCAGTGTCAAACATTAACCTGCTCTGAGAAGAAACACAATTCGGCTTGAAATCTTTCTTAGAATGCCTAAGTATCAGCACCTAATTTCTACAGCTGAGGTATCAACAGTCAGGCATAATGCTTTAAGTCAAGCGGAACAGTGTCTTAATCTGCATTTTTTGTGCTCGAGTGTTAATATTAAAAGCCTACTCAGACATAATGTGAAGCAAACCTGGTAATTCAAACAAAACACCTAAAAGCAAGGAAAGCTGCAGAGGAAAGACACGTCAAAGCCAACTTGGAGTGAAAGATCTGGAAGTAGTCCTTTGCCTTCCCTATTTTTGGAGAAGTCTCAATAATATAATGATAAAAATATCACATATGTGAAATAAAAAAATGCTGTCAGCTCTAGTTAAGCAGGAAACGTTTCCTTGCTTCACGGTGTGCCTTCCTTTACTCTTTGGTTAGCTACTGATAAAGTCTCGAGAGCCGGAAAGACCACACAATAATCTGCCAGGCCAAATGCCTTTAAAAACTGAACCAAAACTACTCTCTGTCCTACAAACAAATGCAATGTTTTTATCTAATTATTCATTCATCTTTTGTGTGGGGAAAAAAGGGAATACTTTAACTGGATGTTCAGGCCTCTACACTTAGAAATAAGCATTTATAAATTGCATGCAGAACAGAAATTTAATTAAACTATTTCTGACATTGTAAATGTAGAAGAGCTTGCAATGGCCACAGGTTATTTGGCACCTAAATCCAGCAATGTCAGCATTAAGCTGTAGGTCAGAGACATTTGCATAATAGTTAGTCAGGTAGGGCTTTGAAAGTTTTCCTTTCTTGCATTGCAAGAATCATTCACTGAGTTTTACATGCTTCAGTAACACACTGGTGATTATGAATTAGCTGTCTCATCTCAAATTATGTGATGGATCTCCTAGAGAGCTGAGAACTTTAAGTTGAGCTGCAAAACAGTCAAGTTCACATGCAATATAGTCCATCAGCCACCAAATTCTGTAACTGTTGAGAAAAGTGTTCGTCTTCATATTAAGACACTGGAAAAGGGAAGGGCAAAAAAAGATATTTTCTAAAAACACTTTACATTTCGTTTTTAAAGCACCACTACTGTGGCCTAGCACTGGATAGATGAAACAAAAGCACTCTGTAAAAATTATAGTCTGAAATGAAGACCCAGGAAAAGAGCTAAAGGCTGTGCCTCCTTTCATTTAATTTATTTCCAGAGTTATTCAGAACAAAGACACTTAATCCCTGATGCAAACCTGCAGGGAACAATATTTATCTTTAAGAAGACCTGAAGCCTAACGTAATGTAAACTGAGACTTTTGTCTTTTCTTTTTTTTGTGGGGTGAGAAGAGCTGGATTAAATTGCTTTCTGCAGATAACAATGGATAGATTAAAGAGGTGATATAGCTGCAATTCCTTTGAATGATTCAAGTATCAGAGTCATCTCTTTAATAAAAGAAAGCTTACAGTGTACAATGAAAAAAGACAGAAATATGGTCACATAGTACTGGATCTATGATATTTTGATTATGTTTTTTTGATGCACCTAAAGTGCACTAGGGTAGACACATATGAAGCAATAGCTAAAAGAATCAGGGGTATACATGCAATAGTCAGGAACTTAGCTGTTGAAGGGTAATTTCATCACACAAATAAATTTTCGTAGTCATAATAAAAAAGAGTCTGCAATATCTTCACAGTTATAACATTAGACATTTTCCATCCTTCTTAATAAAAAATGAAACGGGCCTCTAAAACATTTGATCACTGCTTTTAGGAAAACGGATCAAGGGGCGGTTCTCATTATTTTGTCAAACTTAGAAAAATACATTTTAACGAGGCTGTTTTAATCTTCTGCTATTCCCTCTTATGATATTTCTGTGCTGAGGTCACAGATGCCTTAGCAATGTTAAAATATATTATGTATACAGGCCTAAAACGTACGCAGGCTGTACTTACAAGAAATTTCATTTTTAAAGCTGCAGGAATGCATAGCCATAGTAGCTGTAACAGTTTTTTCAATAATCTTTCTGCATGAAAATTAAATTAAAAACACCAATTGGGAAGGATTCCAGTTTCAAATGATTTGCTTCTAATCAAGGAGCTAGACATTGTTTGACTGGTGCTGGCACCTCGCCCTCTCCAGACTAAGCCCTGGCAATTTCTAAACTAAGGACTCCACTGTCATCTCACAAAACTTCATCAAACAACCTGGAGAAACACAGGTCCAGCTGATGGCTAAAATAGGGCAGGATCGCATTCTTACCATCAGCACAAGCAGGTAAATAGCCCACCAGGACAAGAAGAAAACCTTGACTTGTTGCACATAACTCCTCCATCACACCATTTAGCTTCAGAGCAGTTTCTTCTGCCTGTCCTGTGATGCTGTAACATGGACTTGTAGATCCAAAGCTCCAGAAAAACCCATCCCAACCTGTGACTCTCTGTCACAGGCACGGTGCTGCTCTACCTGGCCTTGCTGTTGATAGCTCCACTGGGATATGTGCAACCTTGATGGCATCTTCAGCCTCAATCACTTGGTCCTCCAAGGCTGGAAGTAAGTCTTCCTTTTGATATTTCTAAAAAAAAATAAATGCAAAGAGAGGAAAGGTTTGGTTTTAGGCTTGCACCCTCCACTTACAGTTCTTGCTCTGCCCAGGTCTCGATACAGATTATCTTTCCCTCTGCTCATTATGAAGCTCTCTGCCAAGATCATTTTCCATGCTGTTCACCTCTGCGTTTTTTCCTTTTGCTGGCTCCAGTTTCTCTACTGCATTAGACAAAAGTTATTTATCAAAGGTTCATGATAATTAACTCTCCACTTTTTGCCTCTCATTTACTATCCAGAGATGGCCTTTCTCTTCTCCACTGGTTAGTGCAGAGTGCCAGTTTCAAGCACCCATTTATTATATTACGCTGTTACAGGTGGCTGACCATTTATTTCCTGTGCTTTGGTTCTCCTCTGTGTCTTTGGCAGAGGGGAGCAGACAGATGGTACTGGGAACCAGTGCTAAGGCAGTAAACACCTCAGAGAGGACACAATCTCTTGTCACAGGCCTGAGAAGCAATTTGCACCGAGTACCCACAGTCCTTCCAAGCGAATGCTGTACGAATAAGTAACAGGAAATCAAGGAGAATTCTGCACATGCCATATGTAAGTATTTTCTTAATAATACTATTCTAGATGAACTATTACCCCAGTGACATTATGCACTGACAAATGAGAGAAATAGCGACAACAGGGCTAAAAATGGCAGTAGGGGAGTTGCAAAATGTGTCTCTAACCAAAGAGGGGACAGCACGGTAAAAGCAGCTGATGTCCCCAGTATATTAAGTTATTAGTCTATTTAAGGCAATCGTGGGCTGACTCACAGCTTCTTCAGCCAGCAGGAGTCCTTCTATTCATTTCAGCGTGGGTTGCAAGAGGCCGCAAGGACTTAAGCATTCATTTGTTTTGAGGCATTTTGAAAATGACGCATTGCAAAGTATAAGACAAACCAAGATGTTTTCTCCAAATGTTTGTCAGGCATCAGTTTTATAGGGGTATGAGAGTAGAGCTCAAATTAACACACTTGATGTAGTGTATCAAGCCGAGGCTTTCCGAGCTACTAATACAAAAGATGTATTCTCAAACACCAGACATGGGTGACAAGATAAGAAGCCCTGCACATCAAGTATAAGATATAAATGGATCCATCCGTCAGCAGTTACTTTATAAGTGAATTGCTCTCAATTATCTTAGAAACAGAATTTAATGAAATATGATTTTAAAGTACTACATAAAGGAAGAAACCGTGCAAAGTAAATTCCTGATATAATGAAAATTGAAAAGAGTGATAGATTCTGCTATTATAATTGGCAAACAGATTGGAGGGTTTTGATAAAGGTGACACTAGAACAGCTTTTGGGGTATCATTTGGTTGCGATAGCAATCTTCTAATCATATGTCCAGCCTGTCTTCAGAGGTAATTTTCAAGCTCCATGTTCAGATGAGAAATAGCAGTGCTATATGACAATTTCACTGATGGCTGCAAAAAAACGTTCATTACCTTGCCTTCTTGCCACGTGAGAAGGGACCAGTCATGTATCAAATGGTGGAATAGATGTCAATGAAAAACTGGAGTTCAGGTATTCTGAATTTAAATCCTTCACACAGTCCACATTCAGTCCTTTCTCTTATGACAGGAAGTCAATGAACCAAATTCAGCGGCAGGCAAACCTTTCTTCCCCACCCCAATTTCTTCTGGGTTTTGGATTTTTGGTTGGTTCGTTTTTTGGGGGTTTTTTCCCCTTCAGTATTTATTTTCTCATCATGAGAGAACAACTGCAGAGTGAGCTCCAGTTCAGAAGGGAAGCTGTGGATATGCCTGACTGTGAAAGCTTTTGAGATCTCAAACAAGCAAGGGCCATGGTATAGATGAGGAAAATCTAATATGTCTTTGAGAATCAACAAATGATCTGGAAATATTTCAATCACAGGTATACCTGCATTGTATAATCTCATCACATGTTGAAATTAAGGTTGCTTGGATGCCTCATCTGTGACATTTCACATTATAACAGACATATTTGTAGATATGTTTTAGCTTGCATTACTTAGGAACTTCCCAGGATTATGTTTGGAGACCAATTAGAATGCTTACATAACGCATTCTACCCTAAATTAATGATACTACGCTCTCCAAATTAGTTTCATCCTCATACAGTTTCTGTCTTGGTATAAGAGGGACACGGATTGCACAGATCCCCCCACATCTGCTGAATACAGATCTGAAAAAGCGTGACACATTTTTATCGGCTATCTCTTGAAGCTCTTCCCACAGCCTGCCTGGTGGAGGCACAACACATTTTTTCAGAAAAGGAGGCACCAGCCTTCTAGGATTTAATAATGCTGAATTTAAAGTTATTGGAAACACCATTGCTTTCACAAGTACACAAATATTCAATTAATTACTACATCTATATGAGATCAGCTGAATTATGAATAGCATTTAGTTGACTGATTTATGTTAGAAATTCACATTTACAAATTATATTCACCTATAAACTAGGCTTAGGTATGAGACAGAAGTTATTGCTGTTACTTGCAAAATGTTTTCTACTTTGCTTTTTGTTGTTGGGAATGCCATACACCAAACGATGTATTTCCCATATGAAATAGCTTTCCTGAAACATCTGCTGCCAGAAAGTTTGTCTGGAACTTGTAGTGATGGATGAATTTTTGACAGGTAATTGCAATTCAGATCAGATGCAGACAGATTTAGTACTGAGAAGCTCCCAGTTTATTAAAATCACCATTGATTTATTTAAGCATCTCCCTCTCTTTTCACCACCATTCAGAAATTAATCACTTGGGTACAGTGTTCAGGGCTCATCCAGCTGCTCATAATATGAAATACATCAGTTTCCCCTAACTTTATCTATCTCTCAGCACTTCTGAAGAACTTATCACCACAGTATCTCGTCACCACCAAAACTGACATGTACAATTAGTGTAAGCCTTTCATGAAAGCTGAAAGAAACATTAGAATTCCTATTAGTTACATGGTTTGAACCTTTCAAGCTTACTAAAGCAAATTAAGTGTCACCACAATCCATCACACCTATAAAAATGTTTTTCATTTTCTTAGTGGGAAGGATTGAAAGGCAGTATTGGTTTGGTTCCTGTCAGTAGTTTTTTCCTTATTGCAGCATATAACAAATTAATTACCAAATAGATGTGTCACTGATATATATATATAATACACACAAAGAGCACATTATTTTTCTAGATCATCACTGAATTTATGTAATTTACACAACTGCATTAACAATAGCAAAATGGAAGAATGTCTCTACCCAGTCATGAGCCACACAAAACAATTTCATAAGCCATGTTAATGCTTCTCAGTTAGAGAAAATTAGATGGCTTGTGCTTGCTTTGGATTCCTAGGCCACCACATTGAATTGGTCTGTTTGTTTTTTTCTCCCCCTACACTGGCTTAGTGGAGACTTTCAAACTTTGTTAGTATAATTTTTATCTTAAAAAAAAATCCTATCTAACTTGTATCACTACAGTTCATTACAATTTATTTTTGCTGAACTTGAGCTAAAAGACATGTGCTATTCTCTCCTTGTCCACAAATCCAACCATTTTATCACAGAAGCACCCAGGTCACATGAGGTTTACCCCTGCTACTCTTCCTGGTCACCTTTCTCCTTCAGGTGACTAGCAGCATATTCCCAAGTGATTCACTTCATTTTTGCAGGAACTGAAATGAGACTGACCGGGCTGGACTTTCCTGGATTTTGGCCTTTTTAGGTGATGGGTGGCATCTTCTGAAGATGACAGTTTGTTGGCTGTCTGACCTCTTACTGCATGTTTTCCAATTGATCTACCCAGTGTTTCTTTCAAGGTAACTATCCATATCAATTCCACGTGGAGACAAACTAGAATGAGTGCTAGCCACTTTATTTGAGGACCAAGACACCACCTCAGTGCTCTCAGAAAGTACAGCACATGAAGGGAGGACTCGTGGGGCCCAGGCATCAGCTGGTTCAGACTGTGCCAGCTTTAGCCAAAGTTGCATTCATCTCCCTAGCATCTAGTCAGAAAGGCCAGATCACACCCAGATACTAGATCTGATTAAATACGTATTGATTTTAATAACATCATTGGCATACAACACTTCCACCAGTTCACAGTTCAGTAAGCAAAGGCTCACTGTAGATATTTCCCTCAGTTCTGTCTGTTTCCAGAGAGGCTACCATTAAACCTTTTGGCAAGTTAAGAAGTTATTTTAGTTTGTGACTCACATCTGTTCTGATAAAGGATTAATTATGCAAGTATAGTAGCCATATGACCTTCAGTTACTTTAGTTATACCTTTCCTAGACTAAGCAGAACTTGGAAAGTGTGCGACAGGCTTGAAAAAGATCCACAGAAAGTTGAGGATGCTAAGATAAAATGAGAATGGCAAATGCAAACAGGTAAAGCATTTCTAATTGATTTAACCCAGAACTGACATCACAATTATTCCATAATAACAAGTGAAGTGACTCAAAGAGAAGAATGGTGGAAGGTAACAGCCGATACCCTCTCTTGAATATAATTGAAAAATACACAAATGTCTGTGCCTGGTCAGGGATCCCAATAGTCTCCCTCCAGCAGCAGCAGGCACAAGCAGATGTCAAAGGACAAGTAAGAACAGAGCCAAGTGCATGGTGCTCCCCTGAGTACTATTCCAGCTGCCAATTACTTCCAGATCAAAGGGATTTTCTCAGCCAGATGCAATTCTGGGCATTCTCTGTCAAAGGTAAGTATGGTCTGGCTCATCTGGATATAAGTGCCTGCTCCAATTTTTTTGTCATTCAAACTCTATTTAGGATGCTGCTCTTGCCCTAAACCATTGGATGTTTCTTTTATTATCCCATATGCCAGTAACTGCACTTCAAGAAGAAACCTAAAGGTATATCTACTTTTGTACAGACACCATAATCTTTTGCTGAAAACGACAATAGGGCTTGTTTTAACAATGACTCTTAAACTGGCTTGGCTGTTTTGCAGAAGGGAATGATCACTGCGTGTACGTTCTTCTTGCACATGGAACAAATTATAAAAACATTAATGTTTATACCATACTCTTACAAGAACAGCTAGTCTAGCTAAAAAAGCCCCAAAACCAAAAACCAAACAAAAAACCCAAACAACACCAATATGCCACAATAACAGACAAATTTTTAGGGCACATACTATACTATTTCTTCAGCATGATGACTGACTACCAGCCAGGGAAGGAAGTACTCAGGTAGACTAGTCAAGCCCTGTGATTTGTGATTTCTTACAATTGACCTACCTGTGCGTGCCACTGCAGGAGAGGGAAATACAGTTTTGTAAGCTGTGACCCATCTCAAGTTACTGGGAGAAGACAGCAAGGTGCAGTGTTTTTACCAATATTCATTCACTCCTTAATTATACAGGCTGCTGCAAAGAAATTATTCTGCTGCCAGGATGTTCCAGTTATGAAGGCTCGTTAATCTTTTAATGATTTTAAATATAATATGTGAATTCTCCCTCTCTTGCTTATAAATAGTGGTCTGAATTTTTAGTAAGCTAATATTTTAAAGAAAAAAAGTGCTACAGTGATTCTGACAAGGCAAATTATAGAACATCAGAATGAGGATACACCTCTACTAAAAAAGATGCTTTATAGGGAGTGAAGATTTATAGAGGTGTTCTGCTGATTCATGAAGACTAGATATGAAAATTAATTTCTGGAAGCCACTCAATGATGAAATATGTAATATATAACACATTTGTCTGCAAGACAAATATGTATGTTGGCTGCTTAAAGAAGATATATGCACTTCTGAAAAAAAAAAAAGGAAAGGAAATTCTTCTCAGGAACAAACCAGCTAATTATAAAACCAATAGGAAACAAAATGTGTATATTAAATAACTACATAATTTTTTCTAAACAGGAATCTTTCAATATTAATTCTAATGTGCTTCATATGTGACTTCTGTATCTATTGACACATACTACTGAATACCTGAAATGTGCCACTCTGCTGGTTATAGTCTATTCTCAGACAGAAGGTGATGGGCATCTCGACTCATTACCCAAAATAATCTGAAGAAGGGGATGCAGGATGAAGAGCAGGAGAAACTCCCTTTGCTGCAGAACACCTCTGAATGTGACTAAGGGCTGCCTGTTTCCCAAAGAGAATTGTTTCACGGCACCAGGATCCAATTGTATTCTGGAGCCAGACTAGGGCAGTAACTGAACTGTGGCAACCAACTCCCTAATTAGAAAGAGAGTAGAAGAAAACTCAGCTGGGACAGCCCCTCCAGCATAGCATTAGCCCTTGTGGGAGGGATGTATTGCAAGTCTGACAAATTTGATAAATCTGATATTAAAAATAAATCTTGTTTTTATTGTCTACCCTAAATGCTCTTTGCAATAGAGAGAAAATATAAAGGCAGTGAAAAGCTTATGAAGAGTTAAAAAGGCACAGTTAAAAGGAAACCAAAGTCCATAAGCTAACTAACGAAAAGCTAAATTCTTATCGTTCATTTGAAGTTTTTATGCAGAAAACATGTGGCTCCTTGCATAGCAGGGACAGAAAGTTGAGTCGCATTTTTTCTGTTTTAGTTAACATAAGAATCTGTCAAATTAAGGAATACTTTTTTGAGAAAAAGCAGCTCAGCTTCAAACATTCAACAAGTGATAAATGAGGCTTTCAAAAATAGAAGTGCCTACATGTGTTGGTAAGACAACATGTGAATGCTCATGAATAAATACAATCCGCCTGGAAAGGCTAAATTTCAGCTGTCCTCACATGTAAATTATTTGCATCTCTACAGATGTGTTGATTTTACATGCCTTATGGACAAGAAAACAGAAATGTTCAACCCCACATTTTCCCTATTTATGTGTAAAAAAAAAAAAAAAATTACTCGTTCTGTCAGATTGAGAAACTTGAAGCAATAGATGCTGTTTGAATAGAAAAAGATCAAGGTCCAAGTCACTGAGTTTATAACCTATAATTTTTCTAGTTCTTTTGCAAAAATAAGAACAAATTGTATATTAGGTTGAGGTATGCACCTTTGAGAGACGAGAGCTTTGAAAACTGTCAAGTTGCCCGAGTCATAAAGCATCCAAACACATTCTCCCCAAGTTTCAGTTTTGCAAAAAGAAGATATAGTAGGTCTGTATATATCTTTTCATTCAAGGAAGATTGTGAGACAGCTCAGAATTGACATTTTTCAGAGACTCCCCCCCCCCCTTTTTTTTTTGTTTTCTCCTGGGTTCAATAGAATGCATGATGTTCAAAGGAGTCTTTGCTTTTCATATTTTCCCCATTTTCACTTCTGTCTCATAAGAAAGAGAGCGAGAAAGTAAGGAAAAAAAAAGAAGAGTGAGCACTTACTACTTTCTGACATAGAAAATAAAGAAGGGAAAAAAGAAAAACAAATAGAAACTTTATAAAGGTCCTAAGAAAAACAGTGAAAACACATATTACAAATTTCTGTGAAGTACAAGAAACTATTATTAAAGTTTCTAATTTTAACAACTCCAATTTAAAGCCTACGTATTATTTTCTTTGCACATCCATACCTCTTTTTAATGTATCCCATCTGAAGAGGACATATAAAAACACAATAGTTCTGGCCAAAACTACAGAACTGCTGCACTGCATCTTTACTTTTAAGTGAAGAAACATGGCATATTTGCAGTATATTATCCCTTTTCAGGACAATTCCCAGTGGCAGAGCTGTTAGAAGTGCATGTGTGGACAAGCCTTATCCTGCCTGTTGGCCTTGTGTAAGCTGCCTGGAGACCCCTGCAGCCTCTGCTCAGTGGTGCCTGAAGCTCTTGTCCTTGTTCTGCTCCTAACCCTGCTCTGGTAGCACACAGCGGCAGTCAGGGAAAACAGAAGCTTAAACTCCTACAGATCCATGTGAAAAAAAAGAAATCTGGGCTTCAGATTGTCTCTGTAAACATCATGAGAGCTGGTCTCCTGTCAGTCAGGAGACGGGGCAAGGAAGGAGCAACCTTCCTTGAAACCAGACAGAAAAACTGCAGAAGATAATAAAAAAGAAATTGTTTTCTTTTAGTCTGATTCTTCTGTCTTTGAATTCATGCTGGCTTTTCCAGCAGTTAAGTGCTGGCTGGCACCTGATCTTTTGTGATTAACTTTATCAATCCACACGATGTTACATCAACACAACATTTTCTGTTGTGGTTCTCGCACATGACATAGCTGGGCAGTTGGCACTGCACATCTGCACCCAGCTTGTGGATTAGAGGTACACTTCTCCCTGGGGGGGCCTGGTCCCCAACAGTGAGAGCCCACCCATGTATCTCACAAGTGTCACAGATCCAGCACTCACCCCAGTCCAGGAGCTAGAAATCACACCACAGTCCATCAGAATAGCCATGAAGAATAATTTTCAGTAAACTTCAGCTAACACATTCCCATGAAAATATTTTAACGTTGTGATACGCACATCCTCCAAGACAAGATGCTTGTGTTTCTCATTTAATTGTGTCCACTGATTTTTATGTTATATTCAAAGCACAGTCTGAGGTGGACACCATCTTATTGATGCAGATATAGATATATAGTGTCAAGGAGGAGGATATCCTCGCTGCTTATGAGGCCCAGTAACAGGGAAGTAACAGGTAACATTTTTTTGCTATTCTTCTCCTATTAGATTGCAGTTATTAACATTCCAGTCCTTAGATATTAGCTTAAAGCCACCCTGAAAAGATGAGGACTAACCTTTCGGTGAGGCAGAGCAAGCCATTAGGTCTCCCATTTCTCTAAAGAGCTGAACACAAATCCATATTGTGAATGTCCATGGTCGGTCATGTAACTTTCTGCATAAAAAGCCATGATTTGAAGTTATGTATTATTTTGACCTTTCTAATCTGCTGACATCACATTCTCCCCACTTTGCTTGCTTACTTAGGCTCTTCAGATTAGTGGTCTTTGTCCGACCCCTCCCTCAACCATGTGCAGAGGTCACCCTTTTTGCCTGCACTGCCCTTTGTAGCTGCAGATTAGTTCCCCTTAATTTGATCCACCATGTCCATTTTGTAAAGTTCACATTCAACAAACTTGTTTTCCTTTAAAATCATGACAGATTGTTCTTTTGCACACCTGTTTACTCCATTACTTCATTCACGTCTTGAACTCCTCTCTCTGGCTCTCAGGTGTCAGTGATCCTTAGGATCAAATGCACTTAGGCATAGTTTAAAGTGACAGTTGCTCCACTGCTGCAAGAGAAGAGAAGGTCAGAAGTGTAGGGCCCAAATACATATGAACAAGAACTTCTCTCATATTGAGAAGTCGCTGGTCAACCGTATCTAATTTCTATCTCCTGACATACCTCTGTGAAGACAGAGAGGCTGGGCCTAATTGCATAAAACCGTGTTTGCTATACAAAGTATTTTAGGTCCTTCATTTAATACATTTTTAGTGTCTTAGCTCATCTACTCCAAGAACATTTTGTCTTTTCAATATGCCTTGCTAACAGTTCAACATCAGCAATCCCCTATGTCATGGTTACAGTCTCACTTCAATAAAACATTTAAGACATGCCAGAATCCTAGAGAAGCCTGCAATAAGAGTTAGCCTGACGTGCAAATGCAGATTTACATTTCAGTGGCATACTTTATGCTTTGTGCCACTATGGGCCCTTGAATCCGACCATGCTACTGGAGTCATTAACAAACATTGCCCAGGATGTACACGCTCGCTCAGTAATTGCATCCTAATTTTTATTTCTTATCTTATTCTTTAGCCTTTCAGTATTTGGATTGAAATATCCACACTAATTATTCTTCTTCAGTACAGGAATGCCATCAGATAAATAAATTGTTTTATCACCATAAAAAATGAAAACGGACCAAAAGATCTGAGCCCAGGGCAGAGATACAAAGAAAACTGTGCATGTTACTCAGAGTGCTTTGCTTACTCTATTCTGTTCAGAATAAACATACTTTCAGTAGCTTGAGGGAATGAGATTTTGATGTCATAAGCAATATAAATCAAAGCTGAATTCACCATTCATATGATTCTCTTTGCTAAGATAAGGAGAATTAAAATAATGACATACCACATTATAAGGCACTGAGAGAATGCAGTGGGTTTATATTTAATTCCAACTATTCCTTGTAATCAGTGTGTAATGAATACTCAATTGAAACTGATACTTACTTAACCCATGCAATTTAGAAGAATAAAAGTTCAAACCTTTTGCCAGTTATACTGGAACTAACCATAAGAAGCGATCTAGTGTAGAGGTGAAAGATTAGCTACAAACTTTTCTACTTTTCTTCGAAACTGAACAATGTATGGAATATAGATTTAAAAATTAGTGTGACTGATCCTATTTTCGTGTTCCCCCATTCAACTGTACATTAGTATAATAAAAAGATTATATACCTTTGATAAAATAAGGCATGCTTTGTGATTATTTTTATACACAATGTTAGAATTATTTGGAGAACAGTAAAAATGTTTTAAAAGTTCTAAGCTGAAAATAAATCCATCTGATGTCATTCCTTCAGAAGATGTCCTTTCTTCTGCTATTGTTAATGCTGTTATTTTGATCAGAATACTTCACACAATTCTGATGGCTATCCAAAAAGGACAAGAAAAATGGAGGTTGAGTAGCCCAGCAAAAAAATTTTTGATCATACAGAACAAAAATAGCCAAAGGTATTAAGTTTAAAAACCCACACCTGCATATAAATGAGAAAACGAATGAACTTCAGATAACCTGTAAAATCATAATGGATCCATACGAACTTAGAGGTTGATAAACACAGGCAGCTAAAAGCCATCACCTTTGTCTGGTTACATTTGGGTAAAAAAAACCCTGTAAGACTTTTCTCCACTGAAAATTTACAGAAAAATAGCTACAACATATTAAAATTCTTCCTTATCCATATTGCTTTAAGTAAGGAAAAGGCATATGGTCTCTGGAGCTGTGTGAATAATGCAGACCAGTCAATCAATGTTTATTCTTCACAGTTCAAGGTCTTCAGCTAAAAGAGTTTATCCTCTAAAACTACATCTATATTTAATATGAAGTGATGAGATTTTGTTGGTGAAAACACAAACAGAAAAGAATTGCTTTCCAATGAAATCCTCAGAGGCAGAATTAAACCAAATAAAATCAGTAATTTTTTTCATTTTCACAGGAAAATCAGCTCTCATATGCCGTAAGAAACTTTCCTAAAGCTTTTAAGAAGCAATGAAACTGAGGCTTAGAATTGTGCAAAGGTTTTTGGTGATGCCTGCCTTCAAGGTAGAGGTGTTTCCATGGTCAGTGAGAACTGACTGAGAGGAAGAGACAGAGGGGGTAAAGTACAAAAGTGTGAACTTTAGTGAATTAACTGAAGAACTTTGGAACGTTTCAGGATGAAATTCCTGAACCTTCTGCCTTGTGACAAGTATTTAAATAATTAATACTGCATTGCACTTGCAGTCCCATGTGCAACACACCAGAGCAACACATTCTTTCATATAAGTAATTAACTAGAGAATTCCAGAATCTGTTAATTGCTTACTCGCTTGCTTTGTATTCAATCAAGGTTGCTGATCTCCTGTATCAGTTAGTTACGAGGTATGTCTTTACTACCTTATCAATGGACCTTGACATCAACTCCTAAATGACAAAGATTTAATTATAGCTCTAAGATGAATGGTTTGTATGAGAAGGAAGAAAACTTACCCAAGGATTGCAAATAACATTTTTACATCCTTAATTCTATTTTAAATATTACTTCACTTTCCTTACAATTCCCACTCAATTGTGAAATACTTTTTTTCTGAGTAGAAATAGCAATTTAACAAGTATTCTTACCAAGAAGATGGTTTGACATCTGTTGAAAAGTCTGGGCTTATAATACTGCAGATCTGATTTACAGAAAATAGGTTATCTAATAAAAACTCATTACAAAAATGACAGGCTTGGAAGGGAGGAGGATGGGTCATTTCTCGTAAGAAAGTGATGCATTACTGATTCTAACGATGTTAAAAAAAAAGAAATCAATAATTTACTTATTTTTGCCTTCATCCTAGGCTGATAGATTAGTATCAGTGTCATTGTTCCACCGGTGCTTCCACTTAGCAACTAATACTGAAGAACACCCTGTTTCCTTTTTAATTTATTCCCACTTATGTGCCGCCACCCAGCGAAGATCAATACAGTGGTAATAATTTTGGCTCTACCTACATCTATGATTCTATGGTCTCTACCTGCTGTTCAGATTCAGTGAAAAACACATTGAATGCACACCTAGACTGTCACGAAGACAGGTTAATACATGTGCAATTTCAGCAAATTATGCAGGACTGGATAATTTGCTACTTGTACAGAACTCTTCAGTTACTCAGATGCCTAAAGCAAGACAAGATGTTAGGAGCTGGGCCAACTCTCCTTCAGCAGAGGTAATACCAGAGTGTAAAACAGGTTCAGTATCACAACTTTTGGTTTAAAATATCAAATAGATTACAGGATCATCACAATGTGATTACTAATCCAGGGTAAGGTGACAAAATACTTTTATTTCTGTACTTCATCAATGTTGGGTCTTATTTTACGTATCACCATAATCAATACCTGCTCAGTTGTCAGTATGCCGCAGTCTACAAACCAAATCTTGCCAAATGTTTCCCACTGCTGTAGCCAAAAGCCCTTTAAAAAATTAAAATGGAATCTATCAGCAAGAGTGGAAAAATCAAGTTACCCTACCACAGGTTACATATTTATGTCTTTAACAAAAGTCTGACTTTCTCCAGCATTTTAATCCAGCTCTGGGGATGGAAGTGTTTTAAAGACTCTATACACAGAAGCTGGAAGGGTATTGCCTAAGTTTCACAAGGCAGAAACTATGGGAAACAGTAAAGCAGGCAACCATGAAATGGTATCCGTAGTCAGCGCAATTAGAACTTAAAAAGATAATATGGTTTTACCTAAGATAAAATAAAAAATAAAATCGGGAAAAACCAAAACCATTTGTAGCACCTCCTCTTTCATTTCTCATCTCATTGTTTTGTTTTCTTTGGAGTGACCTGATGAGAGACCGTTAGCCTGAAAGCTGAACTCAAACGTCATAATCAGGATTACGATGGGAAAGAATTACTGGGTAACCTCAGCAGAAACTGCTTTGGTTTTTTTTCCTGTGCAGTGACACCAAACAAAGAATGAATTTTTGGATTCATGGAAAATTAGAAGGAAAAGAGCACAAGACTGTGACTGGAAAATGAGCACTTGAAAAAAATTGGGCTTTCTTCTTCCACCAAAATATCCCCAAATGATAGAAAATTATACATGAAGTTTCTCTGAAAAGGAGAAACTGTACCTGAAGAAGAACAGAGTTGAATCTGAAAGAAGACAATGTTTCCTGTGCCTACTTAAATAAGGAGCAAAGCAGAGAACTTGGGCTGATGGCAAATGGTTGAACGCTACTTGAGATGGGGGAAAGCTGCATACTTATCCTCCTTAATAAAAAGGCCTGTAACTCTAGAGATTCATGTTCTCTTCTCACTATAAACCTGTTCGCCAGGCAAGTATTTCTCCTCTAATAAAAATTAATACCTTCTAAATCTCCAGCGACTGCAGTTAAACATCATGTATTACAATTAGTGCACCTCCCCCACTCAATAATGTCACTAAACCCAAACTTCAACATTTTCTATTAATGCAACTTAAATAAGTAATCAACAGCATATGGTAATGCTAAATCGAGGGGATGAGTCACCATATAAAAAAGATTTTTTTTTACACACAGAGGAAAGATTAAGCACATCTTTAGTGATAGAATCATGAGAATAACTTAGCCATCAAGTTTAAAAAAAGTCCAAATACATTTGAGATGCACAGCTGAACAAGGTTAAGGCCAGCGGGTGATTCAGAGGCCTAAGTATGGGGAAATACTCCAGAACAGGGATGCTACTGGAGAAGTGACTGGTTCATCCCTTTATATACAAGTCTGAGTATAAGGGGTTGTGCAGCCATACCATGTACAGAAGTTTGCTTCACAGCTACCTGAGTCTTGCTGGAGAGAGGAAGAAGAAAACCAAGGCATCTCCTATGCTGGTCCTGCAGGCACAGAAAGGAGACCAGAGTCCTCATTTTGATAATTTCCATCAATTTTCTCCTGAAGAAGTAAATACTGGTGGTCTGAAGATTTTGCCATGAAGTCTAGAAGCTGACAGCAAAGGCCTTTCCCTTGTCTTTGTAATTTTTAAATTGCACAGCTCCTCTTCATCTTGTGTAATAAGTGTTAGTCATCTTGCATAGACTAAACCAGTCTCTACAAACAGCCTATGCATTGAACCATCGTGACCTAAGTACGGGTGGTGCTGCTGCTCCCTCTACCCCACCCCCTTCCAAAATGTTCAGATCTCCAAGAGCTCAAATGATATTAAAAAAACCAAACCAGATCCTGATCTATTTGTAATCAGTATAATCCCACAGAAATTTTCCCCAAGCTTTTATACCAATGCCTGAGTTCAAGGTGGAAAGACTTAAGCAAAATCCGCTGTCTTCAGCTGCTAAAACCTACACTATTTGATAAACAGGGATTTAGTTCCAATTATAACAGGTTCAGAAGTGGGATGATTAAAGAAGAGAAAGCTCAGAGAATAATCAGCACTAATTATACTAATGCTGCTACTGTAATTAATCAGTTTTGCAACCTGTAAAATTGAGATAAAGAGCTAGAAGATCTAGAGATAAAAAAATCACTGTGTAGAAACCGCGGCTCATCATTACCCAAAATAACCCATTAACACCAATTGTTCTTGGGGATGGTTTGTCTTTTGTCCCCTTTCTCCTGGATACTAAAGGGAGAAAGTTGCTCTGCTCTCCCATGCTCCTCAGCCCATGTCTTGGAGAATGGCCACAGGAGCCTCTCCAGCGCCAGTAACGGTTGGTCTTGCCCTGCCTCTCTCTCTCATTTTCCTACTCCTGAGGCATGACTATAACCCTGTCTTGTGGCCAGCAGGTGATTCTGCCCCTCTGCTCTGGTGAGACCCCACCTGAAGTACTGACCAGCTCTGGAGTCCTTAGCACAGGGAAGACATGGACCGGTTGGAGGAAGTCCAGAGGAGGCCACAGCAATGCTGGGAGGCCAGGCTGAGAAAGTTGGGGTTGTTGAGCTTGGAGAAGGTTCCAGGGGGACCTTCTTGTGGCCTTTCAATACTTAAAGGGGACCTATAAGAAAGACATGGACAGACTTTTTACTAGGGCCTGTTGTGACAGGACAAGGGGTGATGGTCTTAAACTAAAAGGGGATATTTAGACTAGATTAATGGAAGACAATTTTTACAATGTGGGTGGTGAAACACTGGCCCAGGTTGCTCAGAGAGGTGGTAGATGACCCATCCCTGGGAACACTCCAGGTCAGGCTGGACAGAGATGTAAGCAACCTGATCTAGTTGAACATGTCTCTGGCTCGTTGCAGGGGGTTGGAACTAGATGAACTTTATTTTTTCGTAACAAAAAGGAATCTCATCTATTTTATACTGTCCATCTCTCCAGCTACAGAAGATATTACTAGGAAAATCCAGATTACCACCAAAAGATAATTTCATTCCCTAATTTCACATTTGAGATCACTATGAGATGTCCTAGCAGAAAAAGTGGGAAGACTGAGCAAGCAGAAAGTCCCACATCAGTCCATACCACTTCATGAGAATATTAAAGTATCCCAGACAGTTAAAATGACTGCAGTGACCTAAAAGAACAAATAATATTAACCTAATATAGGCATTCATACCCGCATCTACGCACTCAAAGAACTCATGTGACAGTTGTTTATGAAGATATTTTTCAAAAGCATATACAGTTCGCTCATGCTATGCACTGGTAAAATAAACTACAAAAATAATTTTACAGTGACATGAAAACTATAAATCATAATGACAGAAATTCATGGATGTATCTTTGCCTAACGTGCTGTCCTTGAGTCCTCCTGTTATGGTCATATAGAGAATACTCTTAAATAATCTGTGATTTTACATACTAGCTGTGAAGTGGTGTTTGACATAATGAAAGAATAAATAAAAACTGTTCATCTCAATTGTGTTCCAACGTTAGTTTTATGTTGTTCTGGCCCCCTAAGTTTAAGCAGTATCCTTAGCACTAGTTCAAAGTACTTTTTGTGATTTAATTTTATGTCTTTATTCAGCTGCAAGGGATTTTTCAAATAAATAAAGAACGTGGCTATGAATCTTATATTACAGCTGTAAATTCTTGCAGCACGCTACATTTTTAGTGATGCAAAGGCTGGCGCTGGTGGGCTCTTTCACAATAAATACATCAATGTCTGTCTGAACCCCCTGGGTGGAAATATGGCTTCGATTTTTTTCTTAAAAACACGGATCAATCATTGTTGCCCTTGCCTATTCTTTTCTGTCAAATGCTTCAAATGTGTTGGAGTATCTGTGAAAAGTCTGAGATGCGTTTTGGCTACATGTCTCACAATCCTATTGTGTAACATTTCAGTGCAGCTCTTCCTCGCTTTCTGAGAGATATACAAGGAGCTGATCTGCACTTAAAGATGAATGTGATTAATGATAATCCGGACAGACTTTAGAAAGCAATGCAAGGGCCTTACTTGCCTGCAGAATACCCTGTGATCAGGGTCTAAGAGCTGCCTATGCCACTGGCCTCTAGGTTATATATTTTGCATCCCTGGAAGAAAGTGCTGAATGGCCTACCAGTAGCTAGAGGGGAAAGAAGAGCTACAGGGTTACACAATAAATTAACTTATTTTTTCTGTTTAAATTGATGGTAATTTTATGCTTGGGATTACAGTACCATTAAAAACATTTTGGAAAATAATTTCAGAAACTCTTTCACTTAACCAGCTTGAAACATTTTTTTTCTGTGCTTGGTAAATTTACTCGTTCTTTTGTTAGAAGAGTAACTCTTTCTTACTAAGAAAAAACACAACATAACTCAAACCAATGAGATCTGTAAAGCCAGTAAAAATTAAACATATAATTCTTTAATGTGGTATTTGGGTCATGCCCACTCGTAGTAAGGGAGAGCCAAGATCCTTTCTGATGTCTAAGTCTGATAGGTGGATTATAGTAATGGTGGATTACAAGGTGGACTCTTGTAATCCTTGCAGGTGGATTACAAGAAAATTACTTTAAAATTCAAGAAATTTGTGACTCACTGAACAGAAATTGCAAAGGAGAGAAAGACAGGAGGAGCGAGCTTCCCCTTGTGTGAAGATTTTGTCAGTGACACACTCACATCTACCCAAAATGTAATGTGTGGAAGTGACTTTGATCCTTTTCTCTCTAATGATCTGCTCAGTTAGCAACCTTGTCATGAAAATGTGACACTACTGTCTTGTTAGTGCTCACCTTATGGAAGAGGTATTCTTTGAACGAAAGCATCAAAGATATTCCTTAATCTACTTTATGGGAAAGTCTCTATTTTATGGCCAAACAAATTGCAATATTTCAAATTATAGCATTGTATAGCTGGTCAGTACAATGTAATCCATCAGTGATTGCCTGGACAGCCTCAAAGAGCCCAGAAATTGATAAAACCTATTTGCAGAGAATATTATCAATATTTATTCTGACAAGTAAATGCTGCCTTTTTCTTCAGAAAAACTCAGTCTGATTTATTAATGAAATTTCTTTGGACTTGTTAAAAAAAACCCCTACAACACTGTGAGTAGGAACAGAGGGTCGATGTTGCAACATGGTGAAAAAATCCCATCTGCACTGCAAATGAAGCATCTTCTCAATGAGAATCCCATGGGGTGAAAACCATGTCATGCGGAGCTGGGGTAAATCAGTGTGCTGCCTGGCACTGGAGAAATGCACCCTCCAGGAGCCAGGACCACAAGAGCTGATGGCCTCACAGCCATCAGATGAGCCAACCGTTGTGAGAGTGTACAGCTATACGGGACACAAGCCTTTTGGAGTTAATGGTGACACATTACAGACTCTGTCCTTGAATAATTCTAC
The DNA here is from genome assembly GCA_025345505.1 of Todiramphus chloris collaris. Taxonomy (NCBI): domain Eukaryota; kingdom Metazoa; phylum Chordata; class Aves; order Coraciiformes; family Alcedinidae; genus Todiramphus; species Todiramphus chloris. Next base: position 3,669,651 of record JANVCC010000062.1, on the reverse strand, counting down.
TGAAATCACTAGATTTCTATCCCCGTATAAGCATGTGTATGTATCAGACCCACCTGAAATTATGCTCATGTACAAAATCCTTGTCAATCACATCACATGGAGTTCCATCAGAAGAAGTCTGTACGAGACCTGAGCTAATAAATAGCACAGCTTACTAAGAGAGGACACGTTGCTTCCTACAAATAAGAAATTACTATGGCTTCTTAAATGAGTTGTCTATTATACAGTACAGTGAAGCAATTTCTGTAAGGAAGGTTATAATCCTCAAAAGTCATTTGTTTAAGAAGCCTTGTGATGCACAGAGACACAGGGCGGGGTGGGAAGAAAACAAAAGGAGCCCTGAAAGCTCTACCAGGGCTGTTGGCGGGGCTATAACATAGTTGTCTCCAAAGAAGCAGAGGCTGGGGAACTGCAAAGCAAACAGAGCTAATGCTTTCTCGAGTACTCAACAGAAGCTGATGTGGAGCCAGGTGCCCAACTTGGCTGAAGGGCAGGAGCTCTTACCCCATCGGATCCTGCAGAAATGTCCCTTTCCTGTTTGTGGCCAAGCTACAGGCTCCAGCCACAGGCAAAGACCTGCATCTAGCAACACAAAAGCAATTGTGACTTTTCTTGGGCAACATTGCACAGGACCACAACAGTCACTGACGTTACTGCATAGGACTCATCCTGGTTTCCAAGCATTGCCCTTGTCTGTCTTTCTCCCTACAGCAAATGCAAGAATTTCAGGTACCCCATCACTCCTCTCAGCTCAGCAGAAGAGGGAAACGCTGATTTAAAATATAAAATGTCAGCACCAAGTTGCAGAAGGTAAATAAAAGCTCCACAGCACCTGGAGCCTCTGCAGGTTTTCAATACACCAGTAGGTGTGAAGCTCTGGAAAGGAACGGCAAGACTTTTGGTAGCTTGCCTGGTGTGAGCCAGCCCCATAGAGGCGAAGCTGCCTCAATTCATGCTGCAGTGACAGATGCTAACATCTATCGCAGGTGCTTGGCAATTTTTCACGTCAGAGCATGCCACAAGTGGCTGCGACCACCAGCTAGTGGGGCAGCAAGAGCCCCATCTGCAGACTTTTATAGCCCTCCACCTACAGCCATCAGCCTTACCGGCTCGGGGTGCACCAGGGCTCCCTGGCAGCTCCATGTGTAATGATGGGGCAGCTCGTGCCACTTGTGAGCAGCTGGTACAGGTGCATGCAGGGACACTTGGCTAGGCAGAGAAATTGTACCTTCGGACCTGGCGATTCGGCTGTTGCTGATGGAACATTTGCTGTAACAAAACCAGAGTAAAACCAGAGAGAAGAAATTACAAGTGGACGTTTACTATAATTTTGTTTTATACAGCATCAGTCTCAAAATGCTAATATTGCATTGGTTAAGTGCAGGATAACTTGAAAAGTATAACGTAAGCATAGAAGTACTCAGAATTCCAGTTCCAGGCTCTTCACGGGCTAGCCAGAAATATTCCTAAATCAATTCAGACTAACAAAAAGAATACGAAAAATCATACTCTGTATGTGGGTATTTTATAAATGATAAAAAAATAAATTAATGGCATGAACTTCTTGCTGTGAACTACTTGCCTGCTTCTAGCTGCTAACTAGCAGATGCTCACATCTGAACCTGCTGTTTTGCACATATTGCCCCTATCAACTGAGCTGATAATATAAATGAACAGTCACAATACAGTAATCTATTGCTGAACTGTTAGTTAATTAGCAGCGGCCCTGAACATTATGTGGCAATAAGTATAGCCAGAGAAGTAAGATAACTGGAAACTCAGGCAGATATGTCTTACTATGTGCAAAAGAGAAAATGAATGCTTGATAAGTAAAATTTAAAATACGTTAATTTTTCCGTTTGTCAGTATTTTTGATTTTGAAAATACAAAGCACTTGGAGATAATATTCCTTATTAAATAATATCCCTATTATTTTAGGCAGGCTGTTCTCATATGGAACCTCAAAAATCACTACCCAGCCCATTTCCAAGGCTTGGATGCCCCAGCTGCAGGAGGGCAGGATTACACAAAAGACACGCTCAGAACAGTTTGTGGAAATAAACCTGCTTTTGAATGCTGAAGAAAGGAAAGGTAGTAATTGAAAGCCTACTTGCAAATGTCCTCAGAGTACAAATGCAGATATATGACATATGATGTCAACACATTCACAGCAATGCCAGTACGCAGGTAGCAAGAAAATAACTGTTGATATCCCCAGGTGGCTACAGTTCAGTGAGATGTCAGCACTGAGATGTGAGCGACAGCCAGGTGAGATGACGGGCACTGGCAGGCAAAGCACACAAATTTCGGGTGCTGGCTCTGACCTGCTGGTTTGCGGCCACGAGTCCTTACTGGAAAAGGTCCAGCAAGCAGCTGCCATGGTTACAGCTCATCCTCTCCCCTCAAGATGACTGGGTCTTTTTTGTGGAAAGCATAGCTATGGGAAATGCACAGGCAGGATACAAAATGAGTATTTTCTTCCCTAAATCTGTGCCCTTGAGTACAAAGCAAAGCAAGCTTATGTATACTGCTGCCTCCTGGCCAGGACACAGTAAAGGTCATTTCAACACTAAAACATCTCTATAGAAAGCATCAAGCCATACAAAGAAATTAGTTATACATGAAATACTTAGCTTACATTCCTTCCAGAAATAAAATGGCCTTTGCGTATGGTCACTTTGCAAAGATTTTCCAAGTGCCTTGCAACATGTAAGACAAGTGTTCACAGTTTGAATACTTGCAACACTTTTTCTTCTAAATAGGTAAAAAACCCCATCAGCAACAAACACACACCTTCCAATATAAAAACTGACTTCTCACCAGACAAAGTTTACGTATGTCTTAAAAGCAGTTTAGTGATATGCACACAAAGAAAAAGCTTCAATTAAAGATGTCATGAAGAACATAACTACTAATGAAATTACTGAAACTATAAAAAATTAAAAAATAGATGCCAGTTTATGTACTTGTTGGCTTAAAATCTATCCCCAGTTAGACATATAATGAACACAGCTGCTGTAAGGGTCCACTGAGGGCAGATTTTAAATGACATAAAGTGTGATTTTTATTTTTTTTTCCCTCCTCTTAGCAACTTAATAATCATGAAATTATATAACAAATCTGTAAACCAATTACCAAATGTCAGAAGGTGCCCTGATTAAAATACACACAGCCCCTGGAACATGCCATATTCACAAATTAGCCATGTGTTATTTATAGCTCCTCAAGGCACAATAATGAAGAAAGTGGTAATGAAATCTGAAAGCCTGAGTATCTCCCTTATGTTTGAAAGCAAATCCCATGAGACCCATCTGTAGTCCAAACTGGGGAAAAAAGAATTATTTCTAAAACAAACAAAAAACCTACAAACAACCTCTCCCGCCTTCACAGTTTCATTTTTAAAAAGATTTAAACTGCAAATTAAAATCCCACCATCCTCTTTGCTCCCACACATTCATTTTAGCAAAATGATTCTTTGAAATTCCTCCTTAATTTTTATTCTCCAACACCACAAAGCGCAACCTAAATGCTTCAAAAGGACAGATTCCTCTTTATGGGTGCAATTTGCACTTTCAAAAAAATCTAAGTTACAGGTTATGCCTCGTTCTCTCAGCATGTGGCTCAGCTGTCCTCAGAACTGTTACTCTGCTTCTCATGTAACTTTCCTTAAAAATCATGTATCAATATTCTATTTCATTTTTAACTTACGGTCATATATACATGCATTATAGCACACAGAAAAGCTTTTCTGAAACATATGGTAATTACTGCACTGAAATATTTTACACTCATCCAATTTGATGCAGTCAACCTGTAGCACTGTAAGAGGCGATTAATTCATCACATTGTTAATAAGTCCATAAGCACAAAATAAGGATAAATGAAGGAGACAAGACTCTTTTTTTTTTTTTGGCACAGTAACCAATCCCCAGGAACACATGGTGGTTTTGCCTTCTTTCCTGATGGACGCAAACACTGCAGAACTGCCAAAAAACATTTGAAGGTACACCAGAATATTTAAATACATCTCTAATGCAACCCATCAGTGTATCTCCTTCAGCAGTACCACTACCCAACTCGGGTGGCCCATTTCTGAGGTGGGCTGTGGGGCAGGGTCTCTAGTCGCTGGGGCCGTGTCAGGTTTTGGGGCAGCACCCCTAGACTCTGGGGTGGGCACCTGGGCAGTTATCCAAGCCGATCTGAATGCTAAATAGAGTAGGCCTATCAACAACATTTGGTTAGTATCTAGGGGAAATCTAAACCCTTCAAAAGCCGGTGGGGTAGGCCCAAAGAACTGGTTGAAGTGTTGGGAGAAAAGTTCCCACCGTGTTATTTCCTCACAGAAGGTACCATTTTTCATATAACCCCAGAAACATAAGCTTAGTGTGTGATAGCCCTTTAGCCATGTGCCCACACTCCAGAGGAAGCTGATAACCCATGAATCCCTCACTTTATCAACCCACTGTGCAAACTGGATAACAGCCACAGTGACCTTAGTCAGGGGATCCATGTTTAGAAAAGGAGCTGCAAAGGGGAGGAACACAGCCACGACCACGTGCCATGTGAACCGACAAGGTTTCAGTGTTCATCACACAAACTAGACTACCCAGGAACTGTTATTCCTTTTTTCACCCTTTCCTCTCGATGCCCTCAAGCCCCACGTTGGGCGCCAAAATCTGTCTTGGTTTGAAAGACAGGTGTCTGCCAAGGAAGGCAGGAGCCCCCCTTGGAATGGAAATGCAACCCCCTCCCCTCCAAATGCTTAGCATTTTGAAATTAAGGGGCTTTCAGGCAAAGATGAGGAATAGGAATAACCGTTCTTTACTAAATATATATAAAACAAGGCAAGCAAACAACACTAACTACGGCAGTAACAGGAAACAGGGCCAGGAACCCAGTGCCAGCCTCTCGGGCAGCTCCCAGTGAGCAGGGAGGGCGCCATGGCCTCCCCGCCGCTCCGGAGCCAGCTCAGCCCTCACGGGGCAATGGCCGACGGAAAGCCCGCGTCACAAACCCCCCTAGGCAGCCGGTTCCGGTGTCCAGCAGGATCCTCGGGAGGCAGCAGGGGTTGACGGAAAAAGCAGGAGACGCAGCAGGAGCGACCTCTCTCTAAGCTGATCCCGGTGCCCACCAGGATCCTTGGGGGGGGGGCAGCAGGGGTAGAAGGAGAGCAGGAGACGCAGTGGGGACGAGTTCCCGCCACCACGAGGGCAGCGTCTCCTCCCCTTGACTGCAGGGAGCAAAACAAGAGCCCCAGGGGCTCCACCCAACCCCCTTTATTGGGCTGGCTGGACCCCTCCCCCTGTGGCCAGGTCCTTTTGTCTCTCTTAAGTACAGCAATTTATCTCCTTGACGAACAAGTATGGAAAAATTCTTTTAAGAAAAGAAGGAAAACAGAACTCCCCAAAACCCCAACAATCTTTTAACCCCCCAAGTCAGTAACAACCTCCTTCTGTCCCGGGCCTTTCCACAAGAGCCTCCCCCATCCATTCCCTCATCTATCTTCCACCAACAAAAGGAACAGCAACAGAGTCTCCCTCCCAAAACCCACTGAGAACATGTTGTCTTCTGCTTTTCATGTCTCTATCCTCCTTTTCCCTTTGAATGGCTTTTTCAGTCTTTCTTTTAATCTGCCTCTCTCCCCCCTTGCACTCATTAGCTGTTTTCTTGCTGTGTTAGAAAACTTATTTCAGACAGCTGAAAAGCTCTTGGAGGCATCTGAAGGGGTGAAAAATCGTTCTAGAAGCCAGAAGTGGCATCTTTATATTGCTTTTGCAGACCTGACTCTTAGCCAGAGGGTTAGCAGGTAGCCCTGTGTTGCCAGAACACGTTTTGAATTTAAGCAAAATTACATTGGCCTACTTGCTGGACTGCTGCAGTAGCACAGTGACCTCAGGAGCTGTTTCTACCTATGCACTATGTTCAAAGGTGAACTGTATTAACGTTTAAATTTACTTGATTTAAAACTTCTCTGTATCTAGGAGATGTGGATAATAGGAACAAGTCTAAAAAAATTAAATGAAAATAGTTCCCATCTTCCCTAGCCTCCTTTTCTGTCCTCCTTTTCTAGCCTCCTTTTCACCTGTTCTTTATTATTCTGGCTTTGGAAGAGCTCTGAGATACATTGTTTTGAAGCATTTTTAATTAATACAAGCCTCTGACCTTTGCTTTTGAAGACAAACGTGTAGCTCTAAATGGTAAAATAACGAAATGCAATCCCCCAAATATTTCAGTGTCAGTTGATTTCAACCACAAATACAAAGCAGGAGACTTCCATGGGAAAAAGCCTCCACAGTACCGTTCCCATGGATAAGCAATAGCTGAGTGCAAAACTTTTGGGGTTTGGATTTTAGAGATTCATTAATATTTTAAACTAAAAGCAGGCTTAAGACATCACTTCATTTTGGACTGAGTAGCCTACAACTTGTGGGGGCTTTTAAGACTGTGGTTATTGTCCCTTATAGATGGAGTCTTAGCAGAACAACCTTGTTGGTGCTAACAACGCAGCAAGCGTGTTGTCAGACCTCTAGTCAATGGGAGGAGTTTGCTTAGGTCAGATAGGAGTTCTATACAGGGGAGACCTCTTAGGGCTGTCTCTCCACTCGTTGCTAATAAAGGATTTTTCTTTCTTCGTTTCAAAGCTGCTGGATGGAAGGCTTCTGATTCTCCCTTTGGAAGACCTTTGTGCAAGATAATGGACAGTCCTGTTGAAAAGAATTGTGTTTCCTGCATTTCACTGCCTGCCCCCCAGAACAATTTCTTTTTTGTGACGGTGCAACCTGCAAGCATTTGTCTGAGTTGAGCTTTCACACTGAAACTCATGAGTGGCTCTTTCAGCTTCTCCTCTCTGGAAGAGGTTTGCACTAAACTGCAAATGCTCTGTCTTACTGCAAAAAGCTCTGACATCACCTCTGGGGCTGAGACAACATCCACTCCTGTTATGTCCTGCCACAGCAGTTGCAGAAACCTTCCAGATTATAATTGCAGCAAGGGATAGCGGAGTCTTTCCAGGAAGGATCCTGCTTTCCAGGAAATCCCTTCCTGTCATTTCTGTATCTTATCCTGATGACTCGCTCTGGGGTGTCTGCAACTGTGGTCCAAAGGGCTCTGCCCACAGCAAGTCAGCCTGCAAATGTTTCCCCCAAGAAGATCCATCAAACCATGAATGTGAGAATGACAGTAAAAAATGAAACATAGCCAGGAACCCAGTCTCGACTTCAGGCTGTCTTTGGCATCGTTCAACATTGTGTGCCGGCAGAGACAGAAAGTCTCTCTTTTTATCAAGAGGTCAGAGTTCAAGTATCTTAACTTCAAATTTTAAATTATCACCATAAAACCATGCTTTTACTATTTTGTTCATTCCAGAATGTAATTACCTTTTCTTTGCAGGACTGAATGGGATGCTACGTGGTAAAGATTGTCTTTTGTTAGTAGAAGCAGACTCTATAAGCTATTGTATTGTTAATTTTGCAGTTATCTTGGCTTCCTTAATATCATTTAGCTATTTCTTTTCTTTATGGGTACCTTATTCTGCTTGATTCTGTTTCACTTTGAACCTCCACTGATGTTGAGGATTTAATGCATTTTTTATCATACTGTGCAAAATGCTGATGGAATCTTTGTGCAGACTCTCTGTCGACAGAAAAAAAGGTTATTATTATCGTCCCCTTTGTATTGTATCTCCAGAAATCTATGCACATGCTTTGTAGCCACCCACTTTGCAATGGAGCATGAAGAAATCATTTTGTTTTATTCACTACAGAAGCACTTTTTAAAAGATGGGTCTTTATAATTGTCCCTTAAAAAAATTGTGCATGCATAATGCATTGCTTTTAACAGGGCTGTGAATGATTTGCTCCAATTATACATAATACTCAGGCTGCTTCTTAGCTCGAAGGTGAAACCATCTACAGTGAAATCAAAATGTCTATATTAGATTTGAATGGAGAAGGAAAAGAATTTCATTCACTAAAGCCAGCGACAAAAGCACCTGGTCTGCAGTCTGTGCCCATCATCCGATTACTCCATTTCTGGTGTTTTCAAGGATGCTAAACCCACACAGACCTTTGATGACTCTGATCCACCTGTAAAGGCAGAGAAGAAGAAGTGAGCTCCATTTTCCCCTTCTCTAGGCAGTTTCCCTACTTCCATGAATTCCAACTGCTTTCTGTCTGCCATCTTGACTTCTCAACAACCTATGGCAATGATCAGCAACTATCCAAATTAAGTGTCGATTTATTAAAAGTATTCAGAAATATTTTCACGTAAGAACCAGGTCCACTGAGTGCATTCCATCCAGCCTGCCAGCCACGCAGCTGTTCCTGATTTGCACACGAATAGCAGCTGGATATTAAGACATAGTTGTGATATCCATAAATTGTCCATATGCTCACTTTGAGAAGCTGGAGAGACTGCTGTCTTTGAAACAGGATTAAATGAAAATAATTAAATAAACCAGCAGAAGAATGAAAATGCTGTCTAGTGAGTCCATTTGCTTATTATGCTCTGTATTCCTACAAATCCACTTTGCAGTCAGAACACAGGGGGTTTGAATTATTTTCCGACGTTACATTTTCCCTGTCGCTAAAAGTAAATGGTGATGATTTTCAATAAACAAATCTACTCTTTTCTCTCAAGGTTTCTGTACGCTATGAATGCATTTGCGACATCAGATTTTCATTCAGGAAATGAAAAAAAGACAGTAAGATACATTCCTGAAAACTCAAGAAGCCAAGCTGGCCATCTTTTTAAACACTATGACTGAAAAAAACCCAACAACAAAATCACCATTGTTTTCTCAAGACATCCAGTACGAACTGGGAAGTGAGTGAAAGAGGACTTTCATATGGACATTGTCTCCAGTTATCATTCTTCTGAGCATGCATTTATCAATTTGACACTAAGCTGTTCCTCATGAGGATGTCCTCAGGCTAAAATTTAGAAGGTGACTACAAACACAGGAGGCCAAAATGAAGCAAAAGAATCACAAAAAGAGCCTCTGGAAGAAACCTTCTGTCATAAAAATAACGACCGCGTGTCCATCTTAGATTCTCTTTTGCTCGCTCTTTTAGCACCAGCCCAGTCCCTTGCTGTGTCAAGACTCCTTGGAAATAGTGCTGAGAGTGAGGCTATGACATGAATTAAACAGGGTTTCCATTTTTACATAAGGCCTCAATGATGCATTCAGAAATATCTGTCATGTTCAGTAGGAGTGTTTCAAAAAGACTGAGTCCACTACCTTCACTTTTCCGGATTCTTTTAGATAATGTGTTTGAAAAAAGCAACACTTTCATCCAGCTGCAAGCCAAACAAAATAATTTCTGATGAAAAATTGTACCTTACAGCCTCTTCAGTGCTTTTTTTTTCCTATGTATTCTTCCTTCCAGGCAGTGACAACACCTGTAAATGCAGCAAGAAGAAATTACTACTTCTACATTAAAATCCCATCTCATCCATCATACCTATATTGTCACTTGCTCATATATTGTACACTATTTAGGTAAATACTGCAGTGTCTAGATATTACAGAAAAGTCTATTTTTAAAATGCACGTAATAATGAAAAACTGTGATAACATTGGAAAATGCTTTTAAGGAAACCTGGGCCCTATAAAACTCTCCTGACTTCAGGTGCTCTTACTGCCTCAGCAGAAATTGGCTCTGACACCAGCGAAAAAAGAGCTGGGTGTCCCAAATCTTTAAATATGATCACTAAACAGGACTGTTGGTTTTACTTCAATTGGACTGACTTGGGAGAAAATCCCAGACAGGAGATTCTCCCTGGAAAAAGTAAACTAACAGACTGTAAAATATGAGCGGTAAGAGCTATGGTTAATGTTTCTATTTAAGATTATCAATATTTCTTTTAAAGATGAGCTGGAGACAAATCAGGATCTAATACTGAGTTCTATTTAGACCTGCATGGCTAGATATATAGAGGAAAAAAAACCTCAGTCAGTGGGAATTTTTCCTTAACTCCACTGAAGCCCACTGAATATTTTAATTTGCAGGATATAAGCTGTAAGTACATCACTAGAAAAAAACATTAATGATATTCAGTGCAGTTAAAAATAATCAGAGACAGACCAATTGTCCAAGCTGCATGTTTATACTAAGAAAAAACAGAAAAATCATGCAAAGCCTTATAACCTGAGGATTTAAAAAAGAACAAGCTAGGGGGTGAAGGCTAAATTAAATATGAAGCTATCTATATTTTCCATTAAAGCCATTGTGAGTTTGGCCATTTTGCAAAGGTCCTGATTAAAAACCATAGGAAAGTGAATAGTTTTGACTCATGATCCTCAGCACTCAAATAAGAAATAAGGAGAAAGCAGACCCACAAAACCAGAAGTTTTAAAAAAGTGCCAGTGCAAAACCATGTTACATAAAATCATCAATTCAAATACTTCTAGAAAATAAGTTGCCTTGTTCCCACAACTGGAGGGAGGTTCAACAATGCAGATTCTCATTTTAATTTCAGCACTGTATTTCTTTTTTTTCATAAACAGCATAACAGTAAGATTTGCCAATGTTTCAATATGCTTTATTATCTGTTCTTTGACAGCTGGTACTTTTTCTGATTCTTTAGTTTTAATAAAAAGCAATAGAGATGTATACTGAAGGCTTCATTTTTTTAACATAGCTGATTTGAAGGCTAATTAGCACATTCATATATGTCAAAAAATCCAATGTCTTTTGTATTCCTATTTCTGGTTTCTTTTGTGGTCAGTTTAATTAAATTTGATGAAAAACTACTTGACAAAGGAGGAGAGGAAAAAAAAAAAATTAACAGTTCAGGTTAGGCTTTTCAAAGGTAATTAATACTTAGTGCGCAATAAACTAAAGAAGGACTTGCCCAAATTTTCTAGCATATTTTTTAAATGTTATCCTTAAAATTTTAGCATCTTTTTTAATAAGAGTAGTCAGAACAGAACACAGGGCAGTCATGATCTAAAACAGCTTCCTCTCCTCCCACAAAAAGAATAGGCAAAGAAAATTATTGAGATGTCACAAAACACGAGTTCACCGTTTAAAAGGCTACTGACAACCTCTTATGGTACTCTGTTTCTGAAGCTATGATTTCAAGAGCAAGCAAGGTGTGTCATAAGCGCTACTGATCGTTGAAAATTAGGAGATGAAGAACACTTAACAACGTTTAAGTGTGGTACGTGTGATTACAGCAATCAAAATGCTACCCCATTTCTCTATAGTTTATCTTGAACAGCAAGGTTAAAAAAGGGAGAAAAACCAAAACCAACAAAAAACAAAAACAAAACAGAAAAAGGAAAAAAAAAGCTATACTATCCTAAATGCAGCACACAAACATCAGAAGCAGTCCTGACAGAAGGCTACACAGGCAGTTGACCCAAAAGGTAGCATAGTATTTATCTTGGTTTCTACTTCGAACCATAAGGATTCATGATGCTTCTTCAGGTCCTTTGGCGGTTGGTGCTGCAGACCAACCTGTTTCTCACAAAGTATCTATTTAAAAAAAAAAAAATAAAAATCCATTCTTATGTAATAACAGTGTGGTGTTTGCAAGGATGGTTCTATGTGTAATTCACTTGCCTGTAGTGAGTTGGTAGATACTATCATATAGGACCAGTAAACCAGGATAGCGACACTTGTCACAGGACCTGAATTTGGTCTCATTACCACGAATACAGTCTTTGTTGCTCAAAAGAGTAAGCACTACCATAGGCACTTACATATACTATTTATGATGCAGTTTTTCTTCTTCTGACAAGCTGTTTTTGACTACTTGGGATGTTTTCTCCTCTCCTCACATTAAGTTCCTATGCAGTTTCAGAGCAGATGCTTGTGCTCTTGATCCTTGTTAGGCAATTGCTCTGCAGTCTGGGGCCGTGGCTCATACCAAGGACTGGCAGTAAACACAGTCACCTCTTTCCTCTCCTGTGAAAACCTTCCACTTGCTGAAAACACACCACCTCCAAGGATCATTGCATAAACCTTACTACCTTCCCTACAAAGCGCAAAACAACTCCATAAATATACAGTGACACAAACATCAAAACCTCCAACTGTGCCATCCACAACAAGATCTCCTCTTTCAGCAGAGGACGAGAATAAACAACAGATGACAAATGTTAGGTCATTCTCATCTTCAGCCGACATAACTCCGTGCCGCTGCCAAACATGAATCCTCTCTTCCTTCTGTCAGCTGAATCAGCAAGCTCATCCCAGTTCATCAGGGAACTGCACTGCTGATAATGGACAAAGAAGGGGTTTAACAATATATGAAGCATGATACATTAAAGGCTCCAGAAAACAAGCAAACAAAATAGACACACACCCCCCCCACAGGTATTAAGAGTAGTAGCCAACGCAAATTAAAAATTCAAATAAACAAAACAGCTTTATGTGTTTTAATCCTAATACTTAGGGGTGAGTTGAGCATGTATGTTCACATGCCTTGTTCGCTGTCCTGTAAGCTGAAAGAATATAGAAAGAAAATAAAGTCTTACATAAAAGACAAAAGCTATGGACTCAAAAGTTAAAATGAAAAATTACAAGTTACATGAAAAACAGTCCCGTGCAGTTAGGAAGCAATTAAATGTCATTCTCAACTACTTCCAGGAATGAAAGGTAAATCAACACAGGAATGTGAAGCTCTCAGCTGAAGATCTGTACTTCAAGCACAAAAGTTAATTGGCAGCTAGCTTCTTTGCAATAGATTTAAAGATTTTAAGACCCAAAGGGATCAGCGTGATCGTCAGATCTGACCTTCCATGTAACAGAGGCCAGAAAATGTCATGCAGTAATTCTTACATCAAATCTGAAAACTTTCAAGTGGAATATATATTCATTCAAGGTATCCAGACCCAGCTTCCAAGTTAAAGAGGGAGTGTTCATTGCCAGACTTTTAAAAATTGATCTACCTGCCCTTATTGCTAAGAAGGTTTCCCTAATATCCAGTTTCTTCAATAGAGGTGGCCACTGCTATTCACCCCAAGCTTTTTAGTACACTCTTCATTTTCCTTAAGCAATAAAATAATAACTAATAATTTCAAAAGTGAAATAAATTAAGAGATCGAACTAAACTTCACAAAAAAAGAGGTACTCAACAGTGTTCATCATGCAGTTTCAGGGTCCTTCTTATTGTTGCTGTCTGAAAGAATCAATGGTAGATATTTACATTAAAATATTCATTAAGCACAGAGTGCATTAGTAATTGTTTTAATCATCTTTCATACAATAACCATTGTGACTATTCTTTGTGTTCTCCTCTGTTCAGTCATAGTATCATTTGTTTATACTGCACAGTATCCACTAGGGTCAAAAGAAAGACACACACTGGGTACGCAAGCAGACCAGTGGATGTGCTTGCCAAACTCCTTGGATAATGCAGAACCAGAGAATCACAGAATAATTATAAGTTGGAAAAGATTTTCAAGATCATCGAGTCCAACTGTTAACCCAGCACTGCCAAATCTACCACTAAACCATGTCCCTCAGCATCACATATTTGGATCAAATATTGAAACTGTATTTAGAGTAAAATTGCTTTCTACTATCTTTGACTTTACCAGGGACCCACAAAGTTTCTAGTAGCTGCCCTAAAGTCACTTAGCTGGTATCTGAAGTGTGCGTGGGACAGCAGCCACAGGGAAGACCCCATGCAGGTGCTCTCAGTGTCCATGGTATTGCCCATGATGATGGAAAATTCAGGTTTGGGGTTTGGTTTGCGGGGTTTTTGTGTTGTCGTGTCCCCCTCCCCCCCCCCCCCCCCCCCCTTGCTGGCTGTTCCTTGTATGCTGGGCTGTTCTGTTCCCACCAGGCCAATGAGCTCCTGTGTCTGAATCCTGCCTTGCAATATTATCAACAGCAGAGAGAGAATGAAAATCCTGCCTTTATGTCATCATAAATCAGGATTTACTGATGTGAAAGTTTATATGAGCTCACATTTTCAAATGCTTGTGTGTAGGACTGATTGATAGGACTAAGTACAAACGTAAAGCAAAGCCAGTGGGGCTTCTTTAAAGTCTAAGCAATCACTCCCATCCAGCAAACTGCTTAACAAGAAAATAAAATAACTGCAATAATTTCCACCGTAACAATAATAATGTTTGCCAACTAAGTGGAACTTTGCTTATGGTAATACCATGAACAAATACCAACCCAGTCTCCTACTCCCGTCCTTTCCAAAGACTAAGGATAATTTTACAGTTATATATATGATCATATCACCAGAAAAAAACTCTCACATTTAAATGTGAGTAGGTGTAAATGTTAAACAAATGATGATTAATGACCATTTCTTACTGCCTAAATATTTACACAGGTAAGAATCCACCATAAATATTAGTGTACCCTGAAGTCTATATGCTTGAAATTTTGCAATAAAAACCCCAAAGTGACAACTTTTGGAAATGCCAATTAGCTATTTCCTCATTTGCTTTTATCTGAAATAGGGAGTAAAGCTGTATAAACTCCCTCTGTGGCCTGGAACAAAACATCTGGGACTTGGAACCTACGAAGCTTCTTGAAGAAGCTTGTTAATATAAACAAAAAGTGTTACAGCAAAAAACCAACTATATTCGTGTGAACTTATACCTTTTGGCAATGTGAAATTGCCCCCTAATATGAGCATGCTTCTTCAAATGTCTTTCCAGTGCAGCTGCAGAATGTGCTTTCCCTCAAAACGCAGGTAAGAGGCAGAGGCACGGGGGTGCACTAGGAAGGTAGAGATACTAGTATCAAATTGAAGTAAAATATTTTTACATAGAAATTTTAACAGAAATAGAAACAGTGCTTGAAAAATTATACCTTCTGAAGATTTAAAGTTGAGAGAAAACACATTTTCCTCTGAAAACAGCAAAGCAAACTTAAAGGCTATTTATAGAAAATTCATGATCAGCTCTATTTAACAGGAATAGCAGCCTAGGAGATGCTAAATTACCGCTGTAGAGCTGCAGAGGTTGTACCCAGAAAGTTTCATTCATACTTAACTACCCAGATATGAGAGTATTTTGAGCATCATTCCTAGAAAGACAGGACAAATACCACAGAACTCTTGGCACCTGGATTTTGAAGACCTATTTCAAGGCTACTGAAAAATAATTAAATGAATGCAGCAACCTTTTCAGAGGACCATGAGTCCCTCCATGCAGACCACCAGCTGATACCATCACACCCCACCTCATGGCCTTGCCCTTGATGGCATAGTGCTGCACCAGCCCTAAGCTGCCCTTACCCATGTCCTCCAGAATGTGCAAGCTTGTCCTGATCCTGCTGGAAGTGTCTCCTTCGTAGGGATAACATGGAGATAGCACCTTTCCCCTGCACCACTACCAACTCTGGCCTTGCAGTTTGCTGTGTCTTCCAAAACTTTTTTCCTCTTCCTCCTTTCCCTTTCATTCTTTGACTTACTTGAGCACCGAATGTACACTTTTACGGTACAACCTGTATTATTTTTCCATCCTTGTCCTCCCTTCCTTTGCCAGTGCTTTCTGGTACAGTTTTCTTACACACATATATGACCACATTGCTGAATCTTTGTTTTCTTCTAATAAAGCTATCTTGACATAATTCAGTTTATGTGAGATGTCTGTCAAGAAGTTGTCTTTCTAAACTTGGCAAGTATTGTATCTCCCTGATTATTTTCTCAATCCATACTTGAATTTTCAGAAAGCTGAGAAATGCAGTGAGATAAATGCTTGCTATGTTTCCTTTTCCCCCTTTCAATATTCTCTTGGTCAATGAAACAGCCATCAAAAATCTATTTTAATTTCCCTCCTCCATGTGAAAGCATGCAGCACACAGTACACTTGATAGTTTTTGGACTTTCTAAAGCCAAAAGCCTTCCGGCTCAGCATAAATCTGGATCTAGCAACAAACCGAGGCTGAAAGTCACCTGTGCTGCACCTTCTGCTGCTGGTCTCAGACAAAGCCTTTTTCTCTTCCTGCTTTTGAGGTCCCCCTCCAGTTTTCTCCTTTGCAGGTTGTCCCCACAGGGTACTGGGAGGTTCTGCTCGTGCCTTTGTTCCCTGTACAAAGAGGGAGGGTTCTGATTTTCTGTGCCAGACAAAGGAAAAAGTATGATTCCAGGGAAGGGGCTTGTTTATACTAAAAGCATCCTCAAAGTTGGGCAAAGCACTGGGAGCTGCTGCAGATTCTTGCAACTGTAGATCCAGAGGACCCTGTGGTTTGAGAATGTTCCCGTGTGTGTAATTTTATAACAAACATCCAACTTTCCACCTTATCTTAACTTGAGGTGTATATACTGATGAATTAACATTTTCTTAATTAACTTTATTTTAATCCTGGTATTACACTGATCCTTGAGGACAGGAAATCTTTTTTTCACTGACTTCAGCAGCAGCAGAATGGGAGCGCCTAATGGTGTTTTAATAAAGTTGATAGATACTGACTGTAATTTTTCAAGTAAAGAATTGAGGTCTCCTCTTAAAAAGAGTATTACAGATTAGTATTCTTTTTTTCAGAGGCATCCAGGTTTTTTGCAATGAAATTTAATGAAGTAGGCTCCAAGGTATTTCCTGTAATATATTTCAATAGAAGAAAATATAAGCCAGTAAAGTTGCTCGTGTAAGCATTCAGGATTTAAGGAATTACTTAAACAATGAATGCATGAAGTTATTAACCTTCCTGGAGAATTAAAATGTGCCTCTATGTGATGAATCAAAAGCATCAGCCATTTCAAGTTTGAAGGATTGGTTTTATACGTGCAACTGAAAAATAATTAGAACAATACGCATTATGTTGCATCTTCAGAAAATTTGCCCAGACTTCTAGATGATTAGAACACCTCTGCAACAGCTTTTATTTGGTTCATTCATCCATGGGTTACCTTTTGGAAACGGCACAGTCTCAGGAAGATGATATTCTTGTACTTAGCCTCAAGTAAAGGGACAGTCTAATGAAACTAGTGATTTTTAGGTTTTATTTCCTTCGAATACTCTGCTGTACTGAGACCATTAGGAGGATCAGCATGACTACGTAAAATTTTGCTAATTTATGACTTATTACATAAAAGCAATAACAACAAAAAAGCCCCCGATACCTACACAGGCTATCTGTACATGTCAGGTATCTATCAGTAAACTGTATAATAGGAAAAGCTTAGAAAACTTATATTGTTTTCTCACTAAGTATATTTTAATTCAAATATTCCTATTGTCTCTGTAGGAATATGTAATTCCTTGTATACAACAGGGATTTGGGCCAACGCATACTTCAGGCTTTTGCCTTCAGTAACAGGTAAAACACAAACCCAGCTCTTGGCCAAATCTTCCACACTGAACAAATCTGACAGGGGAACTGCTGGTGCAGAACGAATGCAAGTCCGGATGCCACTTTATTTTCCAGTCAGGTCTTCACTTAACTATAGCCTAATCCAGTTACGGCAAATATTCAAAAACTCAGTATAAGGGTGAAACATATGTAAATTGCCATTGTGATTTTTTAAAAATAAACTAGTACCCAGGAAATCCATCTCATTTCATTATTCTTTTCAGCAGAGAAGAAAATTCAGTTGCCAAGAGCAAATTAAAAATAATAATACTAGCAACACATATTTTGCAAATGCTTTCTGCTTCTTAAAAGTAAGGTCCCAGGATGCTATAGAAGCCAATAAATTATTGCACAGGCTCTATGCGTAGCATCTCAGCCCGAAGTAGATTATCTGCTCACACGTTAAAAAATGAAAGAGCGACACTTTGAATCCGAGTGCACCACTCTCGGAGGGTTCTGCACTTTTAATGAAATTTTAGAAGCAATCATTGATGACTATGCAGAAGTCATGTCTGCTGCCAGAGCTGTCAGTTCCCATAAATGCCTGGTAGGAAAGCCCATACTAATGGCACAAGCTCCTCTGTACCCCAGGGCTCGCCTTGGTTGAGAAGATGGGATGAGCAGGAGTGCCAGGTACTCCGCCCTGCTCCCCTGCCAGCATGTGATGCTGCATTCAGAAGAGTGCCCTCACCAGACACTAGCGCACGTCTGCCTCTTCTGTCAAACCTTTTTAAAAGCAAACTTGTTGACCAGAGAATGAAAGCTAAATGGCTGGCTAGCCAAAATTACACTGTGCTGCTGAAAGCATTTTTAATAATGTGCTGAGAGCTCACTTTGCTTTTTTATATGCCCTTGTATACTGAGGCGAGTGACAACACGATTTATGCATGAAAATTGAAATACAGAACATGTACTAAATAAAGCCATATTAAGGCTTTATCAAACACAGTTCGTTTTGTGTATTGTTTAATCAGTTTTTAGACAAAAAATTATGCAGCTAGATACAGAAGACCAAAAGCAGAAGTATGCTCTCAGTGAATTTCATACGAACATTAGAAAATATTTTATGCTAACATAAATTAGTAGCCATTTGATTCCAGAAAAAAAAGAGCCAAGGCTGTTTAACTGAGACATGGATTGAAATGCTCTCAAATATTTTTTTGATTTGGCTTTTAAATTTCCTGGTGTTTTATCAAAACTCAGTATTTTGCTAGAGAAAATGAGGTGATGCCTAGGAATCTAAATGATTCCGAAAGCATAGCAAGGAGAGTACAGGATAGCTCCCAAGCCCTTCTTGCAGAAAGAGAGATTAGTTTTCTCTGCAATCCTGTTACACTTAAGACATAAAAAACAGAACTGTGAAACTCTCACAAAGATTTGCACCTACAAGGCAGATATCTTTCTCTGATACGTTTTTCTGTGTTGCCTTCACTTCGTTCTTCCCGAATTCTTGAAAAAAACCTGTGGAAGCCAAAAGAAAGATTCTCAATAGTTCAACTGGTGCCCCTCGGGCTTCTAATGTTGAATTTTGATTTAGGATCCTACACTACATAGTATTAAAGAAAGTAAATTATTAAAACTTGAGTTAATATTTGACAAGCTGAGAAATTACTTTGATAACCGATATTGTTACATATGTAGAGGAAATAACAACACTCACCTTTTTTAGGTACATGCTTACCAGAAGCAAAATGTACAACATGGCAGAAAGGAGCTTCTTTGCTTTGAGAAGCGGTACCCAAGTACAATATTTGTGACTAGTGTCTCATGGACTACAGGTAAGTCTCCTTGTTTGTACAGCAAACTTCATCTGCTTTCAACGGTCATAAATCAAAAGGTTACAGGGTTTAAACCATTTCCCAGTTATGATATGTCTATGAGGCAGCAACAGCTGGGCAATAAACTTTCAGCCATAAATGTTTCTGAAAGCAGTAAGTTCATGGCCAAAGCCATAACTATGGTAACATCAATTGATGTCCAAAATGCAATCTAGCTGCATAGTTCCCTTTAATATGAAACGATATCGTACATAGCAAGGTACTTACCAGCAGCCTCCAGGTTAAATAAGACGGGTTAAGGTCAGGTGGGATGGTTCCGAAAGGCTTTGTCGAGTCAACTTGTGATTTGTGGCCTCCTCTGAGCCTCTGGCATTCCCTGATTTCATCCCCATTCTATCGAACACTCTCAATATCACTTTAGACTGGATATTGAAATCACTTAGCGGCAATAAAAAAGAGGAGTGCTGCAGAATTGAATCCCATTTTGGTCAGCACACATCTCTAAACTATTACCAGTGTGAAATGAAATCTAATGTCTCCCTTAGCAATCCCATCTTCTTTGTCCTGTTGTTTTTCTAGGAGCGTTATGATACACTAAATCCATTTGGACACACAATAGTACACGGGCTGTACCACAGATTTAAAGAAGAGATTTCCAAATGTATGCAGCCACTGCATCAGGTTGCTTTTCAGCCATCACACTTTCACAGAGAAATCCATTAACAAAGGTAGAAAGAGACAAAGCAAACACCTCAGATAAAAAAAAGACATACATAAAAATGATTAGAAAATGGAGAATGGTGAAGTTACCTCCTTAGTAAAATAATGTTATCTAATCTTCAGAGTGCTCATACTAGTCTGATGTTATGGGAAGGCAAACAAACCCTTTTGCCATCATTTCACAAGTATTATTATTATTTCACACAATATTCAAATGAAGTAACCTTCTGTTAGGCTGAGTATATAAACATAACCCACCGTCTCCCTTTCTGTTGCTAGGAGTTTATGTTCTCTTTCCCCATTGGATTCGTAATTACTGTAATTTGATTTACAGATAGGATGGCAACAATGAAGCTATAGTTTCCTGTGATCCACTTCCTTTTCTTTTCCTTATGTTAGATCTCAGGGTAGTATAAAACGTGATTGAATTTTTTAGTTTCATCTACTGGTCCCTTTAGGAATGTAAGCTCTATGGTGGTCTAAACACTATACAGAAAATGTGGCCACTTGAAATCCAAATGCCTTGACTTTCATGGGGAAAACAGGGCAACTGCTATAGGCCTGTGCTACCTGAGATACATCCCCTTAGTGTTGCTAAATGCTCCCTGATTTTCACAGTCTTGTTTTTCTGTTGTTCCTGATGCCCCCTCTTTTCCTCTTACCACGATGCTCTTCTATAGCATTGGAAGTTTTACTGAAATAACGTACAAGGCAGGTGACTGATCTGCAGAGCCAACTAAGTGATGAATTTGCAGGGCAAATGAGGATATAACATGCCCCAAGGAGGAGTTCTGGGGGAGGATTACTGTGTTGTCAATTATTGAGAACAGATGTATCTTACAGAGCTTGGGCGGAAAGCTTGTCTGATTGCTCCTGGCCAAGTTTAGATGATGGCTAGTCAACAAAATGCGATGCCCAAGAGACTGTGAAACTAAACCCTCCGGAAACATGTCCAAAGAATAAACCAAGTGTAAGGCAATACTGTACTAATAAATCAACCATGCCCCTTAAGAGTAACAGAATCAGATATGCGTATAACGATTCTCTTTAAAGCATCTGAGGAGCTTGTCAAAGCTATTCGATCAAAACAATGTACATCATTACTTGTATTAAATACAGAGAGATAGTCAGCTTCTAGTTTTCCTCAAATTTAATAAATGCTATTGCTTTTTGTATTAATTAAGATAGAAGTCTCTTTATATAACTGCATCTCAGTGTCTTCTTGGATAGTGTTTTTAACTCCTCACTATTATTTCTGGAGTGCACTAGTTTCAAAAATGATGACAGAACGGTGAGTCCTTCACGCAGCTTACTGGAATTACAGACTGGCTGCTTATAAAGTAAGAATTTCCAAATGAAAATAAAACAGTGTTGGAAGGGAAGCTTGCTAAATGTTTGCACCGGTAATCCTGGACAGTCAATAGGAATGGTATAAAATACATACAAGTATACAACATTAGCAAAATGCAAACTAAAGATGAGTCCCATTTAAAATATGTATTTACTCTACAGAATACAACACAGTGAATTTATTACCTAGTAGAGAGGTAATTAACTATTCCATGGTAGGATCAGTATGTGGGTTTTCTCCATATGGCCTTCGAATGGAACATGTCAATCAGTGCTAGACCAGAATACGAAGCTATTGCTTGCATTAGATAGCATCTTATGACAAGAAGCAAGATTAACATTTGGCATGAATAAAATTATCACAATTTGCCCTTTCATTCATGTTTGAAGTTCAGCAGAAACTT
This sequence comes from Todiramphus chloris collaris, assembly GCA_025345505.1. NCBI lineage: Eukaryota > Metazoa > Chordata > Aves > Coraciiformes > Alcedinidae > Todiramphus > Todiramphus chloris. The sequence goes on along the minus strand of JANVCC010000062.1, from coordinate 3,648,129 downwards.
ATTGGAAATTGTACTTTCATCATTTTATTTTTCATCTGTAAAACATAATTGCTGCTTAAATGAAAGAACTCAACCCTGTTGTCCAAAAATATCTTGGATGTGAAAACCTGGTAAGTTCAAAACCATGTGTTCAACTTCTCCCACTTTTACAATCAACTGGCATAAGGCATGATTTCAGCAAAGAGAAGACATTACTGTAGGAAATTGAATATACTGGACAACTTAACACCGAGCCTTCAAAATCACCAGCAGTCAGGAGTAATGCTATACTCACAAGGGGGAACTCCTAGCCAAAAGCCCAGGAAGTAACAAGCCTATACCACATACATCCTCTTGTAGAGGCACCCACCTTGGACAGGGGAACCCTTCTTCTGCCCATTTTTCATCCTGGGCTTCACTTCAATTCTCCATACCCCAGATGACCGCACAGTTTTTCTCTTTCCTGAGATGGCTTCCCTCTTTCCATTATTTCTTTAAACAAGCAAGAAAGTCAAGATAATTAAAACAAGTGCCAAAAAAAGAAAAGGAGTTCTTATTTTCTAGCTCCAACATAGATTGCAGGATGTAAAGTAAATGTTTGTTCTTACTTTTCCCTGATTAGACTTGAATTACTATTATTAATAACCACTGCAATTTGCAGTTAGTTCCCTGGAAGGAAATTTCACGCAGAAGTCATTCATCTTTCTTTAGTTCTTCTGCTTCCACAGGCACTGGAAACAGAGCAATAAAAGCTCTCAGAGTTCCTTGGGTGATGAACAGATGGGTAGAAGGACAGGTAGAAGAGTGCCTTTCTAAAGCACAGGTGCTGGGTTCCTACCTACACCAGCTGTATTCCCTTCTCCTGGGCCTTATTTCCAGGAGACAGCTTGTCTTCCTTTTATTTGCCCCTGTATATCTGGGTGCAAACCTCTTGTCACTGTTTATATGAGCAGTAATGCCCCCACTGTAAACAAAGGTGAAAAGCTCTTTAAGTGGAAAAATACTGCTTCACTGGCCATAAAAGGTTACCCCAGAACTAAAAGTAATGGTTATTGATGCTTACCCCCTGTCAAGATCCTAGACATTTACGTCTCTAAGTCAAAGTACATGCTAGACAACCATTATATACCATTTACAGATTATAACAGCATCCCGATGTCAAAATCAAATTCTATTTCATAAGACATTGTCTCTTAAAGCATCTTTTACAGGTAAATGTAAGGCAAGACTATTAGCATGGCTGTTAGACCATAATAAAGGATGTTCATGAGTCATCTCTTAATTATGCTTTTTCACTCTCATACTGTGGCAGAACAATTCCCTTTTCAACCACAAACCGCGTTCATGACATACATATAATGCAATAAAATTGACACAGATAAGAGCAATGGGTCACATTATTCTGTGTGATTGAATCAAAAGACAATGCAACTGCAGAGAATTTCTAATTCAGTGAGTCTCTTTCAGAAGATTTTGAAATATCCCATTGCTGCAGATAAATTATAAACCAAACAGCAATAAACTATACAATTACAGAATACATGTTTTCTATAAAGTGAGCTTCTGTTTAAATATGGAATAAAAATGGTATCACTGCCACTCGTTAACTGAGTCAGTGCCAGTTGCAATTTAGCAGATGTGCCTTCTTGTGCAATTAATCTAATATAGTAAGAAAAACATCATGTCTTGGATCAATGGTAACACTGGGTGGGTCACCATTAGCCACCTGCTGCTGAGAAAAACAGTAACAAAGGACATAACATAGCATAGCACGAAGCACAGCAGAGTTTTGCTCCTTAGAAGAAACCAAGGACCTAAAAGCTTATCTCAGAAACCAGTAGCACCTAGTTGTATTTTGTTAGCTGGTAGAATGATGTACATGCAAAAGTATCTAGCTCTGGAGAAGGGTAAAAATGTCCTCAAAGAGTGAACTGAGCAGCGCAAAATCACAGAATTGTCGTGGCTGGAAAAGATCTCTAGGATCACCGTGTCCAACCATCAACAACAAAAAACCCAACTTCCCTACCCCCCCAAAAAAACCCCCTCACAAAAACAAACACACAAAATCGCACCCCACCATCCACTACAATATGTCCTGAAATGCCTCATCTACACGGTTTTTGAATACCTCCAGGGATGGTGATTCTACCACCTCCTTGGGCAGCCCATTCCAGCACCTGACTAGTCTTTCAGTAAAGAAATTCTTCCTAATGTCCAGTCTAAACTTTCCCTGGTGCAACTTCAGGCGAATTCTTCTAGTCCTGTCACTATTTACTTGAGAGAAGAAGCAACACCCACCTCACGACAACCTCCTTTCAGGAGTTGTAGAGCACGAAGCAACTGTCTAAAGAAGGTGGTCATGAAAAAGCATTAACCTTGGAATGTTAACAATAAAACTTGCAAATGTAAACAAGAAGATAGCTGTTATTTTGGTTTGGTGGTTTGTTTTGGTTTTTCTTTTTCCTGACTAGCTCTTTAACCTTATAATGAGAAACTCTGTAGTCTCAATGGTGAGAAAATGGGAATTAGCTAGGACCCAGGAGTCTGTAACACAAAGGGAATCTTTCTAGAGCTTCTCCAATAACCAATGTGGTTAGATGTGATGGAATAGACCCACAGAGATTTCGAGGAAGTTCAGTGTATTTTTAAGTGTAATTTTTCTTGAATAAAATAAAATCTACAAGAGCAACCAAAAGTTAAAGATTCACGGGATACAAACATTTTTAAAAATAGACGTTTAGGCAAAGTGTTTTAATTTGGCAGTACCAAATCACATTGATGCAAAGCTGTTGAAATGGGGACAATCACCAAGATCTTAGTTTTACTGTCTGTGTTTTGCAATGACATGACAGGCATTTGTTTGCTTAGGTAAGAGAGAAATGCTAATTGAATTCAGTAATAAAAATATTTTTTCTTACAAAAATGTGTCTTCTGGAGTAGAGAATAATCTGTTAAAGACAGAAATGTGGGTGAAAAAATTGGAATTTTCCTTGTCCTACACATGTAATTACAATGCAGTATTTTATTCTGTACACAAATGTTAACAACTTCACTTTTTTCTAATCTGAATATTTTCACATCGATCTGAAGTAGCAACAGTCACATGGGAATTGGCTTAAAGCAATGAAGGAAGCTTTTACCAAATGTTCTCCAAGAAAAGATGATGTTTTGAATGTATCTGGGAGATAGGCACAGCACTGAACTAGATACTTCAGCTACCATGTGCTGCAGTCTACAGAGACAAGCCAGATGTTTAGCACTACTTCTGAAATCCTAATATCTCTGGGGAATTTTTGCTATTTATTTAGAAAAACTTTTATTTAAAAAAAGAAAAAAACACAACACATCAGCAGCATATAGCTTGTTATAGCAAATGTACAACTGTAAGTTTGAGAACATGATTTTTTTTTTTAAGAGGTTTTAGAAAGCACTCACATAGTTCAGCTTTAAAAAGCACAGTCTTTGTGGATCTAAAACAGGCTGGGCCGCTGTAGACCAACTATTTCTGAATGACAGCAGGTCATTAGTAGAAAAGAGAAGAACGGTAACACCAGGCATATTACAAAAGAGGCTGTTAGATGTGACCACCCATGGGAATAATGTGTGGGGTCTTCTTGCATGTTCAAGAATAACTCCCACAGAATAAGATGAGGAATATGAGGTTGGATTTTTTTTTTTGTGCTCTTATGCTTTTCTGATCTGTGTGAAGACAATAGCTCTGGATTTTTAAACTGGGGACTTATTTTTCAGCAGGCTGAAGATATCTGCAGTTTTAAAAGGTCAATAGATTTGGTTGCTCATTAGTCTTCAGCTGCCTATTAAACAGACAACAGCCAAAGCACTGGCATCGTAAATTGGTCTATGATGCCATCAGCATATAAAGATAAAAGCTCCAACTCTGATACCGACTGGCCACCATCCAGCAGTTACACTATTTCCAATGGCACTAGAGAAAACAATATTCTTTACAGACATATCACCTGCTGGTTTTTTCCTTTAATCTAAAAACTTACTACAATTTGCTATAAACCATTAGTCCACCTCACATAAACACCAGGGTGGGAGCAAAGCTCACAGAATTACCACTGCCTTTGGTGTGCTGAGTAGTGGTCTGAATAAACACTGAAAGGGACATCCAGGATCTCTTCAGTTTTCGCTGTTTACTTCTAAAACCTAGTTCCTGTTAGACAAAATAATATTTCTATTCCAGGAAGAATGAAAGCTTTAAATTGATGACATGAAGCCAGGGAACAACAACTGCAATACCACTTCCAAGTGCCAGGCTGCAAATAAAGCCATACCTGCAGACAATACCAGGCATTTGTGCCAGCTAGAAATGAATACAGAATGTGAGCTACTTTTTACAGATGAAACTAGCTGTATTGTCTTCTCCTTAGTGGTTGAACAAAGCAAGCTAACTGAGCCCATCAAACCTACCCAGCTGAATAACTTAGAGCAAGTGAGCAGTTCTTGCTGAACTCAAGCTATGGCACTGGCAATCACTGAAAAATAGCAAAAAAAACCCCAAAACCTAAGAAAGGTTGAGGGCTAGGGTTTTTTTGAGGGGTGGGAAGTGGAAGAGAGAAGGAGGAAGAGCTGCTCTGCTATTAATTTATCATTGTGCTGTTAGGACTACAAACCTGCCTATACGAGTTGTAACAGTGATGGGGTTACGGCTAGCATACGTAGCTCCATGGGGACTGGAAAGCACACCACTCTAATTTAAGTGTGATATAATGGAAAATGGAGCAGGGATCTCAAATGGCCTTTAGCTGTTAACCTCAGGAAGCAGCTTTAAAAACATTATATTTGTTATTGTAGTTGTTAATTGTTTCCAAAAGGATGACTCCTTAGGACTGCAAGAGCTCGTTGACTTCACATACGTACATCATTCTCTGAGGTCAAACGGGAATCACTCATGAGCACACAGTTGAGAGAAGAATTACCTAATGAAGTGCTCTTGCCTGAGCACATCCAGCTCAGACAGCACTTTCTTGTGAACATAAAAAGGAGCTTTTAATGTGAAAACCTGTTTTTGTCTGAAACTCGGTAATGTTTATGGGAAATTCTGCCTCTAGGCTCCAAGACACGCACATGCATAAATGCACAGAGTATTGTTCGCATTTACATCATCGTGATCTCAAGGGGGGAAAAAAGGTCTGGAAAACAAATCTGTTTGTACAAAGGAACTGAAATGAAATTATCCAAGTTCAAATACCTCAGTAACAGTGACAGTCAAAGGTACTTACAAGGCAGACTTGGTTGAAACCACTGTGTTGATAGGCTCTTCAAGAAACAAGATACAAAAGTCAAAAGCACACATTTCAGAGTCAACAGTGCAGAACTTGGCATGGAACTTCACCTATCAGTGATGAGAAAAGAGGGCATTAGGTAGTGACATTTTTTCTGGCAACTGGAGAGAATGGGTGGTGGTGAAGCGATTATATTACGGACAGCGTAACATCCACAGTAGCTAATTTGATGATAAGTTCACTTATGTGGTGACATGACAATTCCACGGCATATGAAGATATTAAGTAAGAATTCCCCTGAAAATCTCAACTGAAATTTCACGTGCGACTCATTTATTTTTCAGACCGTATCTTAGAAAAAAACAAACATCAATTTTTAAAAGTGTTGTTAGACTTACAGAGTTTGTTTTTGTGTATAGTGCAAGATGTCATTTATTTTCTTTTCACAGGTGGTATTTCCAGGGAATATCAATCACAGGTAAAAGTTAACTTTATTCCTAAGAACCACTGACAGCTAAAAGTGCTCACCTCTGACACAAAAGGGTTCCAAAGCCTGAAATAGCACCTGGTATGACTATATTTTTGAATCAACTAATTGTCTGAATTATTCTGAAGTGTGCACAAGACAGAACAAGAGGTAATGATGAACAAAGTCACCGGCTCTCAAGGGGAGAAAGGAGCAAGAAAAAGTTTGTAGGAAAAGGCAGGAACAATGACTGAATTCTACTTTTTCTTTTATTTTAGACGCAGTTTATTGGTGAAACAGTTTGTGGCTTCTGAACCCATCCTGACCTGGCAAACGTTAGGGTCGATGCTCTGGCTCCTGCTGAAGGGCAGGAAGGAGAGCAGCAGATGAAAAGCCAGGCTGCAAACAGGGAGACAAATATGAGCAAATGTGGTATCGGGAGTCACTGGGGCACCCTAGTGGGGATGTTCACATGGAAAGTGCTGGTGATGGGAGCTTTGAGGGCCCAAGGGACACCTGGAGCTGGGTGAGGGACCAAGAGAGTATCTGCTGATTGTGGCATGGAGGTGACAAGCAAATGGAAAGGGGAACAGAGCAGGATACTGGATCCAGAGCCCTAGGGCCAGATTTGGTGGATAAGCAGTCTGGGACTGGGATTTAGTACTGGATGTGACGACCACTTAGTACTGCTACTTATTCCTCTGTGGAGGGGACAGAAGGATGTGGGTGCCTTAAAGGTCTGGCGCTGCTGGTGGTCTGTATGGATGGCACTATAGGCTGTTTTACACTTTGCTCTTCAAATGCCTAGAAACTTTCATGCCATGTATGAAACAACCCATTAAGGTTTTGCTTTCCGAAGTTGGAATACATGATAATCACAGATGTCTGTGTGGGCTTTTTCAGACATCTTATGTATTACTATTGCCTCCAACTGTATGATGATAGGCTCTTGTTCCAATATTACCTGTCTCATTCTGTGCTCGAATGGTCCTGCTCTGGGATTGCTGTCAGGTGTCTATAAAACCTCAGTTCCACCTGCAGCAGGAGTTGGAAACTATGTAGTGAATAGGAAAGGAAACTGAAAGAAGATAATCACAGCTGCCTTGGAGAATAAGATTCATGCTCTTCAACAGATCTCTCACATGATGCTAAAATGAACATTAAAAAAGAAAAATAAAATCATAAAAGACAACTATTTCTGTGATTCTCATCCTCTGGGAACTTGACCCCTGGTCTTACTGACAGACCCTCAAAAATACATCTCAAGGGCACAGAAAACCACTAAGATCTGCTGTTCTGCCTTCCTGCCTAACATGACCCACAGGATTTCACCCAATCATTTCTGTATCCGCACAGGACATAGGCTGACTGCAGTAACAAAATCCAATGTTTCTGATTATATAACTGCCAGCCTTGACCTTGGAAGCGTAATCAGATGGGATTGCCTACCAATACTTAGAAAATGATCGAGGAGTCTGTTAAGCAATGCTTACAAATTTAGATTTGTATTTCTGGAACTTCTTATTTCTTACTGAGCTCCTGAGAATACGTAAGATATGAAGAGGCAAACACATTATCTTCTGCATCTTATCCCTGCTATGCAACAGGAAAAAAACAGCAATAGCAACACTGTCGTGAACTGTTACAAAATACAAGATTCATACATGATAGTCTGTGCTTAAACCGTGAGGCAGTGAAATACAAAGACAAAAGAGACCTCAGGTCAGTAGTATTATTAGATAAAAAAACCCCAAGCAAATACTTCAAACCTGTCTGTTAACCAATGCTGTTTGGAAATGGTTTCCTTGTTTTTCTAATTGCTTTCCCATTGGGAGGAGAGTGGAATGCATGTGTTGATTTTACTAAGATTTCCTTCTACGAGGGCTATTGAAGTAACACTGAAACACAAATAACGTCACTCAATTTACATACAAACTACTATGACAAGTCAAATGCCTTCCCCTGGCAATAGCTGAGGCAACACAGCCTGTGTCTGAAGCATTTTGGCTGTCCTGCATGTTTAGTACCACTCAGACACTTCCCATCCTGCAGTAAATGAGGATATGGTTACTCACAACAAAGCTGGGGAGAAAATTCAGTACATTGTAAGCCTTTAAATGTCCAGTCCCAACTTCCTTCTTAACATTCTGCTTCAGCAAAGCACTTGTGCGTTGATGACAGCAAGGAGAATTGACGGTGTTTGTTATTCACTTTCTTTTAGTTGTTCTGTGAATGAAAAAAAGGAAGGTATTTATTGGTGCACGGTCAGTTTCAACCAGAAAGCTAAATCTGATCATATTTTATTTTTACTTTTCATAGGTCTCCCTTTCATCCATTCAGGGTCCCCAGCTCTTCACAGAAGCTCAACACTTTTTATGTAATTACTTTCAAAGCCTTCTCCCATCATAGCACAGCTGTCTCTTTAAACTACTTAGTACAATTCTCTTCCCCTGTTAGTCTGTGTGGATGGTAAGTCAGCTTTTGATAGTGAACACTGCAGGCAAGACTATCTATTACTAAGTCCCCTCTGCAGAGAGACAGAACCAGCTTCACTTTATTCTCCAAGCTCAGATCTGTGCTATCTAGAAAGGGTTACAGGCTTGATTTGCTGGCAGAAGTGCCTCTCCATCGGTCTTCCCATTGCTCAGCGCCTGTGTGTTTGCCAAGTAGGAGCTGCCAAGTAGAAGAGAGTTAAGGCTGTATCAAGAGCATTCCCTGAACACCGGAAGTGGAAGGAAAACTAGCACAACTGTGGTGCATTAGCTGCAAGAGTTACTTAGAAACAATTTTGTTCAATATTTAATCCTCCGGTTCTTTTAGCAGCTTGTTCAATTACTGGAAGAAAGCACAAGAGAAAGGATGAAAGAGGGGAAAAAAAAAGGGAAAAAAACCATCACCAGAATAGATACAATTAGCCAAGACTTCCTATCACCACTACCATTTATCACCAGCCTTGAAAAATCAAATCTCTTTATTCTCTCCCACTCATATTTAGTACCACTGTGTCGAATACAGCAGATTCAAAAGGATTGATTGGGAAATACTTTTTTTCTCGAGCAGCCCAATGATTTGAGCGCTGTTTTGAATGGTGCAAGCTCTCTTTTGCTGTAGCTAAGCTCCACACAAGCATTAAAGCTACACGTGCAGTGAAGTAGGAGGAAAGCCTCACTCCACTGCAAATCCTGAAAAAAACCACAAGGGTATAAAACCAAAGGGCTTACATACATACTCCAGGAAAGGCTGCTGATCCCACTAACATGGAAGTACCAGGAGTTACGCAACCTAATATTGGTCATGGATAGTGTAAATCCTTCTGTTGTGGCCCAAGCCTCCAATCTCAAGCATGTTACTTCAGAGGTACATAATTCAGTTTCTAGCTCACAGGTTATGATCAAACCTACAGGTAAGGAATGTTTCTGTGGCACCACACATAAGCACAGCACCTTACTAACTCACACTTTTCAAAAGCCACCCCTGGAGAAACATAAAGGCTCTATGTGTCATGATCTCTCTGAGAGCAGCCCAAACGTGTCCCCTCCCCAGCAAGACATTTTCCTACTGTAGGCAACATTTCCTCCACAGCATGATGGAAAGGAGCAGCTGCCATTGTCACTGCACATCAACAGCTTTAACAAATAGTAGGAAACCACTGCCAGGATTAATCCCTCTCCTGACTGTCATAACATGTACAATAAGTCTATTCCTTGAGCAGCTTTTTCTATTAATCTCTGTCGGGTTTTTTTGCTACAGAAGCCGTGTCTACACAAGCAAGGGATCATATGCAAGAAAGAACAGGCTCTGATTTATGCATATAGTATCAGAAAGCCTTTTAGAAGCTCCTTCTGGGTCAGCATGCTCCATTAGTCTTCAAATGTCACAAAAAGGCATTTAAGTCAACAGTCAGGAGAGCATAGATTAACAAGCAGAGAAACACACGGGTGACTACCACAGCAGTCGCTGCTATCATGGCAGATACGGTGCACACGTCTCCAACTGGCCTTCTTTTTAACAGTGGTTGGGATGCAAGCACGCTTATTTGGGATGGGAGCTGTGGATGCCATCTGGACCCACCTTGCTGTTCCTAACTTGCGCACCGCTATTTTTGATGACTTTGAAGCCACCAACGCCCATGGCAGGACCTCGACGCCTCAGCTCTGAGGTTGCTGATGCAGCCTCTTCACCACCAGGTTCAGGGTGAAGTTGCACAAGCTGGGACACACCAACCTCACAGCTCCTCTGTTCCCTGTTCACTCTTTATACCTCTCCTGTGTCCTTTTCTGGGCGCTCTGCACCTCCTGTCTGACCCTGCCACAGGATGATTCAACTCACTCACTCAACAGAAAAGCCCCCTAGCAATAGAAAACAAAAAAAAAAATATCCCCAACAAACAGAAATAAAGAAAAATTAAAAGAAAGAAAAAAGAAAGCAAACAAACAAACAAACAAAAAAACCAACCAGAAAATAAGAAAAAAAAAAGTAGATATATTCTGTCTCATGGGTGAGCAACCCATCTCAGACAAATCACAGCACAACTGCAATGCTCAGAAACTTCACTCCCTGCTCTTCCACCTCTCATTCCCTTGCAAGCCCACTGTGATTCTCCAAGGTCACCCTCCAGAGCTGTGCCCTGTGAATCTCCAGGGTGCTCTTGCTCCAAGGCTGGCAGCCCTGGGGTCCCTGTGCGGCAGCTGCTGATTTCAGTTGTTTCTGGTGGATATAGACTGCAATGTAGTTCCCTGCTGGTGCTTTTATTTCTGCTGTCACAGAGTGCTGCTGCTCTCCCTTATTCCTCCACAAATCCTTTCTCTCGACTACATCATCATCCTCACTTAATGCTTTCTTCCAATTTTTGCAATATTAACGCAAAAAAATCCCAGACTTCTTCCAGAGAACACAAATATAAAGCCAAGTTCCAACAGAAGGCTTGTAGTGGAATTTAGAGATTTACAGAATGAAATGTCTGTTGTGCTTCTAGGTTATAATCCAGGATAGCACTCACAATGTGGGTCTCTGCACGTGCTCACTGACCCATTCAAACTTTTACTGATGGGGGTTGAAAGCAATGCTGAAAGGCACTTGCAGTGCCATTGAAAGCATACTGGAGTGGGTAAGCTGGGCAGCTGCTGAGTGCCTGCTGGGCACTGACAGCCTCCTCCTGCATCTCAGAGATGCTCAGTCCCTCCCCATGTGCTGCAGGTCCCACTGCCTTTCAGCATCAACCTGCTAGCCGGCAGCACACCCCGGTCCACAGTAGGAGGGCTCACATTTACTTCATTTCCAGGCATCAGGCTTGTAATTGTTAACTACTACTAACTGATTAGACACTGAGTAGCTCCAAAAATACCAGTCTGGGGGTGATAACTTTCTGTCATGTGAAATCTGACATCTCAAAAAAAACCCCCGAAACAGATGAGTGCACACATGGAGGCATTTCAGAGCTTTTAAATACTAGCACCAACAATGATTTCTGCCTCACTTCTAACACTTTTTGTGAGTTTTAATTATTTAGAGTTCAGCCTCTTCAAAGATGTATTTTATTTTATTTTTGATATTTACTTTTTAACTGTCACACTTTCTTTGTCACAGCTTCAAAGATGCTGCAACTTCTAACTTGAGAACGTTCAAGGGATTTGGTGTCGGTACCAGTTCACAGATTCACTCATCTGGTAGTTGTTTTGTTACCTTCAAATGCCATTGAGATGCCCTTAATTAAAAATGAACAATTAAAACCCCAGGCCCCAAACACACCACTTTACCATTACAAAAACATGATCTTTGATCAGTAGTTTTCTGATCAGGCTAATAGATACTTTTTTCTTTGTGAACAGGAAACCTCCTATGACCTCTCTTACACGTCTGTGGACTGCGTGCCTACATCTAGATGGAGTGATGTGCAATTCTTGAGCTCTCTTTCCGTTTTCAGGCATGCTAAATTTGCATCCATTACTTATTTCACAGTAAACTGAGTAGCTGATTATCCAGTATTAACCCAACAATTATGCTAACTGATATCTAGTATATTACAGTACACCTGTACTAATATTAGCCAATCATCTCCATCTCCATTGATGTTTTCTCACTCCATGGACAACAGAGGTTGGAAGCAAATAATTTTTACATTTTTAAGATTAATTCTGAATAGGTAGGCACCGAGAAAATAGTTGTCAGGAATGCCTAATCAAAACGTAGGAGTGAAAAGTGCTGGTAGTACTCTGGAAAAGCTTTGGAGTTGAAATTTGGGTGAGCAGCTTGGAGCTGGCGGGATATGTCCTCTTCACAGGGGCACGAGTCTCCCGAACACAAGTTAGTCACATTTTCAGCTTTGCCGCTCTTATATCCTCCTGGATATTAAAATATGGAGCGTTGAGTCTCCGGCCCTCAGGACTGGCCCGCTCTTCCTGAAGGTCCATAAATCAGCCTCCAGGACTAAGGCTCTGGGCCAGTGAGTAACTATTATTTATGAGTTGGGAGACATGTTTCAGGTGCATGGGGAGTCTGGGATCAGATTAAGCTGTCCACACTGACAGCAGTTCTGCAGAATGAAGCTGCTTGTACGAGCAGTCTTTGGGTACTCAAGGACTGTGCAAGTCCAGCTTTTAGCTAGTTGTCAGAATACAGACTAAAAGGCAGTCTCTTTTGCAAATATTGTCTTATGTTCCAGGTTTCTTTACTACCACCACCACCATTATCCAGACAACACTCTGCAATGAACCTATCTACCAAAACTGCTGTTGGGGTTTGATGCAACAAAGGTGGCGTACTCACAAGCAGTTTTTGATTAAGATAGAAAATAACATCAACTTAGATGAAAACACAATTTAGTACTCATCTGATGTCTTGGTTTTACTCTAATAAAAAGGTAAAAGCAATCTTTTTCACCAGAAAAAACCCAACCTACGTATAACACTATGCGCTGCCTGCAAATCCTGTATTTAAATATTCAATACATACGTACTTGTGGAGAACTGACACAGAAAAATCCCCTGCTCTTTATTCCTTCTTATTCATCAAATCAGGCAGAGGATTTTGACCATAAATTTGGGAAGTATTTTCATAAATAGAATATTGCAGCAGTTAAGACTGTGGTTTTAAGCAGTTCTGACTCTTCTCACATTCTCTTCCTATTCCTTGGTGGAAATAAATCAAACTCTTAAGCTGTTGCAATAATCTCTAAGAGACAAAACAGATGGAAAAAATAATGGGATAGGGTACCTTATGAGTAAGATTTTGGCAGTGCAAACCTAATGCCTCTGATTCTTTACCTAAATGTTTAGACTTTCATCTGCCACAACCAAAATAAAATTGTCCTTTTTTTTTTTTTTAAATAGGTGGTACATCTTATATACAGCATACTTCATATAGTAAAATAAAAATATACAACTCCATGGGGGTGGGGGTGTGGGGGAGAATACCCCAAGAAGCAAAATACTCCGATATTCTTTAGTACATTTTGTAACAGACCCCCAGAAAGAAAGAAGGTGGTACATACACAAGGAGACATCGCAGTCTTTGATATCTGCAGCCACAGATCTGCCAGCCTCACACAGGGGGTCATGAAGGGCAGAAGATTCTGGGCAGTCCCTGAGTTGCTCCCATCTGTGGCTGCCGTTGGGATGACCTTGTGGGGATCCCCCAAGGCCAGGGAAGACACACCACCTCCCTCCTGGACGGAAAAGCAAGTCAGAGAGGATTATGGTGGGAACAACGGCATTGAACAGGCATGAAGCTGCTTGAAAGCAGCCCTGGAGTAATAACAATTTTTATTACCTTGTTCTCCTTCCAGTGTCCACCCCTTTCAAGCCCCTTGTCACTCCCAGTTACACAGCTTGCTCAGCATACTCTTACCCCAGTAACCCTGGTTTTGCTGTCCTAATACCCCTTTTTTGGTACCTACTGTTTTCTTGATGGTCTGACATAGCAATCTGCTAACTTCTCATTTTATTATTTCTAAGATTTGTTTGTTTCTCACACTGGTATCTTGTTGTTGCAGCTATAAACCACGGTTAGACCGGACAACATGGGCATGACTTCCTCTCTGATTTCTAGAAGGTCCAGTAGTTTTATTACTATTTTGTTTGTACAACTATGTGGCCAGGGTAGGCCACTCACTTAGGCGCTATTTGCTTTTGATATTGTTGATTTTTTAATTTTATTTTTATTTTTTAATATTTTGATTTTGACAGGTCGTTTGTCCGTGGATCTCGACACAGCCAAGGTTCATCCTTTGTGAAAAATCAAAAAGGCCCATGAGTAGCAAATGGTCAAGTAATTTTGCCAAGGAAAAGGCACCTTCTGACATTCACTCTGTTACAGCATGGGCAAACTCAACCCCCACAAGCTGACCCCAGCAGAACTTTGCTAATTGCAACCCATTTTACTTTTATGGGAGGCCAAACAATATGTATGCGAGGATTTTTCCAGCAAAGAACCTGAGAAGAAATACGTACAAGTATCAATTTTCAAATTAAAAAACATTAAAGATAACCTGCACTTACTGAGTTTTCCTGAGAATTATCCTCCTTTACTGGAAAAGCACATCATTTTTTGGAAGTTTTTTTGAACCAGCTGAAAAACAACTAAGAGCACAATTTAAAAATTGCCCAGAACAGAGCTTTCATGCATTTATATAACTCTAATGTGCTAGGAACTTGCACTGAGATGTATCAACTTAGATCATCGCCCATTCTCTGAATAAGACTAAACACCAGTGAAGTACATACCCAAGGTTCCCTGTGCAACCTCAGACTTACAGAAACTTGAAAGACATGAAGCTAATCCCTTGAAAGAAATACATTTTAGGGAACCTATTTTGACTAAGAAGGAGGGAAAAAGAAATTAGAATTAGAGATTAGGGAAATAGAAGCCCATATTGATACATAAGCAAGAATGTATGCATGCGTTTGTGCGTAGAGTCATGCAGCTTAAAAGCACACACAGCTTTGGGACTTTTGGTGACTTGGTTTTAATCTGTTCCGAGTTGTGATCCTCAAATTGTGTTTTCCATAATTGGTTTTAGCTGAACTATGATGCAGTGAATTTAGAAACCCTAAATCTTCTTCATCTTACGTTGGGTTTTGCAGATGAATATTGTAATAAACTCCGCATCATACTAGTAACAACTGCAAGAATTGAGCTAAATATTTACTGTTAGGAAAACTGTGCTGTTCTTATTTTTCAAGAGGAGCAGCTATAAAAATGCCTGTAAATGTTTGTCATTTTTATTTCAGTATTAATAACCAAGTTTTTATGACCTCACTCAAGAAAGCCACAAGAATCTGGCTGTTCTTTTTATATTATGTTTGTGCTACTTTTAATAACGAATGATGATAGGTAATCACTTAACAGATGGTAAAAGCTCTTTAATTGCTTTTAAGGATGACAGAGCTTTGCTGTATTTCAGGAGCATTAACTTCTGTGACTTTTCATCTTCCTCAGATCATTCCAAATTTGTTAAGCCATCATTAAATATTCAAGGGCCTGGACTGTTATTTTTTTTTCTCCCCAACACCACTACATGGGAGGTTAGTAACACGCTGCTTCACACTGTTGCTATTTCAAATACGTATCTTTTGTGAGGCCACTCTTAACACTGAGAAAGCATCACCCATCTCCTTTCTCGACGGGTCTGATCAGTGCGTCAGCCCACGCAGTCCAGGGCATCTGACCTTTAGTTACCAGACACACATCTCTCTCACTTTCCTGTAGCAACACACTATCAGATCATTAAGAGGAGGCTACAGGGAAAAAAAGTGGCAAACCTCAAGGCTAAGTGGGCTGGTCTCATTAATGTCTTACATTGCATTTACATTATCTCCTGAGTAACAGGCAGGAGAAATTTCCAAATCAGAGGGAGCAACAATGAGGAAGAAAATTAGTTTAACACAAACACAGTTAGCACCCCTCTTTGTAGTCGCCTTGCATTTAGAATAAATTTCACATTAACCACAGTAAAAGCTGCCCTAATTAGTCAAGGTACACTATATGCCAATGACAACTCTGCTGAATGCTTTTTCAGTTCTAATCATTGTTTGTCTGGATTTGTATGTAAATGCGTATGAGGAGCTGTGGTAAAAGATACAAAATCGACTGAAATAAATTCACGGCATCACAAATTAGCAAAGAGTATGTCTAGAAACAAATAATTCAGTTTTATGACTGCCACTAAAATAAACTGTATGGCTCTTGCATTTTGCATGAGAGTGTGAAATCTGAGATAATAAACAAATAAAGTCAGAATGATTTCTTCATCCTTAGGATCAACAACCCTCCTCATATATAGCTAAGGTTACAACTGATTAAGTTGCACATTTTTCGTTTGATGCAAAGAGATGCACAGAGAGTACTGGATAGATCATACATGAGTTCTGGTTAAGTGTGCCCACAAGTGTGATTTGTTATTAAAAAGAAACATTTATAAGCGATTCATTACATGAAATACAATAGGTAGATAGTACAACAAATGGAGTATAAGGTAGAGGGTGCAAAACTTTTATTTGAAGCGGACAACGTAAAGATATGGTTGTTGTTTAGGAGTCAGCCCTGTGAAGAGAGAGGCTGAATACCTCCCTCCCTCCCTGTGTTGAGGTATGGCCATTTATCACCTTCGTACATCAGCGTGTATTTATACTGAGGCAGCTGTCCACAACTACATGGGACTCAGCAGCATTGCCACCTCTTACAGTGTTTGGTCAGTATTTTAATATTAACGTAACAGCTCCCGGCATCACAGAATGCATTTTTTCTTAAAACTAAGAGAAGCACAGAGTGACGTGCTTATTTTCCTCTGTACACCTCTAAATTGCTTAAAGCGTTGATACCAGCTTCCCATTTGTATGCATTGAACCCGAGTACCTCTTGCAACTTTGCCATTTTAGTTTTGATTGAGAAGAAAATGATAGTTATTTGCCCAGTGGAAACCCAAACATGACCTCAACTTGTATTTTGTTCAATATTCTCTAGTACATTTAGCAAACTGCTGTTCTGAGCGGATTATCAAACACAGAGTGAATACTTAAAATCATCACCACAAAAAAAAAATGGGCTCACTAGGTATTAATTTTTGATGTACTAAGCACTTCCTTTGCAAGTCCATTGTCATCTGGCATCACTGTACCATAAATTTAGAGTGTTGCCTGAAACAGCTTTGCATTGTTTTGTAACATGACTCCTTATGATTTAGCAAGTTTAAACAGATACAGCTGGCTGTATAAGGCATTTACATTTACTACTTTTTAGGAAGGTAAGAGATACAATCTAAAAACTTTTCAAATAGAACTATCTTTGCATGGCTTAATAAATTGTTATGAATAAGCAAAATCCCCAATTATGTTCCACTCTAAATTAGCCTAGGCTTTACATGAGTTTGCAGCTGATAGGGGAAAAGAAAGAACAAAACAGAGATTAAATCAGCTCTAAGTCTTGCAAGGTGCTGTATGAATAAAGCCAGAGAGACGACTGAACAAGGAATAATCACACTTTCGGGGAGACACTAAGAGGTATTTATTATGCCTCATTTTGTACTGTTTTTCTTACCTGCTACTTGAGACGACACACAATATTCCCTCCTGAAAAGGACTCTGGGACTTGGCTCTTGTTTTCCTCAAGGTGGATAAAGCACTATTGAGTACAACAGACTGGTGTGTGCGCTTACCACAAAGCTTCCTGAAAGACAGTGCTTGTCTCCCCTTAGAAACAGAGGTAAAAATAAAAGCTGAGGAATCAGCTATTTCTGCAGACAGATGAGCTGTACTTACAGACTCCCAGCTAGTTGTAGCTGGGATGTGTTTTTCTCCCTGGCCTGCCAAACTCTTTGGCTGGTTCTGCCCCCTTCACCATCTTCTTCACTATCCTCTCAAATCACTCAGAAAAGCCTCCTCATGTGAAGGACTGTGTTGCAGAGATAGCTAAACTCCCCTCCACACGGGCTAGCATCCAAGCGTGGCTTTGGAGGGATGAGCCAAGCCTATATTCACAGCTCCAGGAAGCCCGAAATGCAAGGGAGAGAAACACAGACCGTGTGCCTCGAAAACTCTTCTAAGATGCTTTTCTTCTTTTTTATTCTTCTTTTTTTTTTAAACTTTAACTCAGAAAAAATTGGTTTTGCATTTTAATATACTGGTGAATCAAGCAAAACTGTATCATGAGACCCTGCGTAAATATCAGATACATATAACGCACAGTATTTAATCTGAGAGCCTGAGAAAAGAAGTGAACTACCTCTTACATACCATAATTTATAAGCTGAAACAGAAAACAGATCCTTTTCTTGTCTGAAAAAATGTAGAAGAGATATTGCTGGAAAACTGAGCTCTCTTCCTCAACATGGAGCTGTAACATGCTGTCTGCAATCTAGAAAAAAAACACACGTGCATTAGGATTTGTGTATTTTTTCTGCAACCCTCATGTTCTTTGAAGGCCTCCAAGATCCGCTAAAGGCAAGCGCATTGCTGCAGATTCCTTGAACCCTACAGAATTAAATCTGCAAATGGTCTATCACCTTAGTCACCATACATGATTTCCAGTCCCAGCAAGTGCACTAAGCTAATCCACAGCCAGCCACAGACTTGCCATCATTCTCAGTGTTCCAGGTCACAGTCATTTCTAATGGAAAGCACAATCCTGAAGCATGTTAGGCTTTGCAACCTTGATAAAAGCAAAACACGCAGGAAAGGGAGGAAAAGATGTACATATGGTTTAATTTGGGGCTGAAAAGCCACAGGCAACTTCTGATATTTGAACTAATCACAATACAAACTTTTCGTTTGCTACTTTTATTTTTAGATTTGTTACAATTTCACGTCTCTAGCACGTGCCTGAATGCATTTTCAAGTGCCACAACGCAAGCAGAGGAAGGGCCACCAGGATACACCTCTGGAAACAGCTGAAGGAATTTAGACTTCCTCACCACTGACAACAGTAACATTATTGGACCCATTGTAACAATGGGTGTTTGATTTTCTTTGAACAACATCACTGTTATCCAGCTATCTCTAATGTTTGCTTTAGAAAAATTAAATTACCATGTGTCTGACAGATGTTAGAATCAAATCATGTATTATGATGTGGGGAATATCCTGGATAACATTCTTCATCCAGTTACTTAAGGTTGTTTTTCATCATTAAACCGAATCTCATGCAAACTGAATGCACCATATCACCTTGTAGAGATGCAAGTAAAATTCACTTTTGGATTAAAATGATACCAATTATTTCCTTACCTTCTTTTCTCCACCCGTTGGTGGTATCTTTCTGTATACTTGCATTAAACTGTGACTTTGGGGATCTGAAGTTGTATTTTAGTTGTAGGTGTGGTCAGGCAGTAACCCAGTAGGGTCTGGCAGTGCTTCATACTTTTCAAAGCCTGCAACAAAAATACCAATACACTACTAAATTTCAGATTTAAAAAGATATAGCAACAAATATGTAATTTACCTAAGGCTCATAAAAACTTGCCACAATAAATTTCTATCCAGAGCGTACCTTCCATATCATGGAAAAACTAGTACTTTCAGACAGTGCCACATAGTTTTGCTAACAAAAGGTAACACTGAGTGTAAGCTTCCAGCATTTTATAATCCTCCGAACTGAACTAGAAATCTGAAAACACGGGTTTGCCAATTACCAGGCGGTGCATTTCCCTTGACTGCCAACAGAAATATGTGTCATAAAAAAAAAAAAGAAATCTGTTCAGAATGTTTCTTACTGTAGCTACACTTAAACTCTAGCGGAAAGGAGAAGACAGACAACTTTGAATTATAAACAAAATACTTTAAATGATCACGATCAAGATAAAAAAATCCAACTGTGCTTGCAAAAAGCACAAAATATTTTCATAGACCTAGGAACTGAGAAGATAGTGTTCAGAAAGTTTCTGCCCAAGGGCTATTTTTTTCTCTTCAAGAAGTTTTGATACATCAGCAGCCATATGTTTTAGTTTACTGGTTTATGCTGATTTCACTGACATTTTGCTTCTGATGAGAAAAATCTAAGTGATCTAAAAATCTATCTGATGTTTCAAAATGAGTTTTTACTTAAAATGCATAATACATACACACAAAACTTTGGTGGAAGATAGATTTTGATTTCATCAAAACTTCTCCAGGAGTACAATGATGAATTGTAAATGCTGTACTACAGAAAAGTAAGCAGAGGTCATGAGAGGAGAAGAATAAATTGTCACTGAAGATGACTGAGGCTCGGTGTTATGGAAAACCTTCGCTGCTGTTGGGTGATTATATTTTTTTCAGTGGCCAGGAAACACCACTGTAGAATTTTCTTTTCTGGTCAGGATGTAGGGACCACGTTAGATATACATATTCTTGATTCTGTCTCACTGAAAGAGAATGCATTAAATGACCTCCTGAGATAGATTCCAACTACTAATTTCTTTAGTTCTGTGCTTTCTAGAGTAAATGAATGCTGCACACTCTCTTGATAACAAATGGACATTTCCAAGTATGCTCGTGCCCTTTCAAAAGATGATAGCATCTAGTAGAACACTGAGGAGCATACAAAAAAATTGTTTCCTAACTCAGATTCATCTTGCAAATAGTTACCTGGACCATGTAGGTATTCTTAAAAATTGAGACTAAATAGATTCATAACTTGAAAATATGCCCAAAGTTCTAGAATTACTGGGTTTTGGACTTGATATCTATACTTCTGAGAATGAAAGAAAAAAGGGAAATTGTACTCTGCCTTTCATTTATGAAACAACTTGCATTCTTTTGAGTGCGTTCATTTTATTTTCTTACAGAAGAAGCCAATTATGGCATTTTCCACGTATGTTCTTTGCAATGCGATTCAGCTACTGCCATCTATTGATCTATATTGGGAAGGGTCACTACACAAGTGCACATCTTCACCGTGCTTTTTCTAGGAGTACTCTGAAATATCAGGGGTGAGAAAAGGGCACTGAAATAAGAAGTCTTCTCCTTCCCAGCAGTGAAAAACAGTGATTTTGAGAAGTACAAAAATAACAGTAGTAGTTTGAGTGGGGTAAAGGCACGAGCTGCTTTTATTTTAAAGGTCAATTTTCAATCAAGAAGGGCAACATCCACATATATAGGGTTGATTTGTCATAAAATGACTTACCTAACAGACATGTCTGAGATGGGTAGCTGTGTTACCCTCCTTAGCTTGTATTCAGGTGGGTTGGCCAATGTTCAGCTCTTTAACAGCAGCCCAATCTCACTGGGCATGCTCATTCTCAGAGCCTTTGGAAAACAGCCTGTTTCCAACCATCTGTGGAAGGAATGCACTGACCTGAATTAATTAACTGAAATCAAGCCAGTTTTACAAAGGAACAAGATCAAAGGAGGAGATGCACTGAATCGGAATAAGCAGCGAGTTGTGACTTTCAGCAAAGCCCTGACTAGTGGTAGGGAGCAAACTGTGAACTTGAGGAAACTTCCACGATGGCTGAGGGAAGCAGCTCAAGCAGAGAAACCTCATGGGAGTGAAGGAGAAAACAGGGAAGGGTCTGAGTGTAGAATTTAGTAATTTCTTGTTACGGCATATTACAGCAAAATACTGCCAGCCCTCAACATTTCTTTTGGTTTCTCTTGTGCTGAGCAGCAAAAGCAGTCATTATCTCCTCTATTTTAAGACAGAAGTTCTAACAGCTCTATAATACACCTAAGGGCTTTTTGACTATTCTTGGTCACCTGTTCACAAATGAGTAACAAGGCTACTGCCAGGCTTTCATGAACATTTCTCCTCTCACTGCCTCTTTCATGTTCAGTTGATCATAGAGAAATAAGATTTTTTTTTTCCCTTCTTAAAACAAGCTTAGCTTGTCTATACAGAAATCTGCTTTATTAATTTGTTTTCAGGTGAGATACAAAATATCGACAGCACACTTCCTGCATTTTGTCAACATCTTGCTAATTACTGAAATGATACAGTTTTCTTCTTTTCTTCTTTTTTTTTTTTTAAATGAGACATGTTGGGGAGAGAGAAAGTCTGTCTTCATTTACTCATTTCATTTATTCAAATTAGAACTTTCTGATCCAATACTGCAGGAAAAGTGCTCCAGGGTAAATTTGGAAGTCTGTTTCATTATGATCCCTTAAGTATAATGCAATTAGAATCATGCTATGAATGACTAACAGTTTAGAAGCAATTATTTTATGACGAGGTGAATTTCCACCTCAAAGTAAATATTTCTCCCATTTTGTGCTAGTCTTTTCAGCTGGTGCTAAGAAAATTAGAGACATTAAATAAGCGTTTATAATCATGAGAGGAAAACAGAGAGCAATCTTACTCTTGTTTGAGGAAGCTGAACCAGAGGAGTCGAGGACTTGGCCCGGCTGAGCATCATGAAGCGCAAGCTGGAAGGTAATGGAGACCTGAAGGCTCACCGTGCCCGCTGGATCAGGCCCTTCAGAGGTTGATTATCCTGCTATCCGTGGTTAGGATCTCTTGGATGAATGTAAGGTGGGAGGCTAGATGTAGCCTCCACCTCAGAGGTGGAGGCACACAACACCACTGGAGTGCCTGATTGAAAAATCCACCGTTCACATGGAAACCATGGATGGGACTATGCATATTGGTCCTGAATCCTCACACTAAAGCTGAAAGGGCAGCAATCTGAGGAGTTCAGGGAGTGCTAACTCAGGGCTTGAGCCCAGGAATCAAGCCCTGAGGGTGCTTTCACATTCCTGACTTCTAGGTAGGAATGAAGATTATCAAGCTGTGCTAGCACTCCGCTCCTGTCCTCAGAGTCTCTGCTGAGTGATGGCTCTCAAAGCTCCTGGGTAGAATACAGAAATTATAGCCAAAACACATGTCAGTGATCTCTTCAGCCATTTGAATGGATTCTGCCTTTTCTTCTTAGGTTTGTGTAGTTTACCATCCATGCTTTCTTTCTGGCCACAAGAAAAAAAGAGCACAATAGAAAGCCTATTTTTAATTGCTTCCACATGGAAATGTTACTCAAGAATAATAAGTCTTTCCAGCTGGAAAATGGAGCTCCACACATCTGTGGTGGAACTCACATTTTAAGGACTTTAAGCTCATCAAAAGCATGTCCATCCTTTCATTACTGCTCTATTTCACTTTTAAAATAAAAGTTACACTAGTTGCTATTGTAACAGTCTGCATACAATCTGCTGAGAATAAATACCCATGTAATGAGCCTGAAATGGTATGGTAATTTCTTAACTCAAAATAATTACATGGCTATTTGTGCCCTCTAGAATAAGGTATTACTTATTCAGCCCAAGCAAATTGCTATTTGCCCAGGTTTTGAACTCTGGTAAACAGTAGCACAGCAGCCATCTGAATACTGAATCCTGAAACAATTTTCTGTTAGCTGTTTACTTACACAGAAACGGAAACAAATATTTGCAAGGCAACAAGCAGATTTTAGTAGAACCAAGGGAAAAAACAACAGAAGGCCCTTGGAAACAGGTCTGGAAACATGGCCAAGTCCAAGTGCTACAAGGGCATCAGCTGGCTCAAAGTCGACTAGGTGCCCTCTAAAACATCTCACAAGCTTGGAAATGTTAGATAGAAGACAAGAATTTGTTTAGTTTATTTTGGCTCATCATTTGTGTCTGAGTTAACTGCCTATCTCCCTCTGTCACCTGGAAATACAGGTAGGAAAGCCACCACAGAGATGAAAAAGGGAAGGGAAGGGAAGGGAAGGGAAGGGAAGGGAAGGGAAGGGAAGGGAAGGGAAGGGAAGGGAAGGGAAGGGAAGGGAAGGGAAGGGAAGGGA